>CM070875.1:180223289-181423289 GCA_036365515.1 Torymus aiolomorphi
GGCTTCAGCAAGATGGTGCAGCATCACATTTTGCACGAATCGTTCGAGAATTTTTAAATAACTACAATGACAGGTGGATTGGACGAGGAGGTCCAGTTAACTGGCCTGCTAATTCACCAGATATGACGTCACCAGATTTTTCTTGTGGGGGTACGTAAAAAATGTAGTTTTTGCTCAACGGCCTACAAAAAGGGAAGATTTTATGGATAGAATTCGTAGAGCTTGCGACTCCATTTCTAGAGCAACGTTGCTCAGGACTGTGGATCATTTCCAACGGCGATTACGCCTGTGCCTGGAAGCCAACGGAGGTAACTTTGAACATGTACTCCGTGGATAGATAATGTCAACTGCAGTAATAATGGTGAGAGGCAAGGGGACTAACGTTAAACAAGCACCCCAGTGAGAGGCAAGGGGACTCACGTTAAACAAGCTCTCCAGTGAGAGGCAAGGGGACTCGCGTTAAACAAGCACTCCGGTGAGAGGCAAGGGGACTCACGTTAAACAAGCACCCCAATGAGAGGCAAGGGGACTCATGTTAAACAAGTACTCCAGTGAGAGGCAAGGGGACTCACGTTAAACAAGCACCCCAGTGAGAGGCAAGGGGACTCACATAAACAAGCACCCCAGTGTGAGGCAAGGGGACTCACGTTAAAAAAGCACCCCAGTGAGGGGTAAGGGGACTCACGTTAAAAAAGCACCCCAGTGAGAGGCAAGGGGACTCACGTTAAACAAGCACCCCAGTGAGAGGCAAGGGGACTCACGTAAACAAGCACCCCAAAGGAAACAGGCCTTTCTACGTCCGCGACGTTGTTTCTTGGTAACGCTAAATGTAAGGACCCAGTATTATCGAAAAGAGCTTAAAGCCAATAGAGCAATGTTGCTGGAACTTCTGTAGATAAGTGACCGCAAAAACTCCCAGGATAGTATTTTTAGCGATTTTCATGGAAATTGGAAAATTGGCCCCACTTAAAGCTATTCAATCTCCATGTGATACTCCGGCGTCGCATCTGACTTCGAATTTACCCCTGAAGCTCTCAGAATGTCTTCTTAGTGATTTTCATAGTGATTCAAAATGACCTCATTTGGGATATTTCAGCCTCCATGCGGTACCATCGCATCGCACCCCACAGAAACCCAACATCATATTCACAATTAGCGACCACAAAAATTTCTTAATTGGTCGGGTTTATCAAGGCTTGTTCTGCTTGAGACAACTATGAAATTTCGCGTTCTGACCAATTTTTAAGCATTTGACCTTGATTTAACCTTGTGGCGGTCACAAAAAATGTTTAAAGAACGGTTTTGGACGTAAAATTTCCCGCTCTATCCGATTCCGACGTCGGAAATAGGGATTCTAATTTGAAAAAATGATCTTAACCTTGAAATGACCTTGAGAAATGATCTCAAGGTCAAATTGAAGGTGACCAAAAGTTGACCCCCATCGTCACGAACAATTTTCATCTGAACCATTTTTCTGTATCTGGCCTGCATTCGGATCTCCGCATAGATTAAAATGAGACACCGTGTATATATGGATCACGCGCGCTTTCTGCTACTAGCCCTAGTGAGTCTGTGTTGACTGCGGCTCTACGGCGACGCGCGCGCGCGTATGTCCATGGTTTGTGATCTCAACAATCGCCGGCTCCCGGCGTTTCCAGTGATGACGGATGTTGCAATACGCCTCCCTGGAGAATATCGTCCCTTTCATTGTGTTACTGATTAATGATGATATTCATCAGAGACATAGGAAGGCAGCGTGTCGACGGCCAGAGCAAATTTCGTAAGCCCTTTCTCGTTCCTAACCTCTCTGATAGGTAAGCTGATGGTACTTTCTCTTGTTGCAGGTATCTGGCGACGAGAGTAGTGCAAACGATGGGCACTGCTGCAGAATCTTTCTTGATTGTGGTGATGTTGCTTGGCTCATTTATTTTTTAGTTATATGTGGTTTTCAGATACTCAACTTTCCATGTGTGTGTTTGACTCTTATACTAGTGGCTCTGTGTATAGTTAATCTACTGCTGGTGCCTTCAGTGACTCTCGGGCTGGAGGTGTTTTCAGTAATGAAACAATGGGGTTCCACCAGTCTTTCCCCTCTAATTATTACAGGTCTTTGGTGCAGCGAGAATAGTGAATAACATCCAGACCTTTCTTTTATATGGTAATGTTTTTTTGTTTCATCTATTCATTAGTCATATATGGTTTCTAGGTGCTCAACTCTCCTCGCTTGTCTCCCAGATGAGTGGCCAATCTGTTCATGTGTTTTGTTCATCCCTACTGTGAGGCAGTCCTTGAGATTGAGACACACATGACAGTCTCTATCAGTATTTTCCTTCCAGATGGCTATTAAATAATTCTGAGTAGACTGTAATGCATGGAGTAGTGCCCTGCCTTGGGCCATCCAGCCTCATTTTGCAGCTTCTCCAGCTCTATCAGTGATCTTTAAGTGTTAGTGCTTTAGAATGTGAGGGGATAGATAATTAGGAACTGGGGGATATCATAAAAGTGCTGTGTGTGTGGTTAGATGCGATACGGGTAGGCAGTTGTCACTGGCCATATTAGCTCATCTAGTTAATTTCTGAGTTTAGTCAGGCTATACAAACTCATTTCAGGGTATCTGTTGTTATAATACATCCTTATATATTTCACAGACTTTTACTAAGTGAGACTTGCCAATTTAATAGTTGTCCAGCACACTGTAAGACTGACAAAGTCAGTATTCAATTTTTTATACATTGAACTTTCCTGTATTACAAAATCTATAACTCATACATTACATTAGTTATTTTTATGGGTCTGAAGTTTGCATCGTTGGAATGCAACGGAATAATTTTTTATAATTGCTTTAAGTTATTAAACAATGGAAATTTTATCCAAACCTTCGTTATAAAGCTACTTTATATTATAAAACACTAAATCTACACATAAAATGAATATTAATTAGTATAAACTTGAATTAAAATGAATTATTTTTTTATTTCGTTGCGCCCCAACGTTGCAAACTTCAGACCCATTTATTTTTGCGTAATATGATATTACTTTAACATGTACTTTTATAATATTAGACAATTTTGATTCTCTTAGTTCAATCGCTTAGGTTCTGTGAACATAATTAACAGGTTAAGCTGTGTAATTTTATATGTAATTTCTAATTGTTATCAAAACAGTAAGAAAACATAATTATAGATTTTTAACAACCGAATTTTTAAACATTTTTCCAATTTTGATTTTACCACATACTAAGTTCTCTAGATCATTGACAAAAAATTGTAAGTGTTGACAGCTTTTATGTAACAGTTTTTGTTAGTTATTGTTTTAGTTTTTTTCATTGGTATTTAAACGATATCTATATCCTTTGTATTTAAGAATTCTATTGGAAATCAATTCTTTGTACGATAAGCAAAAATTGTCTATTTTATGTATATTTTGGCGTTTAAAATCATTTTTATAAGTCTAACTCGTCAGGAGTTGATTTTATGTGAAAATATTAAATAGGAAAAAGTTTTGTTTAACTATATCTATAACTTATGTATTGAATTTTTCTCTGTAAGATCAAATTCTGTCAAGTTATAGCCGAAAATCGTCCATTTTATGTATATTTAGCCGTTAAAAATCATTTTTATGAGTTTAACTCGTCAAGAATTAATTTTACATGAAAATGGGAAAAAATTTTATTTTATTATAACCTACAACTTTTACATTTAACATATTTGTGTAAAGTTAAATCCTGTCAAGTTATAGCCCAAAATCGTCCATTTTATGTATATTTACGCGTTAAAAATCGTTTTTATTAGTTTAACTCGCCAGGAATTAATTTTACATGATAATATTAAATAGAAAAAAGTTTTGTTTCAATACCATCTATAACTTTTGTATTTAACGTTTATGTGTAAAATCAAATCCTGTTGAATTATAGCCTAAAATTGTCCATTTTTGACCTTTTTTGCCATTTTTTGAAATTATCTTGGCAAATATTGCTCGTAGAAAAAAGTGTTCGACATGAAAAAGATGTATTTTAATTAGTTTTGGCAGATGGGGCTGTAGACATTAGTTTAAAATTAATTTTTCTTGACAAGCTTAAAAATCGATTTTTTAAAATGTTTCTTTGTGCTCGCATTTTGAAAGTTTTTCATCGATCTTTCTCAATTGAGAACCAGCACTTAGGTATAATTAGAGGAGTATTTTCCCGCAATCCCGATGGAATCGGTTGAAAATTCATTGAGATAATCGATAAACTTGATTACATACGGACGTACAGACATACATATATCACAGAAAACGTTTAAAACACACTCATTTTGGCTGGAAACGACTTTTCACATATTGAATTCTTAGTTTTTGAAGTGGCACAATTTTCGCTATAGTGAAATTATAAGACTCTCCCGAGTAGCGGTCGTGCCTAATAATGTACATTTTTCATAGTTTTTTCAATCCGCAATTACTCAAGAACGGTTTCATCTGAAACTTTATAATTCATAGGAGATATTGTAAATTGTACCTCATTAATTTTTCTATTTTTTTTATTATATTTTTTCTTTTTTTTTTTAAGGCAATATTGCTTTGGTTTTATTAATGCTATAAAAGCCAAATAATTTTTCAAAATATGGCTTATTGATATAAGGTAAAGTATGCAATGGTGGGACAGTTTCGAGCAGACTTTTTTTATAATCTTTTCTAGTACCAAAACGAAACATAATACATGAAAACTCATCACCTCAACAGATTGCTCGTGTTTCGAGGTTTATTTAAAAAAAACAAGTTTTTTTCGTTGCTGGTGTTTTAAAATAATCGCATTCAAACAAAATAACTATTGCCTGATGTTGTGGGTCACGCTAATTTACTTGGGAGCAGTAGTGGGACATCCGTTCGGATGCAATAGTGGGAATATACTTTTTGACGCGTTTCTGACTGTCCCATTACTGTGATATGGTCATCAAGAGGTACCTAAAGTGGAACAAGGATTTCGCTATACGCATTCCGAAAATTAGGCTCGATACATTGTGCCAATGTTACTATTGCTTTTACTCCGAAACGCTTCCTTCTGGTCGAAATTTCAAGTTGAAAGTTCAGAGTCATTTTTCTCAAAGTATATAATGTTTCTGTCTGAAAATGAATTTTATCATTCGAAAGTACAATTCTTAAACTACGAAACTCTAATTTTTTGAGTTCGAGAAATGAAGGGTTCAACAGTTACAAGATTAAGGTCATGTGGAGTTCAAAATTAACCCAATTTCATTATTTAATAAATTAACTTTTCAAACATTAATTTGGCAAAACATAATTTTCACGCCCTCCTTGTATATAAAAACTTTACTCAAAAATTTTTTTCGAGCTATTTTATTAGTACTCTCATGAGATATACTCGTTGAAAAATTGTGCATAAAGTTACAAAAATGCACATTCCTACTTATCGATATTACAGTTTCTTTTTAATTAAAAAATTTCTAAATATTTATTTGGAAAAACACAATTTTCACGCCCTTCGTATATGTCAATACTATACTCAGAATTTTTCTGAAGCGATTCTTGTAGTACTGTCATGAGATATACTCTTTGAAAAATTATGTCGGTAATACATACATCCCTTCAAAAAGTCAGCGACGAGCGGCCGCCCGAGCGAGCTCTATATACTGTAACATCACTTTGATGTTACAATAGGTAGTATATAGATATTCGACCTACGAACAGTATACTGTAGTCGAACAGAAACCCCTATAACTCGAGAAAAACCTAGATTGACGAGCAGGCCCTAGGTAGCCTATAGACCTCCCTCTAACACAGTACTTACGTATATTTTCCCTACTCTGCATGGATGTACCTTGTATCAGAGAGTATGCGACTCTCTGTTAGGCTGGAAAAAGAAGATCTTGTAGAACAGCGACAGACTGTATTGCAGGAGGCTTAGCAGTCGTAGCCTCTCAACTGTCCCCCTGTCGCCCCTCCATACCAAGCTGATGGTATCTCTCCCTCATACCTGGACCAGATCGCACCTGAAAATCACATTAAAAACAATTACTATAGGTTATAAACTACTTACTCTCCGGATATGTGAAGGTAATTGGGCTAAGCTCTTGGAACGATGGCCTTTTCTGTATGATCACCTGTCAAACGCATATGGAGATGGGGATCGCTCGAACAGGAGATCACCACCCTCGATGGAACGTCCCTCCTGTAAGAAGAATACTAGCTTAAAGAACAGCAAGACCACAACAACATAGAAATGATACTAACCTGCTGAAAGACACTGCAATAACTTGAAGTACAGGGCTGCATATATTCAGCCCCTGGTGTCTCGCTCATGGAATAAGTAGGAGCAGCATCTACAGCAGCATCTACGGCTGTATCTTCTGCAGCCACAGCAATCATCGGGCACCACTGAAAGGAACTAATAATTAAAAACAGGCAGATTGTGTGGGTAGGCGACACACAAACCTTACCTACAGCCACAACAAAGCAACATAACCTCGAAGAGTGATGAAGGTCCTGTGCGAGCAGTCGGGACGAGGAGTGCGCCACCAACCCCGAGGATGACAACGAGGATAGCAGCAGACAGTCTCCCCCAGCAGCAGAGCACCACTAACACTCCGAAGCACGTTGTATCCATGTCACCGTGTGCCGAAGCGCGTGCGCACGAGGGCGCCGGTCGATGCGACGCCGATAGTTAGCGCGCACGTGGAGAGACGAGAGAGAGAACGAGCAAGCGTTGATCAAGAGGGTGAGAGGGGCACCGGTGAGAGCGCTGCGACAGCTACGGCCGAGAGCGGCAGCGCGGGCTCGAGAGACGCGCTTGCTCACTCTGTACTGGGCCTTGAACCTATAAGTATCAATTTTTGCGCAAGTAGTAATTTTAGCAGTTAGCTAAAGAAGTTTGGAATAGTAAAGTAGGAGAGCACGAAGCATTCTACCTCTCAGCTATAAAGGATCTGTGTGTGAAGTAGGTAGTCTGGTGTGCCGCGAGTGAAAAGTGCACGTGTCGAGCCTCGCGTCGCGAAACCTCGCGGATTTTATCTAGCGTGCAAAGCCACCGATATCGTGTGCCGCATCTGTGCGGCTGGTGCTCAACGATCGACACGTTTTGTATAAATAAAGTGATTAAATAAAATAGTGTTATTATTTCTTATATATCTAAAATCGTAGTGTTTGCGCACATTCATTTGCGCCCCTTCCAAAATCGCCTTTCCCCCGATCCCTCCCCTACACACTTCTCCACCCAAAGTAAATTCTTTGTTACAATACTAATAAATGTGTAGTGAACCATTTCGGTTTTTCATACTGGAAAATATCATTAAACAATAAAGCCTCAAACATCATTTTTATTAGTAGGTCACAATTTTAACTTTCAATCCTGTTAATTTCTAGTTAAATTTCTAATTTTTTTTTTTATTTTTATTCGAATAGGTATGATACAATTGGGAAGTTCCTGATGCTGTAAATCGTTTTAGATCTAACTTTCCTGTATCTGCTAATATGTAATTTGATATAGTGAAACGATGGAGTTTCAGGCACTGTTTTTGCTGAATCTAACCTTGGTTTTAGTTTATGTATTGTTTTTAAATATTCATCTTTTGATGAAAAAAAGCAAACAATATTTGCAAAATATTTTGTTACCCTCTCGTAAAGATCTTGTGGCGTTGGTATATAATTATCAGATACTTCCCCCAAACTTGTGCGCCTAACATTACTTTTTACGAAAGCACGAATTCTATCACATTTTTTCCGTGAGCAATCCGATGACAATGCAACTTCAACAGAAAAATCTTCATAGTGGTGAAGAAGATCCTACACGTTGTGTATTGTTAAGTCCGGAAATAAGTGGAAATAAGTAGTAATTGGTTTTATGTAGGTTTATTATATAAAATACAATAATTTATTACCAATACAATCTGCTGGCTTCTGGTAGATCGATGCCTTGTAATTTCAATTACAATTCTTTTCTATAACGCTTGCTTTTATAAATTTACTATAAATAACTTATACGATCTGCTTACTAGACGAGTAAGGCTTACAATTACAATTTCAATAACTTATAAAATCTGCTTACTAGATGTGTAAGGCTTACGATTTCAACTTCTCGATGTCGTAGAGGTACACGGAGTTCGCCAGGTTTCTTGTACGCTGTGACTGACTTGCGCGATGCATTTCGCAGTTTTATTATACGGTTTAATTGGGTTATAGATGATAAGTTGAGATCATCTTTATTAAGAAATTTTCGGTTGCGGCTTATACGCGTAGCATTTAAGTGGTAGCATTGTGAAATGCTGATTTGTTAAAAATTTGCACGCCACTGTCTTCTGGAGGTCGATGGCTCTCTACGTCACACGGTCTACGGTACGATGCCTGAGCGAAATGCTGCGTTGCATTCTCGCGTTTATATGTCAGGAAATATCTGATGTGAATAAACTTTTAGAATGAAATTCTAAATCTATAATACGTCTCCGGACGTAACACCTCCCCCCTTAGACTGTTGAATGTCATAGAGATTCAACAAATGTATTTTGCATCAGAGATTTCCCGTTACAAAAATTTATTGATAAGTAAATGATAAAATATAATAATACGGGTTATGAATGATAATAATTATAGTAAAAATAATAATAATAATAAAAATAATGATAATAATAATAATAATTTTTTTTTTTTTTTTTTTTTTTACGAGGGAAACAGTGAAATCTTGCATCAGTCCGGTGGACCAAATGCTCCACCGGACCGCCTGGGCCGCATATCCATGCCAGCCCAGGAGACACCGCAAGAGGCTCCGCACTTCCACGGCGCACAGTGGGCTAAAACCCGATTTTTTTTTTCAAAATAAAATAACTCCACACAGAAGCCACCAATTTGGATGATTTTTGTTTCTACTTATAGCAAATTAAATGTAGATTAGAGGAAAAATAAAGAAAATTGTTAAATAAATTTTTATAACCTCCAAATTCAACAAGAAACATAGGTATTTTTCAAAATTTTGTAGGAAACCGTATTTAAGTTTCAGAAAAATATTTCTTTTTGGGAAATATGTTGCCTCCTGAGTTCATCCATGTATAATATATAACCCCTACACCTGTGAACCATAACCTAAACACATTGCAGATGAATACTTCGCCGCAAAGTCAGGTTAATACGATAATCTGTAATGAACTATGACTTTGTAAGGTATTTATGACAAAATAAGTGATCTGTAACATTAAAAACTTATAATGACCATAACCTAAACCATTTTACAAATTAGCTTATTATTTTTATATAGAAAAAAAGTAATTCCGCACAGAAACCACCGATTCGGATGATTTTTGTTTGTACTTGTAGCTAATTGAATATAGATTAGGGGAAAATAAAGAGTATTGTCAAATCAATTATTATAACCTCCAAACTCTACAAGAAACATAGGTATTTTTCAAAATTTTATAGGAAACCGTATTTAAGTTTTAGAAAAATGATTCTTTTTTGAAAAAATGTTGCCCCCTGAGTTGCTCCATGTATAATATATAACCCCTACACCTTTGTACCATAACCTAACAACTACGTTGAATACTTCGCCGCAAAGACATGTTAATATGATAATCTATAATGCACTATGACTGTAAGTTAGTTATGAAAAATTAAGTGATCTGTAATATTAAAAACTTTTAATGATCATATCGCAATACTTTTTACCGATTAGCTTATTAATTCGATTTAGAAAAAAGTTATTCCAGACAGGAACCACCGATTCGGATGATTTATGTTTTTACTTACAGCTAATTGAATGTAGATTAGGGGAAAAATAAAGAGTATTCTCAAATCAATTATTATAACCTCCAAACTCTACAAGAAACATACGTATTTATCAAAATTTTGTAGGAAACCGTATTTAAGTTTTAGAAAAATGATTTATTTTGGGAATAATGTCGCCTCCTGCATTCATCTATGTATAATATATAACCTCTACACCTAAGAAACATAACCTAACAGCTCTACGTGGAATACTTCGCCGCAAAGACATGTTAATATGATAATCTGTCATGCACTATGACTTTGTGAGGTAGTTATGAAAAATTAAGTGATCTGTAACATTAATAACTTTTAATTACCATAACCTAATACTTTTTACCGATTAGCTTATTAATTCGATTTAGAAAAAAGTTTTTCCAGACAGGAACCACCGATTCGGATGATTTTTGTTTTTACTTACAGCTAATTGAATGTAGATTAGGCTAAAAATAAAGAGTATTGTCAAATCAATTATTATAACCTCCAAACTCTACAAGAAACATACGTATTTATCAAAATTTTGTAGGAAACCGTATTTAAGTCTTAGAAAAATGATTCATTTTGGGAATAATGTTGCCTCCTGCGTTCATCTATGTATAATATATAACCTCTACACCTAAGAAACATAACCTAACAACTCTACGTGGAATACTTCGCCGCAAAGTCAGGTTAATACGATAATCTGTAATGCACTATGACTTTGTAAGGTATTTATGACAAAGTAAGTGATCTGTAACATTAAAAACTTTTAATGACCATAACCTAAAACTTTTTACCGATTAGCTTATTATTTGGATTTAGAAAAAAAGTTACCCCAGACAGAAACCACCGATTCGGATGATTTTTGTTTGTACTTACATTTAATTGAATGTAGATTAGGGAAAAATGAAGAGTATTGTCAAATCAATTTTTATAACCTCCAAACTGTACGAGAAACATTTTTTCTAAATTTTTCTAAATTTGGTTGAAAACTGTATTTATGTTTTAGAAAAATGATTCTTAGTAGTGAAAATGTTTACTTCTGAGTTCGTCCATATATAATATATTACCATTAGACCTGTGAACATCAAGGAGCGCGGGCGCGCTCCGAAGGCAAGTATAGAAGAAGCCTGAAGGAACGACCCGCACTACATATACATTGAAAGTTATAGTGCATTACAGATTATCGTATTAACCTCACTTTGCGGCGAAGTATTCATCTTCAAGTTGTTAGGTTATGGTTCATAGGTGTAGAGATTATATATTATACATAGATGAACGCAGGAGGCAACATTATTCCTAAAAAGAATCATTTTTCTAAAACTTAAATACGGTTTCCTACAAAATTTTGAAAAATACCTATGTTTCTTGTAGAGTTTGGAGGTTATAATAATTGATTTGACAATACTCTTCACTTTCCCCTAATCTACATTTAATTAGCTATAAGTACAAACAAAAATCATCCGAATCGGTGGTTTCTGTGTGGAATTACTTTTTTTCTAAATCAAAATAATAAGCTAATCTCTAAAAAGGTTTAGGTTATGGTCATTAAAAGTTTGTAATGTTACAGATCACTTATTTTGTCATAAATACTTTACAAAGTTATAGTGCATTACAGATTATCGTATTAACCTGACTTTGCTGCGAAGTGTTCATCTTCAAGTTGTTAGGTTATGGTTCACAGGTATAGAGATTATATATTATGCATGGATGTACAGAGGAGGCAACATTTATCCCAAAAAGAATCATTTTTCTAAAACTTAAATACGGTTTTCTACAAAATTTAGAAAAATACCTATGTTTCTTGTTGAATTTGGAGGTTATAAAAATTTATTTAACAATTTTCTTTATTTTTCCTCTAATCTACATTTAATTTGCTATAAGTAGAAGTAAAAATCATCCAAATCGGTGGCTTCTGTGTGGAGTTATTTTATTTTGAAAAAAAAATCGGGTTTTAGCCCACTGTGCGGCGTGTGGGATTCCTACCCACTAAAACCACTAACCCTTTCTGCTCTGCACTACTGTACAGACCCTCCCCCGGCACCGTTTTACACATTACTTCAGGGGAGGGCTTGCTTCGCCTGAGCGGCACCTTCTCACTTCAGATCGGCCGTTGAGACCCGCAGGGTCTTTTTTCCCGTGAACAGCTACGGCGCCCTGCGGACGGCTGATCTGCTGTTCTCCTCTTCCTTTTTTGGCGCAAGATCGCCTCCACGTAGGAGGCGACTTTCGCCCATTGTTGAGGACCTTGGTGCATCAGCCTGACTATATTGTCAGGTGATATGCAGCCAAGGTCCTCTCTAGTGCCCCCTTTCGACGGTCCACCTTCCGCATACGAAGAAGGTGTGGAACACGTCGTCCGGGAGGCCCTCACAATAGGCGCAGCCTGGCTCCGCGACTTTACCCATCTTATGTAGGTATGCGCGGAACAGGCCGTGCCCCGTCAAGAATTGGGTGAGGTAGTAATTTACCTCACCCTCTTTTCGGAACAGCCAGGTGTCCACTTGTGGGATCAGCCTGGCCGTCCATCTTCCTTTAGTGGAGGATTCCCACCGATGCTGCCAAGCCTGGATGGTATTGGCCCTGGCCGTTCGGTGGGCCTCCACTACCCCAAGAGCAGGCTTCTGCTGATGGACGAAGCGTCTCTCCAGTGCAAGAAGGTCGATGGGTATTACCCCAGCGACCACTAATATCGCGGGCTCGGAGACCGTGCGGTAAGAGCACGCGATCCGGAGTGCTGCTCTCCGCTTCCTGTGCACGTCTTTCCGTAGCGCATCGGCCCAGACCTCCGCTCCGTACAGCATGACGGCTTCGGCGGCACGCATGAGTAGGCGCCTTTTACAAGGCCGGGGGCCGGCGGTATTGGCCATGAGCCTACTCAGCGAGGCTGTTACTGCTGCCGCCTTATCCGTCACTATGGTGAGGTGTTCCCTGAAGGTGAGCTTGTTATGAAGCGTCACCCCCAGGTACCTCACCGCACTCTTTGCCTGGACCGTCGCGTCTCCTACTTGAAAGGGGCACATGGTATTGATGTGCCTCTTCGTGAGTAGCACGACCTCCGTCTTCTTTGTGGCTAATTCAAGCCCGTGATCCTCCAGCCAGGAGAAAACGCGACGCATTACCCGGTTGAGTAGCAGCCTAGCGAGGTCAACGTCTCTGGCTACGATGACCACCGCTATGTCGTCAGCGTACCCAACCAGGAAGGTGCCCTCGGGCATTTCCATGCGCAGGATCCCGTCATAGAATACATTCCATATATCGGGACCCAGCATGGAGCCCTGAGCTGCCCCAGATGTTATTTCCCTCTTTATTGGTCCATCCTCAGTGTCGTAAGTTATCGAGCGGTCCCTCAGATAATCCCCAAGAATGCGTAAAAGATACGCGGGGATACGAAAGTCCCGCTCGAAAGCTTCCAGCGCCTTGTCCCACCTAACTGAGTTAAACGCGTTTTTAACGTCCAAGGTGGCCAGCAGACAAATAGGGCGAGAGAAATGGTTGCCCTGTTCCGTTGACCTGGCGGCATTTACCACCTCCTGGATTGCGTCTACGGTTGACTTATCTCGCCTGAAGCCATACTGCCGCGGAGCCAGATCTCCGAACGCACTTATGGCTGCCTGGAGGCGAGGTTTCAGCAGTTTCTCCAGGAGTTTCCCGTCGTGTCTAGCATGCACAGCGGGCGGTAGGCCGACGGGCTGTCTGCTGGACCCTTGTCCTTGCTGATGAGGACAAGTCTCGCTGTCTTCCAGCGGGCAGGAAAAATGCCCGCCTTCAGGCAGGAGTTGTACATGTCCAGCAAGAGGCGCGGGTGACTGCCGCCGATGGCTTTCAGCAGCTCTGCTGGTAATCCATCCGGCCCCGGAGCTCTCTTATTACGCAAAGATTTTATTGCGATGGAGAGCTTCATGTTCGTAAACAGAGGAGTTTCGAACGGGCCGGATGTTGCTGGGCCATCCGGTCTCCTTGGGTGTTCGGGGAAAAGGGCACGTACGATGTTCGTGATCGTTTGCGCATCTTTCGGCGCTGACGAACCGAAGGTCGCCAGCTTGCGCATAACGATCTTGTACCCTAATCCCCACGGATCGTGATCCATCTCTTCCCCCAGCTCTTTCCAGCATCGCTGCCGGCTGGACTTGATGGCCTTCTTTAGGGATTTCTTGGCCGCCTTGTACTCTGCGGCCAAGGGGGCTGCGTCGAGATCGCGTTTTTTGACTCTCTGCATTCTGCGTCGCAACTGCAGGCACGTCTTACGAAGGTCCGCGATGTCGTTCTTCCACCAGTAAGCAGGTCGTCTTGACCCACGTGTTGATTTCCTGGGAACCGTCTCCGCGCAGGCCTTTTCGATGACCTTCATGGTGTAGTCGGTCACCATTTTTGCCCGCGCAGATAGCGGCAGCGATTCCGGGATCTCACGCAGTGTTCGCTGTCCGTGTTCTATCGCCGTGGCAAACCTCTCGTAGTTCATCTTGGCGATGTTCCACCTGGGGGGGCCGCGTTTCTGCGGAAACGGAGCCGGTCTGCTATCACGCACACGGAACGTGATATACATGTGATCGCTTCCTGTATAGTCCTCGATCACATGCCAGCTCTGGATTCGCCCGGCTAGGCGTTCGCTTGCCAGGGAGACGTCGATAATGGTCTCCCTGTAGCCCGGTCGTCTGAAGGTCGACGTGGTACCTTTATTTAGTACCACGAGGTCTAGCCGACTGGCCATATCCATAACCAGCCGGCCCCTACGATCCGACCGAGCTACCCCCACTCCGGGGCTTTAGCATTGAAGTCCCCGGCGATAATCAGCTCACCCTGCATCTCCCGTGTTGCATCCTCCAGGCCCTCCAGCTTGGCCTGGAAGTCGCTGATGGTCTGGTTTGGAGTGAGGTATACGCTTATGTAGTGAGTTTGCTGGTGCCTCACCCAAACAAAACCGCTGCCGCCGCCATGACCCGCAATGTGGATATTCTGCGGGTCACGGTTCCAGATGGCTGCGGTGCCCAGGTCATCGGCAAACCATCCTGGACCATCTCTGTTTCGATACTGTTCGCTGATTAGTACAATATCAGCGTTTTTCTCGAAACAGATCTGTTCCAGGAGGTCGTGAGCTGCCCTGCTCCTATGCATATTACCCTGCAGAACTACCGCCATTTTTTCTTGGCATTTGCAAGTGCCTCTCGGAAGGCCCTACAGGCTCCTGATCCCGCCGTATGGTTGCGGGAATCAGGTTTGTCCGCTTGTTCTGGACACAGGAAGCAACGTGGGGTGGCCTGCATGATCATGTGGCCTTCCGCCCCGCAGCGATAGCATCGCTTGCTGCGGTCGGGCCCTTTGCAGTCCGAGCTAAGATGGCCGAAGCCCAGACATTTATAGCAACAGGTAACCGTGGCTCTCCTGCGGATCCTGCAGTTGACCCAGCCTATCTTTATGCGGGCGGTGGCCATTAGCTTTTCCGCAGCCGGTGTGTCCACCGTCACTATGGCCATCCGTTGTGCCCGCATTTGGCCTAGTCAAGACAGACTGCAGGAACCCCTTGTAGTCCTGCAGGTCTCTTTTTAAGGCCTCCACTACTTCCTCTTTCGACATTGAATATCGTCAGTTCCAGATTCTTCTTTAACTTTTACACTGGGAAAAAAAATGGCTCCTATCATCAGTGTAAGTAATTATTATTATTTTAGTTCAAGCTTTTGTAAATTTTATGTTAATAATTTTGTCTATGTGAATTATAGGTTCATCAGCTTTTTCACAAAAGGACCAGGAATATTTATTTTCGTTCCATGAATGACCTGTTTCAGTGGGGCGTAGAGGTCATTGGTACTCTGGAGAGGCCTAATGTGTCTCGATTTTATAGGGTAAGAGTCTACTATTTTATTTATATATACCTGCAACTTTGCTTATCTCATCTATTGAATTTAATGTTATGAAATATACAATTTAGATTTATTTTTCTTCTTTGATTTCAGATAAATCAATGGTTCCGCCTTGACCCTCGAGAAAGAGAAGATCTGGCTCGGCCGGATTTCGAGATTCTGGAGTTGCCCGCTTTACTGGAGTTAGAGGGGTCCGTCTCATTGATGATGGGACGGGTGCAGTTAGTTCGTGTAAATAGTGATGAGGATGACTTTTTTGGACTGCGTAGATTATTTTATTCATTAGATGTGTATGTGGACTGGAGGGTCAGATTACGCTTCGTTCAATCATGTTTCGGGACTATATTTTACTTAGGGGATGATATTATTTTTAAAGCTTAGTGTATATTTTATTTCTACTTATGTATGTATTTTATAATATTTTATATAATTAATATATGAGAAAAAAAAAACTTATTTTTGTTTTGAATATATTTTTTTTCCTTCATTTCTACTCCTATTTTCCCTTCTTATCCCTTGTCTTCTCATTAAAGAAATTAATAATAATAATTAATATGATTAATAGTAGTGATAATAATAATAATAGCAATAGTAAATTCTGTTCTTACTTTCACAATTCGTAAAACTTTGTTATTGATTATTTTGTATAATGATGCTTGATTTTCTTTTAATTTTATTATTTTACAATTGTAGTAGAATTGTTTGTGGTTTTGTTTAATTTCTTCGCTTGATTTCGTATATGAAAATTTTGTAGTATGATTCTATAATTTTCTTTATGTTTTGGTCTGACGGTTACCAATTTTTTTCTTTTTAGAGAATGATTTAATATCATTCACTTCCCTTCCTGCTTACAATTATTTATTATTTTATTCAATTTTTATTTAACATTTTCGGGCATTTCTTTGACTTCGGGCGTTACTTTTAACTAAAGTAATTTATTGCGAACTAGAATGAAAAGATTTTTACTTCAGTTTTTTGTATGGGTGTTGGTTGGATATCGTTCGTTGAGTTAGGGGGTGATTTAGGAAGGGGTGGTAGGGATCTCAGATTAAATGGTCTTTGTATTTTTAGTTCTTGTAATTGGAATTCCTCGTGTTTTTTAGTACCGATTTTTCTTTGGATTGGCCTAGAGATTGTCGGTTTGCTGACTATTATTTCTTCTAGCTCGCCATTGCTTTTATTTTTTTCTCTTGTCTCATTAAGTTTGTTCAAAACTACTAGTAGATGCGTTATGGAGGTAAACATTGCCCCAAAAAGGTGTTTGGAACATCCATATAGATTTTGTAATGTGTAACCTCGTATTACTGTATCTACTAACACTTTTATTAACTGTAGTAGGATTAGAGTCATTATAATTCCGGAATATATAACCTCCAAACTCTACAAGAAACATAGGTATTTTTCAAAATTTTATAGGAAACCGTATTTAAGTTTTAGAAAAATGATTCTTTTTTGAAAAAATGTTGCCCCCTGAGTTGCTCCATGTATAATATATAACCCCTACACCTTTGTACCATAACCTAACAACTACGTTGAATACTTCGCCGCAAAGACATGTTAATATGATAATCTATAATGCACTATGACTGTAAGTTAGTTATGAAAAATTAAGTGATCTGTAATATTAAAAACTTTTAATGATCATATCGCAATACTTTTTACCGATTAGCTTATTAATTCGATTTAGAAAAAAGTTATTCCAGACAGGAACCACCGATTCGGATGATTTATGTTTTTACTTACAGCTAATTGAATGTAGATTAGGGGAAAATAAAGAGTATTCTCAAATCAATTATTATAACCTCCAAACTCTACAAGAAACATACGTATTTATCAAAATTTTGTAGGAAACCGTATTTAAGTTTTAGAAAAATGATTTATTTTGGGAATAATGTCGCCTCCTGCATTCATCTATGTATAATATATAACCTCTACACCTAAGAAACATAACCTAACAGCTCTACGTGGAATACTTCGCCGCAAAGACATGTTAATATGATAATCTGTCATGCACTATGACTTTGTGAGGTAGTTATGAAAAATTAAGTGATCTGTAACATTAATAACTTTTAATTACCATAACCTAATACTTTTTACCGATTAGCTTATTAATTCGATTTAGAAAAAAGTTTTTCCAGACAGGAACCACCGATTCGGATGATTTTTGTTTTTACTTACAGCTAATTGAATGTAGATTAGGGGAAAAATAAAGAGTATTGTCAAATCAATTATTATAACCTCCAAACTCTACAAGAAACATACGTATTTATCAAAATTTTGTAGGAAACCGTATTTAAGTCTTAGAAAAATGATTCATTTTGGGAATAATGTTGCCTCCTGCGTTCATCTATGTATAATATATAACCTCTACACCTAAGAAACATAACCTAACAACTCTACGTGGAATACTTCGCCGCAAAGTCAGGTTAATACGATAATCTGTAATGCACTATGACTTTGTAAGGTATTTATGACAAAGTAAGTGATCTGTAACATTAAAAACTTTTAATGACCATAACCTAAAACTTTTTACCGATTAGCTTATTATTTGGATTTAGAAAAAAAGTTACCCCAGACAGAAACCACCGATTCGGATGATTTTTGTTTGTACTTACATTTAATTGAATGTAGATTAGGGGAAAAATGAAGAGTATTGTCAAATCAATTTTTATAACCTCCAAACTGTACGAGAAACATTTTTTCTAAATTTTTCTAAATTTGGTTGAAAACTGTATTTATGTTTTAGAAAAATGATTCTTAGTAGTGAAAATGTTTACTTCTGAGTTCGTCCATATATAATATATTACCATTAGACCTGTGAACATCAAGGAGCGCGGGCGCGCTCCGAAGGCAAGTATAGAAGAAGCCTGAAGGAACGACCCGCACTACATATACATTGAAAGTTATAGTGCATTACAGATTATCGTATTAACCTCACTTTGCGGCGAAGTATTCATCTTCAAGTTGTTAGGTTATGGTTCATAGGTGTAGAGATTATATATTATACATAGATGAACGCAGGAGGCAACATTATTCCTAAAAAGAATCATTTTTCTAAAACTTAAATACGGTTTCCTACAAAATTTTGAAAAATACCTATGTTTCTTGTAGAGTTTGGAGGTTATAATAATTGATTTGACAATACTCTTCACTTTTCCCCTAATCTACATTTAATTAGCTATAAGTACAAACAAAAATCATCCGAATCGGTGGTTTCTGTGTGGAATTACTTTTTTTCTAAATCAAAATAATAAGCTAATCTCTAAAAAGGTTTAGGTTATGGTCATTAAAAAGGTTGTAATGTTACAGATCACTTATTTTGTCATAAATACTTTACAAAGTTATAGTGCATTACAGATTATCGTATTAACCTGACTTTGCTGCGAAGTGTTCATCTTCAAGTTGTTAGGTTATGGTTCACAGGTATAGAGATTATATATTATGCATGGATGTACAGAGGAGGCAACATTTATCCCAAAAAGAATCATTTTTCTAAAACTTAAATACGGTTTTCTACAAAATTTAGAAAAATACCTATGTTTCTTGTTGAATTTGGAGGTTATAAAAATTTATTTAACAATTTTCTTTATTTTTCCTCTAATCTACATTTAATTTGCTATAAGTAGAAGTAAAAATCATCCAAATCGGTGGCTTCTGTGTGGAGTTATTTTATTTTGAAAAAAAAAAATCGGGTTTTAGCCCACTGTGCGGCGTGTGGGATTCCTACCCACTAAAAACACTAACCCTTTCTGCTCTGCACTACTGTACAGACCCTCCCCCGGCACCGTTTTACACATTACTTCAGGGGAGGGCTTGCTTCGCCTGAGCGGCACCTTCTCACTTCAGATCGGCCGTTGAGACCCGCAGGGGTCTTTTTTTTCCCGTGAACAGCTACGGCGCCCTGCGGACGGCTGATCTGCTGTTCTCCTCTTCCCTTTTTTGGCGCAAGATCGCCTCCACGTAGGAGGCGACTTTCGCCCATTGTTGAGGACCTTGGTGCATCAGCCTGACTATATTGTCAGGTGATATGCAGCCAAGGTCCCTCTCTAGTGCCCCCCTTTCGACGGTCCACCTTCCGCATACGAAGAAGGTGTGGAACACGTCGTCCGGGAGGCCCTCACAATAGGCGCAGCCTGGCTCCGCGACTTTACCCATCTTATGTAGGTATGCGCGGAACAGGCCGTGCCCCGTCAAGAATTGGGTGAGGTAGTAATTTACCTCACCCTCTTTTCGGAACAGCCAGGTGTCCACTTGTGGGATCAGCCTGGCCGTCCATCTTCCTTTAGTGGAGGATTCCCACCGATGCTGCCAAGCCTGGATGGTATTGGCCCTGGCCGTTCGGTGGGCCTCCACTACCCCAAGAGCAGGCTTCTGCTGATGGACGAAGCGTCTCTCCAGTGCAAGAAGGTCGATGGGTATTACCCCAGCGACCACTAATATCGCGGGCTCGGAGACCGTGCGGTAAGAGCACGCGATCCGGAGTGCTGCTCTCCGCTTCCTGTGCACGTCTTTCCGTAGCGCATCGGCCCAGACCTCCGCTCCGTACAGCATGACGGCTTCGGCGGCACGCATGAGTAGGCGCCTTTTACAAGGCCGGGGGCCGGCGGTATTGGCCATGAGCCTACTCAGCGAGGCTGTTACTGCTGCCGCCTTATCCGTCACTATGGTGAGGTGTTCCCTGAAGGTGAGCTTGTTATGAAGCGTCACCCCAGGTACCTCACCGCATTCTTTGCCTGGACCGTCGCGTCTCCTACTTGAAAGGGGCACATGGTATTGATGTGCCTCTTCGTGAGTAGCACGACCTCCGTCTTCTTTGTGGCTAATTCAAGCCCGTGATCCTCCAGCCAGGAGAAAACGCGACGCATTACCCGGTTGAGTAGCAGCCTAGCGAGGTCAACGTCTCTGGCTACGATGACCACCGCTATGTCGTCAGCGTACCCAACCAGGAAGGTGCCCTCGGGCATTTCCATGCGCAGGATCCCGTCATAGAATACATTCCATATATCGGGACCCAGCATGGAGCCCTGAGCTGCCCCAGATGTTATTTCCCTCTTTATTGGTCCATCCTCAGTGTCGTAAGTTATCGAGCGGTCCCTCAGATAATCCCCAAGAATGCGTAAAAGATACGCGGGGATACGAAAGTCCCGCTCGAAAGCTTCCAGCGCCTTGTCCCACCTAACTGAGTTAAACGCGTTTTTAACGTCCAAGGTGGCCAGCAGACAAATAGGGCGAGAGAAATGGTTGCCCTGTTCCGTTGACCTGGCGGCATTTACCACCTCCTGGATTGCGTCTACGGTTGACTTATCTCGCCTGAAGCCATACTGCCGCGGAGCCAGATCTCCGAACGCACTTATGGCTGCCTGGAGGCGAGGTTTCAGCAGTTTCTCCAGGAGTTTTCCCGTCGTGTCTAGCATGCACAGCGGGCGGTAGGCCGACGGGCTGTCTGCTGGACCCTTGTCCTTGCTGATGAGGACAAGTCTCGCTGTCTTCCAGCGGGCAGGAAAAATGCCCGCCTTCAGGCAGGAGTTGTACATGTCCAGCAAGAGGCGCGGGTGACTGCCGCCGATGGCTTTCAGCAGCTCTGCTGGTAATCCATCCGGCCCCGGAGCTCTCTTATTACGCAAAGATTTTATTGCGATGGAGAGCTTCATGTTCGTAAACAGAGGAGTTTCGAACGGGCCGGATGTTGCTGGGCCATCCGGTCTCCTTGGGTGTTCGGGGAAAAGGGCACGTACGATGTTCGTGATCGTTTGCGCATCTTTCGGCGCTGACGAACCGAAGGTCGCCAGCTTGCGCATAACGATCTTGTACCCTAATCCCCACGGATCGTGATCCATCTCTTCCCCAGCTCTTTCCAGCATCGCTGCCGGCTGGACTTGATGGCCTTCTTTAGGGATTTCTTGGCCGCCTTGTACTCTGCGGCCAAGGGGCTGCGTCGAGATCGCGTTTTTGACTCTCTGCATTCTGCGTCGCAACTGCAGGCACGTCTTACGAAGGTCCGCGATGTCGTTCTTCCACCAGTAAGCAGGTCGTCTTGACCCACGTGTTGATTTCCTGGGAACCGTCTCCGCGCAGGCCTTTTCGATGACCTTCATGGTGTAGTCGGTCACCATTTTTGCCCGCGCAGATAGCGGCAGCGATTCCGGGATCTCACGCAGTGTTCGCTGTCCGTGTTCTATCGCCGTGGCAAACCTCTCGTAGTTCATCTTGGCGATGTTCCACCTGGGGGGGCCGCGTTTCTGCGGAAACGGAGCCGGTCTGCTATCACGCACACGGAACGTGATATACATGTGATCGCTTCCTGTATAGTCCTCGATCACATGCCAGCTCTGGATTCGCCCGGCTAGGCGTTCGCTTGCCAGGGAGACGTCGATAATGGTCTCCCTGTAGCCCGGTCGTCTGAAGGTCGACGTGGTACCTTTATTTAGTACCACGAGGTCTAGCCGACTGGCCATATCCATAACCAGCCGGCCCCTACGATCCGACCGAGCTTCCCCCCACTCCGGGGCTTTAGCATTGAAGTCCCCGGCGATAATCAGCTCACCCTGCATCTCCCGTGTTGCATCCTCCAGGCCCTCCAGCTTGGCCTGGAAGTCGCTGATGGTCTGGTTTGGAGTGAGGTATACGCTTATGTAGTGAGTTTGCTGGTGCCTCACCCAAACAAAACCGCTGCCGCCGCCATGACCCGCAATGTGGATATTCTGCGGGTCACGGTTCCAGATGGCTGCGGTGCCCAGGTCATCGGCAAACCATCCTGGACCATCTCTGTTTCGATACTGTTCGCTGATTAGTACAATATCAGCGTTTTTCTCGAAACAGATCTGTTCCAGGAGGTCGTGAGCTGCCCTGCTCCTATGCATATTACCCTGCAGAACTACCGCCATTTTTTCTTGGCATTTGCAAGTGCCTCTCGGAAGGCCCTACAGGCTCCTGATCCCGCCGTATGGTTGCGGGAATCAGGTTTGTCCGCTTGTTCTGGACACAGGAAGCAACGTGGGGTGGCCTGCATGATCATGTGGCCTTCCGCCCCGCAGCGATAGCATCGCTTGCTGCGGTCGGGCCCTTTGCAGTCCGAGCTAAGATGGCCGAAGCCCAGACATTTATAGCAACAGGTAACCGTGGCTCTCCTGCGGATCCTGCAGTTGACCCAGCCTATCTTTATGCGGGCGGTGGCCATTAGCTTTTCCGCAGCCGGTGTGTCCACCGTCACTATGGCCATCCGTTGTGCCCGCATTTGGCCTAGTCAAGACAGACTGCAGGAACCCCTTGTAGTCCTGCAGGTCTCTTTTTAAGGCCTCCACTACTTCCTCTTTCGACATTGAATATCGTCAGTTCCAGATTCTTCTTTAACTTTTACACTGGGAAAAAAAAATGGCTCCTATCATCAGTGTAAGTATTATTATTATTTTAGTTCAAGCTTTTGTAAATTTTATGTTAATAATTTTGTCTATGTGAATTATAGGTTCATCAGCTTTTTCACAAAAGGACCAGGAATATTTATTTTCGTTCCATGAATGACCTGTTTCAGTGGGGCGTAGAGGTCATTGGTACTCTGGAGAGGCCTAATGTGTCTCGATTTTATAGGGTAAGAGTCTACTATTTTATTTATATATACCTGCAACTTTGCTTATCTCATCTATTGAATTTAATGTTATGAAATATACAATTTAGATTTATTTTTCTTCTTTGATTTCAGATAAATCAATGGTTCCGCCTTGACCCTCGAGAAAGAGAAGATCTGGCTCGGCCGGATTTCGAGATTCTGGAGTTGCCCGCTTTACTGGAGTTAGAGGGGTCCGTCTCATTGATGATGGGACGGGTGCAGTTAGTTCGTGTAAATAGTGATGAGGATGACTTTTTTGGACTGCGTAGATTATTTTATTCATTAGATGTGTATGTGGACTGGAGGGTCAGATTACGCTTCGTTCAATCATGTTTCGGGACTATATTTTACTTAGGGGATGATATTATTTTTAAAGCTTAGTGTATATTTTATTTCTACTTATGTATGTATTTTATAATATTTTATATAATTAATATATGAGAAAAAAAAAACTTATTTTTGTTTTGAATATATTTTTTTTCCTTCATTTCTACTCCTATTTTCCCTTCTTATCCCTTGTCTTCTCATTAAAGAAATTAATAATAATAATTAATATGATTAATAGTAGTGATAATAATAATAATAGCAATAGTAAATTCTGTTCTTACTTTCACAATTCGTAAAACTTTGTTATTGATTATTTTGTATAATGATGCTTGATTTTCTTTTAATTTTATTATTTTACAATTGTAGTAGAATTGTTTGTGGTTTTGTTTAATTTCTTCGCTTGATTTCGTATATGAAAATTTTGTAGTATGATTCTATAATTTTCTTTATGTTTTGGTCTGACGGTTACCAATTTTTTTCTTTTTAGAGAATGATTTAATATCATTCACTTCCCTTCCCTGCTTACAATTATTTATTATTTTATTCAATTTTTATTTAACATTTTCGGGCATTTCTTTGACTTCGGGCGTTACTTTTAACTAAAGTAATTTATTGCGAACTAGAATGAAAAGATTTTTACTTCAGTTTTTTGTATGGGTGTTGGTTGGATATCGTTCGTTGAGTTAGGGGGTGATTTAGGAAGGGGTGGTAGGGATCTCAGATTAAATGGTCTTTGTATTTTTAGTTCTTGTAATTGGAATTCCTCGTGTTTTTTAGTACCGATTTTTCTTTGGATTGGCCTAGAGATTGTCGGTTTGCTGACTATTATTTCTTCTAGCTCGCCATTGCTTTTATTTTTTTCTCTTGTCTCATTAAGTTTGTTCAAAACTACTAGTAGATGCGTTATGGAGGTAAACATTGCCCCAAAAAGGTGTTTGGAACATCCATATAGTTTTTGTAATGTGTAACCTCGTATTACTGTATCTACTAACACTTTTATTAACTGTAGTAGGATTAGAGTCATTATAATTCCGGAACTATATGTTCCATATTCTTTGTATTTCTGTAGTAGTTTTTTCCAAGTATTTTCAGCAATGTTAGTTAATGTTCTTTCTGTGAGAAGATTACTCATGATGTCATCTTTTGCAGAATTTTCGCTTCGTGTAAACTTTGTTATTGTGTTTATTATAGATTTTTTTTCCATCGGGTAAAGTAGTCTTTCCTGGAAATGTTCCAAGTCTTGTTGTGTATATATCCCACTAGTTGCTAGTGAGGTTAATTTTTCTGGGGTCCAATTTTTGATTATTTTTGGTTTAAAGGTGGTTATGTTTTTTTCAACCTTTTTAGGTGTGGGTGTTAGACTTATCCAGTTATTATCTATTTTGTAGTACGGTGGAATTATTGTATCACAGTCGATTTGAGTTCCTATTCTTATTAAAATATGAGTTTCTGGTGTAAGAAACCAAGTAGTATTTCTAGCTGTAACAGGAAGTTCTTCGTAACATTCTTTTGTATGCTTGATTTTTACGTTGATAGGGGTGCATTTTATTACATGTATTGCTTCCCCTGCGAGTCGTGCAAGGTATCCTGGTTTTTGCATTACATTGTATGCAAATTCATCTGGGGAATGGGAGGCTAAGGATAAGGAATTTAGAATTTCCTTTCTTTCTAATTCACATATTTTTGTTAAAATGTTTAAATATAAGCTTTTAAATTGCGCCCGAAAATGTTTTTCTACATGAACAAATTTCGCATTTGTATACGCAAAAATATCTATGTTGATTAAATCTCGCTGGTGACTCACATCGTTATCGAATAGTACATTTACGTTGGTTTTTTCGTAAATAAATAATTTAGGGTGTTCCGTTTTTGTTATAATTCTGTCGCAAAACTTAATACTTTCTACAGCATTTAAAGAAAAAGATATATCGTAAGTATTTATTGTATACATTATTTCCTGGTTTGGTGATAATGTTTTTGTTACGGTGCCCTTAAATAGAACATCATATTTGTTATCAAAACAGTTTTCGTTTGGAAAATGCGACAAAAATGTGTAACCGGCTTGAATATCTATGCAATGCTCGTCTGAGAATTTGCATGTCGTTCCTGAATTTAAATGTAATTTATTATTATTTAAATTTACCTTTGCGTATTCTTCCGTAAGTGTAATTTTTATGAGTCCTTGAACAAGAACATTATCCCAACTTCCATAATCATCCGCGTAGGTGCCTCCCGAACAAGATTTCCCTTCGATTTTTCCTGCGAGGTCTATTCCTACTGTTTTGGTTTCGTTTATTTTAATATTTGCTATTGTGTGAAAGTTGTCATATTTAAATATTCCCGTATTGTGTAGAAATTTACATTGTTCAGCGCTAATGTCGTATAAATATTCCTGTAGGCCGTTTTCAACTGGACCTAAGTGGCTGAACATTCCGCAGTGATATATTGTTCGTCTTATTTCTATTTTGCATTGCATTACCTGATTTGTTTTGAATTCCGCTAATTATAGTAATTGTATGGTCGTATTTGTTATTACTAAATCTTCCTCGTGAAAATTACAGTCTCCGTTGTCTACGAGAGAGTACGTTGTTACTGTTGGGTCAGTAGAACCGCAATCGAATCCAATTATTGCTTGGTTTGGTTGTAGTAAATTATATATAAAAAAAATTTTTAGTAACTCCATCATGTCCTATAACAGAAAATTATGTTATTATTCTTATTATTTTACAAGACTTAATTTGTTCGAATGAACTGTTTTTGCTTTTCCGTTGTAGTTTATAGTAATATTGTTATTTGCATTTATTTTTATTATGTCAAACGGACCTTGATAATGATTTTGTTCAAGTTTTCCCGGTTTTGGTTCTTTTAAGAGCCATACCTTGTCTTCTTTTTTAAGTTGTATCGGGTTTATAAGTTTGTCATAATGAGTTTTTGATTTTTGTTTTGAAATTATTAAGTTATTTCTAGCTAACTCAGTAGTTGTAGTAATGTTTTTTATTAATTTTTCTAAATACCCGTTATAGGTCGGTAATAATTCCGATCTTTTAATTGGTTCACTAGATGGAACTCTTGCAGGATAAGCAAAAACAAGTTCGTATGGTGTAAACTTATGACTACTATGTACGCTTGTATTATAATGAAGTTGTGCAAATTCTATTAGTTCGTCCCATTCGTATTTTTTTGTTGAAAAATTTAGATATTCGCATAGTGGGTGGTGTGCCCTTTCTAAGGATCCATTTGATTGTGGCGAAAATGCTGTTGTTTCAATTTTTTTGAATTTGAATCTTTTAGCTATTTGTTTAATAAGATTACTTGTAAAATTTGCTTCTCTATCGGTTAGTACTATTTTTGGTGAGCCAAATATACATATAAAATTTTTTATAAAAGCGTTTGATACTGATTCCGCCGTTTGCTCTTTTAAGCACGATAAAATTATAAATTTAGATAATTGATCTTGTATAGATAAGATATATTTATTACTCTTTTTAGTAGTGTTAAATGGTCCTACAATATCCATAGCAATTTTATCAAAAGTTTTTGCTGGTGTGTCTGTGATAATCATTGGTTGTTTAGTTCTTTTACGTTTTAGTTTATTTCTTTGGCAAATTTCGCATTTATTTACTCTGTTCTGGATGTCTGATTTCAAATTTTCCCAAAAATATTTTTCTTTTATACGATTGTAAGTTCTGTTTATGCCTGAATGCGCCCCTATTGTAGAGGAGTGATAAGTATCAAAAATTCTATTTCTATCGTTTATATTTACGTAATCTATATTATTCAGACATATTATTACTTTAATTTTTGTGTTTTGAAAATTGTCCTTCAGTAATTCTTCTATTTCTTCCCAACTTATGTTTAAAATTTCAATATTCCTTGATATGCTAAAAATGAATATCTTCTGTGTGTTCAAAATTTCTTTTAATTTTTGTATTAATTTTATTAAGTTTTCTTTAACTATTTTCGATGTTGCTGATGTATCGAGACATAGAATAAATATTTTCTTATTTTCAATATTAATTATATCTATTTCGCCCTTTTTTAAGTTTGTATTTATTTTTAAGTTTTTATTTTTGATTAATAAGTTAGTATTCTCGTCTAATGTTTGGTGTTCATGTGATATAAGATGCACAATGTTGTCGTTTCTAAGTTGTATTGCGTTTTTGAATATATTATGTTTTGTTGCGTTTGCGTTGTTGTGCCGTTGTTGTTTTTGCTATTTTTATCTTTTTTTTTCTGTTTTTGTGTACCAGCTGTAGTTTTCCTTGATCTTCCCCCTTTTTGTTGAGTTTTTGACTGAACTTTATTCGTTTCGCTTGTTTTATCAGTTTCGTTTGGTGATCCTATGTTGGTATTTAATTCGTTTCTCTTTTGTGCTCTTGTAATTACGAAAACTTCTATGGGATTTCGGGACAGTGCGTCTGCGTTAGCATTTTGTTTCCCTGGTTTATACACGATATCAAAATCATAATCAGATAGTTTTAATCTCCATTTTTGAACTCTAGCGTTGTTGTCAGCTGTTTTTAACCACAATAAAGGTTTGTGATCTGTGACGATTGTAAATTTCGTTCCATATATGTAATTTTTAAATGTTTTTACTGCAAACATTATAGCTAATGCTTCTTTTTCGTAGGTATGATATTTAATTTCAGCTTTATGTAAGCTTCTTGATGCATAAGCAATTGCTGGGTCTTTACCTATTATTCCTTGTGATAAAATTGCACCTAAAGCAAAGTTTGAAGCATCTGATGTAATAATAAATGGTTCGTCGAAATGTGGATATGCCAAAACTGGTGCTGTACATAGTAAATATTTAATTTCATCAAAGGCTATTTGTTGATCTTTTTCCCAATGAAATTTTACGTCTTCTTCTAGTAATATATTTAAAGGTTTTGTTATCTTTGCATAGTTTTTTATATGTCTTCTGTAGTAATTCGAAAGTCCTAAAAATTCTCTAATATTTCTAATGTTTTTAGGTATTGGAAATTTATTTACTGCTTCTACCTTTTTTAGATCTGGTTTTATGCCATGTTCGCTTATAATATGTCCTAAATAACATACTTCTTTTTTTAAAAATTCGCATTTTTCCGGTTCTAATTTTAAATTAGCTTCTCTTAATTGTTGTGCAACTATACTGAATCTTTCGTTTGTTTCGTCTATAGTCTTTCCAAAAATTATTATATCGTCAATAAAGACAAAGCATATTTTACCTATTAAATCGCCTAAGACTGTATTCAGAACTTTTTGAAATGTACGCGGCGAATTTTTTAATCCGAAAGGCAAAACATGAAATTCAAAGCGTCCTAATGGATGTATACTAAAGGCCGTTTTATGTGTGTCTTTTGGTTTCATGGGAATTTGGTGAAACCCCGATTTTAAATCTATGACATGATAAAATTTTATTTTTCCCAATTGATCAAAAATTTCTGTAATATTTGGAAGTAAGTAAGGATCCGATATTGTTTTTTCATTTAATTTACGATAATCTATGACTAAACGCCATCGTTTTTGTCCGGTTACTAGTTGTTTTTTTTGTACAATCCATGCTGGAGCGTTGAAAGCACTTTTTGAATTTCTTACCAGATTATTTTTTATTAATTTTTTTGTTTCTTCTACAGCCACTTCCTTTAGCTTATGTGGTAAAGGAAATTGTTTTACGTATACAGGTTTATCATCTATTAAGTTAATTTCATGTTGTTCTACGTTACATGATCCTAAACTGTCGCCCTCTAACCAGAATATGTCTTTATTTTTCATTACTAAATTTTTAATAATTATTTTATTATTTTCAGGTAAGTTTTCGTAACGGATTTTTTTGAGTAATTCTTCCTAGCGGTCTGATTTTTTATTTGGATCATTTTTTTCTATAAAATTTATTGATCCTAAGTTTAAAATTTCATTTTCATCTATTTGCAAATCATCCGTTATTTGAAAACCGTCAGGCAAATAATCTATTTCGTAAAAGATAAAGTTATATTCTTTCTCGTTTCCATAAATTTTTTTATATTCTTCTAAATCAGCTTCAATATTCTTATTTATTATTGTTAAAAATTGTTTGTAGTCTGTCGGTTTGATTTCCTCAAAATCCATTATTTCATCTTTATTTTCAAGAGCTATATTAATATTATTTATTAAAGATTTGATATTATTTTTGTTATTCTGTAAAATTGTTTCGTAATGTACATCTGCTTTGTCCTTGGGTAATATTTCGTCGAGAATTTTCCTCTGTAGTTCTATTTCCTCTTTGTTAAGTTCAGAGATGTGATTTAAGATTTGTGTTATATCTTCATAAAATGTTATATCTGAAGTTATTTTCATCTCTTTTTTGTTAATTAATTCAGGTTCATAGGATACAGAGCAAGTCACTTCTTCAGATTTCCCCGAATATTTGTTTAACATTAGTTTTTCTAGCTTTATTTCCTCTTCAAATTCTAATTTTGCTTCTTGTTCTATTGGTATGTTTTCCGTTTCCTTAATAAATGTTTGTCTTATTTCATTTCCCTGGGATTTATGGTTATTTGTAATTGTATTAAAAGAGCCTGTTTTTATCGTGTATCTTGGTTTCAATGCAATTTTACTATTATTTAATTGTAAATAACCTTCATGTAGTCTTAACTTCTGTTCCGAGAGTATTTTAATACCTAGTATTCCATCGTAAGGGAGAGAAAATTCTTCAGGAGCTACATGAAAATCAATAAACAAATCATTAATTAGCATTTTTACTACTCCCAATGTTTCTATGGCCTTATCTGTGATGCCTGATAGCTGAATTTTCTTATTTTCTAATATTGTGTATGGTGGTATTTGATTTTTCTTAATAATGTTTAACTGGGCCCCGCTATCTACGAGTAATTTGCATGATTTTGCGGTGTAAGGATTTTTTATTTCAATATACTGTAGTGCATTTTCTAATCTTAGAAAGTACATTGTAATTTTTGATGAAGTTAGTTTATTATTTTCATGTGTTGTGATCATTTGAGTATCTAACAGATTTTCTTCTTCGTTTTTCTTGATTAACGTATCAACTTCAACGTCTTTTATAGTTAATTTATTTTCTTGATTTTCTAACTCTAATTTTTTTGTAGTTTTATCTATTAATGTGATTGTTTTGATGTTCGTTTTATTGTCGAGTGTTTCGTTTTGTTTTCTTCTGATCCACTCGCTCTCAGAAGAATTTAAGCGTTTCCCGAATTTCGCTGTTCGTAGGTATTTTGCTGTGTCCTATAGCATTCTTCAAGTGAGTGAGTAAAATTTTTGCAGAGGCTGCAGAATTTTTCTAATTTACCTTCTACTTGTTTCAATAACATACAATTTTCGATCGTATGTCCCCTTTTCCTGCAATAGGCACAAGTTGGTGCTGTTTCTGCCTTTTGTAATTTCCTACAATTTTCTATAGAATGTCCTGGGATTCTACAAAATTCACAATATAGTTTTTTTTCCTTTTTGCATGTTTATTTGTCGATTAAAATTCGTGTTTCTTGAATGAAAATATTGTTGTTGCGTTTTATTTGTGAATCCATGTGAATTGTTATTGGTGTGATAATTGTTTCTGTTTTCCGGATTATTATAATTTGATTTGTTTATTTTATAATTATTATTTATTGGTGAATCAGTGTTTCTATCTGGGCAATGCATTGCTGTATGTGTTGTTGCTTCACAAATTTGACAATTTATTCTATTTCCGAATGCTTGTTGTCTACTTTGCATGGCCACAATTCCCGCTGTTTGGCAATCCGAGGTTTCGTGACCTTCTATAGCACAGATTGTGCACCATATCATTTTCCTCGTTACCTGACAGTATTTCATTGCATGTCCGGGTTTATTGCACCTTTGACATACTGCCGACGGGCAGTTCTTCATTGTGTGGCTCACGTTACCACAGAGCTCGCAACACTCCTCGGCGTTAGCACTTTTTTCGCACGTATTTGGGTCATGGCCTTTTTTCTTGCATTTCCAACATAATTCATATTTTTTTATAATCGGGCATTGTGTTACTGTGTGTCCCATGTTTTGGCAGTATTGACAATGGTTTCCCTGCATTTCGTTTAATCTACATGTATCTATTGAATGTCCACTTAAGCTACAATAATTGCAAATTAATTCCATTTTATCTTTTACTGAATTACAAAAGTATGATAAGTGGTCTTTATTTTTACAATATACGCATCCTGCATTTACGCAAAACATTGCTTCATGAAATTTATCGTTACAAATTTGACAATGAAATGTTCTAGCTTCCTTTTTTATATTTAATTTCTCAGTATTGAATAGTATATTTGCTTTATCTTCTCTTAGTAATTTTTGTTTTTCGAGTCTTAATTCTATCTCTATTGCTCTTTTCATAGCGGCATGTGTACTATTCGGTTCGCCTAGTTCTACTCTTATTTCTTGTTTCAAACCGTTTTTAAAACTGTTTAATACATCATCTTCTAGTTGAGTTTTAAATATTTGTAATTGCTCTGTCGTAACGCCGTCCTCTATTTTTTTTAGTTCTATTATATTTGTGCTTATTATTCGAATTTTATTTCCGTATTCTAATACTGATTCATTGGTTTTTTGAACCATTCTCCGTAATTTACCATATAATGTGTATAAGTCTTCTGTACAAGGGTAAATAGTTCTTATAGCGGTTATTAATTCTTCGATGTTCCCGATTGTTATTGTTCTTATTGCTTTATGTATTTCCCCACGTAACTTCATTTTTAAAATTTGTACTAAATTTCGTTCGTCCGCCGCGTTAACAATGTTTTTTGCTTCTTTGAGTTTGTCGATATATTCTTCTGCTGTTATATTTTTTCCGTCAAATGTCGGTACCAATCCCAATATTTCTTTCAGTGGTAGTTTGAGTTGTTGATTTGCCATATTTATTTCGGGTTCTATTATGGTTCTATTAATTTCCGATTCAACAGTATTATTTGTTTGGTTTAATACTTCTGTTTCTGTTTCTCTTCTTTCCTGTAGATCTGTTTTAGCTAAAATAAGACTTTGTTCGTTTAGTATTCCGTCTATGTCCGTGTAGTCGCCTATTTCATCTACTGATGTATCTACTGTTTTATCAAAAAATGCAGAATCACGATTTAATAATGTTGGCGCAAAATATTCTGTCGGTGACTCTAAATCCGATTTTGTTTGAGGTAAAAGTAAGGAATTTTTAGAGTGATTTTGTGTTAAATTGTCTTGATTTCCCAGTTGTTTGTTGTCTGATTTTTTTTTATTTCCTACTCTTGAGGTTGATTGAATGTCAATACTCGGTATTTCTAGTAATGTTTTATTATTATTTTTTTTGTCTTGTGATGCATTTGCGTATGTGTGTGGTGTAAAATCAATGAGGTCAATGTTTGAATTTTGCGAATTTATCGCGATTTCTTTGTCAGATGTTCCTGTTCCTTCGTTTAATGGTTTTATATTTCGTGCGCGTAGAGGCGATCGTAGTATTTTAGAACTTCTTTGGAATATTTTACTTGATTCCCGGTTTCTTTCACTTACTTTATCTTTTAAAATTGGATTTTCTGTAGTTTTACTTCTTGTTATTATTGGATTTTCTATATCCTTCTTATGTGACATTGGCAATTTATTTACTTATTCGCCAATTCTATATCTCTATTCTTAATGTTTTTCGTGTAATTTGATTTCTCATATTCTCATTTCTTGTTTATGTATAATATTTATCTATTCAATGATCATTATTTTGTATTATTATTTCATTTTTCTCCTTCGTGTTGGATTTGTTTTATTTATTTCAATTTCTTTTTATTTATTTATTCATTTGTTTATTTTTTTTTCACTAATATTTTAGTTATTTGTTTTTACTGATATTATTTAATTATTTGTTTCTTAAAGTTTCCCTATATGAATTTTTCACTTTAAATTTCTTGTTTGTTAAATATATTTGCGTGATGCTATTTCCTTATATATTTTGATTTATTTTGATTTTATCTTTATGTGAAATCTTTTTTTTATATTCGTTTACGTTATTTGTATTTGGGTTATCCTTTCTTCTTTCCCTATTTCTATAACATCGTCTATTTTCCCTTTTTTTTTTATTTATCTGTTAATATGTTAGTAATCTGGACGAGCCGTAAACGTTCATCTTCAAAAGTTTAAACGATCATGCTACAATGATCCTCTCAACTTCTTACTGCAAAACGAGAAGCTCGGAATCAGTTAGTAGTGATATTTTTAGTAATTTTCAAATACTATTCGTTTCCTCTTACTCCGGTCTTATTTTTCGTATAAATCTAGTGAACTTACGTTCGATTCGTACCGGAACCACTGTTACGTTCCGAAAAATAGTTATTTTTATTCTTTTATTTTAAACAGTCTAGTGAACTAATGTTCGATTCGTACCGGAACCACTGTTAAGTCCGGAAATAAGTGGAAATAAGTAGTAATTGGTTTTATGTAGGTTTATTATATAAAATACAATAATTTATTACCAATACAATCTGCTGGCTTCTGGTAGATCGATGCCTTGTAATTTCAATTACAATTCTTTTCTATAACGCTTGCTTTTATAAATTTACTATAAATAACTTATACGATCTGCTTACTAGACGAGTAAGGCTTACAATTACAATTTCAATAACTTATAAAATCTGCTTACTAGATGTGTAAGGCTTACGGTTTCAACTTCTCGATGTCGTAGAGGTACACGGAGTTCGCCAGGTTTCTTGTACGCTGTGACTGACTTGCGCGATGCATTTCGCAGTTTTATTATACGGTTTAATTGGGTTATAGATGATAAGTTGAGATCATCTTTATTAAGAAATTTTCGGTTGCGGCTTATACGCGTAGCATTTAAGTGGTAGCATTGTGAATTGCTGATTTGTTAAAAATTTGCACGCCACTGTCTTCTGGAGGTCGATGGCTCTCTACGTCACACGGTCTACGGTACGATGCCTGAGCGAAATGCTGCGTTGCATTCTCGCGTTTATATGTCAGGAAATATCTGATGTGAATAAACTTTTAGAATGAAATTCTAAATCTATAATACGTCTCCGGACGTAACAGTATATTTTTTAAACATTAACTTTTTTAACGAAATCGAAACATTTTTTAATGTAATTATTATTTCTTAGAGTAGGTAAAGTGCTACGGCATCGTAAATTAAATTGTCTGAAAAAATTATCATTTTTTTGTGTTTAATTTTAGAATCCGATCTTTTATGGTAAATGACTGTTGTCGTCAAACTACATTGTTTATTATTATTATAGTATAATGATTGGGCCACATCTTATCCAATGAAAGCATAGATTTCTGAAAAACCTAGAGAAATTAAAAATGCTAAAAAAGTGAAATGTATGATATGACCTATATTAATAAAAATGATGTTTGAGAACCCGCTGGGGCGCAGCGCGAAGCGGGCGCTCGCCTCTGTCTTTTTAATCTTATTACTTTCGAATCCTTCATTTCTCCAACTCAAAAAATTAGGGTCTATAAGCATAAGACTTGTACTTTTCAATCGGTTCGAGCACATCGGACTCACGCAAGCCAGCGGCGGCCATGCGGCCGTGCCGACTTTCTCCGATTCCCCCCGCTCCGCAGCGATTCCAGGAACTGATCTCGCGCTGTATGCAGTTTTGTTCGAGCGCCGCCGACTCTCGTGAGCTGCGTCAGCCGAACCTTCTACCGCTTCCCCCACTACGTCACGACTCAAGTCGCACTTATCGTGTGTATATGAATAGATATCTATATGTTCAAGAGTAGCGGAGTCGCGCGAGCGGCGCGAGCCAACGCCGGCCGGGCACAGGCCATCTTTTCCCGGTTTTCGGACTTCGCTCCAATTTGGCGCACTTATAGCTCGTAATTTAATAGATGAGTAAACATAACGCTAAAATCAACTTTTTAATAAAAGAAATTATAATTAATGGTAAAAATTTGTTTTTTCATTTAAGAGTAATTTGTCTAATTTTGTTTATTTCTTTTCTGTACATTAAAACTAATGTTAGTTATAGGTTAAATAATTAACGTACTTAAAGCCAAGGGAAATTCTCCATAATGTGAGAAAAGTGGAGTTAATAGTTATAGAGAGAAAACCCATTTGTAAAAATAATCAAATTTGCTTTTGTATGGATAAGTGCAGTAAATATGAGATTCAAATTTAATATCAATTTTGTTAAGTGGGAGAGATTACAGATATATCGCACTAGTTTGTTCGCTGCAAAGGTTGGTTCATAAATCCTAAAGATATTTCAGATCTGAATTGTTCCATTTTTTTCTTTCAAATCACAATTTTCCGTGGTAATATTATACATACGATATTCGTGTGTAAAATCGCATTAAGATTTGACAAAAATTGAGTTTTCATATTATTTAAAATAAAAGCGACTGCAAAATCATTAGTATGTGATGAGTAGATTTCAGGATTTCAAAGAAATTTAAACCAGACAGAACTTATTGTTTCTGCTGTTGCATACATTATTAAGAATAACATCGTTATATTGTCAAATTTGATTTTCAATTGTAATTTTTCGTTTCCATAATATTGTATTTTTCGAAAAATCTCCAGTCATTGGCACGAAATTTCCATCTTTATCGGATGCACGAGCATTTTTTTTAGAAAAACTAACAGGAAAATGTTTCGCCGATGCAAATGATTTTCTCTTCTTGAGTAACGTACCCTAAATTATCACATGCATCTCGTAGGCCACAAATCTAATGGGAGAAATCAATACATAATCATATTTTTTCGATTCAATATGCCTAAAATGCGATTTTACATATGGGAGCGTCCGCCAGAAACCAGCCAGCGGGAGCGCGGGACGCATTTTTCATGCAAAATACGCTCTGTTCAACTCACTCGTAATCGTATTCTGAGTCTCTCAGAAAAAAACAAAAGACACATATCCATAGATTTTTTCCTGCTCTTTCCAATGGTGCTATTCTTTTTACTCCCAAACACTTTCTTCTGGTCGAAAATTCGAGTTGAAAGTTTAGAGACATTTTTCTCAAAGTATATCATGTTTTTTTTCAAAATGCATATGACCATTCGAAAGTACCAGTCTTAAGCTACAAAACCCTAAATTTTCAAATTGGAGAAAAGAAGGGCTCAAAAGTAACAAGATTAAAAAGATAGCGGTGAGTGGCCGCGCGTGCTCTTCGCACTGCGCTCGGACGCGCCCCACGCTCGGGCTTGGTATAATGAGCTCGTAATCGTATTTTGAGTCTCTCAGAAAAAAACAAAAGACATATATCGATAGATTTTTTCCTGCTCTTTCCAATGGTGCTACTCTTTTTACTCCCAAGCACTTTCTTCTGGTCGGAAATTCGAGTGGAAAGTTCAGAACCATTTTTCTTAAAGTATAACATGTTGTTCTTTAAAATGCATAGCACCATTCGAAAGTACAAGTTATAAGCTACAAAACCCTACATTACAAAAATTGTTTAACGATGATAATTTGTCGAAAAATGAAAAAATGTTGCTTTTAAAATTACTCCCAAGAAACTGGAGTTCTCGTAAAGTTGCTAATTTTTCTAATTCATCCCGTTGGCTTGTAACAAAATGTTTGTCAGATAGTCAATCCCTTTTAGTTGATAAAAGGGGAAATCGAAAAACATCATGTGATACTGTAAATGAAGTAAAACTTTTGTATCAAAATGACGATAATAGTAGAATCATGCCAGGTTATAAAGATAATAAGTGTATACGAAATGATGATGGCACAAAGACCTATATTCAGAAACGACTTGTTTTGTACAATCTTAGAGAGTTGTATTTAAATTATAAACAACAGTATCCCGGATCAAAAATAGGATTCACTAAATTTGTCGAATGTCGCCCTAAATATTGTGTTTTAGCTGGTGCTAGTGGTACGCATTCAGTGCGTGTGTGCATTTATCATCAAAACGTCAAACTCCTCTTAGCTGGTTTAAGAAATTCAGGAGTTTCTTTTGATAAAATGGATACTTACAAAGATTGTGTAGCTGAAATAGTTTGTAAAACACCAACAGCGAAATGTTACTTAAATATGTGTCAAAATTGTCCTGGTATTGAACCTCTAAAAACGGAACTTGAACTATTTCTTGAAAGGTCTGGGGTTAATGAAATAAAATTTCAAATGTGGAAAACTACTGATAGATCAACATTGCAAACTGAAATTGTTTCTAGTTCTTTATTTACTGATATCTTTTTTCCTCTTTTACATAAACTCAAAACTCATTCTTTCATTTCCAAACAGCAGTCATCTTATTTTCAAATCTTACGAGAATCCTTAAGCAAAGGAGAATTTTTAATTTCCCTAGATTTTTCGGAAAACTATGCGTTCATTGCACAAGATGCGGCACAATCATTCCACTATAATAATAATAATCAATGTAGTTTGGCAACAATAGTTATTTACTACAAAGGTTCAGATTCTAAAATTGAACACAAAAGTATGGCGGTTTTTTCAGACAACTTAATTCATGATACTGTGGCAGTTTACCTAATTCAAGAAATTATAATCGATTACCTTAAAAAATCTTTTGATTTCGTTAAAAAAATCATTTACTTTACTGATGGAGCTGCACAACATTTTAAAAATAAACATAATTTTCAGAATCTTTTTCATCATTATGAAGATTTTTCCGTTGAAGCTGAATGGCACTTTCATGCGACTGCTCACGGAAAAAATGCATGCGATGGAATCGGTGATTCTATAAAAAGTAATGCTAGGCGAGCAAGTTTGCGGAAAGTATCCGATAATTATATATTGACGCCGCAAGATCTTTACCAGTGGGCGACTAAATACTTTGAAAATATTTTGTGTTTTTTTTCATCAAAAGATGAATATGCTAAGGCTACAGATAAATTAAAACAAAGGCTAGATTCAGCGAAAACAGTGCAGGGAACTCAATCGTTTCACTGTGTTAGATTATTAGCTAACACTAAAAAGTTAGAACTAAAACGATTTTCAACATCCAAAGATTCTCAATTATATCCACCAGTTAAAAAAGCCGAACCCTCTAAAACTCGAATTAAGAAAAACATGATTATCGTGAAAAGACCAATAAAAATAATCGCAAATAAAAATAAAAGAATTAAGGTTTAAATAAAAAATTAATATATTTAAAACGTAATATATGATGCACTGATAAAACATTTTGTAATGCTTTTAAATAGGAAACAACGAAAATATGCACTACGTTTATAAAAGCACACTCGGGTCCAGCGCAAAAAGTTTACACAGCCGCTCGCCGCTGTCTTTTTAATCTTATTACTTTTGAGCTCTACGTTTCTCCAACTGGAAAATGTAGGGTTTTGTAGCTTATAACTTGTACTTTCGAATGGTGCTATGAATATTGAAGAACAACATGTTATACTTTAAGAAAAATGGTTCTGAACTTTCCACTCGAATTTTCGACCAGAAGAAAGTGTTTGGGAGTAAAAAGAATAGCACCATTGGAAAGAGCAGGAAAAAATCTATGGATATGTGTCTTTTGTTTTTTTCTGAGAGACTCAAAATACAATTACGAGCTCATTATACCAAGCCCGAGCGTGCGGCGCGTCCGAGCGCAGCGCGAAGAGCACGCGCGGCCACTTACCGCTGTCTTTTTAATCTTGTTACTTTTGAGCCCTTCATTTCTCCAATTTGAAAATTTAGGGTTTTGTAGCTTAAGACTTGTACTTTCGAATGGTCATATGCATTTTGAAAAAAAACATGATATACTTCGTGAAAAATGTCTCTGAACTTTCAACTTGAATTTTCGACCAGAAGAAAAAGTTTCCGAGTAAAAACAATAGCACTATTGGAAAGAGCAGGAAAAAATCTATCGATATATATCTTTTGTTTTTTTCTGAGAGACTCAGAATACGATTACGAGCGAGTTGAACAGATCGCATTTTGCATGAAAAATGCGTCCCGCGCGCCCGCTGGCTGGTTTCTGGCGGACGCTCCAATATACATAAATTTTACAAATCGCTTTTACTCTTCCTGTATAGATATATCGATCGATACACGCGCGAAAGATTATTCTACACTCGTGTGCTTGTCACCACCGCTTACTCGGGCAACAAACCTCACCCTCGTACTAGAATCAACACTTTCGCACTTGTATCGAAAACTGCTATTGAGTATAAGAAGAAACTATTTTCTAAACTTAATTTAAATGAGAAAGAAAATTACATTAGGCGCCCCTAACAGAAGGATCGGTCTTACTTTACATGGTACCATGATCTTATACTTGTTCGCGCCAAAATAGTGTTTTTTTTTGGACAGTTGCTTGAAACATGCTCTTTTTCACGACTAAAAGTCGCATAGAAAATCGCGCATTCCGAGCGTAAGTTGGGAAAAGATGAAAAAAATCCATATTTTCAAAGTTTAGCGGGAAAAAAATTCTTTCCCCGCTACCTACAACGTAATTTTGTAAAAGTGTTCTCTTAGTGTAAAATTTATATCTTATATACTTTATGGCTTGTTTAGAATAATAAAAGATAATGTTTAAAGTTTCAATGGTAAAATAACAAGAGTTATTACCACTTATACAAACAATTGAAAAAAATTACATTTCGATTTAAAATAAATATAAAAAAGGCGCATATATTTGTAATAAGCTATGCAAATAAAAACAGAAAATGCAATGATTTGTAACTGCATAGTACATGACTCGAAATGCGCGATTCCCTATGCCTACACAACTTCCATGCATACAAAAAGGACCTAACATGGATTCGTCACAGAAAGTAGAGCTATTTCAAAGTCAGGTAAGAAATTTACAGCTCATTTTATGCCCATATTGCACAATATGCTATTTGGATATGCTTGCCCATCATTCGATTTTACGGACTCGTTTACAAACGTACAAACGCGATTGCACGGATTTATTAAGCTGCAGTAGGTAGTATAGCGTAATCCAAAATAAGTTATCAGATAATTTTTAACTAATTTTTAGCTAATTTAATACCACTAGTAATAATTTTTAGCCAATCGTTTGTTATCACCTGACACGCTAGCTTAATTTTTAAGCCAGCGGAATCTTGCACTATTTCCGCTAAAATAGAATTACGGAAGCGATTCAGGCGGCAAAATTTTTAGCTCGGCAAGCACTTGAAGAGAGCACTGCTTAAAATTCCAAGGGGTTAATTTTTAACCACCCCCACCCCTAAATACCTCGATAATTCCTAAAAACACACAGTACTTTGAACGTAATCACTTGCGCGAGTACATAATGGCTCAAAATTCAGTATTATAATTTATTACCACGAAAATAATTTCTAGCCACCCCCTAAAATGCATTAGCCCCTTTTTACGCGAAAAATACGATGTAAGCCGGGCGGCATCTCGCACAGTTTCCGCTCAAATAGAGTTACGAAAGCGATTCAGGCGGCAAAATTTATAGCTCGGCAAACACTTGAAGAGGGCACTGCTTAAAATTCCAAAGGGATGATTTTTAACCACCTCCACCACTAAACAACTAGATAATTCCTAAAAACACACGGTACTCTGAACGTAATCACTTGCGCCAGTACAAAATGGCACAAAATGCATTATTATAATTTATTACCACCGAAAATAATTTCTAGCCACCCCCTACAATGCAGTAGCCCCTTTTTACGCGAAAAATGCTATTTAAGCCAGCGGAATCTCGCACAGTTTCCGCTAAAATAGAGTTACGAAAGCGATTCAGGCGGCAAAATTTATAGCTCGGCAAGTACTTGAAGAGGGCATTGCTTAAAATTCCAAGGGGATGATTTTTGACCACCCCCACCCCTAAATAACTCGATAATTCCTAAAAACACACGGTACTCTGAACGTAATCACTTGCGCCAGTACAAAATGGCACAAAATGCATTATTATAATTTATTACCACCGAAAATAATTTCTAGCCACCCCCTAAAATGCATTAGCCCCTTTTTACTCGAAAAATACGATTTAAGTCAGCGGAATCTCGCACAGTTTCCGCTAAAATAGAGTTACGAAAGCGATTCAGGCGGCAAAAGTTATAGCTCGGCAAGTACTTGAAGAGAGCACTGCTTAAAATTCCAAGGGGATGATTTTTAACCACCCCAACCCCTAAATATCTCGATAATTCCTAAAAACACACGGTACTCTGAACGTAATCACTTGCGCCAGTACAAAATGGCACAAAATGCATTATTATAATTTATTAGCACCGAAAAAAATCTTCTAGCCACCCCCTAAAATGCATTAGCCCCTTTTTACGCGAAAAATATTATGTAAGTCAGCGGAATCTCGCACAGTTTCCGCTAAAATAGGGTTACGAAAGCGATTCAGTCGGCAAAATTTATAGGTCGGCAAGCACTTGAAGAGGGCACTGCTTAAAATTCCAAGGGGATGATTTTTAACCACCCCCACCCCTAAATATCTCGATAATTCCTAAAAACACACGGTACTCTGAACGTAATCACTTCCGCCAGTACAAAATGGCTCAAAATGCATTATTATAATTTATTGCCACCGAAAATAATTTCTAGCCACTCCCAAATATGCATTGGCATTTTTTTCTGAAGAAAAAAAAATATATCTACAGAGAGAACATTAAGGACGTTCTCCGAGTCGAAACAGCAATCTTAGTTTTTATATTTTTAAATAATGTTTTATTAATTTGATAATCCAAGAGTAAGTACATGTAACAAATATATACTTGAAAGAACATAAGACAATTTTTTCAGACAAATTCAGGCAATAGTCACTATGCTATTGTTACAATTAAAGACAGAAACTTCAGTAAGTTCTTTAAATTTTTTTATTTTTTATCCGATCTTAACGAAATAAAGCTTATTTTGTTCGTTAAGAAATTTCAGGGGGAGTATCGATGGGAAAATTTATGATACGAGTTACCAGTACGGCGCAATATCAATTTGTTTAAGAAAGTTTTGATGAAAACTTGACTTGCTTTTCTTAAATAAATTGATATTGCGCATTACTGGTAATTCGTATCATAAATTTTCCCATCGATACTCTCCCTGAAATTTCTTAACGAACAAAATAAGCTCTATTTCGTTAAGATCGGATAAAAAATAAAAAAATTTAAAGAACTTATTGAAAATTTTGTCTTTAATTGTAACAATACCATAGTGACTATTGCCTGAATTTATCTAAAAAAAATTTTCTTATGTTCTTTAAAGTATATATTTGTTACATGTACTTACTCTTGGATTATCAAATTAATAAAACATTATATAAAAATATAAAAACTAAAATTGCTGTTTCGACCCGGAGAACGTCCTTAATGGAGTTTGGCCGGCAGGCGAAGGAGGATAACCTGAGCTTGTTTAGTCTAACATACTCAAGTTTGACTCTTCTGCCCGCTGTTCGTGGATTTTTCCTTGGTATTAAGATTTCCCTACACTACAGGAGGTGTGCGCAAGTACGAACCCTGGACAAATGCAGGAATAGTGAAGGGTTATAGGGATGGGTGTTATAGGACCAAACGCGCCAAGGCCAAGGCGGTGGGGACGTCCCGTAAAAGTTTCACACGATTAATACGGGTAGGAATGTGTTGAAAAAATCAAGTAGAATTATTCATCTCAAAAGTTGTATTCTCTCAATATATTCAACTTCACGCGATATTTGTATTATTTCTGTTTTGTGCCTCCAATGCTAAATCAAAATACCAGAGCTTCTTTCCTCTGTTCAAGAATGCATTTGATTGTGTGCCATTTTATCTTACTTTTAAGACAATAAAATTTTGTTTGCGGTAATTTAAGATAATTGGTATTTAAAATCCAAATAATCCTATTTGTTCGATAAACTTGTTATTTGGTCTCAATGCTATTGCTTCTCTGACAAATGAGGCTTCCACACCCTAGAAAGTAAATGAAAAACATACACAATGAACCAATTTCTCAAGTAAAAAGGGTGGCATAGTACGTCCAGAAAGTTCCCTCAAAAAATATCGAGGTTACTCATACTTACCTGATAAACGCTGTCCCGGTGATGCTCCATTTTCTTAATGAACTGTAGCAGCAGTAACTCATGACTTCTACAGTTATTTCTAACAAAAAAACTGTAGTTGTCTGGTGTTCCATCCTAGTAAGCCGTGTCATGAGGTTGAAATTTGCAGCGCTCGATTCGAGCACTTTTCTCGAAAACTTTTATTTTTTATTTTTGTAATCTATTCCGTAAAAAAAACATAGGAAACATAAAATATAATCAATTTAATAAGTTTCCATATGTTTTTACCCAATAAAACCCTTAAAACACTAAAATTAGGGATATGTGGTGCAAGATGGGAACCCAGCCGTACAGTAGAACACCTTCGAAAAATTGTATCTCGAAAACGAGATCTTATACCACGCCTAATTTTGGATGTCTTTTATAGTGATAAAACAAGCTTTAAAAAACTTGGCAGCAAAATGGCATGTCCGCAAAAATTGCTCCTGCGGGAAGACCGCCGTCAGATGGGCGTATAACGTCGAATCGTCACCTTCGGAAGATTCTATCTTGATAAAGAGATCTCATACCCCTCCAAATTTTTGATATCTCTCTTATAATGATAAATCAAGCTTAAAAAATTAAAAGCAAAATTTGTCCGGAATGAAGTGCTCGTGCGGAGAGATCGTGGGCAGATAGACGTATAATGTGAAATCTACGCTGAACTAACACGATACCACGAACCATGGCCACGAACGATATATAATAGGGCTCGCCCTATGCGCGCGCGCGTTATCAGTGCTTCTTTCGACTCCTGAAAGGTTATTAAATCATTCTTAATACCATCACAGACCATTATAGGCTTCAAGTATATGATTAAATGAACAATTTGAGTTACTGTAAGTTACAATGGATGCAGTGCAAGCTGAACTGTAGACCTTCGAAGTTTCAAAACATCGCATTTTCTTCAAACTGTGAGAATTTTTTTGGGCCTATGGAGTGTATTTTAGCACAAAACCTTTACGATACTTTTTTCTTTAAAATGACTAAAAGAATGCGATAGTATTTTTTCCGTTTTTGTTTAGGAAAAAACGCATTTTTACATATTGTTTAAAAAAATGGTTATTAAGAATTAAAGGCGACAATTTCAGACTTTCTAACCAATAAATTCGGATTCCACGGGACAAAATATATAGAAAAAGCTTTGGTAAACTCGAACATCTAAATCGGCCACGAACCATAGGTTCGGCCGCTGGACTAATACGGCCGTAGTCATCCGCGGCCGAGTCTTGCGGGCCGTCTAATTCTCCGAATTCAGCCGAATACGCGACACTATGTTCGATCGCCACCGCGTGTATTGCGCCGTTGTGCGCTGAACGTCCGAGCTTTTTGATGCCTCTCCCGCTACCCCCACTCTATTCGTCCTTATCAAAAGCTCCTGTAGTTTGAACTACAGGCAAGCTGTAGTAAATTCGGACTGCACACCAACATTGATATACACATTTATTTTCATATAAACATTTATGCTGAAAGCTTGAAGGTCATCGTAAAAATTGTAGTGAGTTTAAATTAGAGAAGTAAACGCTTATATAAAGAAAGTATTACATGTCTTATTTATAGAGTTGTTCCTTTACTGTTGTCTGTGGTTTTCTGTTGTTTTCGGAGAATTAGACGGCCCGTAAGGCTCGGCCGCGGACGACTACGCCGTATTAGTTCAGCGGTTGGTACTATTATGGTTCGTGGCCGATTTAGATCTTCGAGTCTACCAAAGTTTTTCGTATATATTTTGACACGCTGAATCCGAATTTTTTGGTTAGAAAGTCTTAAATTGTCGCCTTTAATTCTTAATAACAATTTTGCTTCCTCCTAGAGGAAGCTTTATGATAGTAATTTTTTGTGTTGTTGTAAAAATATTTTATAATTGTTTTCCGAGATGTAAGAAATCAAAATACATGATTTTTTTAAAATGTCTGTATGGACGTGTGTGTATGTGTGTGTGTGTGCGTGTACGCCTGGATCTCAGCTTCTACTCGGTCGATTTTAATCGGACAGATCTCATACTGTAAAGATATAAGGTACATTTATATTAGAGCGACATATACAGCATAAGAGAGCAGAGCGGAGGTTTTTTCTTAAACCGGCGGGGTATAAAGACTCTTTTTCGCGATAGAATTTTCCGAATGTGTCGGTTTAACGTAGATACGCCGTAGATATTTTAGCGGAAACTGCGAGATTCCGCTGCCTTAAATCAGATTTTTCGCGTAAAAAGGGGCTAATGTATTTTAGGGGGTGGCTAGAAATTATTTTCGGTGGTAATAAATTATAATAATGCATTTTGTGCCATTTTGTACTGGCGCAAGTGATTACGTTCAGAGTACCGTGTGTTTTTAGGAATTATTGAGTTATTTAGAGGTGGGGGTGGTTGAAAATCATTCCTTTGGAATTTTAAGCAGTGCTATCTGCAAGTTCTTGCCGAGCTAAGAAAATTTGCCGCCTGAATCGCTTCCGTAACTCTATTTTAGCGGAAATAGTGCAAGATTCCGCTGGCTTAAAAATTAAGCCAGCGTGTTAGGTGATAACAAACAATTGGCACTGGCTAAAAATTATTACTAGTGGTAATAAATTAGCTAAAAATTAGTTAAAAATTATCTGATAACTTATTTTGGATTACGCTATACTACTTACTGCAGCTTAATAGACCCCGATTACACGCACCCGAAAATCGGGTACGTGAAATCGTATTTTACGTCGGCAAAAGAGTCGATAACATCGAATATTACGAACACGTATATCAAAAACTAATTTTGCTTAGAGTTTTCTGAAGAATATTTTCCGAAACGTAATGAAGGTATGAAAAAATAGAGAAACCAAACCATTCTTGTTTGTCAATTGATTTCTTACAAATAAAGTATTATGGCGAAGGAATAAGACTTGGCATACTAAAGTAAAGAATAATTTTTCTCAGATATATATTATATTAGTCTATTATTACAAATATATTCATCCCTTAAAAGAATGATGAAGGAAATGTGAATCCGAAATAAAACCTTTCGCGATTGGCCAAATCCGTCTAAAAGGAGCCCACAATTGGTCGACGGTGACTTTCACTTACGGTCTTGACTGATTGGGACGAATAAAACCCCCGCAAAGTTTGGAATAATGGAATATTTTCCACAATTTTTTTTACAAGTTAATAGCAACACAATAAATTATTTTCAGCCATAAAAATAACTCATATTCATAAACTCAAGAGAGCGGATTTGTTTTCAGTCTTCTGTATTTTTCGCTATTTCAGCCCATTTGCACACCGCAACCAAAAGGTTCCGGATCAATTTTCATATCGTCAATTTTTTTACAAAGCTATGGCAACATCTTGAAGTAATTTCAGTCATAAAATTTGTCTTAAATTAATAAACTAACAAGAAATCATTTTTTTTTCTGTTTTCCATGTATTTTTAGAATTTTTAGCACCTTTGCACCGCCCCAGCGAATGGATCCGGAACAATTTTCATATCGCCAATTTTTTTACAACGCTATGGCAACCTCCTGAAGTAATTTCATCCATAAAAATTATCTTAAATTAATAAACTCACGAGAGATGATTTTTTCTCTATATTTTTCGTGTATTTTCCGCTATTTTAGCCCCTTTGCACCCCCCAAGCGAAAGGTTCTGGATCGAATTTCATATCGAAACTTTTTTTACAAGGCCATGGCAACATTTTGAAGAAATATTATCCATAAAATTTGTCTTAAATTCAAAATCTCACGAGATACGATTTTTGCTCGGTATTTCTCGTGTATTTTATGCAATTTCAGCCCACTTGCACCCTCAAAGCTAATCGCTCCGGATCGATTTTCATATCGACAATTTTTTTACAAAGATACGGCGATACCTTGAAGCAATTTCAGCTATAAAATTTGTCTTAAATTAATAAACTCACCAGACATGATTTTCTCGGTATTTTTCGCGTATTTTCGGCTATTTTAGCCCCTTTGCACCCCCCAAGCGAAAGGTTCCAGATCAAATTTCATATCCCCAATTTTTTTGCAAGGCTATGGCAACATCTGGAAGAAACATCAGCCATAAAATTTGTTTTAAATTAATAATCTCACAACAGATGATTTTTTACCATATATTTCGTGTAATTTCAGCTATTTTAGCCGCTATGCACCCCCCAAGCGAAAGGTTCCGGATCGAATTTCATATCCCTGATTGTTTTGCAAGGCTATGGCAACATCTGGAAGAAATATCAACCATAAAATTTATCTTAAATTAATAATCTCACGAGAGATGATTTTTTAACGTTATTTTTCGTGTATTTTCGACTATTTTAGCCCCTTTCCACCCCCCAAGCGAGACGTCCCGGATCGATTTTCTTATCGCAATTTTTTTTTTACAATGCTATGGCAACATGTGGAAGAAATATCAGCCGTAAAATTTGTCTTAAATTAAAAATCCCACGAGAGATGATTTTTTCACGTTATTTTTCGTGTATTTTCGGCTATTGTAGCCCCTTTGCACCCCCCAACCGAAAGGTTTCGGATCGAATTTCATATCCCCAATTTTTTTGCAAGGCCATGGCAACAGTTTGAAGAAATATCATCCATAAAATTTGTCTTAAATTCAAAATCTCACGAGATACGATTTTTGCTCGGTATTTCTCGTGTATTTTATGCAATTTCAGCCCACTTGCACCCTCAAAGCTAATCGTTCCGGATCGATTTTCATATCGACAATTTTTTTTACAAAGATACGGCGATATCTTGAAGCAATTTCAGCTATAAAATTTGTCTTAAATTAATAAACTCACCAGACATGATTTTCTCGGAATTTTTCGTGTATTTTCGGCTATTTTAGCTCCATTCCACCCCCCAACCGAAAGGTTCCAGATCAAATTTCATATCCCCAATTTTTTTGCAAGGCTATGGCAACATCTGGAAGAAATATCAGCCATAAAATTTGTCTTAAATCAATAATCTCACGAGAGATGATTTTTTTCTCCGTGTTTTGCGAGTATTTTCCGCTATTTTAGTCCCTTTGCACTCCCCAAGCGACACGTTGCGAATCCAATTTCTTATCGCTAATTTTTTTACAATACTATGGCAACATCTGCGTGAAATATCATCCATACAATTTGTCTTAAATTAATAATCTCACGGGAGATGATTTTTTCACGTTATTTTTCGTGTATTTTCGACTATTTTAGATCCTTTGCACCTCCCAAGTCAGACTTTCCGGATCGAATTTCGTATCGCCAATTTTTTTTACAAGGCTATGGCAACATATGGAAGAAATGTCAGACATAAAATTTGTCTTAAATTAATAAACCCGCGAGAGATGATTTTTTCTCGGTGTTTTGCGAGTATTTTCCGCTATTTTAGTCCCTTTGCACTCCCCAAGCGACACGTTCCGGATCGAATTTCTGATCGCAATTTTTTTTACAAGGCTATGGCAACATCTGGAAGAAATATCAGTCATAAAATTTGTCTTAAATTAAAAATCTCGCGAGAGAGGATTTTTTCACGTTATTTTTCTTGTATTTTCGGTTATTTTAGCCCCTTTGTACCCCAAAAGCGAGACGTTCGGGATCGAATTTCTTATCGCCAATTTTTTTACAAGGCTATGGCAACATCTGGAAGAAATATCAGCCATAAAATTTGTCTTAAATTAAAAATCCCACGAGAGATGATTTTTTCACGTTATTTTTCGTGTATTTTCGGCTATTTTAGCCCCTTCGCACCCCCCCAGGCGAGACGTTCCGGACCCCCTTTCTTATCCCCAATTTTATTGCATGACTATGGCAACATCTGGAAGAAATATCAGTCATAAAATTTGTCTTAAATTAAAAATCTCGCGAGAGAGGATTTTTTCACGTTATTTTTCTTGTATTTTCGGTTATTTTAGCCCCTTTGTACCCCAAAAGCGAGACGTTCGGGATCGAATTTCTTATCGCCAATTTTTTTACAAGGCTATGGCAACATCTGGAAGAAATATCAGCCATAAAATTTGTCTTAAATCAATAATCTCACGAGAGATAATTTTTTTCTCCGTGTTTTGCGAGTATTTTCCGCTATCTTAGTCCCTTTGCACCCCCCCAAGCGAGACGTTCCGGACCCCATTTCTTATCCCCAATTTTATTGCAAGACTATGGCAACATCTGGAAGAAACATCAGCCATAAAATTTGTATTAAATTAATAAACTCGCGAGAGATGACTTTTTTCTTTGTGTTTTGCGAGTATTTTCCGCTATTTTAGTCCCTTTGCACCCCCCAAGCGAAAGGTTCCGGATCGAATTTCTTATCCTCAATTATTTTGTAAGGTTATGGCAACATCTGGTGGAAATATCAACCATAAAATTTGTGTTAAATTAATAAACTCGGGAGAGATGATTTTCTTCTTTGGGTTTTGCGAGTATTTTCCGCTATTTTAGTCCCTTTGCACTCGCCAAGCGACACGTTCCGGATCGAATTTGTTATCGCTAATTTTTTTACGAGACTATGGGTACATCTGCAAGAAATATCAGCCATACAATTTGTCTTAAATTAATAATCTCACTGGAGATGATTTTTTCACGTTATTTTTCGTGTATTTTCGACTATTTTAGCCCCTTTGCACCTCCCAAGCGAGACTTTCCGGATCGAATTTCGTATCGCCAATTTTTTTGCTAGACTATGGCAACATGTGGAAGAAATATCAGCCATAAAATTTGTCTTAAATCAATAATCTCACGAGAGATGATTTTTTTCTCCGTGTTTTGCGAGTATTTTCCGCTATTTTAGTCCCTTTGCACTCCCCAAGCGACACGTTGCGAATCCAATTTCTTATTGCTAATTTTTTTGCAAGGCTATGGCAATATCTGGAAGAAATATCAGCCATATAATTTGTCTTAAATCAATAATCTCACAAGAGATAATTTTTTTCTCCGTGTTTTGCGAGTATTTTCCGTTATATTAGTCCCTTTGCACTCGCCAAGCGACACGTTCCGGATCGAATTTGTTATCGCTAATTTTTTTACGAGACTATGGGTACATCTGCAAGAAATATCAGCCATACAATTTGTCTTAAATTAATAATCTCACTGGAGATGATTTTTTCACGTTATTTTTCGTGTATTTTCGACTATTTTAGCCCCTTTGCACCTCCCAAGCGAGACTTTCCGGATCGAATTTCGTATCGCCAATTTTTTTGCAAGGCTATGGCAACATGTGGAAGAAATATCAGAAATAAAATTTGTCTTAAATTAATAAACCCGCGAGAGATGATTTTTTCTCGGTGTTTTGCGAGTATTTTCCGCTATCTTAGTCCCTTTGCACCCCCCCCAAGCGAGACGTTCCGGACCCCATTTCTTATCCCCAATTTTATTGCAAGACTATGGCAACATCTGGAAGAAACATCAGCCATAAAATTTGTATTAAATTAATAAACTCGCGAGAGATGACTTTTTTCATTGTGTTTTGCAAGTATTTTCCGCTATTTTAGTCCCTTTGCACCCCCCAAACGAAAGGTTCCGGATCGAATTTCTTATCCTCAATTATTTTGTAAGGCTATGGCAACATCTGGAAGAGATATCGGCCATAAAATTTGTCTTAATTTAATAAACTCACGAGAGATGATTTTTTTCATGTTATTTTTTGTGTATTTTCGGCTATTTTGCCCCTTTGCACCCCCCAAGCGAGACGTTCCGGATCGAATTTCATATCCCCAATTTTATTCCAAGGCTATGGCAACATTTGGAAGAAATATCAGCCATTAAATTTGTCTTAAATTAATAAACTTGCGAGAGATGATTTTTTTCTTTGTGTTTTGCGACTATTTTCCGCTATTTTAGTCCCTTTGCACCCCCCAAGCGAAAGGTTCCGGATCGAATTTCTTATCCCCAATCTTTTTGCAAGGTTATGGCAACATCTGGTAGAAATATCAGCCATAAAATTTGTCTTAAATTAATAAACTCACGAGGGATGATTTTTTCACGTTATTTTTCGTCTATTTTCGGCTATTTTAGCCCTTTTGCACCCCCTAAGCGAAAGGTTCCGGATCGAATTTCATATCCCCAATTTTTTTGCAGCGCTATGGCAACTTCTGAAAGAAATATCAGCCATAAAATTTGTCTTAAATTAATAAACTAGCGAGATATAATTTTTTCATGTTATTTTTCGTGTATTTTCGGCTATTTTAGCCCCTTTGCACCCCCTAAGCGAAAGGTTCCGGATCGAATTTCATACCCCCAATTTTTTTGCAAGACGATTGCAACATTTGGAAGAAATATGAGCCATAAAATTTTGTCTTACTTGAATAAACTCACATGGTATCAATTTTTTTGTAATGTATTGTCTAGTCGGGGTGGTTTTAGGGATTATTTGGGGTGATGATCACTTTGAAAATAACTTATTTTGCAGTTTATACATGTTTTATGCATATCTCTCCGAGATAATATCAAAAAAACCGATTTTGGTAATTTTCGATATTTTGTTCACGATGAACGTTCAGAACTTCAGACACATGTTTGAAAGAACATTGTTTAACTAGTTTGCATTCTTTCGATTTTGGGAGTGTGGATATTTTGGAACATGGGATTAAGAATAAATGTAAGAGGGAGAGCCTTGATAGTATTCACATTCTAAGAAATCGGAATAATGTAAATTTAATGATAGAGTCCAGTAAATTAGATAAGATTTATCATTCTTTATTAATTTAAGTGAGAATGGAAAGTTGGAGAGGGGAAAGTGGATGGTGGTGGGGGTAAGAGAAAAGAAGACGGTGTGGGGGTATATAAGGAGGTGTATCGCGGGTTTCATTTCAGTCCCTGAGGAGCAGCCGGAACGTTGGGCAATTTGGTGGTGGGGGGCAGTCAGATCGTCCTTTGCTAACAAATTTTTTTCCAGGTTTTAATTAAGTTTTTATTTCAGATTCTGCGGGGGTGATTATGAACAAGAGCAATCTGACTGCCATAAATATTAATTATTTTAATTTAATTTTAATGGAAAAATTTTTATCATTTGATTAATGGATTTTGCTGAAAATTGTATATTATGGGTTTCCAGATTCTCTGATTAGGAATCTGAACGCAGATTTTGTAAATACAAAATGGCGGACAAATTTGAAATATTATTGGGTTATGCTGAATATTGTATATAGGGGTATCTGGATTCGCTGATTACGAATTTGAACTCATATTTTGCCAAATCAAAATAGCGGCCAAAGATTCAAGCATTACTGAATTTTGCAATTGTATAGGAGGTATTTCTGGATTCGCATGATGATGAATCTGAATTCAGCTTATAAAAATTCAAAATGGCAGATCGAAGATGGCGGCCAAATATTAAAATATTATTGGATTTTGTTGAATATTGTATATAGGGTGTTACTGGTTTCGCTGGTTACGAATCTGAACTCAGATTTAGAAAATTAAAACTGACGGATCCAAGATGGCTACCAAAAATTGAAATTTTACTCAATTTTGCTAAAAAATTTATATAGGGGGTTTCCGAATTCGCTGATTAGAAATCTGTACTCAGATTTTGAGAATTCAAAATGGCGGATCTTAGATGGTAGCCATATATTCAAATATTACTGGAATTTGCTAAAAATTGTATATACGCAGTTTCTGGATTCGCTGTTTACGAATCTGAACTCATATTTTGCCAAATCAAATTGGCGGCCAAATATTGAAATATTACTGAATTTTGCAATTGTGTATGGGGGATTTCTGGATTCGCATGATGACGAATCTGAATTGAAATTATGAAAATTCAATATAACGGATCGAAGATGCCTGCCAAATATTGAAATATTACTAGATTTTGCTGAACATTGTATATAGGGTTTTATTGGATCCTCTGATTAGGAATCTGAATTCAGATTATGAAAATTCAATATGACGGATCGATGATGGCGGCCAAATATTGAACTATTACTGGATCTTGCTGAAAAATGTATGTACGGAATTACTGGATTCGCTGATTACGAATCTGAGCTCAGATTTTATAAATTCAAAATGGCGGCAAAATATTTCAATAATACTGGATTTTGCTAAAAATTGTAGATAAGGGTTTTATTGGATCCGCTGATTAGGAATCTGAATTCAGATTATGAAAATTCAATATGACGGATTGATGATGGCGGCCAAATATTGAACTATTACTGGATCTTGCTGAAAAATGTATGTACGGAATTACTGGATTCGCTGATTACGAATCTGAACTCAGATTGTGAAAAATCAAAATAATGGACCCTAAATGTCAGCCAAAAATTGAAATTTTACCGGAATTTGCTAAAAATTGTATATTGTGGGTTTCCGGATTCGCTGATTAGGAATCTGAACTCAGCTTTTGTAAATACGAAATGGCAGCCAAAAATTGAAATATTACCTGTTTTTGACAAAAATTGTATATAGGAGATTTCTGGATTCGCTGATTACGAATCTGAACTCAGATTTTGAAAATTCAAAATGGCGGACAAGAATTAAAATATTACTGGATTTTTCTGAAAAATTAGTTTATAATCAATAAATAACAAATAATATCAGAGCTGACGTAATGAACTACATATATATTATGCATTATTTTGTTAAATATAAATATACCTAATATTTTAAAAATTAATAAATGTTAAGAATCATTTTTTTAAAAAACATTACAGAAAATTTAAAAGAAAAATAAATGTTTCATGATGTTATTTAATAGGGGGTTATCCTTATTCATTATTATCAATATTTATCTTCATATGAAATATAATCCGCAACTACAATTATAAGATTAATTTTATATCACATTATTATATTTTTAATAAAATCAATTTTTATATATAATTAAAACTTAAATAACTTTCCATATTTATTTGATCCAAATTTTTGTGATTATTCTCTGAATAAATGAAACGAGCATATCTAGCAAATTTAGAAAAAAACCATTTTTAAAAACTAAATTCAGTTTACGCATATTTTAGAAACCGATTTTCAGTTGTATTATTAGCTTTTGCTATAACATTTTTTTTTAACAATTCACACCAAAAATGTGGGTCGGCGAGCGGAGCGAGCAGGAGGCGAAGCCCCCCTAGTGTGTGTGTGTCTGTGTGTGTGTGTGTGTGTGTATGTGTGTGCGTGTGTGTGTGTGCGTATACACGTTGATCATTAACTATATTATGGGGACATCAACAGCTTTCTCTCAGAGTTGACCTATGTTAACGTGACTAAAGAAATTTGGACCCTCAGGTTATTGACTATAGATTTGTCCCCAAAATAGTGGATTCGTCCCTTTTATTATGGGGACAGTCCCCATACTATTGCAATGTCCCCGAAGTATGGTGAATGTATATGTTTTTGTCCCCGTAATAGGGCAAATGTGTGTGTGTGTGTGTGTGTGTGTGTGTGTGTGCGTGCGTGCGTGCGTGCGTGCGTGTGTGTGTGTGGGTGTGCGTGTATGCACGTTGATCATTAACTATATTATGGGGACATCAACAGCTTTCTCTCAGAGTTGACCTATGTTAACGTGACTAATGAAATTTGAACCATTAGGTTATTGACTATAGATTTGTCCCGAAAATAGTGGATTCGTCCATTTTATTATGGGGACAGTCCCTATACTATTGCAATGTCCCCGAAGTATGGTGAATGTATACGTTTTTGTCCCCGTAATAGGGCAAATGTGTGTGTGTGTCTGTGTGTGTGTGTATGTGTGTGTGTGTGTGTGTGTGTGTGTGTGTGTGTGTGTGTGTAAGTATGAAAATCTGGTGTTTCGAATGCGCAACTTCCTATAGATTCTATATGTTCCCATGTTAAAAATGCAATCAACTGACGATTTGAATGCGGCATTCAAAAAGTCAATATATATATATATAGGGATATTATTTCTTTAGTCACGCGATCGTCTGTCATCGTCTTACACATGGGATTGTGTTATAGTTTCCTGCTAAAATCGCGTCGCGCATTCAAAACGCCGGTTTTATTTCACACACACACACACACACACACACACACACACACACACACACACACACACACACACACACACACACACACACACACCCACACACACACACACACACACACACACACACACACACACACACACACACACACACACACCCACACACACACACACACACACACACACACACACACACATACAAAATATATATATATATTTATGTTTTATGTTAGTTTCCGGGACATTCCAGATGTTTAACGTTGGTTTCGGGGACATTTGTTAGTTTTGGGGACAGTCCCTGAATCTACATATGTTTAACGTCAGTTTTGAGGACATCGGCCCCCATAAGAGACATTATTTCTTTAGTCACGTATAGGTATACAGTAAGATGGGGTCCTGGGAACTAATGTTATACAAGTTTATATATATATATATATATATATATATATATATATATATATATACAGCGTGTCCAAAAAGTCTGGAAACACCCAAATAATTTCTCAGCTGAATTACTATTGGAAAATGTTAAGGTCGCCTTTGTAGTAATTTTTTACGAGGAATCCAATGGTGACCTTGGATTCGACCTTGGACCTCATTTTTGAGGTTATTTCAAGGTCAACCTCATTTTTTTAAATGGTAACCCCTATTTTTTATAGCGGAATCTGAAAGAGCGGAAAATTTTACGTCCGGATATGTATTAAGGTATGAGGTTGAGGTTGCCCCCAGAGGTCAAATTGAGGTCAAAGTATGATTTCTTAAAAATTTCGCGAGTTCAGTGGTAAAACAAAACAAACAAAGGTAAGGTTTGGTAAGTTCGAACGAAGACTTGAAGGTGACCTCTGATTCGACCTTGAACCTCATTTTGAGCCTCATTTTTGAGGTTATTTCGAGGTCAACCTCATTTTTTTAAATGGTAACCCCTATTTTTTAGCGGAATCGGAAAGAGTGTGAAACTTTACGTCCAAACATGTACTCAGAACATAGTTCAAGAAGGACCTTGACGTTCATTTGAAGGTCATTTAAACTTAATGACGGTCTGATCTTGTGTAAACTTTTTAATTTTTTAAACAGTCTAACATCTTATTTCAAGTGCTCGAATTATTTTCCATCCACTTTTTGATAGTAACCTAATCGATGATCGAAAACACCAACAGTATTTTTGATCATTTCAGTAGGAATGAGAGCTGATTCATTGTAAAATTTTTTGAAGCGTTTAAATATTGAACATTGTTACTTGTTATTTTTCGTATGGTTAGAGTGACAATAAACTATTATTCATTCCATAACCACCACAGAAAAGGGTTGGTCATCTTTCAAACATATTTTTTGAAAATTAAAAGTTCTTTTTATTTTCAACTCAAAAAGTATTTTTGGATAAGGTCTACTACGAAGAGTAATAAAAATGAACAAACTCACTGATAGAGAAAGAATAACGATTCTCATGATGAGAGGTTGGGGACACATGCAGCGATCTTATAGGGCCGTAAGAGATATTTTTAATGCTTCATTTAGGGTTGGTGGAACTCCACTATCATTTTCAACAGTTCAAAAACTGTTAGAAGGTTTGAAAATACCGGCACTATCAGCGATTTACCTCGATCAGGCAGACCAATGTCAGCAGGTAACGAAGAGAAATCTTTAGATGTTGTGTTAACATTCACCGAAGATCCGCATACTTCCGTTCGTAGAGCTGCTCAAGTGCACGAAATAAGTAAATCATCTATTCATAACATACTAAAGAGAGAGAAGTTCCATCCATTTAAAGTAACGCTAATACACAAGTTAAATGAAGATGATTTCGATCGTCGCGTTGAATTCTGTGATGATATGATGGCACGCATCGTACAAAATCCAAATTTTCCATCAAATATAGTCTTCTCAGATGAAGCTACATTTCAACTTGACTCAAGCGTAAATAGGCATAACTGTAGATATTGGGCAGTTGAAAACCCTCATTGGGCAAGAGAAGCCAAGTCACAATATCCACAAAAATTAAATGTCTGGGCTGGAATATTAAATAATAGGATTATAGGACCATTTTTTATTGATGGCAATTTAAATGCAGAAAAGTATGAAACTATGTTGCGGAATCAAATTGTTCCTGCTATAAGAGAAATAGCTGGAGAGGACTTTAATAACACATGGTATCAACAGGACGGTGCAGCAGCTCATTATGCACGAAACGTTCGCACATACTTAGATACAGTATTCATTAATCGATGGATAGGACGAAGAGGTGCAATTGAATGGCCAGCTAGATCCCCCGATTTAACGCCTCTAGATTATTTCTATTGGGGTTATCTGAAGGATCGTGTATTCAAAACAAAACCCTTAAACTTAGATGAATTACGTGAAAGGATCATTGATGAATCAGCTCTCATTCCTACTGAAATGATTGAAAATGCTGTTGGTGCTTTCTATCATCGATTAGGTTACTGTCAAGAAATGAATGGAGAACAGTTCGAGCACTTGAAATAAGATGTTATACTGTTTAAAAAAATCAAATGTGAGAGGCAAGGGGACTCACGTAAATCAAGCACCCCATCGTGAGAGGCAAGGGGACTCACGTAAATCAAGCGCCCCATCGTGAGAGGCAAGGGGACTCACGTAAATTAAGCACCCCATCGTGAGAGGCAAGGGGACTCACGTAAATCAAGCACCCCAAAGGGAACAGATTTTACTACGTCCACGTCGTTGTTCCTGGGTAACGCTAAATGTAAAAAAATTGAACTTGACATGACTTTTAAGGACAATGTCAAGGTCACCATTAGATTTCTCGTTGAAAACTACTAAAGAATTAACCTCGCTCAGTGTGATAAAAAGTTTACACAAGATCAGACCGTCATTAAGTTTAAATGACCTTCAAATGAACGTCAAGGTCCTTCTTGAACTATGTTCTGAGTACATGTTTGGACGTAAAGTTTCACACTCTTTCCGATTCCGCTAAAAAATAGGGGTTACCATTTAAAAAATGAGGTTGACCTCGAAATAACCTCAAAAATGAGGCTCAAAATGAGGTTCAAGGTCGACCCAGAGGTCCCCCTCAAGTCTTCCTCCGAACTTACCAAACCTTACCTTTGTTTGTTTTGTTTTACCACTGAACTCGCGAAATTTTTAAGAAATCATACTTTGACCTCAATTTGACCTCTGGGGGTAACCTCAACCTCATACCTTAATACATATCCGGACGTAAAATTTTCCGCTCTTTCAGATTCCGCTATAAAAAATAGGGGTTACCATTTAAAAAAATGAGGTTGACCTTGAAATAACCTCAAAAATGAGGTCCAAGGTCGAATCCAAGGTCACCATTGGATTCCTCGTAAAAAATTACTACAAAGGCGACCTTAACATTTTCCAATAGTAATTCAGCTGAGAAATTATTTGGGTGTTTCCAGACTTTTTGGACACGCTGTATATATCCCGCGAGTGAAGTGAAGGCGCCGAGCCACATGCATGCGAGTGAGAGAGATTGATTGATTGATTGATTGTTTATTTGATGGCTAAGGACTCCTGGTCCTTAATAGCCAAAGGCTAGTACAATGTTAATCATATAGGTATAAGTGTAAAACGCTCGGAGGGGGCACGTCCCCTGTACATATATCACAAAAGTTTAATATAATTTACATAAAAGCGATAAAACAAATTAAAAAAAGGAGCGAGGTGAGGGAAGCGGGAGAAGACGGGTCGACTGCCAGCGTGACCAGGTGGCGGTAGCCGTGGGGGCTAAAGTGTGCAGCTCCTTTTGCTCTAATCTTTGAGAACCGAGTTCAATTCCCTCTCGCAACTATTTTTTTTTTATTAACTTGTGTAAAATTTCTTTCATTATATAATAATATAATGAAAGAAATTTTACACAAGTTACCAAAAAAAAAAGATACCACGCACATTTTTTTTACTTCAATTTTTAATCTCCAGTAGAATTGAAATTTTACTTGTAATTGAGATATTTTTTTCCAGAAAACATTGCAAGTGAAATTTTCGTTTTTCAAAAATATTTTATTAAATGCGCTAATTTTATTGAAGTACTATGATATTTTGGATAACTTTAGTTTAGTTAAGAATATTTTGTATCCTGGGTAAATTAATTCACGGAAAGTAAATTAATTAAATACCTGGTTATTCTTATTTTATATGCAAAAGAATTTCTAATTTATATGTAAAATGTAATCAATCACAGTCAAGATTGACTTTTTGAAGGATTAGGAAGGATCATCAATTATCGTTGAGTACACAACCTCAGTTTCTGAAATACATATTCCCATTCCAATTCTCTAATCTCTAAAACATATTTGTTATAAAAGTGAGTTTCTATTAATATTATTTATTAAATCGCAACCAACAAATATTTCAACAGTAAGAGCAGAATTTCCATGTATCTTATGTTGCAATAGAATTTAACAGGCTCAGTACGGCATTAGTCAAATATGACTCGCGAAATTTGCCACACTTTTGATTGCTGTAGAACAAAAAAATACTCAGGACCAGACCTTCCATACCAGTAATAACGCCCCGGCCCCCCTTATCTCTTAATTAAAGCACTGGATTCGCCACTGATGGTGTTATATACATTTATTAAGTACTCTAGTGGAGTTGAAATTTTTTTAATTCGATATATCATATTTTAGTCAATAACAACTCTGCTGTATATACATGTTTTTAGATCTATTTAATCATTTTAACCTCTTTTCCATGCTCTAATTTTTATCTAATTGAAATATAACTAATCGCCAAAACCTCAGACTTTTGGAACAATTTTTATAAGTACGTAAATATAAAACACTTTATGGGTCAAGTTTTCATTATATGGCGTTAATCATATAAGAGAATGCAAGATTTATAACAATCTCTTGAAAAATCTCTTATATTTACAAAAAGTTTTGTTGAGTCAACTGATAGCTAAAGTACTGTAAAACGCCAAAATGAAACAACGGGCGATGCTATCAAAATTATAGTAGCCCTTTTCAAGTCAAAAATTCGACATACAGATATAGTCTAAAGAAATAATCACAATTGAATAACAATAAGTCATAATAAGAAATTTTTATACGTCTGTAGTCGATACGACGTCTATTAGTAAACTGAGGAATAGTGATGTAAAAGGCCGAAATTCCAGCAATTATAAACACATGTATACAATCAAAAGCTCAGAGAAAAATAAAATTACAAAATATGAAATAAACGGGTAACATGCAAGTATTATAACAAATCATAAATGAAATTTCTAAAAACAGATTTTAAATTTTGCGTATCTTGTATTCTATTAACACTATTGAACTTGGAAATAAAAATCATTTCAGACACTAAACGTTTAAAATAAGAACTTTCTTCGTCTAAAATTTTAATATTGTTGAAATCAAAATTGAACTTGTGACCCGTATTTTTCATATGCAGAACAAGAGCTGATCTATCTCTATTATATTTACAATCTGCCATATGTTCAGCAATTCTCTTATCTAAGACTCTATTTGATTGTCCCGTATATGACATTTCACAATCTTCACAATTTATTTTGTAAACTATACAAGATTTTTTACGTTTAGGAATCGGGTCTTTTCCTAAATTATTAAGCATTTTTAATTTACTACAACCTTTAAAAATTAAACGCAAGCCATACTTACGAGCTATTTTTTTGAATACTTAATCAGAGTTATTAATAAAAGGCAAAACAACAAAATCATAGTTACTTTTCCCCACGTTATTAAGACCGAAAATGTTATTGTTTTTTGTTACATGTTTAATTTTATTTAGTCTAATGTTGACATAGCTGTTTATAAATTGTAGAGGGTACAGGTTGGCTTGTAACACAAAGTAAATATATTTTAAGTTTTGATAGTGAAATGAGTCATCAGACAATTTGATAGCTTTATCAACTAGCATGTAAACAATGGCTATTTTCTGTGAGATGGGAGAATGAGACAACAAATTTAAATAAAGACCAGCATGTGTTGGTTTCCGATACCAGTTAGTAATCACTGTTCCATCATCTTTAATAGTGAGAGACATATCTAAAAAGTTGAGAGTATCGACTACAGACGTATAAAAATTTCTTATTATGACTTATTGTTATTCAATTGTGATTATTTCTTTAGACTATATCTGTATGTCGAATTTTTGACTTGAAAAGGGCTACTATAATGTAGCCGAAACGTCGTCAATCAATAAAGTAATTTTGATAGCATGGCCCATTGTTTCATTTTGGTGTTTTACTCTTATATTTACATTTTCGTACTTCTAAAAATTGTTGCAAACAATTTAGAAAGTCTGGATAATCTCTTAAATAAGACAGAGCTAAAAATTCAGTACTTATTGAAGCTACGTTTGTCATTTTGAAAGCGATATTCTAGTAGAGAGAAAATCAGTCCAGCTTCATTGTCTCATTGAAAACTGGACTTGGTTGGCTATCGCGGTAAAGCCAACTCGGTATTATTATCCCGATTATATTAGCTAGTTATTAACTAGCTATTATTAGTTAATTATTGATTTAATTATCTCTACTACTATATCGTTTTTAAAATGACAAATGCAGCTTCAATAAGTACTAAATTTTTGGCTCTTTCTTATTTAAGAGATTATCCGGACTTTCTAAATTGTTTGCAACAATTTTTAGAAGTACGAAAATGTGAATTATAAGAGAGATTTTTCAAAATAATGTTGTAAAGCTTGCAGATTTTTGCGTCCCGTATACATGTACGTGGAACTTGCACTTCCAATTATTTAGATTTTCGGAATTTATTTTATTTGATAATTTGTTTCGATCCTTTGGGTATCCCCCCCCCCCCCCCCCCTAGATCCGCGCCTGAATATGTTAAAAATGTTGTATGTTACAGACTATAAATTGATTATATTTCAGAGGAATATGATGTTTTGATTACATCCCAAATGTAAATGAAAACTAATATCTTTTAAGTTCATCATCCTAGACTGTTTAGATGTTCACGTGCGATTTTCATTTTAGTTTCTTTGAGGCTTAAATAAAACTATTAAAACACAAGTGCACTTTTTGCGCATAGCCGAATTGTATTTTCGTGTTCAAAATGCTTCTGTCAGGTATACAAGTAAGCGATTCTAATTATTCTTTGATGAAAAATGTTATTTAAGAGGTTTAGTATGGATAATGTATAAAACAAAATACATGAAGTTTTGAAAGAATAAAAAGGAATCGAAAATATTTTCAGTTTTAGTTATTCCTGATGATGTATATTATTATGTCTGATATGAAAAGCGTTATGGGAAAAAGTTTTAGAAGTTTTTTGTTCTACAGCAATCTAAAGTATAGCAAATTTCACGAGTCATATTTGATTCGTGCTGTTCTAAACCTGTTAAATTCTATTGCCACATAAGATACATGGAAATTCTGCTCTTACTGTTGAAATATTTGTTGGTTGCCATTTAATCAATAATATTAATAGAAACTCATTTTTATAACAAATATGTTTTAGGGATTAGAAAATGGGAATGGGAATATGTATTTCGGAAACTGAGGTTGCGTGCTCAACGATAATTGGTGATCCTTCCTCATCCTTAAAAAAGTCAATCTTGACTGCGATTGATTACATTTTACATATAAATTGAATACACATTCTTTTGCATATAAAATAAATATAACCAGCTATTTAATTCATTTACTCAGAATACAAAATATTCTTAACTAAACTAAAGTTATCCAAAATATCATAGTACTTCAATAAAATTAGCGCATTTAATAAAATATTTTTGAAAAACGAAAATTTTACTTGCAATGTTTTCTGGAAAAAGATATCTCAATTACAAGTAAAATTTCAATTCTACTAGAGAATAAAAATTGAGGTAAAAAATGTGTGTGGTATAATAATATAATGAAAGAAATTTTACACATGGTAAAAAAAAATAGTGGCGAGAGGGGATTGAACTCGGTTCTAAAAGATTAGAGCAAAAGGAGCTGCGCGCTTTAGCCCCCACGGCTACCGCTACGATATCAATATGACACCGTAAAATCGTTTATATTTATTTTCCCCCTATGGGCTTGAGTTGTTGCTTAGAATTTGAGTTTTGTAGTTTTCAGTTTAAAATTCCGTTCATTTGCGTGTAGTAAAAACGTTCGACCGTGCGGCGATTTTCAGGCCGCTCGGCCATTGTCGGGTTGTTGGGAGAAGTAAACAAAGCCGGCAAGCGTGTGGCGCGCTGGGTCGGTCGGGCATTCACATGTTCAGTGCACGTGCACGGAGCCATCGACCCGTCTTCTCCCGCTTCCCCCGTCCCGCTCCGTACGCACTTTTTAACAACCAATCCGCGAGAGGCAGCAGCGCGCTGCGCGCAGAAGTTTGCCTCACTTTTTTCCGTGGCGCTGTCAATCTCTCTATTCATCTCTGCTAATACACTCTATTACATAATACATTCTGCTAATACACAATACATTCTATTACATAATACATTCTGCTAATACAATCTACAATCTGACAACCGTATATTCGAATATATGGACAAATACTTCTTAATTAATCATTCTTGAATAAAATATGGTTTTCTTTTTAACACTTGCTTTATGAAATTTCGAAAACTATGTAATCTGTAAATCATTAACATCCATAGTTCAATTATTTAATTTTAAGCTTACTCTGAAACCATGCTCCAAAATTAGATCCAAAGTAATTTATTACTATCATGTTTAAAAGCTATCGTAGTTGACAGACAATTTTGATGACTATATTTATCTACTTTTTTTTTTTACTATATTTATCTACTTTGATTTGAACTTCTTTATAGTAATTTTCCTTCAGCTTTTGTACACATAATAATCGATTACTTATTAAATTTAATTTTGAGTAGATATGAAGAATGCGAATAGAGTGTATTGATAATATTAAATTCTGCGTGTATAAATAATCAAGTTCTCCAATCCATCCAGTTGTCAAAAATAAAAATTATTGGTTTCTATTGATATTTAAATAATTTATAACTTTTTTTAAGAGGGTTTGCCAATCTCGATCCAGGGCTTGTTTCAAAGGATTTTTAGAAAAGAATCAGAAAAAATGTTGTCGAATGAAAAATATTCTGCCGTATTATTTATTTATTTAATTTTTTTTTAAGATGAAGGTATATTAAGAAGTAGCCAATCAGAGACTTTCAAAATGAGTCATAAAATAAATATGTCCACATTCTACAAGTAAAATGCAAACTTTTTTCCAATCAATGTGCTATACAAAATGTTTTAGGATTTTGAGAAAAAAAATGACAAATGTTGAGTTTTCACCAAAAATTTCAAAAAATAACAATTTTTCATGTAGAATAACTTTTTGTAATTATTAAAATATTGGTCTAAAAATTTGGGAACATGTTTTTTTCACTAAAAACTGTAAACTCGCCAAGCCTGAGCGATTTTAAAATTTTGAGCAGCTGACTTCATGTGAAATATCCCATATACTATAAATATATGCACTTTCTGATAAAATGGCCCAAGATATAATTTGTAGCCCTATTTTACTCAGAGATATAGCATTTTGAATATGTGGGCATTAGCGTAGCTTTTAAAAAAAACCGCTGCTAATTTATTGGCACGTAGCTTCCTCCAAATTAATTTATCGCTCCTATACATATGTACACTCCCGGTCACTTGCTTTTGCCCACCCAGACGACATTTTAGGTCATCGAAAAAGTTTCACCTCTCCGCTGCCTATTGGGCTACAAAAACCGGAGGGAGCTCATTGGAAAGCTTGAACCAAGGGCTTTAAGACCCACCTTAGGGTAAATTTCCTTTTCTAATTTTTGTATGTTCCATTAAAGAATTTAAAAAAAAAGAAATCTACAATTTTTTTTCTCAAATTTGAATCAACGTAGTTTTTGAACTAATGATAGTAGGATAGTTTTGCAAAAAGAACTGGAAAGCTGGAAGTAAAAGCTTCAATTTTCATTTTTTTGTCGCTTCTTTAATAAAAACTAGTTACTTTTAAAAATGAATTTAAATGGAGAAATATTGATTTTCCAAAAAACTTTCATTAGAAATTTTTTAAATCTGAAAAAATTTATACGTAATGTAGGGTAAATGTGGGTACTACGGTGGTATTTTTTTCAGGTTAGTTTCAAACGATTATATTTCGTCTCCATGCAAAAAAATTATGCTGATTCTTTTTAATAACAGAACTTAGGTATCATATCTATTGATTACAGTACAATTTTAGAACAAAAACAGATAAGTAAATGTATAAAATGACTTTGAAAACAACATCTCTCTGCTGGTGTTACTGCGAAGCTGCTGCAACTACTGCGTTGGTATTACGGTGCCATGTTAAAGCATAGGGTGAGCGCTCGCGCATGCGCAGAACCCCAAAAAGTACGTCGCTGGTATTACTGCGATTTTCCATAAGATTATACAGCAGTAATATATACACAATAATACCCACATCCGCAGTAGTACCCACACTTACAATAGGTGCCAAACTACATTTTTTTTTCTAGCGAAAGTTTTTCGGAAAATCATTATTTCTCCATTTAATTTTATTTTTAAAAGTACCTGGTTTTCATTAAAAAAGCGTTGTTAAATTGTTAAAAAACTTTGCAAAAAATGAAAATTGAAGATTTTACTTCGAGCTTTCCAGTTCTTTTTGCAAAACTATCCTACGATCATTGGTTCAAAAACTACGTTGATTCAAATTTGAGAAAAAAATTTTAGATTTCTTTTTTTTTTATTCTTTAATGGAACATACAAAAATTAGAAAAAGAGATTTACCCTCAGGTGGGTCTTAAAGCTCTTGGTTCAAGCTTTCCAATGAGCTCACTCCGGTTTTTGTAGCCCAATATGCAGCGGAGAGGTGAAACTTTTTCGATGACCTAAAATGTTGTCTGGGTGCGCAAAAGCAAGTGACTGAGAGTGTATAGTATATAGTTCTAATATAGAATATCTTTATTCATTTTACATGTTTTTTCAATGATTTACAACGTCATTAATATTTATAAAAATTACACAGTTTTCTTGCTCTGGAAATCCTCTATTAGCTGCCACTGATATTATGTCAACACAAAATAATTCTATGCTAATGTTACGTCCGGATTGCGTAATAAAGAAAAGATAGTTGTGCATGTATGAGACTAATTAAGAACGCGTAACTAATAGAAGTTTTTCCGATTTGGATGCAACGTGAATTGCTCCAGGATGAGACGGTAGGTAGCGGAAGGAAAAGGGCCCGTGGTACGTCTCAAGAAAATGTGCAAGAGAGTTTTATGACTTACCTTTGAGAGTCGAGCAGCCTTAGTTTGAATCTGCACGCCCTCTGTGATGACAGTGGTCAGTTGCCGCTCTGCGGGAGTTTCGAGAGGAAAACGGTAGCGCGTGGAGTTAGGATGCTTATGGTTTCGAAATAATGAATACTTGACACAGACTTTAAAATGAACTTAAATTTTATTAGTAAAACAAGGCAAAAGACTGAGTCATATAAGTAAAAATTACAATGATACTGTGATACGGATCGATGTGGAGTCTACGCGATTTGGTTTCAGAGTCCCCTTTATCTGGAGTCCTCGGTCCTTTTAAAAGTGATAGGGCGGCAATTCACAGCGTTGCCACTGTTGCTCATTCGCCTAAGTGTTCGCTGACTCACACCTACTGAAGTTGCGATCTTGGATGATAGCATCTATGTTCCCCTTAGGAATTATCGGCGCTACAGGATACATTAATTACGCTTTTGTACGCCACGCATATTGGGTGAGGAAAAGACAAGGAAAACTAAACCTACTTGGTCCACTGCTGCTCTTACTCTCTGGGTGGCGGGCGGCGGCCTGCACATTTTGATAGTCCGGATACCTATGAAAAGAAATGCAAATTGCGCTGGAGAATGTAATTATAAAAATTGTTTATAATGGAATAAATACAAAATGAATGTCTTTTCCCATAAGGTTACTTGTTAAAAGAAACATTTTATAAACCTAGTTTTTTCTAAAATTTAGTCGTTGACCTTGCATTTTCTTGACATACGCGAAAAGTTAAGTTTAATGTTATAAGAATATTTTTGTAAAGTTTCAGAAATGTTTATGTATTTATAAAAAGTTGCTGAAGCCACCATCCTCTCATATCTTTAGCAATAATGCAGTCAATAATTAAGAATTTTTATACGTAATTGCTTAATTTAAAAGAATATTACATGCATTTTGTCAGTATTTTTCATCGCGCATTTTTTCGAGAAAATAATTCTTGAAAAACCAGTTTTGAATATAGCCTCTTATGGGAGTGTGAGGTTATGTGGTCTTTGAACATAAAAATCCTTTATAAAAAAAGCAACAAAGAAGTTGTTGACCTTTCGGACTCCCCTAAACTCTAGGAGGTACGCGCGCTGAACGCTTCGAGAGTGTTAGCGCATCCGCTAGATCTTCCATGGAGATCAAGGAAAGGGAGTAACTTGAAAATGGTGAGGAACTTCGCTTCATTGCGAAGTTGGAATAGCGACAAGGAAAATGAATTCGACCACGAGGTTTTGAATAATGAAAATTAACTTGTATTAATTATTAAATGAAAATATAAAGAAATGGACTTTAGTGATTCAGACACTTTTGTCAATTTAATTGTACAGAAATCATTTCTCGCTTGTTACTGATTTGGCCGCGTTGAAATAATGAACGAGTGTTACAGTAATTGAAGGTAATTGCGTAATGCTAACGTCGCGACCAAATTGCTCGAGTGACCGAAGGCTAGCCGCGAGCCCGGAGGCGAGTGCTCTTCGAGAGCTGTCCGAGGCGACAATGTCGGCTCGAAGCGCGAGAGTCTACCGCGACGGTACCGCGAGAGAGGGGGGGGGCATCGTGTTATCGCGAGCCGAGCCAAAGGTTGCCGCGGTATGGCTAGAAAAATACTTTGACGTCACATCGTGTGATCAGAGGAATGCGGCCCGAGTTCCTTCAGCGACGAAATACTCGACAAAGAACAGTGGTACTTAAATATTCAATTGCGAGATTGAATATTCAAAATTACAGTCTTTCTGTCGAAAAGACTATAATTTTCAATGCGGACGCTAAACAGAAGTTTTAAAAAACCTTCATTTTAATAAAAAAAATAACCAAAGAATAAAAATCCAGAGGAATTTTGGTCCCTTATCAGGCATTTGGGTAAGAATTAAGTGAAAACGTTAACAAAACCTCGGGTGAGCTGCCGCGCGGAGAGAGGGACACCCCCCTAGCGTCACCTCGCCGCATGACACCCTTCAGAGCCCTCGAGTTACCGCTGTAACATAAGCAGGTAAAGCAAACCCATTTAAAATTAAGAAGAATGTGTTACTATTATTTCAATTCAATAAATAATTTATCTATGATAATACTAAATACGGGTGCTGTTTGCGCGTGTTAAAAACTTTTGTTTATCATTGAAAGAATTGCCATTTGTTAATTTTTTATGAAAAATAATGAAAAATATTTTATAATATGTTTTATTATGTGGCAACTTATAACCGCTTATTACTTTCGCTATATGATACTTCATGCTTTATTTTAACTTAAGTACTAACCATGAAATTAAATGACTTCTCAGGTGCTGAGACCAAATAGTGCAATTTTTAAAAAATAATAGTTTTGTTACTTTAGTTGTATTTACAAAACCCTAGTTTTTCTATAAAGTATTTTTATTATTTATATGTCAGCAATAGCTTGTTTATGAACCATGAGTAATTTACCAAAAGGGCAATTTAAATAATTTCTAGCCCTACGTTAACATCATTATTTACAGAAATCCATAACCCATATATGGGTCATGTAACACTCCCGTTTACTTATAAGGTTTTGTTTTTAAATATCATCTTACACTAGTTAAAATGTCTGTAAGGGTTCGGAAAGGTCCTATTCCAAAATCTGGAAAGGTCCAGGAATAGTATATTGTGCAACGAGTGTGGATAAGTTGCCAATAGCGCACGAGGGCGGCGTTTGGGAGCACGAGCGAAGCGAGTGCGAGCAAGCCGCCTGAGTAGCGCTATTGGCAACTTTTACACACGAGTTGCTCATACTATTTTTTATCATGAATGCGTGAATGCGTGGGTGCGTGTTTTGGGCGGAGGACGGGAGTGGGGGGGGGGGGGGAGCCCCCCCTTCAGTCAGAAAAATATTTATGTCGTATTATTAAGTAAGAAAACCTAACCTAAAAAGGAAAATATTTATTTAATATATGAAGATTCTTTGTTTATTAAAATATTAAAATACAAAACATTAATACAGGCTAAATTAATAAACTTTTAAGTACAATATTATTAACATTTGTTTGTTGATTCACTGAAAATAGGTTTTGAGGTTAGATGCTGTGATTTTACTTTTGATATTGCGTGTGTATACATATAAAGAAATTGTGTATCACGAAATGTACAATTTTATTGGTTGCGTTTATTATTTTTATACTTACTCATTCTTTTCTTAGCAAAATCTCAGAAATCTCAGCTAGTGTTATACCTTTACACGGTAATTGATCTGTCGCTGATTAAACAGTTCGTCATTTGACTGTAGCGTGACTATTTATTCACTGCACATCGAGGGCGCTGCGTCTCGAGTAGCACTGAGTGTATGTAAGGAGGAGGTATGTGTATGTAAGGAGACTAGTGCGCAGCCGCCACCTCTAGTAGCGTGCGATATGAGAAAATATCGCACACGTGCGATATTGGCTACTTATCCACACGCAAAACCGTTACGATATAGCCCACTTTTCACGCATGAATGATAAAAAAAATATTAAAGAGTTTTTCTGTCCTTTTCTTCTCTGAACCTTTCCGAATTTTGGCATTAAATATTTCCAAACTATTTTGGAATTTTAACTCATTTTAACCAGATTATTGTATTTCTCTTATACTACCATTGTTCATATAAATAAATTGAATTTCGCATAAAAAACATTACAATTTTTTATATAGGTAAAGAATGAGAAGGATGCATTCGATTGGGGTATTATAGTTAATTTTAAAAAGAAAAATCCAAAGAATCCTGAAAAAGAGAAAACAGCTATCATTGTAGATATTTTACTTCATGTTTCTAATGATTCGACAGAAGCTGCTCCAATACCGTGTCCTGAAGATGAAGAAGGAGAAGTAGAAGTTGTTCCTGTATTGCATACATTAATATCACAAATTAGTTCTCTCAGATTATATTATCCAAAAGATTTGAGACCAGCAGATAATAGAAAAAGTGTTCTGAAAACAATACAAGAAGTTAAAAAGAGATTTCCAGATGGTCCTCCATTACTTAATCCAATCACAGACATGCGAATAGAAGATCTTGGATTCAAAGATATTATTAAAAGGATAGAGGTTTTAGAAGAAAGATTATTTGCTCATCCAATGCATAAAGTAAGTTAAAATAAAAAATAAAGATTAAGACATTTTTATGTTTTTTAAGCTGAAAAGGCCACTTCATAAGCCCGGGTCGAAAATAATCTGTTATTTTGTCACTAATTTGTCGCTTATTTGTTACGCAAACTCCGATTTTGTTGCTAACGTTGTTTCCGAGAAACAATAGCTACTGTAGCTTAATTTTTAAGCTGGAAAAGCCACTGTTGTATCTTCTCAGCAATTGACAATAGCGATATATCCTATGTCCTGAAAATTGACTGCTGCCCAAAAAACGATATAAGGTCATCCGTATATAATAGCAAAAACGATAAAAAAAATCAATTGACTTATAATTGCATATTTTCTTGCTAATTTGTCTCGCATGCCGTTCCCGAGAAATAATGGCTACTGTAGGGTAAGTCTTAAGCTAGAAAAGCCACTATTGTATCTCCTTAGCAAAAAGAGATAGAAACTGTGGGTTTTGCAGAAATTTTGTTGCGACTTTGTCGCTTAAAGATACCGTAGAGCCTGTGTCTCAAAAGTAGATGGGTGTCCCAAAAAACGACAGAGCGATAAGAAGTATATAAGCATAACTGGTAAAAACAAAAAAAAACTGGATTTAATTTAATTGCGTATTTCGTCGATAATTTATCGCTAAATTCTTATGCAAACAGCGATTTAGTCGTTTCCGAAAAAAGATCGTAGCTGTAGCTCAATTCTTAAGCCATAAACGCAACATTTGTATCTCCTCAGCAATAAGAAATAGCTACACCGGGTTTCACCGAGATTTTGTCGCTAATTTACCGCTAATTTTTTATACTATTCCGAATTGTGTCCCTCAAGCCCTTTTCGAGACACAATCGCGACTGTACCTGATGTACCTGATGATTCAAAAAAAGCTACTATCATATTGACGTATCCATTAACGTTAGAAATTGCAGGTTTGGCGGAGATTTTGTCTGCTTTTGTTACGCGAACGGCGATTTTGTCGCTCAAGTCGTTTCCGAAAAAAATCGCAGCTGTAGCTTAATTCTCAAGTCAGAGTAGCCATGTTCGTATCTCCTCAGCGATTAGAGATACCTACACCGGGTTTCGCCAAGATTTTGTGGCTGGTTCCAGCTCATTTTATACACTATTCCTGATGTTATCGCTGAAGTCAATTTCGCTACACAATCGCGAGTGTACCTGGAGATTCAAGCCAGGAAAGCCACTATCATATGTTCAGCACTATTATTAACGGTGGAAATTACAGGTTTTGCGGAGATTTTGTCGTCTTTTGTCTCTAATTTGTTACATAAACAGGGATTTTGTCGCTCTAGTCGTTTCCGAAAAAAAAAAAATCACGACTAGTAAGCTAGCACGGCAACTCTCGAACTCCACTTCGAAAACTACTTGTAAATATGTTGCTAATTGGTTGCTAATTTGTTGCTAACTAATACGCTAATCCCGATTTTGTTGCTCCAGCCGTTTCTGAGAACTTTAAGACTTAAACGTGCATGGAGAAATCCCTGGTATCTTTTACAAACTATAATTTGTACAGAAGAGTTTTACTCGCAGATTAATAACTATTTGAAACTGCTGTGGTATAAAATGGACTGCCATAAAGTAGTAGCATGAATATTCATCTATAGTAGGGTTAGTTTTCCTTTGTATTGATAGAGTACTTACGTCATGTATATGTGGGACAAAGTTATCATACCGCGTGGGGTCGAATTCACACCACGCGGAGAAAGAAAGTGTTCCACGTTGTTTTGGAATCTATCATGCACTTTGTAAAGTCAAAATATTAACTATGATGGTGTTCTTTCTACAGAAGTTTTCGGTCAAATAAATACAAAAATCTCATTAGTATATTTATTTATTTATTTAACCAGAGTAAAGTACAATACATTACAAATCTCGCAACCATTATACACAGCTTACATTACAAAAGTAATCCAGCAAAGGAAACATTTTACTGTTTGCTGGTCCCGCCTACTTAAGGGGATGTGAGTACCGACGTTATTTTTCAAACGAGCATAACTCACGCAAATATCAATAGAATTATCCAGAAAAAATCTGCATATAGTGTTTGCGTGTACGGAGCGCTTGACAGCCGTCTTTTTCCAAATAAATTTTTGAATGTTGATTTTAAAAAATATTGAAATTAGGGTTGCACATCCCCTTAAGAGGAGGCCGAAGTCTCGTCAGTTAGTTTTTCAAAGTTTTCTCTCGAATAATTAACCGATTGGGCTGAAATTTTGGGAGAATACTTAAAATTTATATACAAAGCGCGCTCAAGTCTTGAAATTAAAAAAAATTCTGATCTTTCAATTTCATAATTTATAGGTTATGTTACCCGCGCAAGTTTTTCAAGGTTTTCTCGGCAATTAATTGATTGTTTGAGTTGCGATTTTGAGAAATAACTAAACATTAATATCCAAAGCGCGCTCAAGTTTCCAAAATCCAAAAAGATAAGAATTTTTTAATTTACATAATAAAAACGCGTTTTACTGATTACAGCGCCACCCTCCATTTAAAATACATTGACTCCGGCGTCCCCTTAAAGCTAACTTAAAACTAGAATTAATTTGATTAGTATATTAATTTTATAGTAGCTGAGCAAAGCCCATTCCCAATTTTTGGTAGTGGTATAAAGTTTAACAATATTTAATAATTAATATTCATTAATATTCTCTTTTTTAACAATTTATAAATTATAATTTTCTCTCATTATAAAAATTTAAATTCTGTTCGTTTTTATTCTATATTTCTGTAGACTTCACCAAAATCTGACTAACATTGATATAGCCGATGTGAATTTCTCTGAGGAGGCATTCATGTCCCTAGCATATATTATTTTCTCGATGTTGTTCAATCTAGCCGGGCAGGTAAGCCCAACCGGGCAAGTTACTCTGTAGTGAGTAAATACCTCCTTGTGTTGATTGGCCAAATCGCATTTACAGGAAGATGTAAATACTATATCGTAAATAACTACAAGGTCCCTTATATTTAGGTTGTGTTCCAGGGGATACATGGAGTTGGTGAAAATTTGTTTGCCTCTTATCCCTCTGTCAAAGTAAAAAATAGCCTTGTTAGATCCTAGGTAGTTTAGGTCACCGTAAGTCATGCGGCGACTGTTCGATTGTAGTATCGGCTTTCCCGGTGCATCCCTTACTCTCTTTAATTTTGCCAACTCGCTATTTTTTTCTGCCATTTTGTCAATCTTGGAGAAAACTGAGTCAATGGGAGAAAATTTTGGTTTATTGTGTTTCCTATTGTCTTCCGTGATTGTTGTTCCTTTTATAAAATGTATATGTTTTGCTCCTGAGGGTCTGGGATAATTACATTGGTTGCATTGTGTCGCAGAAAAATTTCTTTTATATTCCTTTTTCCGAGAGTTATTTGAGGTGTATAAGGTATCAGTTACGTCAATTGATTCTATTTTATTTCTATTAGTAGATTTGAGAAGCCCATGTACTGATTATTTTATTTGCTCTTTTAATGATGGTGTCGTCTACTTCATTAGTTAAGTTTCTCATTTTTTCGAGTTACAGTTTGATATTCTGCTATGCAAACGATTATGTTATAAGTTGCACATACCATTTGAACATATATATGTGCGAATGTCTAGTGAAATTTTATCAAGTGATGCTGTCTTCCCATGTTTAAAAATTAATTATTCAACTTTTTTGAAAGAAAACTATTATTTATATTTAATAATAGTAATATTATAATTTATTTCTACCATTATGAGAGGGTTATTTTAACAGACCGCTAATTTTTCAGATGGGTATTTTTCAGAAAATTCAAAAAAAGGATTCGAATATTTTACGATATAGGAGTGAATTTCCGAATATTCGAAAATACATTATATAAAAAGACATCAAAAAATTGCGCGGAATAATAAATATAATATTTTTATGAAATTATTTTCATATAAAATGTAATACGAATTGTGACGGGTGCTAGAATTACACTCAATTATCAGAGGGTAAGCGACTCTTCGTTTAAATTCCGCGCGCTAGTCGGGAAAGAGACTAGCCACGCGCCACGCGAAGAGAGAGCCAAGCGGAACGAGAAGAAGGAAGAAGCCGCCGCGCCGCTCTGAAAGCGGTGCCGCGGCCATCTTGTCTTCCGCCGTACGACGTGAAGAGACGCGCCCGTGACTGCTCCGCGTTTTGTGATTGCGTTTGAGTGAGTCCGTGCGCCGCTGTACCGAAACCACCGCCGCGCCGCACAGTGGTCTAAAACATACGGCGCGCGGACAAATTACCTTTTAGGACGAACCATTAAACGGATTTGAAATTTTTTTTTGCAAAATACTCTTGAAGTAATTTCTCACTCATCCCTCAAGCCAGATTTTCAAATTAGGAAGCCCCCTGTTATAATAAAAGTTCAAAAGTTGTTAAAAATGAAAAATTGACGTTTTTTTTCACTTTTTAAAATTTTTAGTCACTTCTGACAATTTTAAACATCAAAACAATGATATATTCTTACTCTAGGGACAAAAATACGTTGATTCCTGTAGTTTTTATTTTTTTTACCTGTATAAAGCATAAAAAAATGTGATGAAAAGTGAAATTTTCATTTTTTCCTTCCTCTAAGAGGAAGTAAAAGTAAACTCGAAAAATTTATAAGTTTTTTTATACTTTATACAGTTAAAAAAAATAAAATTTGCCGGAATATTTTTGTCTCTAGAATCAGAATATACCATTGTTTTAATGTTTAAAATTATCAGAGGTGACGAAAAATTAAAAAAAGTGAAAAAAAATGTCAATTATTCATTTTTAACGGCTTTTGAACTTTTCTAGATAACAGGGGGATTCCTAATTTGAAAATATGGCTTGAGGGATGAGTGAGAAATTACTTCAAGAGTATTTTGCAAAAAAAAATTTCAAAGCCGTTTAATGGTTCGTCCTAAAAGGTAATTTGTCCGCGCGCCGTATGTTTTAGACCACTGTGCGCCACCGCCGAGCAGCAGAGAGAGACAGAGAGAGAGGAGAGAGAGAGAGAGAGAGAGAGAGAGAGAGAGAGAGAGAGAGAGAGAGAGAGAGAGAGAGAGAGAGAGAGAGAGAGAGAGAGAGAGAGAGAGAGAGAGAGAGAGAGAGAGAGAGAGAGAGAGAGAGAGAGAGAGGCGGAGAGATCGCCAAGCACACCATCCCCGTCTTGCAGCGAGAGAGAGAGGGAGAGGGGGGGGGGCGAGAGAGAGCGAGCGAGAGAGAGAGAGAGAGAGAGAGAGAGAGAGAGAGAGAGAGAGAGAGAGAGAGAGAGAGAGAGAGAGAGAGAGAGAGAGAGAGAGAGAGAGAGAGAGAGAGAGAGAGAGAGAGAGAGAGAGAGAGAGAGAGAGAGAGAGAGAGAGAGAGAGAGAGAGAGAGAGAGGCAGCGCATAGTGGGCTCAATCAGGCGAAAACTGGTAAAAATTCATGATTCAAAATTCAAATCGATAAAAAATAAATTTTGTTGTAAAGTGATTCTTGTAGGTATTCTGATTACCTATCAATCTCCGTTTCCCTTGACTGCTCTACATTTCATAATTTTTTGATAAATATCAGGAAAGTCAGCCGACAATGAAAAAATTTTGGATAACGTAAATCCACTTTTTCTAACGCGCGGTTTTCATGTTATATTCGTTCATTCCTACTTTTATGTGCAATGTACAACTGAGAACTATAAAAATTTCAAAGATTAGCAAAAAAAAAATTTTTATGTGCACATAAAATACGCACACTTATGGCGATATTTTACACGTAAGTATGATGTATCAACTTTTAACGTATTTTGCGCGCGCGTGCGCGCACGCACGCACGCACCCACCCACACACACACACACACACACACACACACACACACACACACACACACACACACACACACACACACACACACACACACACACACACACACACACACACACACACACACACACACACACACACACACACGCACGCACGCACGCACGCACGCACGCACGCACGCACGCACGCACGCACGCACGCACGCACGCACGCACGCACGCACGCACGCACGCACGCACGCACGCACGCACGCACGCACGCACGCACGCACGCACGCACGCACGCACGCACGCACGCACGCACGCACGCACGCACGCACACACACACACACACACACACACACACACACACACACACACACACACACACACACACACACACACACACGGGTTTATTGAGCCCGATTTTGATTATGCAGCCCGGGCTTCATAATATTTCTAAATATAGAGGTTTATGCAGCCCGACCTAGACTCTATAACCCAGGGTCCATTATTTCTTTAGTCATGTGCCATAGGGAACTCCGGGCTGTAGGTACTAATATATAGTATTGGGCTACATAAACCCCGATAATATATATGTGTGTGTGTGTGTGTGTGTGTGTGTGTGTGTGTGTGTGTGTGTGTGTGTGTGTGTGTGTGTGTGTGTGTGTGTGTGTGTGTGTGTGTGTGTGTGTGTGTGTGTGTGTGTGTGTGTGTGTGTGTGTGTGTGTGTGTGTGTGTGTGTGTGTGGATTTTTTGTATACGTTAAAAGCCTGTGTTGTATTTGTGACAGCTACCTACCAAGATAATGTGAAATAAGGTAATTCTATGTAAATACTAAATTACTGAAGCACAGAAATAGTGATTATTAAAAGAATAGTGAGATGGAACATTTTAAGTGTAGATTCTAAAGCTTTTTTTGTGTAATGAAATTTTTAAATGGAATACCAAAAACAGTTTTCAAAGGGCAATAAAAGTAGAAATTTTTTTACAATATAATTTATAATGCTGATTTGAAAAAATATTGATCTGAGCCTTGGTTTAAAAAGCATTTGTCATCTTTAAGAAACTTAGTCGATATCAGTGCTGTGCTGTTGTACATATTTACTCAAGAACCAATTAAAGGATTATGTCAAATGAACATTGAAATACTAAAAAAAGTGAAAATAATGTGATATTGTGAAAATTTCAACGAATAAAAGTGCTCAGCTAATCTAATTTATCAGAGAAGTTCTTAGTAAATATTTTTTTTATACAAGATTCAGATAATAATAATTCTTAGTTCATCAACTGGTTATGTTTTCCATTTATAAGATTAGTGTGATAATGATCGCCGGTTATTAATTTAAGTATTTCAATCAAAAATAATTTCAAGAACTTATATCTACTATAAAAGAATAATTCAAATAAACTGAGGTGTATGACCAGTGAATTATTAGTTAATCTATGGATCCATAATAAATATGAAAAGAATCCATACAACAAGTTTATATGTGAATGAAAATGAAACATCCTGTAATCTCATGAAATAGTTTAGTTTTCTAACATAAAACCATGATGCTGTCCAGTGGTATCTTTGGTGTATAAACTGCATTGTCAGTTGTGTTCTTTATTGGGACTTTCTTTATCAATTACAATTTTTGCAGTTTCCTGGGCTTCTTGTTGCATATAACTCGCATGACAGACTATCTAGATTTATAAATACGCAACAGAAAAAGATGCTATTTGTGACAAGAGTGAACGGCAGCTATAGACAACAGCTTGATGATACATATGAAAAAGAAATATCTGGATACCAAAATAGCGAAACACCCAATTTACTTAGTGAACAAACTCCAGCTTTAATAAAAAGAAATGAGTGATCTTGGCGACTAGAATGATAATAACAGTAGTCTCACTGGTGAACAAGTGGGTTATACATCTTTCTTATGATGTTTATGCTTTTATTCTCATTTAGCACCAGGGGAAACTAGAATATTTTTTGTCCTCGTTAATAGATTTATTAGTAATTTTTTTAGATACTGCAAAAGGTAATCATGTGAGTTTGCATTCCAATTCTGAAAAAAAAACTGGGGTGTTGTAAAAACAGCATTCACTTCTGGCTTATATTTTCTAGTATAAAAAAAACAAGCAACAATGCTTGCTTATACAGAAATTGCTGCTGGGACTTACTCCGACACCATAAATGCATTAAGAACTTTTCAAATTTGACAAAATACAATGATAAATGGACTGGAACGAGTATTTTGTGAAAAAACAGTATCAGCTGCTGTTATGTAAATTGTAGTTGGCATGAGAACTACTTATACTTTTTGGTCAACTTTGAGCTTCAAGTTTTGTAAAACCTAGTGGATTAGGTGATATCAGGAATTTAAATTTTAATTCTGAAAACTAGTCTGTACTAAAAGCAGCATTGACAGTTGGTGTATACCCAAAATAAGAAATCTCCTATCTAATTTTTTTTTTTAAATAACCCACAAGACATTCTATAGAAAAATAGTATCATACCTAAAAAAATACACGTTTGGTTATATTATTTAAAAAAATTTTACTAACGTAATAATTCTATCGAGCTCCTTAAAAAAATATTCAAATTTAAAACTTTTATGAATAACTATACTACCATTTAATAATGTTATTAATAATATACTATAACAACCTCTCATGACGTTTTGACACTGTGTAATTATTATTTTCACTTACAAAGTTGTGAAATCTATCTAAAAAAACATTTACAAAAGTTTAAACTAAAGCAAGTATTAGTCTCTCTCTCTCCCTCCCTCTCTATCTCCCTCTCGCCTTCCCTTTCTCCCACCCTCTTTTGCCCCCTCTCTCTCTCTCCCTCACTCTCTTCCCCTCTCTCTTCCTCTCTCCCTCTCTCTCAATTTCCGTCAAACTCTGTACCAAAAACTTTAATGATCTTATATATTTTTTCAAAACAATCAACACGTTCATTAAAAAACTAATTTTTTTAATATATTCTAAAACACAATTTTTCGAGTTTTTTTTAATTATTTTAATCTCATCTATTCAATAAGCACTCTCTACAAATGGTAATAACTTTCATGACTGTACAAATAATATTACTAATAAAAATTTCTACGAAAGTATAAAATAAGGCAAGTATAGAAGTTTTTTCTGTATAATCTACGCCTCGTTCGCCGTCTTTCTCCCTCCCTCTTCCCCTCTCTCTCTCGTCCTCTCTCTCCCTCCCTCTCTTTCTCCCTCCCTCTCTTTCTCCCTCTCTCTCTCTCTCTCCCTGTCTCCCTCTCTTCCAATTTCCGTCAAACTCTGTACCAACAACTTTAATGAGAGTTTGAATATTTTTCTAAAACAATCAACACGTTCTTTAAAAAACTAATTTTTTAAGTACATTCTAACAACACAATTTCTCTATAGTCCTTTCATTTATTCTAATCTCATCTATTCAACACGTACTCGCTACAAATGGTAATAATTTTTTTCATGACTGTACAAATAATAATATTGATATTTGATGAGATGAATGACAGCGACAGTTTTTAAAGTTGGAAGATTGATCAGAATGGTCCAGCTGTCAAGGTGGTTTTTAAATGAACAAAAACCAATAGTTATCTTGCCGACGTTTCGGGCATTTTGTATGCCCCTCTTCTGGGCTCTTTATTAATATAATCACATAAATATGAGTTACAGCGAGTTCATAGATGTCATTAAATTCATTCTCACGCGTAATCATTTCCAATTTAATAACGTTTTTTCATACACAAATTTTTGGTTCTGCCATGGGCAATCCGATCAGTCCTATTTTGGCGGACATCGTCGTGCACGACCTTGAAAACTTTGCGCTGTCCAAATTATGCTTCGAATCTCTCTTCTATTTTCGTTATTAGATGATATCCTTTTGTGCGTGCTGAGTAATATGATCGAATATACAAAAAACATTTTTAATATGTACAGTGAACATTTACAATTTACAGTTGAAAGATCACGAGATAATAGAATTAGTTTCCTTGACATAAAAGTAATAGTAAGAAATAACTGCATTATAACAAATTGGTATAGAAAACCGACCTTTTCTGGTAAATTGCAATTATTTACTCGTTGGTTGATAAAGCTATTAAATTGTCAGATGAAAGCTTCTACTACGAAAATCTCAGTTTGATTAGGCAACTACTGTTTGATAATGATTACCCTGTAGATCTAGTTAATACACACATTGAAAAAAGATGAAAATTTTTACATAACAATTCAAAAAAATCTAAAGTAAACAACAAACCCTGTATAGTACTACCGTTTGTAGAAGAATTGAGACCTATTAATACGTTCCATTTAATCGGTTAAAATGAAGACAAATTTTTAACCATTTTCGTACCCTATCTTTGATTGCTTGTAACTTCCTGAAAAATCAATATTTTTTAATGAATCAGGGCTTAAATTTTAGCTGTTACTGTCTACTTTTATAATTTTTCTTCCTCGTTTTCGTATCTTAAATATTTGCAATGTGACACTCAATAGAAGAGATATCATTTTTTAACGAAATAGACGATATTTGAGATTAAATTGCCCATATCTCAAGAAAAAGGGCCCATTTGACGGAAATGTGAGCATTGGACTTCATTTTTAGGTACCAGAAATCGACTCTCCAATGCCCGCTAAAATCCGTTTCCCGCAGCTGAAACCCTCTCCTTGTAAGTGTAAATACATGAGTAACATAAAGGTAATCTTGTATCTTGTACAATAACCATGAAGTATTATAAAATTATCGTAAAAATTATGTTATTCATATTATTTAAAAATGAAAATGTCTTATTAAAACTCTTCATACACTATTTTTCGTAAAACCTTACTATAGATTCGTAACCAGCGACCCCAAAAACCCATAGATTCCAATCTTTAGGAAAAAACTAATGGCTGAAAAAATATACATAATTTATTTCTGTTAGGGGTGGTTTACCCTCTTGAGGGGCTTTTTCAAGGCAAATCCTGAGATACGTCATCTTTATTTTTTCGTGTAGTTTGTAAAAATAATATTTTAGTCCATTTTTAATTATTTTGTGAATTTTTGAAATAAAAATATACTTAAAAAAAGGCTATTTTTCCCTCTAAAAAATAAGGGATGCAACCTTTAATGTTCAGATTACTACGGATACCTTGATTTTTCTATGAGAAATTCATTCCAGTTGGTTTGATTGGAAAAAGTTGAATAGAAGTCGAGATATATTAAATAAACGCTTTTGAGGGTCAATTTTAAGGGTGGTTTTAATCCTTATAACGGGCTTCCCAGCCGATAAAAAAAATGTTTTCATGAATGTCACATTGAGTACTACTACTTAATGTAGGTTTGGAATTTTTTTGAATTTCTCAGTTCGGGTACTTTCCTTGTTAGATGTGCGGAGTACCAGGTCGCCAAGAAAGCGCTAGAGTGGGCGATCAATAAAAGTAAAAAGGCAAAATTTAAATTTCTTATCCAGGATATTGACGCAGTTGTATGGCGAAAAGCGTACAAAATAGCAATGCAACGGCTAAACCACCTACACCCAGTGTAGCACAAGACGCACCGACCATGACTAGGATCGTAGACGAACTCTTCCCGACCTATGCCCCTTGAGAACCGGATGAGTTGATAGAGATAGGTGAGATCCCCATGATTTTAGAGGCCGAACTAAAGCTATCAGTAGACTAACTCAAAAACAGGAAGGCGCTGACCCGGACGGTATACCGGCAGAATCATTGAAGGCTGCACTGCGGGCCTGCCCGCAGCTGCTGCTGGATTTGTGCAACGGGTGTCTGAAGCAGGAAAACTTTTGCAAGTAGTGGAAGGTTCAGCGATTGGTACTCATCGGCAAAGGGAAGGGTGACCTTACCACTGCAGGCGCGTGCATGCTGGATACAGGCCACTGTGCATGCTGGATACCGCAGGTAAGGTTCTCGAAAAGATCATTAGACCTAGATTACAGAGCGCAATCGCTGCCGGGGGTCTTTCTGATAGGCAGTATGGCTTTAGACCAAGGCTCTCAACGATAGACGCAGTCAGAACGGTTGTTAACATAACTGAACAGGCACAACAGGGCAATCATTACTCTGCGTGACGTCAATATTAGATGTCAGGAATGCGTTTGATTCGTTACGATGGGAAGATATTCTCAATACACTAAGAAACAGGTTTAGAGTGCCGGGATACCTGCTTCGTATAATGCAGAGTTACTTTAGCGACCGAGTATTGCTTTATGATACAACTGAGGGGTGCAGGACCAAAGTAGTGACAGTTGACGCGGTTCAGGGTTCAGTACTAGGACCAGACATCTGGAATATAGATTACGACGGTATTCTTGGTTTAAAGGGGTTACCAGAAGGCGCTAGCCTTGTAGGATATGCTGATGATATCGTGCTTGTCATTACAGTTAGAAATTTGGAAGAGGCCCAGAGAAAGCTAGACGTGGCAATGGGGCGTATACTCAGGTGGCTCCGGGAGCACAGTCTGCACCTCGCCATCCACAAATCCGAGGTATTACTCACGCTAAAGAGGATACACACTATTGTACCGGTGAGAATCTTGGATGTGACTATTGAGACAAAAACGGCGGTAAAATACTTAGGGCTGCGGCTCGATAATAAGCTAAGCTTCTATGGGCACATTAGACAGGCATGGGAGAAAGCGTCGAAGGTTGCTGCGACACTGAGCTGGCTGATGACGAATGTAGGAGAGCCAAAATCAAGTAGGTGAAGACTGCTTATGTCGGTCGTACATTCCATTTTGCTCTACGGCGCGGAGGTGTGGGCAGAAACCCTGGACGTACAATTCCACCGGAAAACCCGGGGGCAGTCCAACGGCGATGCGCATTAAGGATCGCATGTTCCTATCGAATGGTGTCGGAGGATGCGGCATTAGTGATTGCGGGGGTTATGCCGATCAGCCTAATGGCGAAGCAACGAAAATTAGTTTACGACAACAAAGACCGTACAGGAAGGTCAAAGCGGCCAAAGAAGCTAGTGATATCGTGTTAGACGCATCGCAGGATGACTGGGAGCGCGCTGAAAAAGGGAGATGGACACGCAGACTCATCGGGCAGATACATCCGTGGACTGAACGCGAACATGGTGAGGTTAATTATTACATGATGCAGTTCCTCACAGGACACAAGTTTCTCGCCTTTCTGTGCAAGATCGGCAAGGTACGCAGCCCTGCATACGTATACTGTGGAGCAGCTGTTGATGATGCGGAACACACGTTTTCTGTATGTAGTAGATGGTCGGACAAAAGAACCTAATTAGAGCGCACCATCGGGTGCCTAACACGTGACACCATAGTCAGCACGATGATTAAAAAAAAAGAAAATTGGGATGTATGCGCGGATTTTGTACAGAAAGTACTGTGTGAGAAAAAAGTCGACGAACACCTTGTAGACTACACTAGAATAAGTGCCGCGAGGTAACTGTAGACATCATATTAAACGGAGGTAACGTAAACACACAAAACGTCGAATAGAGTAGATAAAAGTAGGAAAATTCCCTTAGTGGAATTAAGGACACCGCGCTGAAGTAATCCGAATAGGCTGCCAACGCGGAGAAACAAGTCCAGGGTATGGAGGTGGGTATTCTCCTTCCAGGCAGGAGAAAGCGTCGAAGGTTGCTGCGACACTGAGCTGGCTGATAACGAATGTAGGAGAGCCAAAATCAAGTAGGTGAAGACTGCTTATGTCGGTCGTACATTCCATTTTGCTCTACGGCGCGGAGGTGTGGGCAGAAACCCTGGACGTACAATTCCACCGGAAAACCCGGGGGCAGTCCAACGGCGATGCGCATTAAGGATCGCATGTTCCTATCAAATGGTGTCGGAGGATGCGGCATTAGTGATTGCGGGGGTTATGCCGATCAGCCTAATGGCGAAGCAACGAAAATTAGTTTACGACAACAAAGACCGTACAGGAAGGTCAAAGCGGCCAAAGAAGCTAGTGATATCGTGTTAGACGCATCGCAGGATGACTGGGAGCGCGCTGAAAAAGGGAGATGGACACGCAGACTCATCGGGCAGATACATCCGTGGACTGAACGCGAACATGGTGAGGTTAATTATTACATGATGCAGTTCCTCACAGGACACAAGTTTCTCGCCTTTCTGTGCAAGATCGGCAAGGTACGCAGCCCTGCATACGTATACTGTGGAGCAGCTGTTGATGATGCGGAACACACGTTTTCTGTATGTAGTAGATGGTCGGACAAAAGAACCTAATTAGAGCGCACCATCGGGTGCCTAACACGTGACACCATAGTCAGCACGATGATTAAAAAAAAAGAAAATTGGGATGCATGCGCGGATTTTGTACAGAAAGTACTGTGTGAGAAAAAAGTCGACGAACACCTTGTAGACTACACTAGAATAAGTGCCGCGAGGTAACTGTAGACATCATATTAAACGGAGGTAACGTAAACACACAAAACGTCGAATAGAGTAGATAAAAGTAGGAAAATTCCCTTAGTGGAATTAAGGACACGGCGCTGAAGTAATCCGAATAGGATGCCAACGCGGAGAAACAAGTCCAGGGTATGGAGGTGGGTATTCTCCTTCCAGGCTCGTCGACCTCATCGTAGGCGAAAAGGCTGGAACGACTGAGCCCCACACATAGGTATTCAGGACCCGCATGTCTCCCCTATGGTGTGTTAATGCATTCTCCAACTCCACGGAAAAAAAAATTATTTTTATAATATTATTCGTTTTTCTGTAGGATAACATGCACAGAAGCAGGACGGCTCCTCCTGGATCAGATCTGTTTCGAGAAACACGCCGATATTATTCTGATCAGCGAGCAGTATCGGAACAGAGATGAACCAAGATAGTATAACGACAACCTGGATACTGCTGCCATCTGGAACCGTGATCCGCGAAACATTCACATCGCGGATCATGGGAGCGGTAGCGGATTCGTTTGGGTGAGGCACGAGCAAACGTACTGCGTTAACGTATACCTCACCCCAAGCCAGTCCATTAGCGAATACCAGGCCAAGCTGGAGGGCCTAGAGGATGCAGCCCAGGATATGCAGGGCGAACAGGTCATCGCTGTGGACTTTAACGCGAAAGCTCCAGAGGGGAGAAGGGAAGCCCGGTCGGACAGCAGGGGCCACATAGTCGCAGATATAGCTAGTAGGCTCGATCTAGTGGTACTCAATCAAGGTACCACTACGATCTTCAGACGACCGGGAGACGATTATAGGGAGACGATTATAGACGTCTCCCTAGCAAGTCAACGCCTAGCTGCACGAATCGAGGACTGGAAGGTGATCGAAGACTACACAGGCAGCGATCAGATGTACATCATGTTTCGTGTGCGTGATGGCAAGCCGGTCCCGATTCCATGCAAGCGCGCCCCTCCACGGTGGAACATCGCCAAGATCAACCTCGAGAGAATCTCGTCGGCGATAGCACACGGACAGCGAGCCTTGAAGGAGATCCCGGAAGGACTGCCGCTCCTTGCGCGGGCCAACATGGTGACTAACGCCACCATGAAAATATCGAGCAGGCTTGCGCAGAGCCGGTTCCCAGGAAAAAACGAAGACTAAGTCGGTCAAGACATCCTGCTTACTGGTGGATGGACGAGATCGCGGATCTTCGTAAGACGTGCCTGCAGTTACGGCGTAGAAGACAGAGGGTTAAAAGACGTGATTAAAACGCAGCTCCCTTGGCCCCCGAGTACAGTGCGGCCAAGAAAACCCTCAAAAGGGCCATAAGGTCCAGCCAGCGACGATGCGAAGAGCTGCACGCAGATCCGTGGGGATTAGTGTACAAGATCGTTACGTGCAAACTGGCATCTTTTGCCTCATCAACATCTCAGGATGCGGTAACGATCAATAACATCGTCGGTACCCTTTTCCCTGAGCATCCAAAAAAACCGGATCACTCAGCTCCATCCGAACCCATCGAAATACTCGTATTTACGGGCACGGAGCTCCGTCGCAGTAAGATTCCTGCGAAATAAGAGAGCTCCGGAGCCGGATGGATTACCAGCGGAGCTGCTGAAAGCCATTTGCGGCAGTCACCGGTGCCTTTTGCTGGACATGTACAACTCCTGTCTGAAGGTGGGCATTTTCCCTGCCCGCTGAAAGACGGCGAAGCTTGTCCTCATCAGCAAGGGCAAGGGTCCATTAGACAGCCCGTCGGTTTATCGTCCGCTGTGTATGCTAGAAGAAACTCCTAGAGAAACTGCTGAAACCTCGCCTGCTAGCCGCCATTAGCACGGCCGGAGATCTGGCTCCGCGACAGTACGGCTTCAGACGAGGTAAGTCAACCATTGACGCAGTTCAGGAGGTGGTTCACGCTGCCAAGGCGACGGAGCAGGGAAACCACTACTCTCGCCCTATTATATATATATATATATATATATATATAGCAAACAAATATGTTTGCTGCCACCTGGGAGGGTGAGATTTTGCTTTCTCAAAGAGAAAGCTTGGTAACGGGAAATTTTTCGACCTTGAGATTTCGATGATTTACGATATTTCTGAGCTCCCTGAGTCGAAATATGCATTTTCTAGAAAATGTTTTTGTATATGTGTGTGTCGGTGGGTGGGTGGGTGGGCGTGCGTGAGGGCGTGCGTGCGTATGTGTGTGTTATAAATTTGTTCGCAATAACTCGATACTGGCCAGAGATATCAAGATTATCTTTGGCAGGTACATAAAGCTTATTTTGAAGTTGTGCAAGTTCAATTATATAGTTAATCAGATAATGTTAAATATTTAAAAAATAAAAAAGAAAAAGATGGAAAAAATCGAATTTTTTTTCGTCGCTCGATTTGGATATCTGTTGGAAGTAGTCCTATTTTCTTAAAGGTATTGATATTACCTATCAATCCATATTTTTGTAGGCCCGATTGGGTAATATTAAGTCCGTTAAAAAAAATAAAGAAAAATCTGGAAAACTCGAAAACATTTGTTTACGGCGTTGGGTTTGGATACCTGTCGGAAGTAGTTCCATTTTCTAAAACGTCTTGAAATTACCTATCAATCCATACTTTTGTAGGCCTGATCGGATAATATTAAATTGATTAAAAAAAATAAAGAGAAATATGGAAAACTGTAAAATATATTTGTACGGCGTTGGATTTGGATATCTGCCGAAACTAGTCTCATTTTTTAGAAGATCTTGAAATTACCTATCAATCCATATTTTTGTCGGCTCGATCGGATAATATTAAATCGGTTAAAAAAAATAAAGAAAAATATGGAAAACACAAAAATATTTGTTTACGGCGTTGAGTTTGGATATCTGTCGGAAGTAGTTCCATTTTTTAAAAGGTCTTAAAATTACCTATCAATCCATATTTTTGTAGGCCCGATCGAATAATATTAAACTGATTAAAAAAATAAAGAGAAATATGGAAAACTCGGAAATATTTTGGTACGGCGTTGGGTTTGGATATCTGTCGGAAGTAGTTCCATTTTCTAAAAGGTCTTGAAATTACCTATCAATCCATACTTTTGTAGGCCCGATCGGATTATTATTTATTTTTTTAATCAATTTAATATTTTAAATTGATTAAAAAAATAAAGAGAAATATGGAAAACTGTAAAATATATTTGTACGGCGTTGGATTTGGATATCTGTCGAAACTAGTCTCATTTTTTAGAAGATCTTGAAATTACCTATCAATCCATATTTTTGTAGGCCCGATCGGATAATATTAAACTGATTAAAAAAATAAAGAGAAATATGGAAAACTCGGAAATATTTTTGTACGCCGTTGGGTTTGGATATCTGTCGAAACTAGTCTCATTTTTTAAAAGATCTTGAAATTACCGATCAATCCATATTTTTGTAGGCTCGATCGGATAATATTTAGTCGGTTAAAAAAATAAAGAAAAATATGGAAAACTCGAAAATATTTGTTTACGGCTTTGGGTTTGGATAGCTGTCGGAAGTAGTCCCATTTTCTAAAAGGTCTTGAAATTACCTATCAATCCATATTTTTGTAGGCCCGATCGGATAATATTAAATTGATTAAAAAAAATAAAGAGAAATATGGAAAACTCGGAAATATTTTTGTACGGCATTGGGTTTGGATATCTGTCGAAACTAGTTTCATTTTTTAAAAGATCTTGAACTTACCTATCAATCCATATTTTTGTCGGCTCGATCCGATAATATTTAGTCGGTTAAAAAAATAAAGAAAAATATGGAAAACTCGAAAATATTTTTTTTCGGCGTTGGGGGTTTGGATATCGGTTGGAAGTAGTTCCATCTTCTTAAATGTCTTGAAATTACCTGTCAATCCATATTTTAGTTGTGCCGGTCAGATAATATTAAATCTGTTAAAAAAAATAAAGACAAATATGAAAAATTCGAAAATAATTTTTTCCTTTGGGGGTTTGGATATCGGTCGGAAGTAGGCCCATTTTCTGAAAGGTCTTGACATTTTCTATCTACCCATATTTTTGTCGGCCCGATCGGATAATATTAAGTCGGTTAAAAAAAAAAAAAATAAAGAAAAATATGGGAAAATCAAAAATATTTTTTTACGGCGTTGGGTTGGAATATTCGTTCGAAGTAGTCACACGTTCTTAAAGGTCTTGAAATTACCTATCAATCCATATTGTTGTCCGTCCAAACGGATAATTTCAATCTGGTAAAGAAAATAATGAAAAATATGGAATAATCGAAAATAATATTTTTACCCCTTATACAGAAGTTGTACTTTAACATCCTAGAGCTACCACTGCAAAATTAAAGAAAAAAAAAAAAACACACCTGAGTTAGATGATATTTGAAACCACTCTATGGGTTGATTGATTTTCAAAGTCTTCGCTGAATTGGCGTGGTTTTGAAGCAAACGTCGAGTTAGCAGGTTTTCGAAGAAAACGCCGAAGAAATTTCCAAGAAATGCAATTAATTTATACATTCAGTAGATAGCATGAGATAATACCTTAAACTTTTCAATTTGCAATTTAATAATTACTACATAACTATTTTAAATATAATTTTCTTGATTATTTTGAATAATAGTATTTATGGAAAATCAGATATGCAGAAAGAATGAAATTTTATATTAAAATATACATTTAAAAAAATTATTTGATGTAATGTATCAAAAAATGCTAATAACAGTTATTTGTATTTTTATTGAAAAAAAAATTTTATAACAGATATGAATTATTATTATTTATAATTAAATATTAATATTGTTGTATAATTTATCTTGAAAATTGGTCTATCACCATATCATTACATCTTTTAAAATATCTTTTGATAAATTATTTGATTTACAAAATGTGAACAATCTTTTAAAAACTTTTACAAGGAATGAGAAATTATTTTCCGAAACCTTTACAATCCTTTTACAAGAACTTTTGAAATCCCGTAAGAATTTCTTTTCGAAACCATAAGAATTATTTTCCGAAACCTATACAATCCTCTAAAATTATTTACGTTTTATTTTATGAAAAGGGATTTTATGAATAAATAATAGGTTTTTGGTGTTTTTAATTCAATTTCTTTCACGCGGATACTGAAAGTCAAATAAAAAAAAGTTGTAAAATCACATAACGTACAGTTTTATACTTAACAAACATTATTAAATGTATACTTTCACTCTTAATAAGTTGTGAAATCTCTATAAAAAAATTTTTTTATAAAAGTAAAAACTTATAGGCAAGTATGTACAATCCTTGTACAAATAGTATTATTAATAAAACTTTCTACGAAAGTATAAAATAAGGCAAGTATCTAAGTTTTTTCTGTGTAAATCTATAAAATAATAATATTTATAAATTTTTAAAAGAAATCAAATAAATGCTAGTGAAATAGTCTTTTACTTCTTTGAGTCAATGTATACTCAACAAATTATATGTAAATACATTCACATTGTTCACTGCAAATCAAACAAACGAAAGTTGTGAAATAAATTTTTAATCGTAAAGTAATGCAAACAACTCTCAAAAACCATCACTTTATTCAAATTTGTTCATCCTTCTATATAAAAAATTAAACACAAGAAAGTACTGAAATCAATTTATTGTAGTCAAGTATCGACATAAAACTTTTTGTACCTCGGATGTAAAATTACATTTTGCGGCCTCGTTGTAATTTCAAAATTATTCAGCCAGTGGGCATAACGTCCTAGTTAACGTCCAAGAGTCGCAATAGCTCATAGTACTTCTACAAAACTCTATAGAACCTACGCACTTTACATACGCGTTGGCGAAAATTATTTTAATTATATAACTATATGTATAACGCCTCCTTTTCATTTTTAAAATTCATAAGAATTTTTTCAACTATTTACAAAAAGTCAAAGCCTATATAAAAAAATTACATAGTTACCATCTCATCATTTTGAAAAAAATTCTATAACATTACGCATCTTCGGAGGACAAGAGAAGTGTAGAGATGCTCTAGCAAGGGGTGGTCCTGTGATATCCCATACATACTTGGCGGGCCCGACGGTTGGCAGTTTAAGGTGTAGACATGGTCATTTTCATATAATTATGCTTTGTTTAATATATGTTTAGAGATCGGTTAAAATGCATAAATGGATTTCTTCTACAAAATAAATACTGGTCGGTGAATCTATCACTATTTTTAAGTAGAAGTGCAATAGGATACAAAATATAGGTTACTTATACAATGCACGATTAGTAAAATGTAAAGATCTTTTGAGTACACTATAAATTTATATGAATTTTTTATTTTATTCCCTTTAGAAAAAAGTAGGACCCAAGGAAAACATTTCTAGTAATGAAAGTATTAATAATGATTCTAGACATGTATAGGAATAAATGGTATCAATTAAAAATTGGAGCCAATGTAATTATTTATAGTGGACTTATATAGATAAACATGGTTTGTGAATTTATGCAAAAATGTAGTATTCTACATTTAAATAGCTCACCGATAAACTACGAACCATCGGGCCCGCCAAGTATATATGGGAGATCATAGGACCACCCCTTGCTAGAGCATCTCTAGACCTCTCTTGTCCTCCCAAGATGCGTAATGTTATAGAATTTTTTTCAAAAGGATGTGATGGTAACTATGAAATTTTTTTATATAGGCTTTGACTTTTTGTAAATAGTTGAAAAAATTCTTATGAATTTTAAAAATGAAAAGGAGGCGTTATACATATAGTTATATAATTAAAATAATTTTCGCCAAGGCGTATGTCAAGTGCGTAGGTTCTATAGAGTTTTGTAGAAGTACTGTGAGCTATTGCGACTCTTGGGCGTTAAGTAGGACTTTATGCCAACTGGCTGAATAATTTTGAAATTACAATGAGGCCGCAAAATGTAATTTTACATCCGAGGTACAAAAAGTTTTATGTCGATACATGACTACAATAAATTGATTCAGTACTTTCTTGTGCTTAATTTGTTATATAGAAGGATGAACAAATTTGAATAAATTTCTGAGAACAGTCATACAGTGATGGTTTTTGAGAGTGGTTTGCATTACTTCACGATTAAAAATTTATTTCACAACTTCGTTTGTCTGATTTGCAGTGAACAATGTGAATGTATTTACATATAATTTGTTGAGTATACATTGACTCAAAGAACTAAAAGACTATTTCACTAGCATTTATTTGATTTCTTTTGAAAAATCATAAATATTATTATTTTATAGATTTACACAGAAAACACTTAGATACTTGCCTTATTTTATACTTTCGTAGAAAGTTTTATTAATTAAAAATATTACTTATGTCGACTGCAATTTACTATCAACTGATAAGAATTTTTCCATCGGTCTTACAGTCTTACAAATTAAATTAAAATAATTAATATTTATGGCAGTCAGATTGCCCTTGTTTATAATCACCCTCGCAGAATCTGAAATAAAAACTTAATTAAAACCTGGAAAAAACTTTGTTAGCAAAGGACGATCTGACTGCCCCCCACCACCAAATTGCCCAACGTTTCGAGCCCGCTCCGGCTCCTCCTCAAGGACTGAAATGAAACCCGCGATACACCTCCTTATATACCCCCATACCCTCTTCTTTTCTCTTACCCCACCACGATCCACTTTCCCCTCTCCAACTTTCCATTCTCACTTAAATTAATAAAGAAAGATAAATGTTATCTAATTTACTTGACTCTATCGTTAAATTTACATTATTCCGATTTCTTAGAATGTCAATACTTACAAGGCTTTCCCTCTTATATTTATTCTTAATCCCCTGTTCCAAAATATCCACACTCCCAAAATCGAAAGAATGCAAACTATTTAAACAATGTTCTTTCAAACCCGATGTACAACTTGAGCTGCGTAAACTATATTGATGTTCATATATTCTCTTTTTCAAATATCTACCCGTTTGACCAATATAGCAACCATTACAATCCCTACAATTAATTTTATAAACTACTCCCGATTTTAAACATTTATCATCCTTGTCTTTACAATTACTAAATAACCTTTTTAAATTATTATCGTTTCTAAAGAAAACTTGAATATTATGTTTACTAAAACCCTTCTAATCCTTTCCGACAAACCTCTAACATATGGTAAACTAAAATATGCGTTCTTTCCATTTCTATTCCTTGTTTGATTATCTACCCGCTGCTTCAATCCACCATTATAAATTTCCCACACTCTCTCATCAATCATTTTATCAATAAATTTTACCGGATAACTATTCTTAATAAATTTTTCTCTAACTAAATTTAAATTCTTTTTCCTAAAATCTTTATGTGACAATTTAATCGCTCTGCCAATGACACCCTTGATCGCACCTGTCTTGTTTCCGAATTGGTGGTGAGAATCAAAATTTAAATATCTATCTGACCATGTAGGTTTTCTATACCAATCTAATTTCACTCTATTATTATTAACTCTAATGACTCTAATATCTAAAAAACTCAATTGATTATCTTTCTCAACTTCTTTTGTGAATTTAATTCTATCATGGATAGAATTAAACACATCCACAAAACATTCAGGTATAACTGCAAAAATGTCATCAACATATCTTTTAAAAATAATTGGCTGAAAACCCAACTTAGACAAAGCAACACTTTCCAATTTTTCCATTACTAAATTCGCTATAACAGGTGAAAAAGGTGATCCCATTGGACAGCCATATCTTTGCTCATAGAAACTATTATCAAAAGAAAAAATTGTGTTTTTAAAAACCAAATTAAGTGCCTTTATAAATTCATCTTTTGTTAAACTATTATGTACTTTAATTTCAGACCATTTATCTTGTATAATATCATTCAACAACTCTAAAGGTATATTTGTAAACAAAGACACCACATCCAATGAAACCATCCTATGATCATTCGGAATGACAATATCTTTCATTATATCATAAAAACTCCAACTATCTTTAATATATGAATTTGGTTTACCCACTATCTTAAACAATATATTAGACAAAAATCTAGCAAGTCTATACGTCGGAAAATTTATCGATGATATTATTATTCTGTGTTAACTGTTCTTTGTGAATCTTAGGAAGCCCATAACATTTAGCTACAGTGCCATTTTCACATTTTAAATATTTAAACATACTATCCCCAATATAAGCTTTTGTTTTCCAATGCATCAATAATTCTTTCAATTTATCTTGTAGTCTATTGATATGTGGATTCCTAATTTTCACGTAAGTGGTATCATCATCCAACATAAGTTGAATTTTATTTATATAATCCCTTTTATCTGAAACTACAGTTACATTTCCTTTATCTGCTTTTTGGAAGATCATATTCGGATTCTCTCTGAAGAATTTCTTCGTTATTTTAATTCATGCAACAAATTACTGTTCAAATAATTATCAAATCTATGTTCTCTTTTAAAATTATCAATAACTTTAACTAAAGAACTTCTACATTCTTTTTTAAACTCTAGATTAAAACTACTCATACTACTTTCTACCTCAGCGATGATATTCTTGATCGGAAGAGCTTTATTTGAATATGATATTCCAAATTTAGCACCCTTTGACATGATATTTACCACTTCTGGTATTACTTCTGGTATTACTTTGTCAGTTAAATTTCTAAACCAATCCTTATTAACATTGTTAGTTTGATTGATCTGAGAGTGTTTTCTATGCTTTAAATATTCAACTTTTCTTTTTAATTTATTCCTATGGTTATATTTTACTTTTTCAAAGTGCCTCTTTTGACCACGAGAAAATTCTTGCAAATCATTCTGTTCTACTTTATTATATAAATATCTTTCAAGCTCTAATAAATATTTATTCAAACGGTTAATTTCAAAATTCAAATCTCTAATTTCTAAGTTAAGTAATTTATTTTTGAAAAAGAGAATATTTTTCCGTAGATCATAAGTGTTACGTCCGGAGACGTATTATAGAGATTTAGAATTTCATTCTGAAAGTTTATTCACATCAGATATTTCCTGACATATAAAAGCGAGAATGCAACGCAGCATTTCGCTCAAGCATCGTACCGTAGAGCGTGTGACGTAGAGGGCCATCGACCTCCAGAAGACAGTGGCGTGCAATTTTTAACAAATCAGCATTTCACAATGCTACCGCTTAAATGCTACGCATATAAGCCGCAACCGAAAATTTCTTAATAAAGATGATCTCAATTTATCATCTATAACCCAATTAAACCGCATAATAAAAACTGCGAAATGCATCACGCACGTCAGTCACAGTGTACAAGAAACCTGGCGAGCTCCGTATACCTCTACGTCATTGAGTAAATTAAAATCGTAAGCCTTACTCATCCAGTAAGCAGAATTTATAAGTTATTGTAATTATTTCACGAAGCAAGTGTCAAATTAAGCGGGAGAATAACTGAAGAACAAGAACCTATAAGTGAAAGCGCAACATCTGTACTTAACTCGAAGCAAGTCGATTGTATTGGTAATTAATTGTATTTTTATTTAATAAGTTCACATTTAAATCAATTACTATTTGTTTTCCCTTATCTCCGGACTTAACAGTGGTTCCGGTACGAATCGAACGTAAGTTCACTAGATTTATACGAAAATTAAGACTGGAATGAGAGGAAACAAGTAGTATTTGAAAATTACTAAAAATATCACTACTAACTGCTTCCGAGCTTCTCGTTTTACAGTAAGAAGTTGAGAGGATCATTGTAGCATGATCGTTTAAACTTCTGAAGATGAACGTGTACGGCTCGTCCAGAGAATACTAACATATTAACAGATAAATAGAAGAAGAAAATAGACGATGTTATAGAAATAGGGAAAGAAGAAAGGATAACCCAAATACAAATAATCAAACGTAAACGAATATAAAAAAAGATTTCACATAAAGATAAAATCAAAATAAATCAAAATATATAAGTAAATAGCATCACGAAAATATATTTGACAAACAAGAAAAATAAAGTGAAAAATTGATATAGGGAAACATTAAGAAACAAATAAGTAAATAATATCAATAAAAACAAATAACTAAAATATTAGTGAAAAAAAAAATAAACAGATGAATAAATAAATAAAAAGAAATTTAAATAAATAAAACAAATCCAACACGAATGAGAAAAATGAAATAATAATACAAAATAATAATCATTGAATGGATAAATATTATATTTTACATAAACAAGAAATAAGTATATCAGAAATCAAATTACACGAAAAACATTAAGAATAGAGATATAAAATTGGCGAATAAATAAATAAATAATACACAAAAAAATATATAGTTGAACTAATAATGAAATCATATTTAAACAGAAATATTAAGTATAGCATAAGCAAAAGAGTAATATGTCATGTCATATCAGAAAAACGTATAAAAAATTATAAATTATAAAATCAATTTACAAAACAAAGGAATTAAACACAATTCTGAAACAAATACAAACAAATAAATATTAAAAAATTATTAATATGTAATGTCACATAAGAAGGATATAGAAAATCCAATAATAACAAGAAGTAAAACTATAGAAAATCCAATTTTAAAGATAAAGTAAGTGAAAGAAATCGGGAATCAAGTAAAATATTCCAAAGAAGTTCTAAAATACTACGATCGCCTCCACGCGCACGAAATATAAAACCATTAAACGAAGGAACAGGAACATCTTACAAAGAAATCGCGACAAATTCGCAAAGTTCAAACATTGACCTCATTGATCTTACACCATACACATACAAAAAATAAAACATTACTAGAAATACCGAGTATTGACATTCAATCAACCTCAAGAGTAGGGAATAAAAAAAAATCAGACAACAAACAACTGGACAATCAAGACAATTTAACACAAAATCACTCTAAAAATTCTTTACTTTTACTTCAAACAAAATCGGATTTAGAGTCACCTACAGAATATTTTACGCCAAAATTATTAAATCGTGATTCTGCATTTTTTGATAAATCAATAGATACATCAGTAGATGAAATAGGCGACTACACGGACATAGACGGAATACTAAACGAACAAAGTCTTATTTTAGCTAAAACAGATCTACAGGAAAGAAGAGAAATAGAAACAGAACTATTAAACCAAACAAATAATACTGTTGAATCGGAGATTAATAAAACCATAATAGAACCCGAAATAAATATGGCAAATCAACAACTCAAACTGCCACTGAAAGAAATATTGGGATTGGTACCGACATTTGACGGAAAAAATATAACAGCAGAAGAATATATCGACAAACTTAGAGAAGCAAAAAACATTGTTAACGCGGCTGACGAACGAAATTTAGTACAAATTTAAAAAATGAAGTTACGTGGGGAAATACATAAAGCAATAAAAACAATAACAATCGGGAACATCGAAGAATTAATAACCGCTATAAGAACTATTTACCCTTGTACAGAAGACTTATACACACTATATGGTAAATTACGGAGAATGGTTCAAAAAACCAATGAATCAGTATTAGAATAATTAGGAAATAAAATTCGAATAATAAGCACAGATATCATAGAACTAAAAAAAATAGAGGACGGCGTTACGGCAGAGCAATTACAAATATTTAAAACTCAACTAGAAGATGATATATTAAACAGTTTTAAAAACGGTTTGAAACAAGAAATAAGAGTAGAACTAGGCGAACCGAATAGTACACATACCGCTATGAAAAAAGCAATAGAGATAGAATTAAGACTCGAAAAACAAAAATTACTAAGAGAAGATAAAGCAAATATACTATTCAATACTGAGAAATTAAATATAAAAAAGGAAGCTAGAACATTTCATTGTCAAATTTGTAACGATAAATTTCATGAAGCAATGTTTTGCGTAAATGCAGGATGCGTATATTGTAAAAATAAAGACCACTTATCATACTTTTGTAATACAGTAAAAGATAAAATAGAATTAATTTGCAATTATTGTAGCTTAAGTGGACATTCAATAGATACATGTAGATTAAACGAAATGCAGGGAAACCATTGTCAATACTGCCAAAACATGGGACACACAGTAAAACAATGTCCGATTATAAAAAAATATGAATTATGTTGGAAATGCAAGAAAAAAGGCCATGACCCAAACATGTGCGAAAAAAGTGCTAACGCCGATGAGTGTTGCGAACTTTGTTGTAACGTGAGCCACACAATGAAGAACTGCCCGTCGGCAGTATGTCAAAGGTGCAATAAACCCGGACATGTAATGAAATACTGTCAGGTAACAAGGAAAATGATATGGTGCACAATCTGTGCTATAGAAGGTCACGAAACCTCGGATTGTCAAACAGCGGGAATTATGGCTATGCAAAGTAGACAACAAGCATTCGGAAATAGAATAAATTGTCAAATTTGTGAAGCAATAACACATACAGCAGCGCATTTCCCAGATAGAAATACTAATTTACCAATAAATAATAATTATACAATTAACAAATCAAATTATAATAATCCAGAAAACAGAAACAATTATCACACAAATAACAATTCACATGGATTCACAAATAAAACGCAACAACAATATTTTCATCCAAGAAACACGAATTTTGATCAACAAATAAACACGCATAAAGAAAAAAACTATATTGTGAATTTTGTAGAATCCCAGGACATTCGATAGAAAATTGTAGGAAATTACAAAAGGCAGAAACAGCACCAACTTGTGCCTATTGCAGAAAAGGGGACATACGATCGGAAATTGTATGTTATTGAAACAAGTAGAAGGTAAATTAGAAAAATTCTGCAGCCTCTGCAAAAGTATTACTCACTCACTTGAAGAATGCTATAGGAGACAGCAAAATGTCTATGAACAGCGAAATTCGGGAAACGCTTAAATTCTTCTGAGAGCGAGTGGATCAGAAGAAAACAAAACGAACCACTCGACAATAAAACGAACATCAAAACAATCACATTAACAGATAAAACTACAAACAAATTAGAGTTAGAAAATCAAGAAAATAAATTAACTACAAGACGTTGAAGTTGATACGTTAATCAAGAAGAACGAAGAAGAAAATCTGTTAAATACTCAAATGATCACAACAAATGCAAATAATAAACTAACTTCATCAAAAATTACAATGTACTTTCTAAAATTGGAAAATGCACTACAGTATATTGAAATAAAAAATCCTTACACCGCAAATCATGCAAATTACTCGTAGATAGCGGAGCCAAATTAAACATTATTAAGAAAAATCAAATACCACCATACATAATATTAGAAAATAAGAAAATTCAGCTATCGGGCATCACAGACAAGGCCATAGAAACATTGGGAGTAGTAAAAATGCTAATTAATGATTTGTTTATTGATTTTCATGTAGCTCCTGAAGAATTTTCTCTCCCTTACGATGGAATATTAGGTATTAAAATACTTTCGGAACAGAAGTTAAGACTAGATGAAGGTTATTTACAATTAAATAATAGTAAAATTGCATTGAAATCAAGATACACGATAAAAACAGGCTCTTTTAATACAATTACAAATAACCATAAATCCCAGGGAAATAAAATAAGACAAACATTTAATAAGGAAATGAAAAACATACCAATAGAACAACAAGCGAAATTAGAATTTGAACAGGAAATAAAGCTAGAAAAACTAATGTTAAACAAAAATTCGGGGAAATCTGAAGAAGCGACGTGCAGGAATAACAAAAATAATATCAAATCTTTAATAAATAATATTAATATTGCTCTTGAAAATAAAGATGAAACAATGGATTTTGAGGAAATCAAACCGACAGACTACAAACAATTTTTGACAATAATAAATAAGAATATTGAATCTGATTTAGAAGAATATAAAAAAATGTATGGAAACGAGAAAGAATATAACTTTATCTCTTATGAAATAGATTATTTGCCTGACGGTTTTCAAATAACGGATGATTTACAAATAAATGAAAATGAAATTTTAAACTTACGATCAATAAATTTTATAGAAAAAAGTGATTCAAATAAAAAATCAAACCGCGAGGAAGAGTTACTCATAAAAATCCGTTATGAAAACTTACCTGAAAATAATAAAATAATTATTAAAGATTTAGTAATAAAAAATAAAGACATATTCTGGTTAGAGGGCGACAGTTTAGGATGATGTAACGTAGAACAACGTGAAATAAACTTAATAGATGATAAACCTGTATACGTAAAACAATTTCCTTTACCACATAAGCTAAAGGAAGTGGCTGTAGAAGAAACTAAAAAATTAATAAAAAATAATCTGGTAAGGAATTCAAAAAGTGCTTTCAACGCTCCAGCATGGATTGTAGAAAAAAAACAGCTAGTAAACGGACAAAAACGATGGCGTTTAGTTATAGATTATCGAAAATTAAATGAGAAAAAAATCTCGGATCCTTACTTACTTCCAAATATTACAGAAATTTTGGATCAATTGGGGAAAACAAAGTTTTATCATGTAATAGATTTAAAATCAGGATTTCATCAAATTCCCATGAAATCAAAAGACATACACAAAACAGCTTTTAGTATACATCCATTAGGACGTTTTGAATTTCACGTATTACTTTTCGGATAAAAAAATTCGCCGCGTACATTTCAAAGAGTTCTGAATACAGTCTTAGGCGATTTAATCAGTAGAATATGCTTTGTTTTTATCGATGATATAATAATTTTTGGAGAGACTATAGACGAAACAAACGAAAGATTCAATATAGTTGCACAACAATTAAGGGAAGCTAATTTAAAATTACAACCGGAAAAATGCGAATTTCTAAAAAGAGAAGTATGTTATTTAGGACATATTATAAGCGAACATGGCATAAAACCGGATCCAAAAAAGGTAGAAGCAGTAAATAAATTTCCAATACCTAAAAACATTAGAAATATTAGAGAATTTTTAGGACTTTCGAATTACTACAGAAGACATATAAAAAACTATGCAAAAATAACAAAACCTTTAAATGTATTACTAGAAAAAGACGTAAAAATTCATTGGGAAAAAGACCAACAAATAGCCTTTGATGAAATTAAATATTTACTATGTACAGCACCAGTTCTGGTGGCATACCCACGTTTCGACGAACCATTTATTATCACATCAGATGCTTCAAATTTTGCTTTAGGTGCAATCTTATCACAAGGAATAATAAGTAAAGATCCAGCAATTGCCTATGCATCACGAAGCTTACATAAAGCTGAAATTAAATATCACACATATGAAAAAGAGGCATTAGCTATAATGTTTGCAGTAAAAACATTTAAAAATTATATATACGGAACCAAATTTACAATCGTCACGGATCACAAACCTTTATTGTGGTTAAAAACAGCTGACAACAACGCTAGAGTACAAAAATCTAGATTAAAACTATCTGATTATGATTTTGATATCGTATATAAACCAGAGAAACAAAATGCTAACGCAGACGCACTGTCCCGAAATCCCATAGAAGTTTTCGTAATTACAAGAGCACAAAAGAGAAACGAATTAAATACCAACATAGGATCACCAAACGAAACTGATAAAACAAGCGAAACGAATAAAGTTCAGTCAAAACCTCAACAAAAAGGGGGAAGATCAAGAAAAACTACAGCTGGTACATAAAAACAGGAAAAAAAGATAAAACTAGTAAAAACAACAAAGGCACAACAACGCAAACGCAACAAAACATAATATATTCAAAAAACGCAATACAATTTAGAAACGACAACATTGTGCATCTTATATCACATGAACACCAAACATTAGACGAGAATACTAACTTTAATAAGTTTACATTGTTCAGCACTCAAAAATAAAAACTTAAAAATAAATACAAACTTAAAAAAGGGCGAAATAGATATAATTAATATTGAAAATAAGAAAATATTTATTTTATGTCTTGATACATCAGCAACATCGAAAATAGTTAAAGAAAACTTAATAAAATTAATACAAAAATTAAATGAAATTTTGAACACACAGAAGATATTCATTTTTAGTATATCGAGGAATATTGAAATTTTAAACATAAGTTGGGAAGAAATAGAAGAAGTATTGAAAGACAATTTTCAAAACACAAAAATTAAAGTAATAATATGTCTGAATAATATAGATTATGTAAATATAAACGATAGAAATAAAATTTTTGATACTTATCACTCCTCTACAATAGGGGGACATTCAGGCATAAACAGAACTTACAATCGTATCAAAGAGAAATATTTTTGGGAAAATTTGAAATCAGATATTCAGAACAGAGTAAACAAATGCGAAATCTGCCAAAGAAATAAATTAAAACGGAAAAAAACTAAACAACCAATGATTATCACGGACACACCAGCAAAAACTTTTGATAAAATTGCTATGGATATTGTAGGACCATTTAACACTACTAAAAAGAGTAATAAATATATCTTATCTATACAAGATCAATTATCTAAATTTATAATTTTATCGTGCTTAAAAGAGCAAACGGCGGAATCAGTATCAAACGCTTTTATAAAAAATTTTATATGTATATTTGGCTCACCAAAAATAGTACTAACCGATAGAGAAGCAAATTTTACAAGTAATCTTATTAAACAAATAGCTAAAAGATTCAAATTCAAAAAAATTGAAACAACAGCATTTTCGCCACAATCAAATGGATCCTTAGAAAGGGCACACCACCCACTATGCGAATATCTAAATTTTTCAACAAAAAAATACGAATGGGACGAACTAATAGAATTTGCACAACTTCATTATAATACAAGCGTACATAGTAGTCATAAGTTTACACCATACGAACTTGTTTTTGCTTATCCTGTAAGAGTTCCATCTAGTGAACCAATTAAAAGATCGGAATTATTACCGACCTATAACGGGTATTTAGAGAAATTAATAAAAAACATGACTACAACTACCGAGTTAGCTAGAAATAACTTAATAATTTCAAAACAAAAATCATAAATTTATTATGACAAACTTATAAACCCGATACAACTTAAAAAAGAAGACAAAGTATGGCTGTTAAAAGAACCAAAACCGGGAAAACTTGAACAAAATCATTATCAAGGTCCGTTTGACATAATAAAAATAAATGCAAATAACAATATTACTATAAATTACAACGGAAAAGCAAAAACAGTTCATTCGAACAAATTAAGTCTTGTAAAATAATAAAAATAATAACATAATTTTCTGTTATAGGACATGATGGAGTTACTAAAAATTTTTTTAATATATAATTTACTACAACCAAATCAAGCAATAATTGGATTCGATTGCGGTTCTACTGACCCAACAGTAACAACGTACTATCTTGTAGACAACGGAGACTGTAATTTTCACGAGGAAGATTTAGTAATCACAAATACGACCATACAATTACTACAATTAGCGAAATTCAAAACAAATCACGTAATGCAATGCAAAATAGAAATAAGACGAACAATATATTACTGCGGAATGTTCAGCCACTTAGGTCCAGTTGAAAACGGCCTACAGGAATATTTATACGACATTAGTGCTGAACAATGTAAATTTCTACACAATACAGGAATATTTAAATATGACAACTTTCACACAATAGCAAATATTAAAATAAACGAAACCAAAACAGTAGGAATAGACCTCGCAGGAAAAATCGAAGGGAAATCTTATTCAGGAGGCACCTACGCGGATGATTACGGAAGTTGGGATAATGTTCTTGTTCAAGGGCTCATAAAAATTACACTTACGGAAGAATACGCAAAGGTAAATTTAAATAATAATAAATTACATTTAAATTCAGGAACGACATGCAGATTTTCAGACGAGCATTGCATAGACGTTCAAGCCGGTTACACATTTTGGTCGCATTTTCCAAACGAAAATTGTTTTGATAACAAATACGATGTTCTATTTAAGGGCACTGTAACAAAAACATTATCACCAAACCAGGAAGTAATGTATACAATAAATACTTACGATATATCTTTTTCTTTAAATGCTATAGAAAGTATTAAGTTTTGCGACAGAATTATAACAAAAACGGAACACCCTAAATTATTTATTTACGAAAAAACCAATGTAAATGTTCTATTCGATAACGATGTGAGTCATCAGCGAGATTTAATTAATATAGATATTTTTGCGTATACAAATGCGAAATTTGTTCATGTAGAAAAACATTTTCGGGCGCAATTTAAAAGCTTATATTTAAATATTTTAACAAAAATATGTGAATTAGAAAGAAAGGAAATTCTAAATTCCTTATCCTTAGCCTCCCATTCCCCAGATGAATTACGACTCGCAGGGGAAGCAATACATGTAATAAAATGCACCCCTATCAATGTAAAAATCAAACATACAAAAGAATGTTACGAAGAACTTCCTGTTACAGCTAGAAATACTACTTGGTTTCTTACACCAAAAACTCATATTTTAATAAGAACAGGAACTCAAATAGACTGTGATACGATAATTCCACCGTACTACAAAATAGATAATAACTGGATAAGTCTAACACCCACACCTAGAAAGATTGAAAAATAACATAACCATTTTTAAACCAAAAATAATCAGAAATTGGACTCCAGAAACATTAACCTCACTAGCAACTAGTGGGATATATACACAACAAGACTTGGAACATTTCCAGGAAAGACTACTTTACCCGATGGAGAAAAAATCTATAATAAACACAATAACAAAATTTACACGAAGCGAAAATTCTGCAAAAGATGACATCATGAGTAATCTTCTCACAGAAAGAACATTAACTAACATTGCTGAAAATACTTGGAAAAAACTACTAGAGAAATACAAAGAATATGGAACATATAGTTCTGCAATTATAATGATTCTAATCCTACTACAGTTAATAAAAATGTTAGTAGATACAGTAATACGAGGTTACATATTACAAAAACTATATGAATGTTCCACACATCTTTTTGGGGCAATGTTTACCTCCATAACACATCTACTAGTAGTATTGAACAAACTTGATGAGACAAGAGAAAAAAATAAAAGCAACAGCGAGCTAAAAGAAATAATAGTCACCAAACCGACAGTCTCTAGGCCAATCCAAAGAAAAATCAGTACTAAAAAACACGAGGAACTCGAACTACAAGAATTAAAAATACAAAGACCATTTAATCTGAGACCCCTACCACCTCTTCCTAAATCACCCCCTAACTCAACGAACGATATCCCATTATCCCATACAAGAAAATGAAGTAAAAATCTTTTCATTTTAAATCAGAACAAATTAGAAAAAAAAAAAAAAAAAAAAAAAAAAAAAAAAAATTGAATAAAATAATAAATAATTCTAAGCAGGGAGGGAAGTGAACGATATGAAATCATTCCCTAATTCCCTAAAATATTTTTTTTTAATCCACGAGAGTAACACTGAGAGTCAAGGGTTAAGGAGGACAAGAAATGGAAAGGAGAAATAAATAAAAACAATTTATTTTTCCCTCTCGTATATAAACAAATTTTTTTTTTCTCATTTTATTTTATAACACAACAGTACATAACTTAATACTTATTTAAAAAAAAAAACATTATAACCTAAGTAAATTAAAGTTTCAAAACTGGTCTGAACAAAGCGCAATCTCACCCTCCAGTCCACATTCACATCTGCGAGATAAAATAATTTTTGTAAACAATAAAAGTCGTCCTCTTCGCTCGGCACCATTGTAAGCCGCAACCTCCCCACCATCAGAGAAGCCGACCCCTCTTGCCTCAACAAGGCGGGCAACTCCAGTAAATCGAAATCCGGCCTCACCAGATTTTCCTTCTCTCTATGATCAACGTTAGCCCATTGTAGTCCAGTCGGATTAGACTTAAATAGTGCTGTTTTGAAAACAACCGTTAAGAGGCAATATTTTTTTTGCAAGTGCTTCGAAAAAGTGTCAGGATATTGGGAAAAATGTTTGCGGTAAGTTTCAGGTGGTGGAACATTGTTTAAATAATTAGTAACTGTGCGAAAATCCATTTTTTGCTTGTAACTTTCGAACCGTTGTTGGCATTGAGAAACTAAAAGTACCGTTTTTTAGGTATTGAAAAAACCTACAAAATAAGCTATTGAAAGTTAAAATTCAATTATTAACTTTTTTGTAAAACGCGAAAAACCGCTATTTTCACCCATTTTCGAAATTTTATATAAATAAACAATTTTTGCTGCTATGAAACTATATTATAGATTTTTTTGAAGGTTTTTGTCTGCTTTATAACTGGTTAAAATTTGAAGTTGAAATATTTATTAGTTTTTGTAAAAAAGCATTAGTTATGTAAAAAGGTGTCTCAGTAAATTGTAAATAAAAATAGTTACACTGGATGAAAAGATTTCGTAGAGGTTTCATTTTCTTCATTAAGACTTGTACTATAACGAGCAATAAAAAAAAGTTTATTTTTCGAGTGTAAATTTAAAAAAAATCGGGCTTGAAAATTAACATAAAAAAAAATGAATTAATTTTTAATTTTTACTGGGAAATCTTTACCAAATCGAATTCATACATCCATTACTTGATAACTGCGATCTTCCTGCGAATTTTAAGCCGTCGCTGGTTGTTCTACGATGCTCTGGAGCTGAGATAACTTTTTTTTTTTCAAAAAATTATTCTGGCTTTGTTTATTAATATTAAGAGTTCAAATTTACAGATTACCTAGAGCAAGATTTAAACTATCGTATCCGACATTTAAATACTAATTAATGTCAATAATTATTATAACAAACAGTAGTGTTTTATAATATAAGGACCGGCGCGCAAGAGAGAAAGAGTGGGGGGAGTAGCGCGACTGAAACTGACCATGCGACTTATAATTCAAAAGGCGAGAAAATTTCACGATATCTCAGGAACTAAAAGCTCAATTTGAATGATTCTTTTTTTTATTTGGGGTAGCGTGAAAAAATAATAACATCTACTCTGATAGATTAAAAAAAAAAAAAATTATTTATATTAAAAATTTAATAAATAAATTATTTTTACATTTTTAACACTGGAAATAGTGTTAATTTTGTTTTTTTTCGGAATTCCCAAGGAAACTGGAAGGATGAAAATTAAAACTTAAATCATGTTTCATTTTATTTACATAAAAATACACTTTATTTACATCATATACATTCTGCGCATCGTACTACACATTAATTTATTAAAAATCGCATATGTATATTCTACTCCATATTCAATATATCTTTTGTATTTTAAACTTATCAGTCATATACACACACACACACACACACACACATGCACGCTCATATATATATATATATATATATATATATATATATATATTACAATTTTATCTTTTTAAATAATATTTATTAAATTATCATTATTCAAGCCAGCCTGCGCTTTTTGTTACTGCTTACGTTCTCGCTGTATTCGCTACTCTCATCGCCATCATCAAAGTTGATATTGTCATCGCCATCAAATTCGTCATCATCATGATTATAATCATCTTGATAATCGCAGTTCTTACTTTCTAAGTCGATACCAATTGGTATTATGTCTAAAATATTATCCACTTCTTCTTCTAGATTAAATTCAGCTTCGTCATGAAATTTGATAGGTTGATCTTCTTTATTTGTGCAAGTTTCCCCATGGCAACCTGCACATAGGTTCGAGCAACATAAACCATGTTTTCGGCAACTGCAGTTTTTAGTTTTACAGTTACTTTCGCATCTACATGTGATTGACAGAAGCAGTTCATCCGGAATTAATGGCTCATTTGTTAATATTGGCTGCAATTCTTGCTCCGTTTCTTTCCACCCCACTGTAGAGGATTTATCTTGTTTCCGAGCCACGTTTGAATTTGATAAAAAATTCTTAGAGAATGCTGCTTTGCTGCACCTACAGTCGGAGGTAACGATTCTAATTTACAAACTTTTTTCATATTCGATTTTTGAAAATGTAAAAATCTTAATTGCTGTAATATTTTTGGCTCATTCTTACTACTGTATAACATTGCCATTATTTCATTTCCAGCATTCTCGATCTCAGATTGACTAGCATTTGCCTTATAAAATATTTCAGCCAAAGTTTGAAATGTAGAGTCTTTTAAAAATAATTTAACTAATTTATTTTTTCCTTGCTTATATAAGCAGGAGGTCGTGTCACAGCCTGTGAAGGCATGCAGAAAAAGAATATATTTTCTTATTGCGTCATATTTGAAGGAATGATTAGAAAATAGTTCTCGTTCAGTTTTTCCTTTGTTAGGTTTTAGAAGGTATATACTTGCATCTATCGGAGCTAACTGTGTCAATAAAACTAATAGATCAACGTCTTCACCAACAATAATAACATTGTTATCGGTAGTTTTATTCTCAATAGCTGTTGTAACAATGAGAAAATCTGCATCTTCCTTAGAGATTTTTGTCATGCAGCCTGCTTTATTCATCTCGACACATAAGAAATTAATTAATTTAGATTTATTATTATTTGTAGATAAAAATTTGTCCTGTGAATATGTTATCTTTGTATTTAAATCAAAATTTAAATCAGTCCCTACATATTTTTCCTGTCGTCTAAAACGTTCAATTGATTTAGTACCTTTTTCTAAGTATCCATCGAAAACAACACAACAGTTTTTCTTATAATATTTTAATACGTATGCAACGTATTGTTGTAAAATCGCGCTGATCGTCTGATTAATATGCCACACTACTCGATGAAGAAGAAATCCGCCATCAATTACGTAAAATACATTTTCAGATGGTAGCGCAGAAATAGTATTAAAATTTTGGTAAAATACAGATTTTCGTGTTTTTCGCATCCCTTTATCGTCGAATAGTGCAAGCGGATAAGGCGACAATTCATACGATAAAAATTTCTGCATGTCATCCTTCGAGTTCATATTTAATAACATTCTTTGAAAAATTAGTGTCGGGTCAATCATTACTGTACAATCTTTTACCTTAATAGATGAACTCATTGCTTTTAAGGGTAAAACTTTACTTTTTCTCTGTAATTTTATTGTGCCGAAATTTTGACCAATCATTTTACTCATAGCATCCATGCCAACTGATAATGCCATGTGACAATTAATTTTTTCGTCGCCAATTACACCGCTGCTAATAGACATAATTTTATCTGTCACGGGAAATGGATCACGTGCGTCAAAATAATTTATCAGCTTTTGTATGTCTGCAGAATCTCGAGAAATTCTAGAAGATCTGGTATCTATATGCTGTTCGGAAGTTGTATACGAAATGTTACTAAATTGCTCCATTGCGGCAGATACTTCGATTAATACTATCGTTGAGAGAATCCATTTAGAAAGTACACTTTCGGTTATACCACGTCCATGTGTTAGCCCGCCACTAGTTTTCACGGGTCTCATTAACATTTGCTCAATCGTCATATCTGACCAAATTCCTGAACGATATTTATCCGTGCGTCTAACTGTAAAATATCCTAAGTTTGTAAATTGTTCATATTCAAATCCGTTCATTTTAGATTCTAATGCGAACATTTCTTGTAAATATAAATGACTCGATTTAGCATATAATAAATGACCACTTGCATGAAAATAAGGCAACATTTGCTGCATACTTTTTAAATGAAGATGCCAATTTCCAGTTCTCTCTGCTTCTATAAACTGCTTCATAATTTCCACCATCGTAAAGTATTGTACCCACAACTGTGCAGTAGGACCGTTATTTTTAATATTATTTAATTGAAAAATGAATTTATTTTTTAATTGTTCAAAATCTGTTTTTTTAAAGCTCTTTGCAATTCGTCCTCACCTACTTTAGCTAGAATATCATTTAAAATGTTTATTTCATTTTCATTGAAATTCATAGTAGATAAAATCGAGCATGCTAGTGATTGTTGAACTAAGATATGTCCCCGAACTGATCTTGAAAAAGCATGCCCGGAAAGAGCTTTTTCAGCTGATATTTCTGCATATATTTCAGTAAATGCTTCCTTTAAACCACTACCGTCCATAATATAGCCTATCGCGCCCAGAAATGACATCAGAGTGTGAAAACCTCCTAGTCTTATAATTACTGAGTCTAGTGTATTTTCATTTTCGGTATCTCGTACGCAAGCTATAATTTCCTGAGCTTTATCGTATAGCGGCAGGTCAAAAGTAACGAACGTATGTGTTTGATTATTCGCTTTGCATCTGGCATCAGCTTCAATTAAAACTGTGAAAATCGTGTCATATTGACTTGGTGGAGCGTTTACGAATGGCAGCGGAACAATTTTCGTCAGCATATATTCTTTTACTTCAGCAGCAAGTTCCATGAATCCATTCCAACCAGCAGTTTTATCTGGTTTCGTGAATTTTCCATAGAACCACAAAAAATCTGCTGAAGTAATTTGTATTTCATTTGAAATTGAATTTTCTGAATGTAAATTTTTAATTATTATATTTTTACGACCTTCTGAATTGCCTTTTTCAAAATGTTGCAGGGGTATAAAACCAAATTTTCCAATAGTATTCGCATTAGGAATTTTTTTTATCCGATTGATTTTTTTCGTAGATTGCACTGATGACGCAGGAGTTACACACATAATGCCGCCCATAGAATGAAAGGTGTTTCGTCCATCTATTGTATTTGTATTATGGTCAGCGTTGTCAAATACGAACTGTATATAAGAATTTTTTAAATCATATTCCTGAGGATCATTAATAATGGAAGCCTCAAAAAGTAATGTTTCTTCGTAGGAAGCGCAAAGACCTATATTATGGAGGCTATCGATTAAACTTTTAGACGCGTGCTTCTTGTGTATCATCGATGACAACCCCAAAAAAACAGGCGATATAAATGATCGCGGCCTCTCAGACGATGTTATGCAGTGTGCGAACGTCGTGATTTGATTATCTACTTTTTCAAAACTCTTCGATTTCTTACGCTTTTAATTAAATTTTCAAGAAATAATTTCAAACTTGGTGAAATGTCCGAATTTATATTATCCAAAAAACAATTTGGCGATGGGTATTCACTAAGATCATGAAATTTTGAACGTATTTCATCAGAAATTATTTCGGCAGCAGCTTTTACAATTTCCTTCTTTCGCTCTTCTTCATTTTTTGAGTAGCTAGAGATCCAATCTTTTTTTAAAATTGTTCTCGAGCTATCCAAAAAGCATATAATATAATCTTTTTTATGCGGATACATTATAATTTCTTTTCCTAAACAATCTAATAATTTAGTTTTCAAATATGGAATAGACGGCTTTTCTCCTTCATATTGTTCAAGAATGTTTCTTAAAGAAAATTGACATTCGTCTGAATTTTCAATCAAATAATTAATAACAAATTGTAAGCAAGATAATGTTGAATTGTTTGGAGTAGGTCCTGTTTCCTTGCTTTCGCGATAATTATAAAATTTTGTTATACAATTTAAGTGATAACGTGCATTTAAATCGCCAATGTCAGATGCGTTACTTAGCCTTTGATAAATAAGATTATAATATTCATTCATCTCACGCTCTCCTATTGTTTTTAATACGTTATCGAGTGTTTCTCGCTTACTGACAAGTATAACTTTCGCGTATTTAGCTGGTTTCAATTTCCTCTTATTAATATAATTTTCGGATGCATCATCACCGCAGAAAAAGCAAAAATTAGAAAAATCAAAATCAGTGGCATCAGTTAATGATTGGCGTCTACGTGAAGTAGACGCGGATGCTTGTTTCCCTGCCTGGACGATATTATCTTTTCTTAAATACGCTGAGTGGCAATTTACGTGAATATCTAACTTTGTATAATTTCGCATGCGGAAATGCTTCTTGTCTTTTCTGTCCTTACTTGCTTGAATTAAGGAAGCAATGGCACGTTCTCCAATAGTCCGCTTACTTTCCGGCAGAATCGCTTTGTCGCAAAGAATGCAAACTGCAGCATCTTCTTCCATTATTAAACGCAGTGGACTGTAAAAATCAAACAAAAATTATTAACAATATTTATTACACTATATATCACAAAATAATATGGTAAATTAAGTAAATTAATAAATCATACAATTTCCCGATTAAAAAAAATCAGTTTTCAGAAATATAAAAGTCTATTATATCTATAATTATCTCAAATTTATTTCATAAAATAACGTACCTTTATTATGCGATAAAAAATGTGCAGTGACTCTTATGCAAAATTTCTTAAAAACAAATTTCAAAATCCAATGACACACGAATATCCAGCGGTTGCTTTTCTTCACAATTTTTCACTGTTTATAAAATGCTGTGGCACAATCACTTTGAACAAATTTGCCAAATATCAAAACTTCAACGGTTGCTTGCTCTGTTTACTTGTAAACTTTACACGACGTGCTCTCTCAAAGACTGTTAGAATATAACTGTCAAGAGAAAGCAACGCTGGAGCAGCTGCTGCGTCGTTTCAAAATCTGCACAAAGCTCCCCCTAGTTGTCTGGATTTGAAAACAACGGTCCCTTTTCTATACTTTCTACCTGCTCGGCAAGCGATTAAGGAGACGCTTGGGACTCTGCTGTACACTCAGGTCAAAAATATCCAGACAATCATCAAAGAGCAATAAATACACCATAATAAAACCGTACTTACGAATAAGAAAACATGAAAAGATAACTAATTTCAAATAGATTATATTTGCCTACAAGTGCACTGCTTATACACACACTGTACACATGATTTATAACGAGTGTAATACTTAAACTTGAAATATTCTAAACATTTATTTAACGAACTAATAATAATATTATGCATAATAATATACGAAAAATTCAAAATTAACACTATTTCCAGTGTTAAAAATGTAAAAATAATTTATTTATTAAATTTTTAATATAAATAATTTTTTTTTTTTAATCTATCAGAGTAGATGTTATTATTTTTTCACGCTACCCCAAAATAAAAAAAGAATCATTCAAATTGAGCTTTTAGTTCCCGAGATATCGTGAAATTTTCTCGCCTTTTGAATTATAAGTCGCATGGTCAGTTTCAGTCGCGCTACTCCCCCCACTCTTTCTTATATTATAAAACACTACTGTTTGTTATAATAATTATTGACATTAATTAGTATTTAAATGTCGGATACGATAGTTTAAATCTTGCTCTAGGTAATCTGTAAATTTGAACTCTTAATATTAATAAACAAAGCCAGAATAATTTTTTGAAAAAAAAAGTTATCTCAGCTCCAGAGCATCGTAGAACAACCAGCGACGGCTTAAAATTCGCAGGAAGATCGCAGTTATCAAGTAATGGATGTATGAATTCGATTTGGTAAAGATTTCCCAGTAAAAATTAAAAATTAATTCATTTTTTTTATGTTAATTTTCAAGCCCGATTTTTTTTAAATTTACACTCGAAAAATAAACTTTTTTTATTGCACGTTATAGTACAAGTCTTAATGAAGAAAATGAAACCTCTACGAAATCTTTTCATCCAGTGTAACTATTTTTATTTACAATTTACTGAGACACCTTTTTACATAACTAATGCTTTTTTACAAAAACTAATAAATATTTCAACTTCAAATTTTAACCAGTTATAAAGCAGACAAAAACCTTCAAAAAAATCTATAATATAGTTTCATAGCAGCAAAAATTGTTTATTTATATAAAATTTCGAAAATGGGTGAAAATAGCGGTTTTTCGCGTTTTACAAAAAAGTTAATAATTGAATTTTAACTTTCAATAGCTTATTTTATAGGTTTTTTCAATACCTAAAAAACGGTACTTTTAGTTTCTCAATGCCAACAACGGTTCGAAAGTTACAAGCAAAAAATGGATTTTCGCACAGTTACTAATTATTTAAACAATGTTCCACCACCTGAAACTTACCGCAAACATTTTTCCCAATATCCTGACACTTTTTCGAAGCACTTGCAAAAAAAATATTGCCTCTTAACGGTTGTTTTTGAAAAAAATCTAATCCGACTGGACTATTGACTTATCTAGAACAAAAGGAAGAAAAACGGAACATTAAAAATATACATGTTATATTTCTCTTTTATATATATTAACAAGCTTCTCTCAGCCTCATTTACAAATTAAACCAATTATAATATTAAGATGTAGGAAAGTTAAGTGAGCAAATTAACTATTCTTACCGTATAAAAACCAGATATATTGGGCCTTTTCAACTCGCTGACTACATCTATTCCCATTTGAAATAATTCGTTCATAGAACGAAACGAAATATTCTTGGTCCTCTCATGAACAACGTGGTGAAGCTATAATCCAACAAATAAAATTACAATCATAAAAGATATAAAGGAGATTAATAAAATAGTAATAAACGGGAAAAATTATATACTTACGCTGATGAAAACCATGTCGACTCACTCTATAGCTTGGAACTTGAAGAAGAATTGAGAACTAACGATACTCACTGCACACCTACCTCGGTTTATATACACCATTTTTGCATAGTCCTGCGGAATTTTGATAAGTGACAGTTATCATCATTTGACACCGACCTCGTATAATCAAGTTAAATGACGACTAAGCCCGAAAACACTAGTGCCAATGCCAGCAGATAGGGAAGGGCTAAAATGAAGTACTTACATTCTGACATCAAAATTCCGCATAAGAACCGAGATAGGGGGATCAGGAAGAAAAATTAGTAGATCAAATCAACGTTCGACCAGACAACCTCAAAAATGCTGAAAGGGTCATTTGAAACTTAAACCTGATAACCACTAATTCAAAGTAGAACTGACGAGTATTATTATTATTGTTATTATTATTATTATCATTACTATTATTATTATTATTACTATCATCATCATTATTATTATTATTATTATTATTATTATTATTATTATTATTATTATTATTATTATTATTATTTTTACTATAATTACTATCATTCATAACTCGTATTATTATATTTTATCATTTACTTATCCATAAATTTTTGTAACGGGAAATCTCTGATGCATAATACATTGTTGAATCTCTATGACATTCAACAGTCTAAGGGGGGAGATGTTACGTCCGGAGACGTATTATAGAGATTTAGAATTTCATTCTGAAAGTTTATTCACATCAGATATTTCCTGACATATAAAAGCGAGAATGCAACGCAGCATTTCGCTCAGGCATCGTACCGTAGAGCGTGTGACGTAGAGAGCCATCGGCCTCCAGAAGACAGTGGCGTGCAATTTTCAACAAATCAGTATTTCACAATGCTACCGCTTAAATGCTACGCATATATGCCGCAACCGAAAATTTCTTAATAAAGATGATCTCATTAAAAATATTACTTATGTCGACTGCAATTTAATATCAACTGATAAGAATTTTTCCATCGGTCTTACAGTCTTACAAATTAAATTAAAATAATTAATATTTATGGCAGTCAGATTGCCCTTGTTTATAATCACCCCCGCAGAATCTGAAATAAAAACTTAATTAAAATCTGGAAAAAACTTTGTTAGCAAAGGACGATCTGACTGCCCACCACCACCACATTGTCCGACGTTTCGAGCCTGCTCCGGCTCCTCCTCAGGGACTGAAATAAAACCCGCGATACACCTCCTTATATACCATGCACCCATACCCCTTCTTTTCTCTTACCCCACCACCCTCCACATTCCCCTCTCCAACTTGCCATTCTCACTTAAATTAATAAAGAATGATAAATGTTATCTAATTTACTTGACTCTATCATTAAATTTACATTATTCCGATTTCTTAGAATGTGAATACTTTCAAGGCTTTCCCTCTTATATTTATTCTTAATCCCCTGTTCCAAAATATCCACACTCCCAAAATCGAAAGAATGCAAACTATTTAAACAATGTTCTTTCAAACCCGATGTACAACTTGAGCTGCGTAAACTATATTGATGTTCATATATTCTCTTTTTCAAATATCTACCCGTTTGACCAATATAACAACCATTACAATCCCTACAATTAATTTTATAAACAACTCCCGATTTCAAACATTTATCATCCTTGTCTTTACAATTACTAAATAACCTTTCTAAATTATTATCATTTCTAAAGAAAACTTGAATATTATGTTTACTAAAAACCCTTCTAATCCTTTCCGACAAACCTCTAACATATGGTAAACTAAAATATGCATTCTTTCCATTTCTATTCCTTGTTTGATTATCTACCCGCTGCTTCAATCCACCATTATAAATTTCCCACACTCTCTCATCAATCATTTTATCAATAAATTTTACGGGATAACTATTTTTAATAAATGTTTCTCTAACTAAATTTAAATTCTTTTTCCTAAAATCTTTATGTGACAATTTAATCGCTCAATGACACCTTTGATCGCACCTGTCTTGTTTCCGAATTGGTGGTGAGAATCAAAATTTAAAAATCTACCTGACCATGTAGGTTTTCTATACCAATCTAATTTCACTCTATTATTATTACCTCTAATGACTCTAATATCTAAAAAACTCAATTGATAATCTTTCTCAACTTCTTTTGTGAATTTAATTCTATCATGGATAGAATTAAACACATCCACCATTTCATCCACAAAACATTCTGGTACAACTGCAAAAATGTCATCAACATATCTTTTAAAAATAATTGGCTGAAAAACCAACTTAGACAAAGCAATACTTTCCAATTTTTCCATTACTAAATTGGCTATAACAGGTGACAAAGGTGATCCCATTGGACAACCATATCTTTGTTCATATAGACTATTATCAAAAGAAAAAATTGTGTTTTTAAAAACCAAATTAAGTGCCTTTATAAATTCATCTTTTGTTAAACTAGTATGTACTTTAATTTCAGACCATTTATCTTGTATAATATCATTCAACAACTCTAAAGGTATATTTGTAAACAAAGATACTACATCCAATGAAACCATCCTATGATCATTCGGAATAATAATATCTTTCATTATACCATAAAAACTCCAACTATCTTTAATATATGAATTTGTTTTACCCACTATCTTGAACAATATATTAGACAAAAATCTAGCAAGTCTATACGTCGGAAAATTTATCGATGATATTATTATTCTATATGTCAACTGTTCTTTGTGAATCTTAGGAAGCCCATAACATTTAGCTACAGTGCCATTTTCACATTTTAAATATTTAAACATACTATCTTTAATATAGGCTTTTGTTTTCCAATGCATCAATAATTCTTTCAATTTATCTTGTAGTCTATTGATATGTGGATTCCTAATTTTCACATAAGTGGTATCATCCTCCAACATAAGTTGAATTTTATTAATATAATCCCTTTTATCCGAAACTACAGTTACATTTCCTTTATCTGCTTTTTGGAAGATCATATTCGGATTCTCTCTCAAGAATTTCTTCGTTATTTTTAATTCATGGAATAAATTACTATTCAAATAATTATCAAATCTATGTTCTCTTTTAAAATTATCAACAACTTTAACTAAAGAACGCCTACATTCTTTTTTAAACTCCAGATTAAAACTACTCATACTACTTTCTACCTCAGCGATGATATTCTTGATCAGAAGAGATTTACTTGAATATGATATTCCAAATTTAGCACCCTTTGACATGATATTTACCACTTCTTCTGGTATTACTTTGTCAGTTAAATTTCTAAACCAATCCTTATTAACATTGTTAGTTTGATTGACCTGAGAGTGTTTTCTATGCTTTAAATATTCAAATTTTCTTTTTAATTTACTCCTATGGTTATATTTTACTTTTTCAAAGTGCCTCTTTTGACCACGAAAAAATTCTTGCAAATCATTCTGTTCTATTTTATTATATAAATATCTTTCAAGCTCTAATAAATATTTATTCAAACGATTAATTTCAAAATTCAAATCTCTAATTTCTAAGTTAAGTAATTTATTTTTGAAAAAGAAAATATTTTTCCGTAGATCATAAGAAACTCTTTTATTGTAATCCCGATAAAAACCCTTATCATCAAATTTTTTTCCAATATGTTTAGGAAAAATATTTGATTTTTTACACCTTAGAAGAAAAGTGAGTTGCTCCTTTAAAATTACAATCCTTAAAACCATTTTTACCCATTTTGAGCAATAATCTTTTACCACCTTCCCATAAATCCCATATATATCTCTAAAAAACATTTTACCCCACCTTTAATAGACCTTAGTTTTATCATTAAAAATATTACTTATGTCGACTGCAATTTAATATCAACTGATAAGAATTTTTCCATCGGTCTTACAGTCTTACAAATTAAATTAAAATAATTAATATTTATGGCAGTCAGATTGCCCTTGTTTATAATCACCCCCGCAGAATCTGAAATAAAAACTTAATTAAAATCTGGAAAAAACTTTGTTAGCAAAGGACGATCTGACTGCCCACCACCACCACATTGTCCGACGTTTCGAGCCTGCTCCGGCTCCTCCTCAGGGACTGAAATAAAACCCGCGATACACCTCCTTATATACCATGCACCCATCACCCCTTCTTTTCTCTTACCCCACCACCCTCCACATTCCCCTCTCCAACTTGCCATTCTCACTTAAATTAATAAAGAATGATAAATGTTATCTAATTTACTTGACTCTATCATTAAATTTACATTATTCCGATTTCTTAGAATGTGAATACTTTCAAGGCTTTCCCTCTTATATTTATTCTTAATCCCCTGTTCCAAAATATCCACACTCCCAAAATCGAAAGAATGCAAACTATTTAAACAATGTTCTTTCAAACCCGATGTACAACTTGAGCTGCGTAAACTATATTGATGTTCATATATTCTCTTTTTCAAATATCTACCCGTTTGACCAATATAACAACCATTACAATCCCTACAATTAATTTTATAAACAACTCCCGATTTCAAACATTTATCATCCTTGTCTTTACAATTACTAAATAACCTTTCTAAATTATTATCATTTCTAAAGAAAACTTAAATATTATGTTTACTAAAAACCCTTCTAATCCTTTCCGACAAACCTCTAACATATGGTAAACTAAAATATGCATTCTTTCCATTTCTATTCCTTGTTTGATTATCTACCCGCTGCTTCAATCCACCATTATAAATTTCCCACACTCTCTCATCAATCATTTTATCAATAAATTTTACGGGATAACTATTTTTAATAAATGTTTCTCTAACTAAATTTAAATTCTTTTTCCTAAAATCTTTATGTGACAATTTAATCGCTCTGTCAATGACACCTTTGATCGCACCTGTCTTGTTTCCGAATTGGTGGTGAGAATCAAAATTTAAAAATCTACCTGACCATGTAGGTTTTCTATACCAATCTAATTTCACTCTATTATTATTACCTCTAATGACTCTAATATCTAAAAAACTCAATTGATAATCTTTCTCAACTTCTTTTGTGAATTTAATTCTATCATGGATAGAATTAAACACATCCACCATTTCATCCACAAAACATTCTGGTAAAATAAATATTAATTATTTTAATTTAATTTGTAAGACTGTAAGACCGATGGAAAAATTCTTATCAGTTGAAAGATGATCTCAATTTATCATCTATAACCCAATTAAACCGCATAATAAAAACTGCGAAATGCATCACGCACGTCAGTGTGCAAGAAACCTGGCGAGCTCCGTATACCTCTACGACATTGAGTAAATTAAAATCGTAAGCCTTACTCATCCAGTAAGCAGAATTTATAAGTTATTGTAATTAATTCACGAAGCAAGTGTCAAATTAAGCAGGAGAATAACTGAAGAACAAGAACCTATAAGTGAAAGCGCAACATCTGTACTTAACTCGAAGCAAGTCGATTGTATTGGTAATTAATTGTATTTTTATTTAATAAATTCACATTTAAATCAATTACTATTTGTTTTCCCTTATCTCCGGACTTAACATGAGAAACTCTTTTGTTGTAATACCGATGAAAACCCTTGTCATCAAATTTTTTCCCAATATGGTTAGGAAAAATATTTGATTTTTTACACCTAAGAAGAAAAGTGAGTTGCTCATTTAAAATTACAATCCTTAAAACCATTTTTACCCATTTTGAGCAATAACCTTTCACCATCTTCCCATAAATCTCATATATATCTCTAAAAAAAATTTTACCCCACCTTTAATAGACCTTAGTTTTATCATTAAAAATATTACTTATGTCGACTGCAATTTACTATCAACTGATAAGAATTTTTCCATCGGTCTTACAGTCTTACAAATTAAATTAAAATAATTAATATTTATGGCAGTCAGATTGCCCTTGTTTATAATCACCCCCGCAGAATTATAATCACCCCCGCAGAATTTTTTAGATATTAAAGTCATTAGAGTTAATAATAATAGAGTGAAATTAGATTAGTATAGAAAACCTACATCGTCAGGTAGATTTTTAAATTTTGATTCTCACCACCAATTCGGAAACAAGACAGGTGCGATCGAGGGTGTCATTGACAGAGCGATTAAATTGTCACATAAAGATTTTAGGAAAAAGAATTTAAATTTAGTTAAAGAAACATTTATTGAGAATAGTTATCCGGTAAAATTTATTGATAAAATGATTGATGAGAGAGTGTGGGAAATTTATAATGGTGGATTGAAGCAGCGGGTAGATAATCAAACAAGGAATAGAAATGGAAAGAACGCATATTTTAGTTTACAATATGTTAGAGGTTTGTCGGAAAGGATTAGAAGGGTTTTTAGTAAACATAATATTCAAGTTTTCTTTAGAAACGATAATAATTTAGAAAGGTTATTTAGTAATTGTAAAGACAAGGATGATAAATGTTTAAAATCGGGAGTAGTTTATAAAATTAATTGTAGGGATTGTAATGGTCGTTATATTGGTCAAACGGGTAGATATTTGAAAAAGAGAATATATGAACATAAATATAGTTTACGCAGCTCAAGTTGTACATCGGGTTTGAAATAACATTGTTTAAATAGTTTGCATTCTTTCGATTTTGGGAGTGTGGATATTTTGGAACAGGGGATTAAGAATAAATACAAGAGGGAAAGCCTTGAAAGTATTCACATTCTAAGAAATCGGAATAATGTAAATTTAAGGATAGAGTCAAGTAAATTAGATACCATTTATCATTCTTTATTAATTTAAGTGAGAATGGAAAGTTGGAGAGGGGAATGTGGATGGCGGTGGGGGTAAGAGAAAAGAAGAGGGTATGGGGGTATATAAGAAGGTGTATCGCGGGTTTCATTTCAGTCCCTGAGGAGGAGCCGGAGCGGGCTCGAAACGTTGGGCAATTTGATGGTGGGGGGCAGTCAGATCGTCCTTTACTAACAAAGTTTTTTCCAGGTTTTAATTAAGTTTTATTTCAGATTCTGCGGGGGTGATTATAAACAAGGGTAATCTGACTGCCATAAATATTAATTATTTTAATTTAATTTGTAAGACTGTAAGACTAATGGAAAAATTCTTATCAGTTGAAAGTTTTATTAACAATATTATTTGTACAAGGATTGTACATACTTGCCTATAAGTTTTTACTTTTATAAAAAAATTCTTTTACAGAGATTTCACAACTTTTTAAGAGTGAAAGTATACATTTAATAATGTTTGTTAAGTATAAAACTGTACGTTATGTGATTTCACAACTTTTTTTTATTTAACTTTCAGTATCCGTATGAAAGAAATTGAATTAAATACACCAAGAACCCATTATTTATTCATAGAATCCCTTTTCATAAAATAAAACGTAAATAATTTTAGAGGATTGTATAGGTTTCGGAAAATAAGTCTTTTGGTTTCGGAAAGAAATTCTTACGGGACTTCAAAAGTTCTTGTAATAGGATTGTAAAGGTTTCGGAAAATTATTTCTCATTCCTTGTAACAGTTTTTAAAAGATTGTTCACATTTTGTAAAATAATTTATCAAAAGATTTTTTAAAAGATGTAATGATATGGTGATAGACCAATTTTCAAGATAAATTATACAACAATATTAATATTTAATTATAAATAAAATTTTTTTCAATAAAATGCAAATAACTGTTATTAGCATTTTTTGTCATAACTTTCATTTGATGAATAAAAAAAGACAAATAACTGTAAAGAACTGTTACTAGTAGCAACTAATTCTTAACAACTATTATGAAGTATTATTAGCGTCCCAAATCATGCATTTATCAACTGCAAATATTTATAGCAAATAACTGCAAATAAAAATTATATTTAGTTATTAACAATTGTGTGCATAATTTATTTTCGCCTGGAACGGTATGGGATAGTATTACATTGTTATACGTTTATTAAGATTCTTGCACTTCTATATTCGACAGATTGATAAAACCACCTTCATAATTAAACTCAGAGATCCTGGGCCAACTTTCTTTGATAGAGTTGCTAGCTTACCTTTCAATATATCTACAACAGTATTTCTCTTTATCTCTACTACAACAGGTTGTGTGCTTTACAGACTTAAACATAATCTTTTGGTGGCCTTAATGCATCATAATTTGATTCACACCATCCAACAAGAAAAATTTGTAACGAATTCATATGTACTACTTATATGTTTAACATCTTATTATAACAATCTAACTTTAAGCACGATAAGTTGAAGTTATCTCTGAATAGAAGATATAGCTTTAACAGTTTGCTAATGATTAATAATAAACCGCACACATAATATACTCATGTTCCAGATTCAATTGCATATTGACTACATCCATATAGATCACACAGTAAACATATTTTTAAATGCATTGTTTAAATTGACTTATTTATTCACTCCTTCTATTTTAATCATTTTTGCTTTCCACTTTACAAAACTTTTATCAAAATACACAAAATAACGTACACTTCATTGACATAAGAACCCACAAATGTATTTCACTCGGAAGCATCATGTTTTTATATTACAAAAAACAATTTATTTCGCAAATTCCAAATGTTTATTTTTCTGGGCCAATTTTTGTTGTTTATTTCAAATAATTTTTTCACACACACAAACGTATAACAAACTCGTGTTCCAAGGTTCATATAAGACAATGGATCCATAGATCATCAACACAACAAACATATATTTTTAAATGCATCTTTTAAATTCACTTATGAATCCACTTCTTTTATTTTCATTATTTATCCTTTCCATTTTACAAAATTTTTATCAAAATACACAAAATAATATATATTTCACTGACATAACAGCCCACAAATGTATTCCACTAGGAAGCATCATGTTTTTATATTATAAAATATTCATTCCTTTCATTTTAATCATTTATGCTTCTCACCTTACAACACTTTTATTAAAATGCACAGAATGACGTACATTTCACTAACATATGAACCCACAAATGTATTTCACCGGGAAGCATAACGTTTTTATATTACAAAAAACAAGTTATTTCACAAATGCCAAATGTTTATTTCTCTGTGCTAATTTTTATTGTTTATTTCAAATAGTTTTTTCACACACACACACACATATATATAACAAACTCGTGTTCCAAGGTACACTCACATAAGACCTTAGATCCATAGATCACTAACATAATAAATATATTTCTAAATGCATTTTTTAAATTTACTTATTTATCTACATCTTCTATTGTAAAATAAAAAATAATAATAATAATACATTCAACACTTATCACAACGACCCAACTTTTTACCTCAATAATTAAAGTTATCTGTAAAAATAAGATAGTCTAAACAGTGTACTAATATGCTTGCACGTTGTTTTCTTAAATTACTGAACCATCATTAAGGGGATCGGACACCTTTAAAATGACGAAAAATCAATTTTCTTTTTATTACATATTTTACTAAAAACACTTGTAGAATATATCCCAATTAGTTTTAAAGCATTATCTATTTTTGTTTCAAGAATATACACAAAACACTGATAAAGCTTTTCATTTGTTTTTTGTTCAAATTACATTTTTCCTCTTTATACATATTTATATAATCATATATTATTTCTACTAATTTTTTTTTCATTTCACTGTTCTTAATATATTTAAAATTCTGACTCTACATATCTATATATACTTTAAAAGATCCAAAAATAATATTTTAAACATTAATATAAAGATAAAAAATAAATAATATAATTTATGGACGCTATTTTTGACAAAAATAAAAATTTGAATTTAAAACTTATATAGCAGTTAAGTTGGCACCATAACAACCTGACTTATCAACGACAGCCTTTCACAGCTCACTTCTTTATTGTAAGCTGATTTTAACCTATGTAAAAATCCGCAAGCAATGTAAACATGCAGAGCTGTCATTTCATATAAACACTGTGATATCAACATCAGCACCTTTTTTATACAAAGTGTTGTTCTTAATTTTCATTGTCTCCAATGAATTTGGGAGTAAACATTTAGTTTATTATAATACGTAAAGGTATTTTAAATAAGGTTTTAGAAGTGTTTGAATAATGCGAGTGACAGTGAATTAAAGTTTTAGAAATAGCTTTTAGTACTTGAACTTTTATTGGAAACTTTATACTTAAAATAACAGGGATTGATACTAAAGAAAAATTAAGTCTATACTAACAATTACAAAAAACATTTAGTCTACAGATTTAAATCAACTTTTAAAGGAAGCAAAAGATATGCACTGAAAAAATGTTAGCACGCGAGACGTCCCCACACGAAGACAGAGGGCGCCCTTCGATTTCACGCGTCTCTTGTCCCGCGTGGTGCATCTCTTGTTCTGCGCGGTGCATCTGTTGCGCTAAATTAGGAGCTATTTCGTCCTATTTTGTGGGACAGGAGCCGCACAAGTGCGATAGCGCAGCAGACGCCCTGAAGAGGAACGAGAGCGCTCCCTTGTTAGCACAACAGACGCACCACGCGGGGCAAAAGATGTACGTAAATATTAGGAGGTCAGACGCCCTTTGAAACGGGAATGCTGTGCACTACAGAGGGCAGCCGATGCGCTAAACATTTTTCAGTGTGCTATTGTGCAGTAAAATGTTATTGAACCTTCGCTTCTGCCAGAAAGCTAATATTATCAGCCATCGCCTGAATCTCACTATGTTATAATTGACATTTTATTTTCTGAAGTAAAAACAGTTATGCACTGCAACAAATATGTATCAGTCGTATTCTCTTTATTAAGTAATAATATTATATGTGAAAAAGAATAATGAAGGACAAGTAAAGAAGTTCACCCTATCAGACATTAAAAGAAGATCAATATAGGAGTGTTGCTGCTATAAACATTTTTCTTAAGGGGGGTATGGTTAAATCTTAAAAAAATGGGTCATTTTTAATGATTTTTATATTCGCTCCAGTAAATGAAAATTTATTTTAATAAAAAGTATACGATTCAGTAACTATTGTACAATATTCTGTGAAATTTTCATTGAAAAATATTAAAAATTAAGCCGTTGGCAGCAATTCTGCGGAGGTGCCTTGACAAAATGTTGTTTTGCGGTGCACAGCATATCCCAGCACTGGATCGTCTGAAATTAAAAATTGAAACAGAGATCGTTAGATAAGCACATTCTCGAGGTAACAACGAGAGCTTTTTTTTTTTTAATTATTAACAATTTTACAGTAACAAATATGTCAATTTTTTTTAGCAAAAATCGGTGTTTTTATGTCAAAGTTTTGTTTTTATGTCACCAAAAATTGAAAAATCGAAAAAAAAAATCCCTCTCGTTGTTACCTCGAGAATGTGCTTATCTAATGATATCTGTTTCAATTTTTAATTTCAGACGATCCAGTGCTGAGATATGCTGTCCACCGCAAAACAACATTTTGTCAAGGCACCTCCGCAGAATTGCTGCCAACGGCTTAATTTTTAATATTTTTCAATGAAAATTTCACAGAATATTGTACAATAGTTACTGAATCGTATACTTTTTATTAAAATAAATTTTCATTTACTGGAGCGAATATAAAAATCATTAAAAATGACCCATTTTTTTAACGAATTAACCATAGCCCCCCCCCCCCAAGCATTTGGCTATGGCGATACTGGCTTCATAACATGCATGAAGGATTTTTAATTTCTCAACACATTCTTTATTTACCTCAGTATATGTATAAGAATCTAATATATGTGATAAAGATTATTAAAAACATGTGGATTTAAAAGCACCAAAGGATCTACATGTTAAACCACTTAACAAACTTGACTGACTGATGTGGATATGACTGTTATGCGTGCTCATAGCTTACAAGTCTGATGGACCGTATACTGAGGTACCAGAATATTTGTTCTAAATGTAAAATATTTTGAGCTAAAAACAATACTTTTTTGTATTTCAGGGCAGAGATGGAGTTAAGAAATAAAGAAGAAGAAATAAAGAAGTATTTTAGTAATTTTATCTTTAAAGCTGTTTTCTACAGAATGTAAAATTTTAAGCTCTGCCGTCGACTCCAGGTTCAGGAACTGCATATATTTTAATGGGAGAGGTTCTAAAATTTTTGTATTTTATATGTCTATTGACTGAAGAGTTGTATGTGCCCAATTTACTTGATTAAATAATTTTTTACAGTCAAAGATTGCTAAAAAATCTGAATTTCACTTAAATTTAAGATTTTTTACCTATTTTTGACCGTAAAAAATTATTTAATCAAATAAATTGGATACGTACAACTCTTCAGTCAATAGTCATATAAAATACCAAAATTTTAGGAACTCTCCCTTTAAAATATATGCAGTTCCTGAATCTGGAGTCGACGGCATAGCAAAAATTTTGAAATGCCCATATATTTGGTTAAAATCGATCAAAAATTTTGTTTGGTCTCATTTTATCACAAATTGAATATATTTTTAGGATATTACTTCTAAATATTTCTAATTATGAAAATTTATTTTTTTCAGGTAATTTTATGAAGAAAATTTTAAAGTCTGACCCTCTTAATATAATAGAATCGTGTTTCAGGTTTCAATTGCATATAGACCCGGGCCTACATTCATATAGATCGCACAGTCAACATATTTTTAAATGCATTTTTCAAATTCACCTATTTATTCACTCCTTTTATTTTATTCATTTATGCTTTTCACTTTACAACACTTCTATCAAAGTACACAAAATGAGGTATATTTCAGTGACATAAAGGCCCACTATATTTTATTTATTACACAAAAGACTGATTAATGTCACTTTTTAATAATATAGAACAATAATATGTTTGTATCGGGCAGATCACTACGTTATTTACTATCAGTACAATACTGCGTCTAAAACATCTTAAGTAGGTGATGCTTCTTAACAGCTTTTGTTACATTTTAAGAATCTATATATAATTATTATCTATGTATTAATACTATTCTTTAACATCACCAATTCCATCAGCATTTATCGCAAATGTAACTTCACTTTCAGGTAAGCATGAATCGTAAATTTTGCAAATCCTTGTTTTACCTCTTCATTTACGTAAATAAAGTCTATTTGTACTTGTATGGGTATAATAATATTGCCGCTAATAGGTTTCTTTTGATCACCTTCAAACATACTAGCTGCATCATCCACTTGAGCTACTACTTGATTAGTGATAACCACTGCACAGCCAAATTCATCAGCTAATCTAAGCAATAATCGAAGAAACCTCGCTAAATGCATTTGGCGAGCTGCCAATTGTCCTCTTTCAGCAAAATCTGTTCTGTATAATGCAGTAGCACTGTCTACTGTCAGTAGCCCATATCTAGATTCTGACATCATAGCACTGGCTTTTATCAAAAGCTGAGTTTGGTGGTCAGTTGTATGCACGGGCAGTTGTAACGTTGTCAAGTACACTATCCCCACTGATGTTATACCTTTCAGCTACAGCAATTAATCTTTCGGGTCTGAAAGTACCTCAGTATCAATATATATGGACTTAGCCTTTTCACCTCCCATATCAACAGGTAGTTGGCATTTAACGGCTAAAGTGTGACAAAGCTGTGATTCCAGTTCTAAATTCTCCAAAGATTTCTGTAATTCGATAAGAATCTGTTCCAGAGCTCAACGTCTGTGAGAAAATTCTATAATCTGAAAATGAAAAAAATTTTTACAAAGTATCTATTTTTTATTTCTTTTTAAGTTATATTTACTTTTTTACATATATAATACTTATATATGTATAAAAGTATGCGCATGCCATGCCATCAGCTGATTGAAATTCATAATACCTTGTTTTTTACCTATTACGTATATTTAAAAATACGATACGATAATTTAAGGTTATTGTAGAGCCACAATTTTGTTGTTGTTAGATAATATCTATATATATATATTTCTCTCTCTCTCTCTCTCTCTCTCTCTCTCTCTCTCTCTCTCTCTCTCTCTCTCTCTCTCTCTCTCTCCCTCTCTCTCTCTCTCTTTTCAGTATATATCAAGTATACATTCAATGTGTATGTGTGTGTGTGTGTGTGTGTGTGTGGATGGGTGTGTGTGTGTGTGTGTGTGTGTGTGTGTGTGTGTGTGTGTGTGTGTGTGTGTGTGTGTGTGTGTGTGTGTGTGTGTGTGTGTGTGTGTGTGTGTGTGTGTGTGTGTGTGTGTGTGTGTATTGTTATATATTGAGCAGCGATCGAAACAAAACAGATGATCGAGACGGAAAAGAAGGAAAAAAAGAATCTGAAAACAGCCATACCAATATGTAAACGAGATATACATCGAAACGACATAATATTTTTAATTTAAATTTTTTATACATGTAGTATACCAAAGCAGCTATCCATTGATATAAAAAATATTAGAATAAAACAATGCAAAGTCGTAAAAAATTCATGAAATTCTCGCGCATCCATTTCAATGTATGAATAGCACGGTCGTCTCTCAGGCTTTTTCTACATTGGACAGATACTTGCCTTCGGAGCGCTCCCGTGCTCCTTGATTCTCTTGAGAAAGCATTCTGCTAAAGCAGTTAGCAGCCGTTTTTAGTGGGTAAGAATCCCAGGCGCCAGAGCGTGTCGGACTCTCCCTGGTGTCTTTTAGAAGATTTTTTCACATCCCTTCCGCAAAAAAAAAGAATTATTATTATTATATTATTATTTTAATTATTATTATATTATTATTTTTATTATTTTTATTATTGTCATATTATCATTTTTTTTTATTATTATTATTATTATTAGTATTTTACTTCACTGGTGAGTCGAAAAACCGAATATTTGGTCGAAATGTGGCTATTTTCTGAGGTTAGGGATAAATGGCAAGCTGAATCGTTAAATGTAACAACAGATTTGGATTCAGCGTGTCAGAATACATAGAAATTACCCTCAACTCCATGGTTTTAGTTGGGTGACTTCACCAGTGAGAGTACAAATCGAATATTTGGTTGAAATTCGGCTATTTTTTGAGTTTAGGGACGAATGGCGAGCTGAATCGTTAAAAGGACCAACTGATTTGGATTGAGCGGGCCAAAATACTTTAGAATTACTTTTAACTGTATGATTTTAGCTATCTGACTTGGCTGGTGAGGTAAAAAACCGAATATTTGGTCGAAATTCAGCTATTTTGGAAGTTAGGGGCGAATGGTGAGCTATTTTGATAAAAACAACAACAGATTTGGATTCAGCATTAAAAATTCTATGAAAAAAACATATTGAGAATAAAAACAAAGATGTTCTCTGTCCAAGATTAAAGATTATGGGGAGTAGAAAAAAATTGCCAAAAATGGTATATTTGAACGTATACTTGGGTATTACAAATTAATTTTTCCTTTTTTGGACTATTTTTCCTGTAATCTAAGATTCATAACCTTCAAAACCTTCTGTTATTTATCTCATAAAAGAAGGATAATTATATAACTATATAATTAAATAATAATAATTATTATAATTATCTCATAATTATCTTTATTCCTTGCTGAGATATTGACTTTTCACATAAAATTATTCGAAATCGCCAACTTTGCGCCATTTTGGTTTTTGAACCAACAAATTAGCAAGAAATTGTCACCTGCCCCGTCAAAAAAGGTTTTGTTGTTCAAAAGTTACAACCGTGGCCATGCTAGCTGAAGTCTTCAGTTAGCGTGGACCAGATATATTGGAAACGGCTGGAGCAACAAAATCAGGATTTGTGAGAAAAATAAGCGACAAATTAGCGACAAAATATGCAATTATGAGTTGATTGTTTTTTTTTATTTTAATCATTTTTGCTTATATGCGGGTGACCCTGTATTTTTTTTTTGAGACAGTGGTCAATGTCTGGGACACGGGATCTACATCTTTGAGCGACAAATTAGCGACAAAATTTAGGCCAACCTGATATCGCTATCGTCAATTGCTGAAGAGATACAATAGTGGCTTTTCCAGGTTAAGACTTAATACATAGCTACAGCAGTCATTGTTTCTCAGAAACGGCGTTAGCGACAAAATCGGGGTTTATGTAACAAATGAGCGACAAATTAGCGACAAAAGAAGGGATTATTTTTTAAGCGGGTTTATGAAAAGACTTTTCCAGCTTAATATACATTAAATTTTTCAATTAAAAAAGAAAAAGTTATAATTAATAAAACATTTTAAATAGCAGAGAGGATCTTTTTGTTACAACAATTAAGAATAATATTAAAATGTAATTTACTTTAACCATTTTTGGATCATTATGCATTTTGAGACTCCATGCAGAGTACCCAAGACCACCAGTCCACCCTTTCGAAAATCTAAATTATCTAGTAAAATAAAAAATTCGAAGCCTTCCAATAGTAAATGGAATAAGTTTGTTCCGATGAGAGTTAGAAGTTGAAAATATTTTCAGTCTATCCGGCACGGTCCATTTACTGGGGGGTTAATAATTCGGATGGGTAGAAATTCGGAAAGGGGAAATTGGGATGGATAATTTTAATTATTGACAGATCTCTAGAATGATATTTTTATTGATGGCAAAGAATTCGGAAAAAAATCAGATGGCTAAAATTCGGAAAATAATTTTTTTGGATGTTTGAAGTTTGGAAAAGTAACGTTCGGAATTTCAAATTTTGGAGAAGAAAACTTCGAAAAGGATGAATATCTATGGATGAAAATTCGGAAAACCTGAAAGTCTATGGAGAACAATTCGGAAATGAGTATTTGCAAATGAGTATTTGCAAAATCGGAGTCGTCTCATGTCGCTACTATGCAACCCGATCGGCCTCGTCACGTTGTGTTTACTATGCACACGTCACAATGGACAGACTGCCAACTTCAAAGTTTTTACCAAAGTGCCTTGGCAAAATTGCCGATCCAAGCCGGATTCGATCCGACGATCTTTGGTTTAAGAGTCCGACGTCCTACCGACTGCGTCACGGAAGATGTTGAAGACAGTCATTTGAATGGCCGTTATTACTGATAGAAATGTGTTCGGCATTCAATCCGATATACATCGAATATCGACAATAGAACTTAACTATCTAAATATTTCAATAGTATAATCTAGATTATTAATTGAATTGTTTAATTGAAATGGGCCTAATTAGCTAAAAATATAACTAAATTCGCGAAGCGATATGTGTATTGTTTTCATTTTAACGTCGCGCACGCCTCTAGTATCAATCTGTTGAAACACAATAATGCGCAGTGTGCATGCGCAAGTAGACAAATACCAGGGTACTTAGTAAAATTTATCAGCCACCTAGTAAAATTTATCAGTCACCTAGTAAAATTTAACAGTTTTCATCGTAAAAATTCCGAGTTAAATCTGAATTTTGTACTAGTGTTCTTGGTAATTTTTACTGAGATAATTTGGTATTTTTTTAAGTGGTTATGGTAATTTTTCCTGGGAAACCTGGAAATAGTAGAATTTTTGACAGTTTGTCCATACGCTACCAAGAAGGCACCTTGGTAATTTTTACTCTAAAATTTCTCTCCGTGTATGCATAGAGCACAATGTTATATACAAGAGGTCCTTCGTGTTAAGTGTAAAGTACACTTTTTTACCTTCTTTTGCTACTGCAAAATGCTACTTTATTCCTACTAGTCAAAACATTCACTTTTCTCTAGTCAAAAAGTGTACTTTAGAATTAATAAAAATCACCTTCACCTCTTTGATATAACATTATGTTTTATGCCTTTAGTGAATATATTTGTAGCAAATACAACTATAGATCTATATGAACACCTAATATTGCATTTTACGATCGAAAAATTGCAAATACTCATTTTCGAATTGTTATCCAAAGACTTTCAGGTTTTCCGAATTTTTATCCATAAATATTCTTCCTTTTCGAATTTTTCCTCTTCGAAATTCGAAATTCCGAAGATTTCTTTTCCGAACTTCGAACATATAAAACATTATTTTCGGAACTTTTAGCCACCTGAATTTTGTTGTTTTCGAACTCATTTCCATCAATAATAATATCATTCGGGAGTTCTATAGGGAGTTCTGTACACGTCATTCAAATTATCCACCCGAATTTCTACCCATCCGAATTATTAACCCCCATTTACTACTTGGAGACTGAATTTTTTATTTTATTAGACATTCTATATTTTAATAGAAAAGGTGGACAGGTGGTCTTGGACACTGTATAATTCAATTATATAATTATATATACATGGGACGTTCCAATACTTTTTTAAAAAAGTGTGCGCGGGGAGTCTTTCGATTTTTCTACTTTTTAAATATGATAAAGTACTCCTTAAAAAAGTAAGCTCTCTAAGATTTCAGCTCTCTACATGTCCTAGAAGTCGAGATTTGGCCATTTGAATGTTGAAAAATGGGCTATTTTTTAGCTATTTTTGTCAATTTTCAAAGACGAGCGAAATCTCGAGTTTTTAACATCTTCATGCGATCAACAAACGTTATTCTTCGTCATTGAATTAACTTTTAATTTACTAGAAGGAAAAGTTAATTACGCATTTATTGAGCTAATACATAACCTCAAACTGGAAAGCCTTTTATTTTTCATTTTTGTTCATTTTCAAAGCTAAGTAGTATTTTCAATTTTCAATATTTTTTAGCATTCAAAAGAAGATTTTTTTTATCTTGCAAAAACAAAAAAAATCTTTATTATGAATTTTAAAAATATCACGAATTGACGGAGAAGGGTCGTGTCAAATTTTGTTATTTTTGCAGAAATTGCTTTTTTTACTGTATTCAAATGGCTGTAAAAAAACTCGCTACAGTTTTGTGGCTGAAATTTGGCAGAAATATTTTTAAAAACATGTAGAAAAAGATGTGTGTATTTTCGATATTAATATTATAGTGCGGAGAAAAGCTATGAGCCACTGTTCCGCACAAAACGGAATTCGCGGTAGGTGATTGGGAAATATAAAAATAAGCACAAAACGCTTCCAAAGTTTTGTTTATTCTCATGCTTCATTAGTACCTTATTCAAAGGTTACGCAACGACTCCATCACAAAGGACAAAATCAACAACTTAGCTTCTTCTTAGCAACGGTCGTTATTCAAACTAATCGCAACCTTAGTAAAGATATGTATATAATCAATAATGATAAATTTACATAGACGCTTTTTTCTACTTAAATATTTATAATTAATATGTATCCGTAACAGCCACCGAAATTCCTTGTTTTTCATTTTCTTACTCTATTTCGAGAGTAGGGGAGACTGAGGTAAAACCGGATACTGGGGCAAAACCGAAATTCTCAATTTCTCGGTTACTACTAGTGCATTATCTACATAATAGCTATGGTATCTTGATAAAATTCTACACAATTTAAAAAAAAAAAAAAAAACAGACGATAGCTATATTTAGTCATAAGTTATTGATGAAATAGTATAGTATGCAACTAATGAGGTAAAGAGTTGGCCAATCCAGAGCATGTCTAATTGCCACCTGAGCCGAGGCGAGACCCACTTTATCCCCGTGTTGTGTATACTACTTTTCACCATACCGTGGCCGAAAGTACCACATTCGCGTTTTCGAGCAAGGAGCGAAAGTGGTACTTTCGAATAGGGTATGGTGACGTTACATGTGAGCCTATCTCGGTTCACGTACGTACAAGGGGGTCGAGGTGTTCGTGTCGTTCCAAGTCGAGACTCGAAACGATGCAATGAAATACAATAAGAGTGTAAGTATAACTTGGATTATTTATTAAGAGACTTATACGCGAGAGAGAGAGGTAAACTAATGCGCGTTCGCGATGCGACCGATCGACGTCCTATCGTGTCCACTCGAACTCTTCGCCTCTTGTGTCCGTCTACGTCTCTGGCCCTTCCTCTCTCCTTCGACCTGACTTTCGTTCTCTCTCTTTCTGTCTGTCACCCGGATGCGTTTCATTCAGCTTTTATGGCTTCGCCCTCTGGTTCGTAAGTGGGAAACAATTGCTCATCGGCCGTCCGTTCCTTCTCCCTAATTCGACGTTCGAACCTCGTGCCGGTGATTCAGTGCCTCGTGGATATGCTGTTCGCTGCTCTGCCGACTCGCAATAGTTGATGTCATTCGCCTTTGACTCGGCGCATTGCTGACCCGGAGTTTATGTTGAACTACGTGCTAAAATCAGATAAAATGATAAAAATGTAGGTTCCTACTTATCGACCACAACGGTTTTTATTTAACTAAACAATTTTTTCCATATTTTTTTTCGAAAAGAAAATACGTCAATTAGGTACTCCGTATATGTAATTACTGCATTCTGCATGCTAGTAATTTACGTTGAGGGGATTAGTTTAAGCCCTCACTGAAGTATTTCCGATAAAAGTTGATTTATTATAGTCATTTATTGTTAAAATGTTTATTAACCGGAATTGAATGTTTAAATAACTTTTGGGCGTAAAATGCCTTTTCCCACTTATAGCTAAAATTAGGAACAATCGTTTAAGCCGTCTCTGACATTTTTCCGATTGCAACAATTTTCAAACCCAAGTAGGCGGGGAATATGAGGTTCATGCATATTAAGGAATTACGTAGACGTGCAACAATAAGCAAGACAATTACTTAAACAATTTTTAAACCCAAGTAGGCGGGGGATATGAGGTCCACGCATATTAGGGAATTACGTAGACATGCAACAATAAGCAAGACAATTATTAGGCAATTTTTAAACCCAAGTAGGGGGGGGGGATATGAGGTCCACGGATGTTAGGGAGCCATGTAGACATGAAAAAATAAGTAAAATGATTATTTAAATAATTTTTAAACCCCAGTATCCGGGGGATATGAGGTCCACGCATATTAGGGAATTACGCAGACGTGGTGCAACAATAATCAAGACAATTATTTAAACAATTTTTAAACCCAAGTAGGCGAGGGATATGAGGTCCACGCATGTAAGGGAGTCATGTAGACATGAAAAAATAAGCAAAACGATTATTTACATAATTTTTAAACCCCAGTAGCCGGGGGATATGAGGTTCACGCATATTAGGGAATTACGTAGACGTGGTGCAACAATAAGCAAGACAATTATTTAAACAATTTTTAAACCCAAGTAGGCGGGGAATATGAGGTCCACGCATGTAAGGGAGTCATGTAGACATAAAAAAATAAGCAAAACGATTATTTAAATAATTTTTAAACCCCAGTACCCGGGGGTAAGAGGTCCGCGCATATTAGAGAATTACGTAGACGTGCAACAATAAGCAAGACAATTATTTAAACAATTTTTAAACCCAAGAAGGCGGGGGATATGAGGGCCACGCATATTAGGGAATTACGTAGACGTGCAACAATAAGCAAGACAATTATTTAAATAATTTTATTCCCATCGCTACTATAATGGCCATTTTATAGCCTGAAAAGCGGTGGATAAGTGGCGTCTGATTCCCTCTATAAAGTACTTTATTCCCGCATATGCGAGAATAAGGTAACATAGTCTAATTTTTTACGTTTATGGTGAATTGGCTTAAAACTAACAACATTATATAAGAAATAAATATACAATATAACTATGTGTCCCAAGTTCTGAACGTTCATCGTGAACGAAATATCGAAAATTTCTAAATTCGGTTTTTTTGATATTATCTCTTAGAGCTATGCATAAAACATGTATAAACTGCAAAATAAGTTATTTCCAAACTAATCATCCCCCCAAATAATCCCTAAAACCACCCGACTAGACAACACATGACAAAAAAATTTATACCATCCGAGTTTTTGAAATTCAGACAAATTTTATGGCTCATCTTTCTTTCAGATGTTGTCATAGCCTTGTAAAAAAATTGGCGATGTGAAATTCGATCCGGAACACTTCCATTCGGGAGTGTGAAGAGGCTAAAATAGCGCAAAATCCACAAAAATATCGCTAATAAATCACCACTCGGGAGTTTATTAGTTTCAGATAAATTTTATGGCTAATATTTCTTCCAGATGTTGCCCTAGCCTTGAAAAAAAAATTGGCGATATGAAATTCGATCCGCAATATTTCCATTTGGGGATGTGAAGGTGCTAAAATAGTGCAAAATCCATGAAAATATAGATAAAAAAATCACCATTCCGGAGTTTATTAGTTTCAGACATATTTTATGGCTGATCTTTCTTCCAGATGTTGCCTTAGCCTTCCAAAAAAATTGGCGATATGAAATTCCATCCGGAACATTTTCATGCGAGGGTGTCAGGTTGCTAATATAGCGAAAAATACTCATAAATACCGATAAAAAAAATCACCTCTCGCGAGTTTATTAGTTTTAGACAAATTTTATCGCTGAAAAATCCACGAAAATATTACTAAAAAATTATGACTCGGGAGTTTATTAGTTTCAGATAAATTTTATGGCTGATATTTCTTCCAGATTTGGCCCTAGCCTTGTAAAAAAATTGGCGATATGAAATTCGATCCGGAACATTTCCATTTGGGGGTGTGAGTGGGCTAAAATAGCGAAAAATCCACGAAAATATCGCTAAAAAATCACCACTCCAGAGTTTATTAGATTCAGATAATTTTTATAGCTGTTATTTCTTCCAGATGTTGCCCTAGCCTTGTAAAAAATTGGCGATATGTATTTTGATCCGGAACATTTCTATGCGGTGGTGTGAGGTGGCTAATATAGACGAAAAATACTCGTCAATACCTTTAAAAAAATTGACCACTCGGGAGTTTATTACTTTCAGACAAATTTTATGGCTGATATTTCTTCCAGATGTTGCCATGGCCTTGTAAAAAAATTGGCGGTATAAAATTCGATCCGGATCATTTGCATTCGGGGGTGTGAGGGGGTTATTAAAGCGAAATATACATTTAAATATCGATAAAAAAATCACCACTCGGGAGTTCATTAGTTTCAGACAAATTTTAGGGCTGATATTTCTTCCCGATGTTGCCGTAGCCTTGTAGAAAAATTGGCGATATGAAATTCGATCCGCATCATTTCCATTCAAGGGTGTAAAGGGGATAATATTGCAAAAAAAACACGAAAATTTCGATAAAAAAATCACCACTTAGAAGTTTATTATTTTAAAATTGGCGATATGAAATTCGATCCGGAACATTTCCATGCGGGGGCGTGAGATGTTTAATATAGCGAAAAATCCACGAAATATTGCTAAAAAATTACCACTCGGGAGTTTATTAGTTTCAGATAAATTTTATGGCTGATATGTCTTCCAGATTTCGCCCTAGCCTTTTAAAAAAATTGGCGATATGAAATTCGATCCGGAACATTTCCATTTGGGGGTGTGAGTGGGCTAAAATAGCGAAAAATCCACGAAAATATCGCTAAAAAATCACCACTCCAGAGTTTATTAGATTCAGATAATTTTTATAGCTGTTATTTCTTCCAGATGTTGCCCTAGCCTTGTAAAAAATTGGCGATATGTATTTTGATCCGGAACATTTCTATGCGGTGGTGTGAGGTGGCTAATATAGACGAAAAATACTCGTCAATACCTTTAAAAAAATTGACCACTCGGGAGTTTATTACTTTCAGACAAATTTTATGGCAGATGTTTCCTCCAGATGTTGCCATAGCCTTGTAAAAGAATTGGCGGTATGAAATTCGACCCGGATCATTTCCATTCGGGGTGTGAGGGCGCTAATATAGCGAAATATACCTGTAAATATCGATAAAAAATCACCTCTCGGGAGTTTATTACTTTCAAACAAATTTTATGGCTGATATTTCTTCCAGATCTTGCCATAGCCATGTAAAAAAATTGGCAATATGAAATTCGTTCCGGATCATTTCCATTCGGGGGTGTGAGGGTGCTAAAATAGTGAAAAATACGCGTAAATATCGATAAAAAAATCACCACTCGGGAGTTTAATAGTTTCAAACTAATTTTATGGATGATATTTCTTCTTTATGTTGCCATAGCCTTGCAAAAAAATGTGCGATATGAAATTCGATCCGGAACATTTCCATGCGGGGGCGTGAGGTGGCTAATATAGCGAAAATCCACGAAATATTGCTAAAAAATTACCACTCGGGAGTTTATTAGTTTCAGATAAATTTTATGGCTGATATTTCTTCCAGATTTGGCCCTAGCCTTGTAAAAAAATTGGCGATATGAAATTCGATCAGGAACATTTCCATTTGGGGGTGTGAGTCGGTTAAAATAGCGAAAAATCCACGAAAATATCGCTAAAAAAATCACCACTCCAGAGTTTATTAGATTCAGATAATTTTTATGGCTGATATTTCTTCCAGATGTTGCCCTAGCCTTGTAAAAAATTGGCGATATGTATTTTGATCCGGAACATTTCTATGCGGTGGTGTGAGGTGGCTAATATAGACGAAAAATACTTGTAAAAACCTATAAAAAAAATCACCATTCTGGAATTTATTACTTTCAGACAAATTTTATGGCTGATATTTCTTCCAGATGTTGCCATGGCCTTGTAAAAAAATTGGCGGTATAAAATTCGATCCGGATCATTTGCATTCGGGGGTGTGAGGGGGTTATTAAAGCGAAATATACATTTAAATATCGATAAAAAAATCACCACTCGGGAGTTCATTAGTTTCAGACAAATTTTAGGGCTGATATTTCTTCCCGATGTTGCCGTAGCCTTGTAGAAAAATTGGCGATATGAAATTCGATCCGCATCATTTCCATTCAAGGGTGTAAAGGGGATAATATTGCAAAAAAAAACACGAAAATTTCGATAAAAAAATCACCACTTAGAAGTTTATTATTTTAAAATTGGCGATATGAAATTCGATCCGGAACATTTCCATGCGGGGGCGTGAGATGTTTAATATAGCGAAAAATCCACGAAATATTGCTAAAAAATTACCACTCGGGAGTTTATTAGTTTCAGATAAATTTTATGGCTGATATGTCTTCCAGATTTCGCCCTAGCCTTTTAAAAAAATTGGCGATGTGAAGTTCGATCCGGAACATTTCCATTTGGGGGTGTGAGTGGGTTAAAATAGCGAAAAATCCACGAAAATATCGCTAAAAAAATCACCACTCCAGAGTTTATTATTTTCAGATATTTTTTATGGCTGATATTTCTCCCAGATGTTGCCCTAGCCTTGTAAAAAATTGGCGATATGTATTTTGATCCGGAACATTTCTATGCGGTATTATGTTGAGTGGCGCCCTCCATGTTTAATAATTTAAATGTTGTGAGGTTCCTCGTGAGGGCCAATTCCCAGAAATAAATTTGAAAACAATCTTGAATACTAGATTGCAACGTTTCGTCAGGAAGTTCCCTGACCTCTTCAGGCTTTATTAAAAATATACCGGGTGTTCCATTTTAAAACCACCAGGCAAATATCTCGAAAACTAAGAGAGATGGAAAAAAACTTTTAATACAAAAGTTGTAGGGTTCAGAGGGGCCCAACTGATCGTGACCTTGGTTATGACCTTGAGGTCAATGATCATGTTCATTTGAAGGTCAAATCGATTTTTTCTAATGGTAACCCCCACTTTTGACCTCGTAAATGGAAAGAGCAGAAAATTTTACGTTTAGATGTGTCCTTGAGTCAAGGTTATGGTCATGGTCATGGTCATGTTTAAAATCAAAATCAATAAACGCATCAAAACATTCCCATAATTAGGTATACGAGACAAATTATTAAATACAAAAGTTGTAGGGTTCAGAGGGGCCCAACTGATCGTAACCTTGGTTATGACCTTGAGGTCAATGATCAAGGTCATTTGAAGGTCAAATCGATTTTTTCAAATGGGAACCCCCACTTTTGACCTCGTAAATGGAAAGAGCGGAAAATTTTACGTTTCGATATGTCCTTGAGTCAAGGCCATGGTCATGGTCATGGTCATGTTTAAAATCAAAATCAATCAACGCATCCAAACATTCCCATAATTACGCATACGAGTGTTAAATACAGAAGTTGTAGTGTTTGGAGGAGCCTAACTGATCGTGACCTTGACCATGAACTTGAGGTCAAGGATGATGTCGTTTAAAGGTTAAATCAATTTTGTTTAACGGCAACCCTCACTTTTGACCTCGTAAATAGAAAAACCGAAAAATTCTGATATGACCTTGGGTCAAGGTCATGGTCAAAATTATGGTCAGTTTCCGTGCAGTTAAGAGCAAAGTCGGAGATGACCCGGTCACCTAAGGCAAGGTCGGAGATTACCCGTTCAGTTAAGGCAAGGTCGGAGATTACCCGGCCAGTTAAGGCAAGGTCGGAGATGACCCGGCCAGTTAAGGCAAGGTCGGAGATGACCCGGTCAGTTAAGGCAAGGTCGGAGATGACCCGGCCAGTTAAGGCAAGGTCGGGGATGATCAGGCCAGCTAAAAATTCATTGGAAAATTCCACGTTCATGTGTATTTAGTCATACGATCCAAGTGTTTCGATCACCATTTACTGAAGAAGATGCTCAAAAGTTGCACCATTTACTTGTTGACAACATTCTATTCTCCTTTTAAATTTTCTAACAGTATTTAATAATACTTGACGTGGAATACTTAAGCAGATTTGTGTAATCCTTTGAATCACGTCATCTCTTGTAGTTGGCCTGTTGCGGTAGACTGTATTTTTTAGGAAGCCCCATAAATAAAAATCTGGAGATGTCAGATCTGGAGATCTTGGTGGCCATGCTACGGGACCTCCTCTACCAATCCATCGACCGTTAAACCTTTCATCAAGAAAATCTCTGACAATTCTGGCATAATGTGGAGGAGCACCATCTTGTTGTAGCCACATTCGGGCCCTTGTATGGAGATCAACGTTTTCTAGAAAGAGTGGCAGCTCGTCTCTCAGCAACTGTAAATAAGTATGTTGAGTTACGTGACCTTCAAAAAAATAAGGTCCAATCAGACATCCGTTAATAATACCACACCATACCGTTACATTCCAGCGATGCTGATGATCAACTTCTCGCATCCAATGAGGATTAACAGGAGACCAGTAGTTGCAATTATGGCGATTCAACATACCAGTACTCTGAAATGTAGCCTCGTCGCTAAAAAGAACATTGTTAAAGAAATTTTCATCATCAGTAATTTGTTGTGTTGCCCATTGGCAAAATGTTATTCTCCGTCGATAATCTTCCACAGTTAAAGCTTGATTTAGAGTAATGTGGTAAGGATGGTAACGCGCATATCGTAAATATCTACTGGCCGTAGATCTTGGAATACCCATTGTTAACTCGATTTCGCGTAAACTGACATGAACATTTAAATGTACCATGCCTAGAACAGCAAGAAAGCGAGGATTATTTTCATAATCGTGTTCATTCAGTGTCCTCCTTCTTCGAACGAAGTTTCCTTGTCGACCGCGCAGTTCAATGTCACGTATTACCGTATGATCAGGATGTTGTCGTTGAGGGAACCGAGCACGATACAATCTGCTTGCCTCTCGATAGTTTCGTCGACATTCTCCTAAAATAAGAAGAATGTCAACTATTTCATTAGCAGAATAGTCAGGTATTCTTTTTTAGTTGTAAATGCAATTATTTATCAAAACACACCACAAAAGAAATAATATGTTATTATACTATACAATATTATAAAACGAAAAAGTTTAATTCTCTGTGCCAATATAAGTGTGCTCAATTTGAAAACAATTTGATGTAAACAGTAATAATTATTGACTATTACCGATCAATGCTGAATACTACCTGTCACTATTGGATACAGGTGGTCAACACTTATTAACTTTTGTTCTTATTTGATATAAGTGGTTAACCCTGGTAAATATTGATAATAGTAAAAATAGTAAAATTTTCCGCTCTTTCCATTTACGAGGTCAAAAATAGGGGTTCCCATTTGAAAAAATCGATTTGACCTTCAAATGACCTTGATCATTGACCTCAAGGTCATAACCAAGGTCACGATCAGATGGGCCCCTCTGAACCCTACAACTTCTGTATTTAACACTCGTATGCGTAATTATGGGAATGTTTGGATGCGTTGATTGATTTTGATTTTAAACATGACCATGACCATGACCATGGCCTTGACTCAAGGACATATCTGAACGTAAAATTCTCCGCTTTTTCCATTTACGAGGTCAAAAATGGGGGTTCCCATTTGAAAAAATCGATTTGACCTTCAAATGACCTTGATCATTGACCACAAGGTCATAACCAAGGTTACGATCAGTTGGGCCCCTCTGAACCCTACAACTTTTGTATTTAACAATTTGTCTCGTATGCCTAATTATGGGAATGTTTTGATGCGTTGATTGATTTTGATTTTAAACATGACCATGACCATGACCATGACCTTGACTCCAGGACATATCTGAACGTAAAATTTTCCGCTCTTTCCATTTACGAGGTCAAAAGTGGCGGTTCCCATTTGAAAAAATCGATTTGACCTTCAAATGACCTTGATCATTGACCTCAAGGTCATCACCAAGGTCACGATCAGTTGGGCCCCTCTGAACCCTACAACTTTTGTATTAAAAGTTTTTTTCCATCTCCCTTAGTTTTCGAGATATTTGCCTGGTGGTTTTAAAATGGGACACCCGGTATAGACGAAAAATACTCGTAAATACCTATAAAAAAAATCACCATTCTGGAGTTTATTACTTTCAGACAAATTTTATGGCTGATATTTCTTCCAGATGTTGCCATGGCCTTGTAAAAAAATTGGCGGTATAAAATTCGATCCGGATCATTTGCATTCGGGGGTGTGAGGGGGTTATTAAAGCGAAATATACTTTTAAATATCGATAAAAAAATCACCACTCGGGAGTTCATTAGTTTCAAACAAATTTTAGGGCTGATATTTTTTCCAGATGTTGCCGTAACCTTGTAGAAAAATTGGCGATATGAAATTCGATCCGGGTCATTTCCATTCGGGGGTGTGAGGGGGCTAAAATAGCGAAAAATGCACGTAAATATCGATAAAAAAGATCATTACTCGGGAGTTTAATGCTTTCAGACAAATGTTATGCATGATATTTCTTCCAGATGTTGCCTCAGCTTTGCTAATAAATTGGCGATATGAATTTTGTTCCGGAAAATTTCCATGCGGGGGTGTGAGGTGGGTAATATAGACGAAAAATACTCGTCAATACCCATAAAAAATTCACCACTCGGGAATTTATTACTTTCAGACAAATTTTATGGCTGATGTTTCTTCCAGATGTTGCCATAGCCTTGTAAAAGAATTGGCGATTGAAATTCGATTCGGATCATTTCCATTCGGGGTGTGAGGGCGATAATATAGCGAAATATACATGTAATTATCGATAAAAAAATCACCACGCGGGAGTTTATTATCTTGAGACAAGTTTTGCGGCTGATATTTCTTCCAGATGTTGCCATAGCCTTGTAGAAAAATTGGCGATATGAGACTCGATCCGGATCATTTCCATTCGGGGGTGTAAAGGGGCTAATATTGCGAAAAATACACGTAAATATGGATAAAAAAATTACCACTCGGGAGTTTATTACTTTCAGACTACAAAGTTTATGGCTGATATTTCTTCAAGATGTTGCCATAGCCTTGTAAGAACATTGGCGATATGAAATTCGATCCGGATCATTTCCATTTTGGGGTATAAATGGACTAATATAGCGAAAAATAGAGGTAAATATCAATAAAAAGATCAATAGATTTCAAAATATGGCTTATTGATATATAAGATAAAGTATGCAGTTGTGGGACAGTTTTGAGCATACTTTTTTTTTAGTTTTTTTAGTATCAAAACGAAGCATAACACATGAAAACTCATCACCTCAGCAGATAGCTCGTGTTTCGAGATTTATTTAAAAAAACAAGTCTTTTTCGTTGCTGGTGTTTTAAAATAATCGCATTCAAAGAAAATAACAATAGTGGGTCTATATTTTTTAACGTATTTCTGACTGTTCCACTACTGTGATGTGGAAATCAAGAGGTAGCTAAAGTGGGACAAGGATTTCGCTATACGCATTCGGAAAATTAGCCTCGAAAAATTGGTACCATGTTATGCACTAATTTCATCAAAATAACGCAGTGACTTCATAGTAAAGACCATAAATAATGCTAATAAATTAATGACATCGTCGTAAGTGTTTATCGTAGATTTTTTATTGCTGTCTCACTACTGGTCCGAAAATGGGCTTTGTCCCAGTACTGCTTCCTTTTTTAGTCAATTCTCTGTTATTGCTGAAATCGTTTTTTCCGTAAACAGTTGTATCCCAAAATCGGATTTTCGATTTTTAATACATCATTTTTCCATTTTATATACTATTAAAGCTCATATTATTTATGTGTTATTAATGAACTTCAAGTAGTATTCAGTTTTTCACTATTTAATAAAAAAACAAAACAATTTTGATTGCTATCAACTGATAAGAATTTTTCCATCGGTCTTACAGTCTTACAAATTAAATTAAAATAATTAATATTTATCCCTGTCAGATTGCCCTTGTTTATAATCACCCCCGCAAAATCTGAAATAAAAACTTTAATTGAAATCTGGAAAAAATTTTGTTAGCAAAGGACGATCTGACTTTTGATAGCTATAATTTGTCCTTAGCGATTATTGATTAATAAGTGATTTGTTGTCAATATTCATGTTTGGAAAACATAAAGAGATATCGTGATAAAATTAAATTATTTTGAGTAGAACAACTACCTTAGTTAGCATGTTAATCAAATGGAGGCATTTCTAGTTTATAGGTAAGGTAGTACTGTAAGGATTCGTGAGTCAATGCAGCGATCATGAAACAATACGTATTATTTAGCATTTTAATTAGGCAAATCATGTGCGAACAAATTACTTATGAACTCATGATATTTTAAATAAAGGGATTATTTAAACATAGACTAGAAAATAAATAATTTCTAATTGCACAAACGCGTGATTTCCGTACTAGCGCAAAATAGGTTAAGAAAACAACGATTTTCTATGCTCAACAATAAATACCGTTTTAAAAACATACTTTTTTATTTTTGAAAGCTCACTTTTAAAGTAACAAACTTTATTACTTTCCATCACAATTGATGTGATTCCTATTAACTGCCGTGTAAAAATGACTAATTTCAATCATTTTTATCTCAAAAAATAGGTTGGCAACATATATTTAAAAAAATAGAGAAAACTTCTTCAGATTTTAAAGAACTCGCTAGAATTTTGTTACTTTCGAAACCCACTTTTTGATACATTACAGAACTACCTTATGATTTAAATTGATGTTTAAATAAAACTATTTAAAATTATGATTATATTTTAAAGCGTCTATAATAAAATATTTCCATATTTTCTTTGTTGGCAGTAGCAACACATCGTGTTACTACTGCCAACATCGTGTGATGTTTTCAATTTAAAATTTGATCTGTTACAGAGTATATAAATTTATAATGTGATTATAATATCGTACAACGAATGTTCATTGTTTACGTAAATGAAAAAAATGACAAAACGTAAATAACTTGTTTGAAAATTAAATTCTCACATCCAGGAATAGGTAATTAAAATCGTAAATATCGACAATGTAATCAGTCTGTTAAAGAAAATAAATAAATAGGAATCACGGGCGTCATATACTTAGCGACGCTAGGCAAATAGAAGCGTACGTGTGTTTTGCGTCGTCTTCCGATTAGACTTGCCGAGCTGACGTTTCCCCCACTCTCCACCGGCCAGAGGCAGTGTCACACGTCATATTGGTCGCGCATCATATAATACCTATAATGAGAGGCGCATATTTAGCGTAAAATACGCTCTGTTCAATTCGTATATAATCGTATGCTAAGTGTTTAAGAAAAAAAAAACGAAAGACATTTATTTATAGACTTTTTCCTGCTGTTTCCAATGTTGCTATTGCTTTTACTCGGAAACTCTTCTAGTCGGAAAGTCAAGTTGAAAGTTCAGAGTCATTTTTCTCAAAGTATACCATGTTTTTGTTTGAAAATGCATTCTAAGTAGGTGAGCTAGGCCGGTTCTGGGCCACTTACCATCGGAGCTGGCGCTCGGTCGGTAAGGTAGAGCACTACCTTGCCGGTGGATGGTAATTGCAGGGAGGCCAACTCGGTCGGTAATGTAGAGCGCTACCTTGTCGGTAATTGCAGTGAGGCCAATAACCCAACTCGGTTGGTAGAGCGCTACCTTGCCGATGGATGGTAATTGCACGGAGGTCAACTCGGTCGGTAAGGTAGAGCGCTACTTATCGGTGGGTGGTAATTGCAGGGAGGTCAATAACCCAACTCGGTCGGTAAGGTAGAGTACTACCTTGCCGGTAATTGCAGGTATGCCAATAACCCAACTCGGTCGGTAAGGTAGATCGCTACCTTGCCGGTAACTGTAGGAAGGTCAACTCGGTCGGTAATGTAGAGCACTGCCTTGCCGGTAATTGCGCCAATAACCCAACTCTACCGGCCGAACGCTCTACCTTAGCAACAGAGCAGACTGCAGGGAGGGCACTAACCCAACTCTACCGGTAGAACGCCCTACCTTATCAACAGAGCATTATCACCCAACTCTACCTTACCGGCAGTGTAACGAATACACTTGGTCCAGCGGTGTTCCAATTTTTTTAACCCCGTTGAAAAAAATGTTTTCTCTTGGTTTGCAAAATAGGCCTCCGTGGCGGCGATTATTTCGTTATTGCAGTGGAATCTCTTCCCGGCGAGCGAATTTTTTAGGTTCGGAAACAAAAAAAAGTCGCACGGAGCCAAATCTGGAGAATACGGTGGATGGGGCAGCAGTTCGTAGCGTAATTCGACCAATTTAGCCGTGGCGAGTGCAGAAGTGTGAGCCGGTGCATTATCGTGGTGGAAAAGCACTTTCTTTTTAGACAAATGGGGCCGTTTTTCTTCTAACACTGTCCTGTGACCGTTTTGCCCTTCTCCAGATAGTCAATAAAAATGACACCTTGAGAATCCCAGAAAACAGTGGCCGTCACCTTTCCGGCCAACGGGACCGTCTTCGCCTTCTTCGGAGCAGGTTCACCGGGTAAGGTCCACTGTTTTGACTGCTCCTTGGTCTCTGGAGTGTAGTAGTGAATCCATGTTTCGTCGACGGTCACGTAACGAGGCAAAAACTCTTTTGGATTGCGATTAAACAGCTCCAAACACTGCTCTGAACTGGTCACACGGATGCGCTTGTTGTCTGCAGTCAGCAAACGCGGCACCCACCTTGCTGACAGCTTCCTCATGCCTAAAATCTCATGTAGGATATGCCACACGCGTTCTTCTGAGATGCCTACTATCGCAGCTATCTCGCGCACCTTTAATCGGCGGTCTGACAAAACGATATCGTGTATTTTTGTCACGTTCTCCTCCGTCGTGGCTGTTTTCGGAGCACCTGGGCGTGGATCATCAAAAACCGACGTACGACGACGTTGCAACTCGTTATACCAAAATTTAACGGTCGCCATCGAAGGAGAAGCATCCCCATACACTGCATCCAAGCGTTTAATTTCACTGCGCGATTTCCCTTCCAAAAACAAGAATCGAATCACCGACCGATATTGTTCTTTCTCCATTTTTTCAAAAATCAACGGACACATTTGCTTTCACACGCTCTCAAAAATAAACTACAACTCCGATCCGGCTGAAATTTCGTCTGTAACTGTTTACAGGAAGATACTGCACTGTAGTGTATTTCTGGTGCGATAGTGGCACCATCTGGCGGTGAGGCTAGGTACTTGTCAAATGAGCCTCGTATATACTATACTCTATATGCTATATATGCTATATATACTATATATACTATACTATATATACTATATATACTATACTATATATACTATATATATTATATTCTGTACTATATACTCTATGTTCTAGATATACTATATATGCTATGTATACTATATCCGAATTTCCATGCTGCTTAACTGTCAATTTGAATTTCGCGCCGCCGAGAGTTCCGCGCGCTCCATTAGGCGGCGAGCGGCAGCCGTCGCGCAGCCGGGACTTCCCCGCGCTGGGAGTGTAGTTCCGTGCGCTCATCTAGGCGGCGAGCGGCAGGCGTCGCGCTGCCCACTGCTGAGTCGGCGCGGTGCCGGCTATAAGTCAGTCTGTGCTCCAACACTTGACAACCACCTACACTCACGTGAAGGCGGGTGGTATTTTGTTAAATAATTAATTGATTAATTATTATTTATTATTATTAATTATTATTTTTTTATTTTTTCATTTTTTTCATTTTTTCTAATAAAGTCATACCATAACTCATAAAATTTTGTCCGTTCCGCCGTTCGATTTTTCCCTTTACAATAGCATGACTTCTGAAAATTGGTGTACGTTTGAGGTTATGTTGTCATTTTGAGGTTATGTTTCCATTGATACCCTTCGTAGCGCCATCTGTAGTTGGATCACGCATCCCTACCTTTCCGACAGAGCAGTATGCAATACCCAACTTTGCTTTGTCAATATTTTGAGGTTATGTTTGAGGTTATGTTATCATTTTGAGGTTATGTTTCCATTGATACCCTTCGTAGCGCCATCTGCAGATGAATCAGCCATCTCTACCTTACCGACAGAGCAGTATGCAACATCAGATAGGCTATCCAACTCTACAAACAGAGCCGTATGAGATAGCTTCAAACTCATCAATAATTCTTTTAGATGACATACATGATATGCACTATGTATACTGCACGCTCCACTAGCCGGCGTCGTCGTGCTGTCCACTGCTGAGTAGGCGCAACTGCCGGCTGTAAGTCAAGTTGTGCAAACCACTACCTATACTCACACATCGTGTGAGGGTGGGTGGTGGTTTGTTAAATAATTAATTTATTTCATTTTTTATTTTTTCTCCTCTTTTTTCTCCTGTTCAACAAGAGGAGCATAAGCGCTCGAGTTTTGATTCATATGATGTTAGGAACACAAGCATATACTCCCAATTCATATGTAGATAACACACGAAGCATGCATTCCAGCGCCGCTCAATGGGATTCGCATCTTCAAACCTTCACAGAATTCTTGGAAAAACGGTTTGAACAGGTTGAGACCTGCACGGAGCTCTCTGATTGGCTGACGCAATTTCAAACATCCAATAGAATTCTTGGAAAAATGGCATGGAGCTCTCTGATTGGTCGAACACCACGATCTGAAATATAAAAGGGGAGGTACAAAATTCTTGGAAACTTAGACAAGTTTCTTCACGTCTCAGCTTATTACATACGAGCCCTACGGAATTTCTACCTTACTGACAGAGCTGATTATCTCCATCGGTAATTGTAATACATTAACTTTTACATACAATGAATGCATTATATACTATGTGAACTACGTATACTGTATATGCTTTATATTCTATGTATACTACATATACTATGTATTGCATATACTATGTGAACTACATATACTATGTATGCTGTATATATTATGTATACTACATACACTATGTATACTGCATATACTATGTATACTGCATATACTATATGTACTACATGTACTATACATGCTAGCACTCTACACCGCAACCCTCTACCACTGCGCGCGAGCGCTATCTCCACCATGCTATCATTATCAACGATTGATAAGGTAGAAATCTAATTTAGCGACAGAGTGGGAAATACAAAATGGCGGGAAATTTAAAAATGGCGGGTAATTTGAAAGAGCGGGAAATTTAAGAAGCTGGACAAAATTTTCACCATTCCGGCGGGAATTCGCGGAGCATCGAACGGTAAATTTTTTTTTTAATGATAAGAGCCCCAACCATCACGTGTGAGGTACATTACCTCTCCATCATTTATTAATAGAGTTTATTCATGATCCATATGTATGTATTTGAAATAAAAATTTTTCATCAGCTTGACGTTGTGAAGTGCACACGCAGCTTTGTATGCTCCATTGTGATTGGTGCAAACAGTCACCGCCTTGTTAGGCTCGTCAAACCCTGGATAGCCGTATTCGATGACGTCGATAGCGTGGACTTTGACGCGTCTTAACCACTCTCTCCTGACTTCACCATGGACAAATACCTTCGTTGCATCATACAGACTATCTCGAATGATTTTCTCCACGTCAGTGTAGAGAATGTCTCCAGATTTCCAGGCAAGACCATGATAGCAATGCTCCAACCATGTATTCTCCCGTCGGTACTTGTCCGTGAGTCGACGCCATGGATACGGCTCTCGAAACATGATCAGCAGAGGTTCTGATTTGTCGTCTAGAGGAAGTATGGCGAGTTCCTTGAGAACGAAATCGTTCACTGGTTGCTTGAAGCCCTGCATGTCTACGACGTACCCCATTCTGAATGATGGCGCTGTATGCTATTTCAACCAATCAGAAGGCTTTCCGGAGGTTGTGACCTGATGATTGATTATCAGAAAGTTTAATCCATTATTATGTGATGAAAACCTCAACAGGCTGATATAACCGAAGACTCGCCTAACCGCTTGCGAGAGTGCTTATGATAATGCAAAGCTTTAGTGCCAAACCTTTCACATTTGGAGAAAAGGTGTTACTCCTATGCCACATTTTAGGAAAAAGTATCACTCCTCCTATGGAAAAGTGTTACCCCTCTGACACATTCTAAGAAAAAGTGTCACTCCTATGAAAAAGTGTTACAGCTCCTATGAAAACGCGCTACTCTCCCTATGAAAGGTATCACTCCTATGACGCATTCTATAGAAAAGTGTTACTCCTCCTATGAAAAAGTGTCACTCCTCCTATGGAAAAGTGTCACCCCTATGACACATTCTACGAAAAAGTGTCACTCCTATGACACATTTTAGGAAAAAGTGTTACTCCTCCTTTGAAAAGGTGTCACTCCTCCTATGAAAAAGTATCACTCCTATGACACATTTTGCGAAAAGCGCTACTCCTTCTATGAAAAAGTGTCACTCCTATGACGCATTCTACGAAAAAGTGTCACTCCTCCTATGAAAAAGTGTTACTCCTCCTATGAAAAAGTGTCACTCCTATGGAAAAGTGTCACTCCTATGACACATTTTAGGAAAAAGTGTTACGCCTATGACACATTTTAGGAAAAAGTTTTACTCCTATGACACATTTTAGGTAAAAGTATTACTCTTCTTATGAAAAGGTGTTACTCCTATGACAGATTTTAGGAAAAAGCGTTACTCCTCCTTTGAAAAGGTGTCACTCCTCCTATGAAAAAATGTTACTCCTCTTATGAAAAAATGTTACTCTCTTATGAAAAAATGTCACTCCTCCTTTGAAAAGGTGTCACTCCTCCTATGGAAAAGTGTCACTCCTATGACACATTTAGCGAAAAGCGCTACTCCTCCTATGAAAAAGTGTCACTCCTATGACACATTCTACGAAAAAGTGTCACTCCTATGACACATTTTGCGAAAAGCGCTACTCCTATGAAAAAGTGTCATTCCTATGACACATTCTACGAAAGTGTCACTCCTACGACACATTTTAGGAAAAAGTGTTACTCCTATGACATATTTTAGGAAAAAGTGTTACTCCCCCTATGAAAAGGTGTCGCGCACCGTATGACAAAGTGTTACTCCTATGAAAAAGTGTCACTCCTACGAAAAAGCGTCACTCCTGTGACACATTTTAGGAAAAAGTGTTACCCTTCTTATGAAAAAGTGTTACTCCTATGACAGATTTTAGGAAAAAGCGTTACTTCTCCTTTGAAAAGGTGTCACTCCTATGAAAAAGCGTCACTCCTATGAAACATTTTGCGAAAAGCGCTACTCCTATGAAAAAGTGTTACTCCTATGACACATTTTAGGAAAAAGTGTTACTCCCCCTATGAAAAGGTGTCGCTCACCCTATGACAAAGTGTTACTCCTATGAAAAAGTGTCACTCCTACGAAAAAGCGTCACTCCTATGACACATTTTAGGAAAAAGTGTTACCCTTCTTATGAAAAAGTGTTACTCCTATGACAGATTTTAGGAAAAAGCGTTACTTCTCCTTTGAAAAGGTGTCACTCCTATGAAAAAGCGTCACTCCTATGAAACATTTTGCGAAAAGCGCTACTCCTATGAAAAAGTGTTACTCCTATGACGCATTCTACGAAAAAGTGTTACTCCTATGATACTTTTTAGGAAAAAGTGTTACTTCTATGATGCATTCTACGAAAAAGTGTCACTCCTCCTATGAAAAAGTGTTACTCCTCCTATGAAAAAGTGTCACTCCTCCTATGGGAAACTGTAACTCCTATGACACATTCTACAAAAAAGTGTCACTCCTATGACACATTCTAGGACAAAAGTGTTACTCCTATGATGCATTCTACGAAAAAGTGTCACTTCTCATATAAAAAAGTGTTACTCCCCCTATGAATAAGTGTCACTCCTCCTATGGAAAAGTGTCACTCCTATGAAACATTCTACGAAAATGTGTCACTCCTACAACACATTTTAGGAAACAGTGTTACTCCTCCTATGAAAAGGTGTCGCGCACCCTATGAAAAAGTGGTACTCCTTCTATGAAAAAGTGTCACTCCTCCTACGAAAAGCGTCACTCCTATGACACATTTTAGGAAAAAGTGTTACTCTTCTTATGAAAAAGTGTTACTCCTATGACAGATTTTAGGAATAAGCGTTACCTCTCCTTTGAAAAGGTGTCACTCCTCCTATGAAAAAGTGTCAACCCTATGACACATTTTGCGAAAAGCGCTACTCCTATGAAAAAGTGTCACTCCTATGACGCATTCTACGAAAAAGTGTTACTTCTATGACACATTTTAGGAAAAAGTGTTACTCCTATGATGCATTCTACTAAAAAGTGTCACTCCTGCTATGAAAAAGTGTTACTCCTCCTATGAAAAAGTGTCACTCCTCCTATGGAAAACTGACACGCCTATGACACATTTTAGGAAAAAGTGTTACTCCTATGATGCCTCCTACGAAAAAGTGTCACTCCCCCTATGAAAAAGTGTCACTTCTATGACACATTTTGCGAAAAGCGCTACTCCTGTGAAAATGTGTCACTCCTATGACACATTCTTTGAAAAAATGTTACTCCTCCTATGAGAAAATGTCACTCCTATGAAAAGTGTTACTCCTATGACACAATTTAGGAAAAAGTGTTACTCCTATGAAAAAGTGTCACTCCTATGACATACTTTGAGAAAAACTGTCAGTCCTCCTATGAAAGAGTATCACTCCTATGGAAAAGTGTCACTCCTATGACACATTCTACGAAAAAGTGTTACTCCTACGACACATTTTGGGAAAAGTAGGGTAGACTTGGGTTATCGACTTTTGACAAGGTAGACTGCTCTGCTGGTTGGGTTATTGACTGTTGGACCACCCTGCCGGCAGCGCTCTATCGGTTGGATTAATGGCTTACGTAGTATTCCGCTCTTTTCATAAGCTTATCAACACAGCTTGTCAAACCGATAGAGCGCTGCCGGCAGGGTGGTCCAACAGTCAATAACCCAACCAGCAGAGCAGTCTACCTTGTCAAAAGTCGATAACCCAAGTCTACCCTACTTTTCCCAAAATGTGTCGTAGGAGTGACACATTTTCGTAGAACGTGTCATAGGAGTGACACTTTTCCATAGGAGTGACACTCTTTCATAGGAGGACTGACACTTTTTCTCAAAGTATGTCATAGGAGTGACACTTTTTCGTAGAAGTAACACTTTTTCCTAAATTGTGTCATAGGAGTAACACTTTTCATAAGAGTGACATTTTCTCATAGGAGGAGTAACATTTTTTCAAAGAATGTGTCATAGAAGTGACACATTTTCACAGGAGTAGCGCTTTTCGCAAAATGTGTCATAGAAGTGACACTTTTTCATAGGGGGAGTGACACTTTTTCGTAGGAGGCATCATAGGAGTAACATTTTTTCCTAAAATGTGTCATAGGCGTGACAGTTTTCCATAGGAGGAGTGACACTTTTTCATAGGAGGAGTAACACTTTCATAGCAGGAGTGACACTTTTTTGTAGAATGCATCATAGGTGTAACACTTTTTCCTAAAATGTGTCACAGGAGTAACACTTTTTCGTAGAATGCGTCATAGGAGTGAAACTTTTTCATAGGAGTAGCGCTTTTCGCAAAATTTATCATAGGGTTGACACTTTCATAGGAAGAGTGACACCTTTTCAAAGGAGGAGTAACGCTTTTTCCTAAAATCTGTCATAGGAGTAACACTTTTTCATAAGAAGAGTAACACTTTTTCCTAAAATGTGTCATAGGAGTGACGCTTTTTCGTAGGAGTGACACATTTTCATAGAAGGAGTAACACTTTTTCATAGGGTGCGCGACACCTTTTCATAGGAGGAGTAACACTTTTTCCTAAAATGTGTTGTAGGAGCGACACTTTTTCGTAGAATGTTTCATAGGAGTGACACTTTTCCATAGGAGGAGTGACACTTATTCATAGGAGGAGTAACACTTTTTCATATGAGGAGTGACACTTTTTCGTAGAATGCATCATAGGAGTAACACTTTTGTCCTAAAATGTGTCATAGGAGTGACACTTTTCCATTGGGGGAGTGGCACCTTTTCATAAGAGGAGTAACACTTTTTCCTAAAATGTGTCATAGGAGTGACACTTTTTCGTAGAATGTGTCATAGGAGTTACAGTTTTCCGCAGGAGGAGTGACACTTTTTCATAGGAGGAGTAACACTTTTTCATAGGAGGAGTGACACTTTTTCATAGAATGCATCATAGAAGTAACACTTTTTCCTAAAATGTGTCATAGCAGTAAGACTTTTTCGTAGAATGCGTCATAGGAGTGACACTTTTTCATAGGAGTAGCGCATTTCGCAAAATGTGTCATAGGAGTGACACTTATTCACAGGAGGAGTGACACCTTTTCAAAGGAGGAGTAACGCTTTTTCCTAAAATCTGTCATAGGAGTAACACTTTTTCATAAGAAGGGTAACACGTTTTCCTAAAATGTGTCATAGGAGTGACGCTTTTTCGTAGGAGTGACACTTTTTCATAGGAGTAACACTTTGTCATAGGGTGCGCGACACCTTTTCATAGGGGGAGTAACACTTTTTCCTAAAATGTGTCATAGGAGTAACACTTTTTCCTAAAATGTGTCGTAGGAGTGACACTTTCGTAGAATGTGTCAGAGGAATGACACATTTTCATAGGAGTAGCGCTTTTCAAAAAATGTGTCATTGGAGTGACACTTTTTCGTAGAATGTGTCATAGGAGTTACACTTTTCCATAGGAGGAGTGACACTTTTTCATAGGAGGAGTAACACTTTTTCATAGGAAAAGTGACACTTTCTCGTAGAATGCGTCATAGGAGTGACACTTTTTCATAGGAGGAGTAGCGCTTTTCGCTAAATGTGTCATAGGACTGACACTTTTCCATAGGAGGAGTGACACCTTTTCAAAGGAGGAGTAATACTTTCTCATAGGAGTGACACTTTTTCATAGGAGGAGTAACATTTTTTCATAGGAGGAGTGACACCTTTTCAAAGAAGGAGTAACGCTTTTTCTTAAAATCTGTCATAGGAGTAACACTTTTTCATAAGAAGAGTAACACTTTTTCCTAAAATGTGTCATAGGAGTAAAACTTTTTCCTAAAATGTGTCATAGGCGTAACACTTTTTCCTAAAATGTGTCATAGGAGTGACACTTTTCCATAGGAGGAGTGACACTTTTTCATAGGAGTAACACTTTTTCATAGGAGGAGTGACACTTTTTCGTAGAATGCGTCATAGGAGTGACACTTTTTCATAGAAGGAGTAGCGCTTTTCGCAAAATGTGTCATAGGAGTGATAATTTTTCATAGGAGGAGTGACACCTTTTCAAAGGAGGAGTAACACTTTTTCCTAAAATGTGTCATAGGAGTGACACTTTTTCGTAGAATGTGTCATAGGGGTGACACTTTTCCATAGGAGGAGTGAAACTTTTTCATAGGAGTAGTAACACTTTTCTATAGAATGCGTCATAGGAGTGAACCTTTCATAGGGAGAGTAGCGCGTTTTCATAGGAGCTGTAACACTTTTTCATAGGAGTGACACTTTTTCGTAGAATGTGTCATAGGGGTGACACTTTTCCATAGGAGGAGTGAAACTTTTTCATAGGAGGAGTAACACTTTTCTATAGAATGCGTCATAGGAGTGACACCTTTCATAGGGAGAGTAGCGCGTTTTCATAGGAGCTGTAACACTTTTTCATGGGAGTGACACTTTTTCGTAGAATGTGTCATAGGGGTGACACTTTTCCATAGGAGGAGTGACACTTTTTCATAGGAGGAGTAACACTTTTTCCTAAAATGTGGCATAGGAATAACACCTTTTCTCCAAATGTGAAAGGTTTGGCACTAAAGTTTTGCATTATCATAAGTATTGATTCCGAAAGCGAGTATGTTAAAAGGTGCTGGTTTCCTGTTGATTCAGATGGACTACCAACCCCATATCAAACCAATAGCAATATATATATATATATATATATATATATATATATATATATATATATATATATATATATATTGTAAACCAAATGAAAGTATCATTAGTCAGAGTTCAGCTGAAGTGTTGATACATAAACACCTCAGATTTTGTGTTATGTGTGTCGCGAATGGATTTGACTGTAAATAACAGTTGCAGCTTTAATATATGTTTAGTTCGAGCTGAACTCCGAAAGCATAAACATGGCATATCCTCAGCGGGAAGCGGATAGTCTTCGTATATTCAGAGATGCTATCAAGCAAAAATCTATGTCTTTGAAGAACAGCATCGACAATTCTCTCGATAATGTGAGAAATGATGTCTCTTATTTAAAGATGATGGCGGATTTAGATTGTATTGATAGTATTCCATATACCAGTGCTGTTGACGCTGATAAGAAAATGGTTTCACTTGTCGAGAATTATTTATCCAAGCTCAAACGTAATTCAAAGAGGTATCTTGATAATGTATATGGTGTTTACAAAAAAGCAAATATTATTATGTTTGGTAATTCGCCAATAGAGTTTGAAGGTAACATCGTGAAAGTATGCGGTGCAACTTTCCAACTGACTGAGGGCTTATTACAGTTGCTGTTTAGAAACAATCCTGATGGAAATCGCATTAATTCAGCTGATTTGGAAAATTATAGAATGATCATAGTAAATTCATGCTCATAAAAAGCTGCACTGCGCAAATGAGTCGATTCGGAAACTAAAAAGTAACAAATTTTATAATTTTATTTCACCAACGTTCGAACAATCGTCAAGAGTATTTCCAGGATTGAGGGATGTCCTTTCTGAAGTTAAAAATGCTAGTAATGTAATAGGAGAGAAATATAAGACTGCCGAGCAAAAAGATTCTGCAGTGGTAGCCAAATTGAAGGTCAATCCTCTAAATCTCACAACTGTCAATGAAGAAAATTCTCAAATTGACTCTCATTCTCTAGTGGAAACTGCCAATAACGTGGATAATTATTACAAACCTTATCATTCTAATAAAGATGCATCTGATTTCCCACCAATAAAAATTCATCGAGAAAACTTTGGGAAGAAAAACATGACAAATGTAAAATAAAAAATAAGGACTTGATTAATTGGAGGTGTAAATGGAAAAAAAGACTGTGGCCTAGTGATGATGAGGAGGAGGAGGAAGAAGTTGTTTCATCATTGCAAGACAATATTGCAACTGCATATGAACTCAATGTCTGGGATGACCCTAACAAATTAGTTGACCGCCTTCGAGTACTCATTGTTGAGCAAAATATGGTAAATAACTCTGCAGAAATCTATTTTATTATTATTAATGAACTTCGCGAGGCAAGGCTCATATATTACATGGTAAAGGAATGTTGATTGATTGGGAGGTAATTGTATGTGGTTGTACCTCACAGGTGGGAGCGACTGTTGGGGCTCTCACCATTTAAAAAATACAAATTGTTTTTAGGTTAGCATACATAGAAAGCCAGTGTAGTAGTTGCTCAGCTGATCGCTAGGTTGCTTTAATATGAAAGTACTCTCGCAAGCGGTTAGGCGAGTCTTCGGTTATATCAGCCTGTTGAGGTTTTCATCACATAATAATGGATTAAACTTTCTAATAATCAATCATCAGGTCACAATCTCCGGAAAGCCTTCTGATTGGTTGAAGTAGCATACAGCGCCATCATTCAGAATGGAGTACGTCGTAGACATGCAGGGCTTCAAGCAACCAGTGAACGATTTCATTCTCAAGGAACTCGCCATACTTCCTCTAGACGACAAATCAGAACCTCTGGTGCTCATGTTTCGAGAGCCGTATCCATGGCGTCGACTCACGGACAAGTACCGACGGGAGAATACATGGTTGGAGCATTGCTATCATGGTCTTGCCTGGAAATCTGGAGACATTCTCTACACTGACGTGGAGAAAATCATTCGAGATAGTCTGTATGATGCAACGAAGGTATTTGTCCATGCTGAAGTCAAGAGAGAGTGGTTAAGACGCGTCAAAGTCCACGCTATCGACGTCATCGAATACGGCTATCCAGGTTTTGACGAGCCTAACAAGGCGGTGACTGTTTGCACCAATCACAATGGAGCATACAAAGCTGCGTATGCACTTCACAACGTCAAGCTGATGAAAAATTTTTACTTCAAATACATACATATGGATCATGAATAAACTCTATTAATAAATGATGGAGAGGTAATGTACCTCACAGGTGATGGTTGGGGCTCTTATCATTAAAAAAAAAATTTACAGTTCGATGCTCCACGAATTCCCGCCGGAATGGTGAAAATTTTGTCCAGCTTCTTAAATTTCCCGCTCTTTCAAATTACCCGCCATTTTTAAATTTCCCGCCATTTTGTATTTCCCACTCTGTCGCTAAATTAGATTTCTACCTTATCAATCGTTGATAGTGATAGCATGGTGGAGAGAGCGCTCGCGCGCAGTGGTGGAGGGTTGCGGTGTAGAGTGCTAGCATGTATAGTACATGTAGCACATATAGGATATGTAGTATACATAATATATGCAGTATACATAGTATATGTAGTATACATAGTATATACAGCATACATAGTATATGTAGTTCACATAGTATATGCAGTATACATAGTATATGTAGTATACATAGTATATAAAGCATATACAGTATACGTAGTTCACATAGTATATAATGCATTCATTGTATGTAAAAGTTAATGTATTACAATTACCGATGGAGATAATCAGCTCTGTTAGTAAGGTAGAAATACCGTAGGGCTCGTATGTAATAAGCTGTGACGTGAAGAAACTTGTCTAAGTTTCCAAGAATTTCGTACCTCCCTTTTTATATTTCAGATCGTGGTGTTCGACCAATCAGAGAGCTCCATGCCATTTTTCCAAGAATTCTATTGGATGTTTGAAATTGCGTCAGCCAATCAGAGAGCTCCGTGCAGGTCTCAACCTGTTCAAACCGTTTTTCCAAGAATTATGTGAAGGTTTGAAGATGCGAATCCCATTGAGCGGTGCTGGAATGCATGCTTCGTGTGTTATCTATATATGAATTGGGAGTATATGCTTGTGTCCCTAACATCATATGAATCAAAACTCGAGCGCTTATGCTCCTCTTGTTAAACAGGAGAAAAAAGAGGAGAAAAAATAAAAAACGAAATAAATAAATAATTAAAAAAACCACCACCCACCCTCACACGATGTGTGAGTATAGGTAGTGGTTTGCACAACTTGACTTATAGCCGGCAGTTGCGCCTACTCAGCAGTGGACAGCACGACGACGCCGGCTAGTGGAGCGTGCAGTATACATAGTGCATATCATGTATGTCATCTAAAAGAATTATTGATGAGTTTGAAGCTATCTCATACGGCTCTGTTTGTAGAGTTGGATAGCCTATCTGATGTTGCATACTGCTCTGTCGGTAAGGTAGAGATGGCTGATCCATCTGCAGATGGCGCTACGAAGGGTATCAATGGAAACATAACCTCAAAATGATAACATAACCTCAAACATAACCTCAAAATGTTGACAAAGCAGAGTTGGGTATTGCATACTGCTCTGTCGGAAAGGTAGGGATACGTGATCCAACTACAGATGGCGCTACGAAGGGTATCAATGGAAACATAACCTCAAAATGACAACATAACCTCAAACGTACACCAATTTTCAGAAGTCATGCTATTGTAAAGGGATAAATCGAACGGCGGAACGGACAAAATTTTATGAGTTATTGTATGACTTTATTAGAAAAAATGAAAAAAATGAAAAAATAAAAAAATAATAATTAATAATAATTAATAATAATTAATCAATTAATTATTTAACAAAATACCACCGCCTTCACGTGAGTTTAGGTGGTTGTCAAGTGTTGGAGTACAGCCTGACTTATAGCCGGCACCGCGCCGACTCAGCAGTGGGCAGCGCGACGCCTGCCGCTCGCCGCCTAGATGAGCGCACGGAACTACACTCCCAGCGCGGGGAAGTCCCGGCTGCGCGACGGCTGCCGCTCGCCGCCTAATGGAGCGCGCGGAACTCTCGGCGGCGCGAAATTCAAATTGACAGTTAAGCAGCATGGAAATTCAGATATAGTATACATAGCATATATAGTATATATAGAACATAGAGTATATAGTATAGAATATAATATATATAGTATATATAGTATTGTATATATAGTATATATAGCATATATAGCATATAGAGTATAGTATATATAGTATAACATATACAGTATATAGCATATATAGTGTATAGTATTTGGGTTATCAACTGCTGGTAGACTGCCGGTAAGGTAGAGTTGGGTGATAATGCTCTGTTGATAAGGTAGAGCGTTCTACCGGTAGAGTTGGGTTATTGGCGCAATTATCGGCAAGGCAGTGCTCTACATTACCGACCGAGTTGACCTTCCTACATTACCGGCAAGGTAGTGATCTACCTTACCGACCGAGTTGGGTTATTGGCATACCTGCAATTACCGGCAAGTTAGTACTCTACCTTACCGACCGAGTTGGGTTATTGACCTCCCTGCAATTACCACCCACCGATAAGTAGCGCTCTACCTTACCGACCGAATTGACCTCCCTGCAATTACCATCCATCGGCAAGGTAGCGCTCTACCAACCGAGTTGGGTTATTGGCCTCACTGCAATTACCGGCAAGGTAGCGCTCTACATTATCGACCGAGTTGGCCTCCCTGCAATTACCATCCACAGCCAAGGTAGCGCTCTACCTTACCGACCGAGCGCCAGCTCCGATGGTAAGTGACCCAGAACCGGCCTAGCTCACCTACTATTCTATCTTTCGAAAGTACAATTCTTAAGCTACAAAACCCTAAACAGTAATAAGATTAAAAAGACAGCGACGGAGGCCGCACGTGCTCTTCGTGCTGCGCCCGAGCGAACTCTTTCAATCCTGTTAATTTTTAGTTAAATTTCTAATTTTTTTTTTATTTTTATTCGAATAGGTATGATATAATTGGGAAGTTCCTGATACTGAAAATCGTTTTAGATCTAACTTTTCGGTATCTGCTAATAATTTGATATAGTGAAACGATGGAGTTTCAGGCACTGTTTTTGCTGAATCTAACCGTTGTTTTAGTTTATGTATAGTTTTTAAATATTCATCTTTTGATGAAAGAAGCAAACAATATTTGCAAAATATTTTGTTACCCTCTCGTAAAGATCTTGTGGCGTTGGTATATAATTATCGGATACTTCCCGCAATCTTGCCCGCCTAGCATTACTTTTTACGGAAGCACCAATTCCATAACATCCATTTTCTCCGTGAGCAGTCCGATGACAATGCCACTTCAACAGAAAAATCTTCATAGTGATGAAGATGATTCTAGAAGTTGTGTATTTTTTACACATTTACTTCTTTAACGAAATCAAAAAATTTTTTAATGTAATTAATTATTATTTCTTGGATTAGGTAAAGTGCTACGGCATCATGAATTAAATTGTCTGAAAAAATTGTCATTCTTCTGTGTTCAATTTTAGAATACGATCTTTTATGGTAAATTACTATTGTCGTCAAAGTACATTGATTATTATTATTATTATAGTAAAATTATTGCGCCACATCTTATCCAATGAAAGCCTCTGCCTTTTTAATCTTATTAATTTTGAATTCTTCATTTCTCCAACTCGAAAAATTAGGGTCTTGAAGCTTAAGACTTGTACTTTCCAATGTTAAAATGCATTTTGAAAAAGGAACATGATATACTGTGAGAAAAATGGCTTTGAACTTTGAACTTGAATTTCTGACCAGAAGAAAGCGTTTCGGAGTAACAAACATAGTACGATTGGAAAGAGCAGGAAAAAATCTATGGATATATGTCTTTTGTTTTTTCTGAGAGACGCCGCATACGATTATAAGCGAGTTAAACAGAGCGTATTTTACGCCCAAAAATGCGCCGCGCGCGCCTGCTGGCCCGCTTCTGCTGTGGACGTTCTCACATGTTCGAGATTCGAGTGCAGCGGGCTCACGCGAGCCAGCGGCGGCCGTGCGGCCGTGCCGACTCTCTCCGATTCTCCCCGCTCCGCAGCGATTTCAGGAACTGATCGCACGCTGTATACAGTTTGTCCAAGCGCCGCCGACTCTCGTGAGCTGTGTCAGCTTCACCCACTCCGTCTCGACTCAAGTCGCACAGATCGTGTGTACATGAGTGGATATCTATATTATATGTTCGAGTGTAGCGGAGTCGCGGGAGCGGCGCGATCCAACGCCAACTCTTCCCGATTTTTCCACTTCGCTCCAATTTGGCGCACTTATAGCTCGTATTATAATAGATGAGTAAACATAACGCTAAAATCAACTTTTCAATAAAAGAATTTATAATTAATGGTAAATATTTGTTTTTTCGTTTAAGAGTAATTTTTCTAATTCTGTTTATTTCATTTTTTGTACATTAAAACTAATTTTAGTTATACGTTAAATAATTAACGTACTTAAAGCCAAGTGAAGTTCTTCATAATGTGAGAAACATGGCGTGAATAGTTATAATCTAGTATTGACTAAAACGTGATTTTATGTAATAGATTAATCTAAAAAATAGAAAGAGATATATGGTATTGAAATATTTTTGATGTATATCATGGAAAGATTTATAATTTGTTAAATACTGTTGATCTTAATTTTTCTCAGAGAGAAAACCCATTTGTAAAAATAATCAAATTTCTTTTTGTATGAATAGGTGGAGTAATTATGAAATTCAAATTTAACATCAATTTTGTTAAGTGGATGAATTTACACATCTATCACACTAGTTTGTTTACTGCAAAGATTGGTTCATAAATTCTAAAGATATTTCAGGTGGGAATTGTTCCGTTTTTTTTTTTTTTTTTTTTTTTTTTCAAATCACAATTTTCCGTGGTGATATTATATATCAATTGAGTTTTCATATTATTTAAAATAAAGCGGCTGTAAAATCATTAGTATGTGATGAGTAGATTTCAAGGTTTCAAAGAAATTTAAACCAGACAGAACTTATTGTTTCTGATGTTGCATACATAATAACATCGTCATATTGTCAAATTTGATTTTCAATTGTAATTTTTCGTTTCTATAATTTTGTATTTTTCGAAAAATCTCCAGTCATTGATACGAAATTCCGATCTTTATCTGATGCACGAGCATTTTTTTTTTTAGAAAAACTAACAGGAAAATTTTTTGCCGATGCAAATGATTTTGTCTGCTTGACTACCGTACGCTAAATTCCGTAATGTATGCGAAATGCATCTCGTAGGCCACAAATCTAATGGATGAAATCAGTACATACATAATCATATTTTTTCGATTCAGTATGCCTAAAATGCGATTTTACATATACATAAATTTTTCAAATCGCCTTTACGCCCCCTGTATAGATATATTGTTCGATACACGTGCGAAAGATTATTCTACACTCGTGTGCTAGAATCAACACTTACGCACATGTATCGAAATATATTATTAAGTATAAGAAGAAACTATATTTTCTAAACTTTAATTAAATGAGAAAAAAAAATTACATTAGGCGCCCCTAACAAAAGAATTGTTGTTACTTTACATGGTACCATGGTCTTATACTTGTTCGCGCCAAAATAGTATTTTTTTATGATAGTTGCTTGAAACATGCCTTTTTCACTACTAAACGTCGCATAGAAAATCGTTCATTTCGAGCGTAAGTTGGGAAAAGATGAAAAAAATCCATTTTTTTTTTCAAAGTTTAGCGGGAAAGAAAATTTTTCCCCGCTACCTACAACGTAATATTGTAAAATTGTTCTCTTAGTGTAATATTTATACATTTTATACTTTTTTTGGCTTGTTTGGAATGATATAAGATAATTTTTAAAGTTTCAATGGTAAAATAACAAGAGTTATTACCACAAATACAAACAATTGAAAAAAATTATATTTCGATTTAAAATAAATATAAAAAAGGCGCATTTATTTGTAATAAGCTATGCAAATAAAAATAGAAAATGCAATGATTTGTAACTGCATAGTAGATGACTCGAAATGCGCGATCCCCTATGCCTACACAACTCTGATGCATACAAAAAGAACCTCTCACAGATTCGTTAGAAAAAAGGTGTGTACTTAACACGGAAAGAAGAGCTATTTCAGACTTAGGTGAGGAGTTTTCAGCTCATTTTCTCCGTTTGTTGCACAATATGCTATTTGGATATGCTTGCCCGTCATTCGATTTTCGGACTCGTTTGCCAACGTACAAACGCGATTGCACGTACGCGAAAATCGAGTACGTGAAATAGTATTTTACGTCGGCAAAAGAGTCGGTAAAATCGAATATTACGGACATGTACATCAAAAACTAATTTTTTTTAGTCTTCTGAAGAACATTTTCCAGGACGTAATGGAGGTATGAAAAAATAGAAAAACCGAAACCATTTTTGTTTGTTATTTAATTTCTTACAAATAAAGTATTATAGCGATGGAATAAGTTTTAGCATACTAAAATAAAAAATCATTTTTCTCATATATATTTTATATTAGTCTATTATTACGAATATATTCCTCTCTTAAAAGAATGATGAAGGAAATGTGAAGCCGAAATAAAACGTTTCCGATTGGTCAAGTCCGTTTAAAAGGAGCCACCGACTGGTCGACGGTAACTAATGTTTTTCGCTTACGGTCTTGACTGATTGGGCCAAATAAAACCCGCAAATTTTCGAATAATGCACTATTTAAACTAAAAATATAAGTATAAATAGTATTAATCACTCGAAATTTGGTTTTGTATGACAAAAAAATATTAAAAATTTATCTGTAGTTAACAATGAAGGACGATGAATACTGTTCTGTATTCAGCTAAATTTCTAAACAACAAATTGCTTCCTCCTAAAGGAAGCTTTGTAATCGTAAAATTTTCATAGCAACATAATGAATTATTTTCAGTCATAAAATTTGTCTCGAATTCATAAAATCCCCAGAGCTGATTTTTTTCGGTATTTTTCGTGTATTTTTCGCTATTTTTGGCCCTTTGCCCCCCCCCCCCCGCCCCCTACCACAAAGCTAAACGTTCCGGATCCATTGCCATGCTCCCAACATTTTTACAAGTTCATAGCAAGACAATTTTTTTACAAGGCCATGGCAACATCTGGAAGAAATATCAGCCATAAAATTTGTCTGAAACTAATAAACTCCCTAGTGGTGATTTTTTTAACGATATTTTCTTGGATATTTCGCTATTTTCGCAACCGCACACCCCCGCAAGGAAATGCTCCGGATCGAATGTCATATCGCCAATTTTGGCAAGGCTATGGCAGCATCAGGAAGAAATATCATCCATACAATTTGTCTGAAAGTAATAAACTCCAGAGTGATGATTTTTTTATTGATATTTTTGTGTATTTTCCGGTATTTTAGCCTCCTCACACCCCCGAATGGAAATGATGCGGATCGAACTTCATATGGCCAATTTTTTTGCAAGGCTATGACAACATCAGGAAGAAATATCATCCATAAAATTTGTCTGAAAGTATTAAACTCCCGTGTGGTGATTTTTTTATCGACATTTACGTGTATTTTTCGCTATTTTAGCCCCCTCACACCCCCGAATGGAAATGATCCGGATCAAATTTCATATCGCCAATTTTTTTTCAAACGCTATGGCAACATCTTGAAGAAATATCAGCAATAAAATTTGTCTGAAACTAATAAACTCCCTAGTGGTGATTTTTTTATTGATATTTTCTTGGATATTTCGCTATATTAGCACCCTCACACCCTCGCAAGGAAATGCTCCGGATCGAATGTCATATCGCCAATTTTGGCAAGGCTATGGCAGCATCAGGAAGAAATATCATCCATACAATTTGTCTGAAAGTAATAAACTCCCGAGTGGTGTTTTCTTTTATCGGTATTTACGAGTATTTTTTGCTATATTGGCCACCTCACGCCCCCGCATGGAAATGTTCCGGATCCAATTTCATATCGCTAATTTTTTTGCAATACTATGTCAACATCTGAAAGAAATATCAGCAACAAAATTTGTCTAAAAGTAATAAACTCCTGAGTGGTGATTTTTGTATCTATATTTTCATGGATTTTGCGTTATTTTAGCCCCCTCACACGCTCGAATGGAAATGATCCGGATCGAATTTCATATCGCCAATTTTTTTTCAAACGCTATGGCAACATCTTGAAGAAATATAAGCAATAAAATTTGTCTGAAACTAATAAACTCCCTCGTGGTGATTTTTTTATTGATTTTTTCTTGGATATTTCGCTATATTAGCACCCTCACACCCTCGCAAGCAAATGCTCCGAATCAAATTTCATATCGCCAATTTTTTGCAAGGATATGGCAGCGTCAGGAAGATATATCATCCATAAAATTGGTCTGAAAGTAATAAACTCCCGAGTGGTGTTTTTTTTATTGATATTTTCTTGGATATTTCGCTATTTTAGCACACTCACACCCCCGCATGGAAGTGATCCGGACCGTATTTCATATCGCCAATTTTTTAGAAGGCTATCGCAACATCTGGAAGAAATATCAGCCATAAACTTTGTCTGAAACTACTAAACTCCCGAGTGATGATTTTTTTATTGATATTTTCGTCTATTCTTCGCTATTTTAGTCCCCTCACACCCCCGAATGGAAGTGATCCGGACAGAATTTCATATCACCAATTTTTTTACAATGCTATGGCAACATCTGGAAGAAATATCAGCCATAAAATTTGTCTGAAAGCAATAAACTCCCGGGTGGTGATTTTTTTCATTGATATTTACGTGTATATTCGGCTGTATTAGCCACCTCACGCTCACGCATGGAAATGTTCCGAATCGAATTTCATATCGCCAATTTTTTTACAAGGCCATTGCAACATCTGGAAGAAATATCTGCCATAAACTTTGTCTGAATCTACTAAACTCCCGAGTATTGATTTTTTTATTGATATTCTCGTCTATTCTTCGCTATTTTAGTCCCCTCGCACCCCCGAATGGAAGTGATCCGGACAGAATTTCATATCGCCAATTTTTTTACAATGCTATGGCAACATCTGGAAGAAATATCAGCCATAAAATTTGTCTGATAGCAATAAACTCCCGAGTGGTGATTTTTTTTATTGATATTTACGTGTATATTTGGCTATATTAGCCACCTCACGCCCACGCATGGAAAAGTTCCTAATCGAAATTCATATCGCCAATTATTTTACAAGGCCATGGCAAGATTTGAAAGAAATATCAGCAATAAAATTTGTCTGATACTAATAAACTTCCGAGTGGTGATTTTTTTTATCTATATTTTCATGGATTTTGCGCTACTTCAGCCCACTCATACTTCCGAATGGAAATGATCCGGATCGAATTTCATATCGCCAATTTTTTAACAATGCTATGGCAACATCTAGAAGAAATATCAGCCATAAAATTTGTCTGAAACTAATAAACTCCCTTGTGTTCATTTTTTATCGATATTTTCTTGGATATTTCGCTATTTTAGCACCCTCACACCCCTGCATGGAAATGTTCCGAATCGAATTTCATGTCGCCAATATTTTTACAAGACTATGGCAACATCTGAAAGAAATATCAGCCATAAAGTTTGTCTGAAACTAATAAACTCCCGAGTGATGATGTTTTTATTCATATTATCGTCTATTTTTCGCTATTTTAGCCCCCTCACACCCCCGAATGGAAATGATCCGGAACGAATTTCATGTCGCCAATTTTTTTACAAGGGTATGGCAATATCTGGAAGAAATAGCAGCCATAAAATTTGTTTGAAACTAATAAACTCCCGAGTGATGATTTTTTTATCGATATTTACGTGTATTTTTCGGTATTTTAGCCTCCTCACACCCCTGCATGGAAATGTTCCGAATCGAATTTCATATCGCCAATTTTTTTGCAATGCTATGGCAACATGTGGAAGAAATATCAGCCATAAAATTTGCCTGAAAGTAATAAACTCCAGCGTAGTGATTTTTTTTATCGATATTTACGTGTATTTTTGGCTATATTAGCTTACTCACATCCCCGCATGGAAATGTTCCGGATCGAATTTCATATCGCCAATTTTTTTTTAAGGCTATGACATCAGGAAGAAATATCATCCATTCAATTTGTCTAAAAGTATTAAACTCCCGAGTGGTGATTTTTGTATCGATATTTACGTGTATTTTTCGTTATCTTAGCCCTCTCACACCCCCGAAAATGTTACGGACCGAACATCATATCGTCAATGTTTTTTCAAGGCTATGGCAACATCTGGAAGAAGTATCAGCCATAAAATTTGTCTGAAGTAACAAACTCCCGAGTTATGATTTTTTTATCGATATTTACGTTAATTTTTTGCTATGGTAGCACCTTTATACCCCCGAATGGAAATGATCCGGACCGATTTTCATATCGCCATTTTTTCTGCAAGGCTATGGCAATATGCGAAAGAAATATCAGCAATAAAATTTGTCTGAAACTATTAAACTCCCGAGTGGTGATTTTTATATGGATATTTTCCTGTATTTTTTGCTATAGTAGCACCTTTACACCCCCGAATGGAAATGATCTGGATCGATTTTCATATCGCCAATGTTTTTACAAGGCTATGGCAACATCTGGAAGAAATATCAGCCATAAAATTTGTCTGAACGTAATAAACTCCCGAGTGGTAATTTTTTTTATTGATATTGTCGTGTATATTTAGCTATATTAGCCACCTCACGCTCACGTATGGAAATGTTCCTGATCGAATATCATATCGCCAATTTTTTTGCAACGCTATGGCAACATCTGAAAGAAATATCAGCAATAAAATTTGTCTGAAACTAATAAACTCCCGAGTGGTGATTTTTTTTAATGATATTTACGTGTATATTTGCTATATTAGCCACATCACGCCCACGCATGGAAATGATCCGGATCGATTTCGTATCGCCAATTTTTTTACAATGCTATGGCAAGATTTGAAAGAAATATCAGGAATAAAATTTGTCTGATACTAATAAACTCCCGAGTGGTAATTTGTTTATCTATATTTTCATGGATTTTGCGCTATTTCAGCCCCCTCACACCTCCGAATGGAAATGTTCCCGATCGAATTTCATATCGCCAATTTTTTAACAAGGCTATGGCATCATCTAGAAGAAATATGAGCCATAACATTTGTTTGAAACTAATTAACTCCCTTGTGTTGATTTTTTATCGATATTTTCTTGCATATTTCGCTATTTTAGGGCCCTCAGACCCCTGCATGGAAATGTTCCGAATCGAATTTCATGTCGCCAATTTTTTTACAAGGCTAGGGCAACATCTGTAAGAAATATTAGCCATAAAATTTGTCTGAGACTAATAAACTCCGGAGTGGTAATTTTTTTATCTATATTTTCATGGATTTTTTGCTATTTTAGCCCCCTCACACCCCCGAATGGAAATGATCCGGATCGAATTTCATATCGCCAATCTTTTGCAAGGCATTGGCAACATCTGGAAGAAATATCGGCCATAAAATTTGTCTGAATTTCAAAAAGTCCGATGGTACAAATTTTTTTGTCATGTGTTGTCTAGTCGGGGTGGTTTTAGGGATGATTTGGGGGGATGATCACTTTGGAAATAACTTATTTTGCAGTATATACATGTTTTATGCATATCTCTAAGAGATAATATCATAAAAACCGAATTTGAAAATTTTCGATATTTCGTTCACGTTCAGAACTGCAGACACATAAATTACTTTTAAATTCTATGAAATGGCCACATTGGAGATGGGACTAAAGTTGATCATTTCCTTAGGTGATCACTGCCCTCGTATTGCTACGCTCGCTCGGCCGCGGGAATAATCTGTGACTTTAGCCCCTCATTAATGTACTATTTAAATCCAAGTAGCCGGGGGACTCGGGTTCCACGCATATAACGAAGTTACGTAGATGTGCGACGTAAGCAAGACTTTTATTATAAATTCCTATCCTTTATATCTTGACTCCCTTATATGTGTGGACCTCGCGGGCCCGGCGACATTGATTTAAAAGTTATTTAAATAATATTCTTACTTATTATTGCATGTCTGCGTGACTCCCTTACATGCGTGGACTTCGCGTCCCCCGGCTACTTAGGTTTAAAAATTATTCACATAATTGTTGTACTTATTTTTGCATGCCTACATGACTCCCTTACATGCGTGGACCTCACGTCGTTTGGCTAGTAGGGTTTAAATATTATTTAGATAATCGGTTTGCTTATTTTTTCATGTCTACATGACTCCCTTACATGCGTGGACTTCACATCCCTCGCCTACTTGGGTTTCAAAATTGTTTAAATAATTGTTTTGCTTATTATTGCACGTCTACGTGATTCCCTAATATGCGTGGACCTCCTATCCCCCGGCTACTTGGGTTTAAAAATTATTTAAATAATATTCTTGCTTATTATTTCATGCCTACGTAACTCTCTTCTATGCCTGGCCCTCGCGTCCCCATGGTACTTGGGCTTACAAATTATTTAAATAATCGTTTTGCTTATTGTTTTATGTCTTCGTGCCTCCCTTAAATGCGTGGACTTCGGGTCCCTTGGCTAGTAGAGTTTACAAATTATTTAAATAATCGTTTTGCTTATTGTTTTACGTCTACGTAATTCCCTAATATGCGTGGACCTCGCATCCCCCGTCTACTTGGGTTTAAAAATTATTTAAATGATCGTTTTGCTTATTTTTTCATGTCTAGTATGACTTTCTTACATGCGTGGACCTCATCCCTCGCCTACTTGGGTTTAAAAATTGTTTAAATAATTGTCTTGCTTATTGTTGCAGGTCTAGTAGACTTTTTTGTTCACACAGAAATCATTTGAATTAAATTATGTGCGCTTTTTCATCGAACATCTTGATTATAAAGTAAAAATGCTGAAGTTTTTGGGTTTTTTTCTCGCCTTACAAGGGGCGCCGGAAACAGTTGTCCCAGGCCCCTTTACTTGATGTGGCGGCGCTGTGTGTATGTGTGTGTGCGTGCGTGCGTGCGTGCGTGCATGCGTGCGTGCGTGCGCGCGTGTGTGTGTGTGTGTGTGTGTGTGTGTGTGTGTGTGTGTGTGTGTGTGTGTGTGTGCTTGGTATTACCCAAGAGCTAGGGATGGCCAAATCTTACAAACGTTTTATTTGAACTTATCACTGAAGGAGGGAGGGACAAAAAAAGGTTAATATGTTTGAGGAGACAAGCGATTCCAGCTCTGCCCATTCGGCACAGAACGATCTGAACGCTCCTCGGAAGTGGGTATATGTGAAGGACTAAGTTGACAAAAGTTTAGAGAGAAGAAATGAAATTCGAAGACAATTTTTTGACTTACACTTAGGTTTATTCAGAGTTTCCCTCCCTGGGTTACAAGTGGTGTGCTGGTGGCTGGTCGAGTCCGATGGTGGCGAGGAACTTGTCTGTTCAACTCTGATGGTAGCGAGGAACTGTCTGTTCAACTCTGATGGTAGCGAGGAACTTGTCTGACGGCGGAGGGAAGAAAAGCTTAGTTCGGTTTTCTCCCTCTTCCCTCCCTCGCCAAGTACGGTTTGGGGGTACTCTCCGTGGGGGAGTTTACAAAGATTTTTGGGGACAGTTGACTGGTCGCACAAGTATGGGTGGAAAAATAAGGGTGGGCCTAAGGCCCTTTGATGCGGCTAATTGGCTGCGTGGGAGAAAGGAGCATCCCCCAGCTTTCGGCTGTAGTTTCGACCGTTTCACAGAGATGACGTTACATGTGGTGTTTCTGCGGCTATTTTCATTAATGTTAAATACATCTTTCCATAAAAATTCGGTTAACTATTTATTATATAGTGTTAATTATTGTATAAGAACTTAACAAATGACTTATTTCTAATTAAATCTAATTTTGTTGTACAAATTTGCACACACTTAATATTTTAATATTTCCAAAATACGTGGTTTAAAATCTGATTAACTATTCAGTAGAAAATACATATTATTTGTACATTTATAAGCTTAAAACTAACTTAAAAATTAATAATAGTGTCAAAAATATAACGAAGCGACAATTTTTATTTATTCCTTTATATAGGAACAGATTTTATAAATTAAACTAAATTATTCTGGCAAGACGCTTGTATAAGAATTGTTATTTATAACTAAATTTTTATGTATCGTTGCAATATATTATTGTAAATGATTGCACTTTACAAGTTACAGAACCTATTATTTATTATTGTTGTCAGTTATCCTCGTTGTATAGTAAAAGAAAGTAAAGAACCTGCTTCATTTTTGCAATACTCTATGTGTTTATATATATGTAAGAGATGCAGTTAATACATATGTATCAGAATAAATTCGCGAATACATCTTGCATTACAATACATATATATATATATATATATATATATATATATATATATATATATATATATGCCTATACTTTAGTAAACTTTTATAAATAGTATATGTTGTAACGGGATGACTTCTGGGGTAAAATCCCAACAAGCCACAGGCCAGCGATGCCCTAGAACACGGTGCCGCGGGTGTCAGACTAAAATGACTTGCCCGGGGATCTGCTCCTGGAATCCCGAAAACAACGCGAAGATCACACACGAACTTCGCTTTCCAACTAATTGGATCGCTGAGTGAAAAGCGCGCGCTCGAAGAGTAAAGCGCGCGGCCGCTATGCTCAGATATGAAAACGACCGGCGGAGTCGTTTTCCCGCGAAGGCGGCGGTATCCGGGAGAAGGACAGGTTATAATGAACAACGCGACGAGTAACTAGATATCACAGTATATTTAAAATCACTAATCTCTACAAGCACAATGCACGTGCTGATTAGAACAATTATGAGTTAGTTCGCGCGCGACCGTTAATATTCAAACGCGCGAACTATATGGCGCGCGGCGAAGCTGCTATTCTCGCGCGCGGTGTTAAAGTACGGCGGGCTGACACACACCCGCACGTACACGGCACAGAAAACTTGCACGGGGCGATTTCCGTGCGAGCCTTTACAATAAACCCGCGAGAGGAGAGTAGAAAACTTACGTTAGGAAGGAGCAGCCGGTGCACTCGACTCTCTCTCGCTCCCTGTCGCTCGCACAGCAGTTGCGCTCTCTTTCTCTCTCTCTCTTGCTCGCTGTATTGGGTCGGCAGGCGGGCTGGCTGCCGGCTCGTCGCTCGCAGTCTCGTGCGGCTCACGCGGCTCGGGATCGCTCTCTCTCTCTGTCTCTCTTTCGCACGTACGCACCCTACTCGGCGCCTCCAGTACACTCGCGATAACTATAAAAAGCTAGGACGGCGCGGATGAGGTAACTTTTTAGAGACACACTGGAGAGAAGTTCTCGGCACAATGGCAGACACGAAGATGGCTGCCGTGACTCCTATAAAGCAGTGTAGCAGCTTCGCGGGTACGCGACGGGCATATTACGCGTGCTCGCACGGTCGCGCCCCCGGTGAGCATGCCTGCTCGGTGCGGGTAATTGGAATCTCGAATTACCTAACTCACGCACGCGTTACACCCCCCGCCAGACGCTGCTTAGGGGACCGCGAGCAGCTCTGCCATCCACGGCCGTCGTCGTACCTGAAAATGAGGTTAATTCGGTGGAGCCTTTCGGGAAGGAATTTGGGACAAGGGAAGTATAAGAAGCGGAGTCACCTATTATCTTTTTTTTTTTAATTTTTATTAAAAAAAACAAAAAAAAAAAAAAGAATCCCTTCGGGTCTTAGCCCTCTTCAGCTGGCCCGGGAGTAAGTCCGGCGCCCCTTGTGGCGAGCTTGGTTGGGGCAGTGCTTCGACTTCTTTACCCCAAGCTCGCCACACATGAAGCACCGGGGAAGCGCCTGTGCATTTAACGTCTCCCGAGCCGCCTGCTCCTCTTCGAGCGCCCTTTGGAGGCGCTCCTCTTCGCGTAGGAGACGACGCTGGGCCTCTTCTTTGGCCCGACGCGTCGTCTCCTCCGCGCAACCTGGCGGCCCTGGCATCTGCGGCGGCCGCGAGCTCTTCTCGCCGGCCTTGGGCCATTCCGACCCATTTGCCGGCTTGCGGCTCGCCGGCCTCACCGTGGCACTGGAGAAAATCCTCCAGTGCTGCCAGAGCAGCGTCCTCCGCAGCGCGCGAGGACTTGCTGAGGCGCCGCGCCTACTCTAGAGCCTGCTCCACCGGGACCCAGGCCGCACCGACTCCATCGGTTGGTGCTCCTTTTGGGGCCTGGGTCGGAGCATCTCCTTCTTTTCCTTGTGCGGCCCAAGCCGCGCCGGCGTCAACTTCCGGTGCACAATGATGGACTCGAGCCGCCTCCTCTTCGGGAACTCGGCCGGCACCAATCGGATCGACTGATGCCTCTTCTGGCCGAGCCCCGCTCTTCTCCTGCTGCTCCTTCGGAGGATGAGGTCGCCGGAGCGGGGACGGGCCAATGCCTGCGTCGGTTGGTCCCGAAGGTCCCCTTCTTGGTTCTGGCGCCTCTAACTCCTCTATGACAAGTGTGCAGGGCTCTTCCACTGGCGGTGGTGCCTGTGTCACCGCGTCTATGCCCTCCACTACCTGCTCCAGGAAGTCAATGACGGCGGGATCAGGGTTGCACTGGATTAATCCAGCAATCACCTTCTTCGCCGTCTCTGCTATTTCTGGAGTCAGGCCCTGCATATCCTGCAACAGGTAAATTGACCCCGGAGATTGGTGAGACTGAGGATCGGAAAAGAAGGACGAACACGGGTTAGTACGGACGGCACAATTTCTAGACGACACAGTTAGCGCTTTTCGGACGCTCGGGTTCGACGGAGGCTAATTGGCCCGACATCGGCAGGTGCAGGCTTCTTCTTCGAGCCCTTTGGCCTCCCTGGGCCTCGCTTGGACTCTGTTGGACCGACCGCACGCGTAGGTCTAACTAACAGCGCGGTCTTACGAGGTGGACCGCGGCTCTTAGCCATCGCCCGAGGCTGTACATTCCCCTGGCTAACTCTGTTGCCCGCTGGCACGTTACGTTCGGCTGAAGAGTCCCTCGGTGGTAGCGACTGGGCTACTTCTTGACTACTTTTGTCCAAGTAGTTTTTGGGCTCTTCTGCGGAGACGTATCGCTTGAGTTGCTGCGCATGGACGGGACTGAACGTTCGACCATCCTCACCTTGGATCTCAGAGGTGTTTTCGCCTAGAATATTCACAATCGTGTAGGGCCCCGCGTACTTCGGGGCTAATTTGGCAGAAATCCCCTCAGCTGCTGAGGATAGTACCTTATTCTCTCTCCATACACGATCGCCTAGACAGAATTCTGGAGGTCGACGATGAGCGTCATAATATTTGGCTTGTCTCGCCTGCTCCGCTTGTGCGTCGGCCGCCGCCCGAACGTGCAATTCGCGGAGCTTGTCCATGCGCGCCATCCAATTATTTATCGCCTCGTGCTGCCCTTGCTCTTCGGCTAACCTGTCTTCCTCCCGCCTTAGTGTCTTCGGTGGGTCAGGCTGTCGGCCGTAAATGAGCATGGCAGGACTTATCTTGGTAGAGCTGTGTTCTGCCGTATTATACGCGAACGCCAGCTCGTTCAGATGCCCATCCCAGGACCGGTGATTCTCCTCAGCGTAAGACATGATCATGGTCTTCACCGTTCGGTTCACACGCTCGACGGGATTGGCTTGAGGGTGATATGGTGGTGTAAACGTGTGATGCACGTTTCTCTCCTTTAAGAATGCCTCTAAGCACTGCATTCTTAAATTCAGTCCCATTATCGGAGAGAAACACCTCGGGGACTCCGAACCGCAGACATACTCGTTCGTTGAGCCCTTTTATCACCGATTTGCCATCTGCCGTTTTTATCGGAATTACTTCGATCCAGCGTGTGAACAGATCCTGGAAGATGAGAATGTATTCGTGGCCGTGCTTGGTTTTAGGGAGGGGTTCCATAATGTCGCTGGCCACGATTTGCCATGGACGCTGTGTTATACGACGTCCGATGAATCCTGCTGAAGCGCGCTGTTCGACTTTGCACTGCTGGCAAATTTGGCACTGGTTCACGTATCTGGCCACATCTCGAGACATGCGTGGCCAATAATACTTCCGCCTTACTCTCTCTAGAGTTTTCTCGCGGCCCAAGTGCCCAGCAGTTGGAAAGTCATGGCATTCTCTCAGTACTTCTCGTCGCTTTTCGTGAGGGACTGCTAACTTCCCTGCATCGTTGTCGCCGAGAGATTCGTCTATGACTTCATTAGGGTTGTACTGTACAGTCTGCCCCCCCCCCCCCCCCGCCAGCTTGAACGTGGGGAAGTCTCGCGGCTGCTGTTGAATCTCTTTCACGATCTTGAGGTACCAGTGGTCGTTTGTATCGCGCTCGATCTCTAAGGCCGACCGCTGGCTCTTCTTTCTCGAACATCCGTAAAAGGGCATCTGGGACATTGTTCAACGAGCCCTTTCGATGTTCGACCGTGAAACTGTGGTTCTGCAGCTCCAAATCCCACCTAGCTAACCCGCCGGTCGGGTTTTGGAGATCACGGAGCCACTTCAAGCTGCTATGGTCCGTGATAACCTTGAAGTCGTAGGCCTCTATATACGGACGGAACTTTTTAATTGCCCAGAGAATTGCTAGACATTCTCGTTCCGTCACGCTATAATTCCTCTCGGCTGCGCTCAGAGTTCGACTCGCGAACTCTAGGACTCTTTCATCGCCGTCAATTATTTGGTATAGCACCGCTCCCAGACCTGTATCGCTTACGTCAGTTTGCACCACGAACTGTGCGTTAGATACCGGTCTGTGTAGAATCGGTGCAGAAGCTGCTAGCGCTTTTAGCTTTTGGAAGGCCTCTGCATGTGCCGTTAACCACTCATATTTCCGATTCTTTTTCGTTAATTCGGTCAGTGGTTCAGCAATTGTGGCGAAGTTCGATAAAAACTTTCTATACCACGAGGCCATTCCTAAGAAGCGTCTCAGCTGATGGAGGTTTTTCGGTACCGGATACTCCATAATGGGCTTTATTTTCTCGGGGTCTGGCTTAAAACCATCTCTATTTACTATGACCCCGAGATATTGGACCTTATCGCGACAGAAGACGCTCTTCTCGCGATTTATTGAGACCCGCGTCCTGTATCCTGTCCAGAACTCTTTTTAGAACCTCTTTATGCTCCTCGAATGTCTCTGTGACTATTATTATATCGTCGAGATACGAGTAAGCAAAAGGTTCGAGTTCGGGGCCGATGACTTTGTCAATCAGCCTCTGGAAGGACGCTCCGGCATACGAAAGACCGTAGGGCATTCTCGTAAACTGGAAAAGCCCTTTGCCTGACACGGCGAAGGCCGTAGTCTCTTTGGACTCCGGACTAAGTGGTATCTGGTGGTACGCACTGCTTAAATCCAACGTGGAGATGTATCGCGCTTTCTGCAGTTTGCGCAAGATGCTTTCCATGTATGGTAACGGGTACGCGTCTGGCCTTGACGCTGCGTTCACTTATCTGAAATCCACGCAGAAACGGAACTTCCCGTTTGACTTGCGTACCATTACCACTGGACTTGACCAGTCACTTGTCGAGGGTTCTATTATTCCTGCGACTAGCATTTCCTCCACCTGTTTGTGCATCTCTTCCTCGATTTTCTGAGATACCGGGTAGTACTTCTGTTTAATGGGTCTTGTACATCCGACGTCTATTGCATGCTCGATCCACGAAGTACACCCTAGTGATGCCAGGCTGCTACCGATCAGCTGAGCTACTAAAGCTTCTACCTCTTTGCGCTGTTCTTCTGTTGGGTCCGCCAACCCTATAGCTGATACGGACACGGTGTTGTTTGCGGTTATGGCTGCTACTTCTAACTTTACGCTTGCATCGTCATCCTTGAGATGCAGCGTGTTATCTGTGGGGTCTAAGACAGCGCTAAACTTCTTAATGAAGTTTACCTCCAAGTAGCACTCCGTATCTAGATCTGGCATTATTGCGACGCGCACTTCTTTGCACACGCCAGCCACGACCATGGGCAGATACACATAGCCAACGACTGCTATGCTTTGCCCGTTTGCCACTCGTGCCGTTAGGCCGCTAGCTGGGATTAACTCTTTTCCACAGGCCGTAGCGAGCTGTAGGCCTATAGAATTCATCCCAGTCCAGGAAGCTCCTGTATCGAAGTGTGCTCGTAACCTGTAACCGGCTACACCTACTTGAAGCCACCATCGCGAGCAAGTTTCTTGGTTGACTTCATTTGGTTGAATCACGGGCACTTCTTCGCTCTCCACTCCAGACGATTGGACCGAGTTACCCTCGGTCTCTGGTGAGAGAGCTGGGGGCGGGTATGTGGTCGTGTTTACCTGCCCCCTGGCCGTTTCCCTGTTGGTTTCCGGCAGCATTTGGCTTGTTGCCTCCCTTTTGCTCATATCCGGGTTCCCTTCGGTACTCTTGCCTTTGTAGAGGTCCGTTATTTCTTGGACTTTGCGGCCTAGCCTGGTGGGTCGAGCTACTACCCCCACTAGGCTGGTTTGTACTTTGCCCGCCCTCCCGCCGCCTATTTTCCCAGTTACCCTTCTTCTTAGGTTTTCTGGTTGGCGGCAGGCTAAGCTTTTGCCCTTTGTTCTTGTCGGTGCCTTTCTTTGTCAAGGCCGATAAGCATTCGGCCATGATCCAACGGAACATAGCCTCGAGGCTCTCTCGAGGCTCGTGCTGTTGGTGCCCCATCGCCGCCACGCTTGGACTCTGCTTTTTCCGCTGATCCGTGGACAGCTCAGTTGGTACGTAGGCAAATTCTGGCATGTACGTGCGCTCGGGCGGTGGTGGCGAGTGATACACCTTATCTGCCGCGAGCGCTAATTCGGCTTCCTTGGCCAGGTCCAGGGGCCCTCGGTAATCCGTAATTTGATTTCGCATTACCATCTTTTGCAGTTCTGGCCGCATGTTCCGGTGCAACATGTCTAACTGTTGAGCGATGCTAGGCACCGAAACCAACTTTAGGATCATGTCTTGTAGATTTACCACGTAATCACGCGTAAGTTCGTTTCTGCCTTGAGTCCTCGCGTTTATTTCCGCCACGACGCGCTGCTGATGTTCCCTGTCCCCGCCATACATGTGCGTTATGGCCTCTATGAAATCTGGCCACGATCGCCATGTGTGGCGGTTACTCCGGTACCAGGTGGCTGCTACCCCAGTTAGGAGCTCTGACAACGACGAAAGCACCTCGTCGTGTGTCAGATTAGCTAGAGTTCTGCATTCCTCTATTGTTGTTAGGAATAACTCGACGCTCTGCTCCTTTGAGGACCCTGAGAACCTGGTGTGCCATTTTCGGGCTATCTAGCCCACATCACGGTTCGTCTGCTGAGGCAAATACGTATGCCTCTCAGACGGGTCCTGGGTCGCACCATTCCTAGTCTGGCGCTGGGAAGAATTTCTGGTATTATTCCTCCCAGTCTCTGTTGGGGACTGGAGACTTGGGCTGCTGCTGTTAAATTCCGCATACGTGAACGTGTCTTGGAAGTTCACATGTGGTGATCCTCGTCTACGGCCCGTGCTTGGGAGTTGGACTCCCTCCAATTGCGTACTTGAGGTTGGATGTCGAGTTCCTTGAAGTATTCGTACATTCTCTTTAAGCTCTTCAACCTCTTCGACGAGTGTTTTGATCACCGCCAGTAGCTGCTCCGATAACATATTGTCTCCGACTGCTATCCCGGTGGTTCGCGACTCACGCTGTCGCGGCCACTCTAGGTTTTGCGACTGCGGCGGGTTTCGCGATTGCTGCCAGAACCCGTGTTGCCCATTTCACACCAACAACGACTCTTCTTCGTAGTTGCGCTGGCATTGTCGTTGGCTGCGCTGCTCCTCCAGGAGCACTTGCTGCCGCTGCTGTTGCTCCTGCTGTTGTTGCTGTTGCTGCCATCGCTGTTGCTCCAACTGCTGTTGCTGCATTTGCTGCTGCTGTATTTGCTCCTGCTGCTGCATTTGCTGCTGCTGCAGTTGTTATTGTTGGAGCTGTTGCTGTTGAAGCCGTCCCTCAGCTTCGGCTGAAGATGTCCCGGTGGGTGCTGCAGAGCTGAATATCTCTGTCCCGGAACCCTCCTGGCCGTTTGCCTCTTCCGTTGGCTCCACCCCTGCATTATGTGCTTATTGTGGAGCGTTCATCCTCCAAGACTCCGAGAGTTTCTGCATCACTATCGGGTCATCAAGGAGCGTTATGAACGGGTGCGGAAGGTCTGGATCAGTATTGGGATCCACAGTAGTCGACCCAGACTTGTTCATCAACGTTAAGTCGATGAACGCTCTTCGGGACTGCTCACGTTTAGCAAACACTTGCTGTAGGGACTGCGATCTTCCCTCTCGCTCTCTCTTGTGAGAGTGGGGGAAGCGGCCATGTTCAGTTCGGCAAGAAGCGGCCTGCGCGCGACAGTCGTTGCTCGAGTCCACGAGCGTGCGGACGTAGCTCCGCTGTACACTCCCGTACAATTTAATAAACCTCGTTGCTGTTACTCCTCGACTCTCATTTCTCTCCTCTCCCCTTCCTTCCTGGAACGTGTTGAGAGCCGTGGGGCTAGAAACCCCACATTGGTGACCCCGACAAAAGTCGCCGAGGAGGTTCAGCAGGCGTGGGCCTGCCGCGGCGTTTCTCCGTTGTCATCGCCTCTTCTTTACCTCTACGTCGACTCTAGAGTTGCGTAGGGTTAATCCTTCATCAGCGGGTAGCCGTGTCGGCACCCGCCTCGTCTCTGAGAGACGGCCAGTGATATTCGTATACGTGCTGGCACGCCGGCGCATACTAAATTTTCGACCTTTGTCGAATTACGTCGTGTGCGTGCTGGCACGCCGGCGCACACGCGTAAGTAAACCAACGGCCCAGAGCCTCAAGCGCACCTGCGCAATCACCGTGCCTCGTCGAGTCATCTCCGAGACATCGCAGCTTTCAACGCCAGATCTCCAGGTGCGTACTTGCGTGAAGCCACCGTCACCGGCGCCTTCAACCGCACCTGTTGAGCAACGTGAAGCAGATCTCTGGGTGCGGCTTTGCGTGAAGCCACCGTCACCGGCGCCTTTTTACCGCACCCGTCGAGCACCAGAAAGTCAGCTGCGGCAACACCTCGTCGAGTCTTCTCCGAGGCGGTCGATCTTCAGACTTCAATAATTCGTCGAGGTATGCGTGCGGGGAATTAGGGTGCGTGACCTGCGAAATTAATAAAGTCACGCGTGCGCGCGTTTTCGTATTCCGAGAACTGTTGTCGCGCGCCGCACGTTTACTCGCGAGCTTTGAATTCGCGGAATTCGCGTGCAACGGGTTCGCGTTCCGAGAACGGTCGGCCATTTTAGCGGTCATTTTGAATTTCGCGTGCTATTATGTTTTGAAGCTCGCTCTTGCGCAAGCTGATACAAAAAACCTTTTAGTATTTTCGAGTCACGTGTATTGGATTTTTTCAATTTTAGTAAATTTACGCATCGTCTAGTTACATGCGTTAATAAAATTCTTTAAAATTTTTTTTTGTTGAGCGGGAAGTGATCTCTTAACTCTTCACGCGATTCGCTGTAATTTCGATACTTAATTTTAAGTATTAGCACAGGTTAGTTTTAAAAACCATTGTTTGTGCCTGCGAGCACTACCTAGGAGCTTGTGATACGCAGCGGCGTAAGGTAGCCTCATCCGAGGACTAGAATTACCTCTATCTCTACGTGTACTCTCGAGTCCCGTAGGGATAGTTATTCGCGCATCGGGCATTAGTATCGCGTACGTTCTTACTCGCCAAAATGCCTGTAGACGACGAAACCTTTGCAGCCCTGCAACAGCAGATGCAACAGCTGCAACAGCGTTTAGACCGCCAAAATGAGCCGCCTGCGCAAGCGCCCAATCGCGTTGAAGGCGCGCGTATGCCGAAAATCCCGCCGTTCATTCAAACCGACCCCGACCTATGGTTCATGCAGGCAGAGGCTGCATTCCGCCATTCGCAGATCACTGCAGATACAACCAAAGTCGATTATCTCTGTTTATCGTTAGGTTCGGAAGGTATGTCAGCCATTAGAGACATTCTTAAAACTAATCCCACGCCACCGGGCTATTACAAACTCATAAAAGACCGTCTTATCGCGACCTTTGCCAGTTCCGCGGAGCATAACTTGCGCAAATTATTGAAGGGGGAAGTGTTGACCGATGGCAAGCCCACGAGAGTCCTTCAGAGGCTTCGTGCTCTTAACCAAGGCTCTTGTGACGACAAAATCATCGAGACTGTTTTTCTTGATCAACTTCCGCCACATCATCGTTCGATTCTTGTGGCCACGGGCGCCACTGACCTCAATAAGTTAGCCGAAGCAGCTGATAGACTTGCTGAAACTTCTGGCGCGACTGACTCCCAAATTCACGCTGTTTCTTCAAATCAGTCGACTCCGGCTTCCCTTGAAGCTCTTGTCAAGCGTTTTAATCGCTTCGAAAAAAAGTTTGAGGCACTTGCTAGAAAGGTAGATGACATCTGAGGATCTTCAAAAGATTCACCCCGCTCTGAATCCAAGGGCAGGTCTAGGCGCGATCGCTCTTCCAGTCGTGACTCTTCAGGCTTATGCCTCGCTCATAGGAAATATCCCAACAGCCCGCGCTCATGCAGGGATAGGTGTTCCAAATTTTCTGATTGGCAAAAACAAAATCCAAAAAACTAACTCAACCTTCTGTTGAGGAGACGTCTTCAGAAGGCCCGCGTTTATCCAAACGTCTTCATGTGCGTGATCGTATTTCGGGCAAGTCGTTCCTTATCGACACTGGTGCGGACATTTCGCTCGTCCCAGCAAATCCTAAGGCATGCGGCAAGCCCAGCTCCTTCAAGCTTTTTGCAGCGAATAATTCATTAATTAGTACCTACGGCGAATCGATGCTCACGCTTAATCTGGGCATTCGACGCCCCGTTCGCTGGAGCTTTTGCATCGCGGATGTTCCTCATCCCATCATCGGTGCCGATCTATTATCTCACTATGGCCTTCTCGTCGACCTAAAGAGAAATCGTCTTGTCGATCCGGCCACGAATGTGTACTCTCTCGCGGTTGTAAAAGACGTTTCATTTGACTCTGTATTTACAGTTGTTCCGGGCTCAGAGTGTGCTAAGATTCTTGCTGATTTTCCGGAGATCACGGGCGTTTCTAAACCCACAGTCCCCAGAAATAGCGATGTTTTTCATCATATCTTGACCTCTGGTCCCCCGGTCTCGGAGCGTCCTCGTAGACTTGCTCCGGACAAGTTGAAAGCGGCGAAAGCCGAATTTGATGCCTGGATTGAGGCTGGCATCTGCCGCCCCTCCAGCAGCCCTTGGGCAAGTCCCCTACATATGGAGTTGAAAAAGGACAACAGTTGGAGACCCTGTGGCGATTATAGGCGTTTAAACGCCGTCACGGTCCCGGATAAATATCCAACTGCCCACATCCATGATTGTACGAATAATCTGTACGGGAAGAAAGTCTTCTCGGCGCTTGATCTTCATAAAGCGTTCAATCAGATTCCGGTTGCCCCCGAAGACATACCGAAAACGGCTATCATAACCCCTTTCGGCCTGTTCGAGTTCATGTACATGACCTTCGGGCTTCGCAACGCGAGCCAAACCTTCCAGCGCTACATTAATAGCGCGCTAGGTGACCTCGATTTTGTATACCTGTATATTGACGATATTCTTATCGCTTCATCTTCTATTGAAGAACATTACTCTCATCTTCGCACGGTCTTAAAACGACTTCAGAAGTTTCATCTTCGTTTGAATGTCGAAAAATGCACCTTTGCTGCTGAAGAATTAGAATTTTTAGGTTATCTGGTGAATGGTGAAGGCATCCGCCCCATTCCCAGTAGGGTTGACGCCATTTTGAACTTCCCCAAACCTCAGACTATAGCAGAATTGCGCAGGTTTGTCGGCACCGTAAATTTTTACCGCCGTAACATGCCGCGCGCCGCCACTTCGCAGGCTCCCCTCAACGCGCTCTTTACTGATTCGCGAAAAAATGATAAGCGCCCGGTCCTTTGGACGTCTGAGGCAGAGGAAGCTTTCACTCATGTGAAAGAGGAATTAGCTGCAGCGGCTCTGCTTGTACACCCCCGCGTTGGTACGGAAATACGCATCGTCTCTGATGCCTCCGATTCTGGAATGGGTGCTGCTCTCGAACAGCTCTCCCTCACCGGAACTTGGGAACCTTTAGCTTTCTTTTCGAAAAAGTTCTCTCCTTCTCAGCGGAAGTACAGTGCATATGACCGCGAGCTCACGGCCATATACGAAGCTGTAAAATACTTCTCGTTTTTGATTGAAGGCAGAGACTTCAAGATCTTAACAGATCATAAACCCCTCATTTATGCTTTCATGCAAAAGTCCGATAAGGCGTCTCCGCGGCAAACTCGTCAGCTGTCCCTTATCGCACAATATACAACTCGAATTGAGTATATTAAAGGCATTGAAAATACAGTTGCTGACTCACTCTCCCGGGTAGAGTCTATTCGACTCCCCGTAGAGATCAACCTTAATGAGCTTGCTGAGAAACAGGAAGCTGATGAGCAGCTTAAGGCCATTCGTGAGTCTTCTGACTACCCGCTCTCTTTGAAGCGCATTCAATGGGGCCCTGCTCATACTACTATCTTTTGCGAGATCACTGGTGAAGCCATTCGCCCGTACATCCCTGAGTCCCTTCGTGAAACGGTGTTTAACATGTTCCATAAGCCTGCTTACCCAGGCCCTAAAGTCACCGATCGACTCATACGGCAGCGCTATGTGTGGCCCAATATGCACCGTGATATTCCTCGCATGTGCAAAAATTGTTTAGACTGTCAACAGTCAAAAATTTCTCGTCATGTAAAACTTGTACCTGATAAATTTGTCGCTCCCGATGGTCGTTTCGACCATGTACATATTGATCTAGTCGGTCCTCTCCCTAGTCGTAATGGTTTTGAGTACATACTCACTATGATCGATCGTTTTTCGCGCTGGGTTGAGGCCACTCCTCTACGCGAAACTTCGGCACAAACGGTTGCCAGAGCATTCTACGACACCTGGGTCTCTCGTTATGGTGCGCCCAAGGTCATCACTTCCGATCAGGGTTCGCAGTTCGAATCGCGCTTATTCACGGCTCTCTTGTCCCTAATAGGTTGCGAGCGTATCCGCACTACCGCGTATCACCCTGCGGCGAATGGCCTCATCGAGCGCTGGCACCGTACTTTTAAAGCGGCGATCATGTGTCATGTGGACAAGGACTGGACCCGTACGCTTAGTACAGTATTATTAGGATTACGTTGCCATCTCCGTCAGGACACGAATGCGTCTCCTGCGGAATTTGTTTTCGGCACTACTTTGCGTCTTCCAGGTGAGTTTTTCCTCCCTGAAGACTTCACTCCGGATCCAAATTTCTTCATAGAAGAATTCCGTAAGTACATGCGTGAAGTTCGTCCAGTCCCTGTCGCACATAATTATAAGAAACGTGCCTTTTGTTTTAAGGACTTATATACCTGTACACATGTATTTATGCGCAACATGGCCAAAAAGTCTTTAGAAAGATCCTATACTGGCCCATATAGAATATTAAAGCGTCCCTCGGTTCGTGTGTTCGATATTGAGATTAACGGCGCGTCTCGTAGCGTATCCGTCGAACTTCTCAAACCCGCGTATATGATCTCCGATAGTCTTCCCGATGTGCCTTCCGGTGGTAATTTAAATGGCAAACAGCCTTCCACCGATAATCGACCAGTATTAAAGACATACGCTAGGAAGAAAGTATCTTTTGCTCCGGCGACCAAAGCATAATGCGTCTGTGATCCGCAGTGATATCCTAGTTGTAAGTGCTATCGAGCACAGTATAATTATTTATATTTATATTTTTATATTTATATACTTCGTTGGCACTCGGGGGGGAGTGTGTAGGGACTGCAATCTTCCCTCTCGCTCTCTCTTGTGAGAGTGGGGGAAGCGGCCATGTTCAGTTCGGCAAGAAGCGGCCTGCGCGCGGCAGTCGTTGCTCGAGTCCACGAGCGTGCGGACGTAGCTCCGCTGTACACTCCCGTACAATTTAATAAACCTCGTTGCTGTTCCTCCTCGACTCTCATTTCTCTCCTCTCCCCTTCCTTCCTGGAACGTGTTGAGAGCCGTGGGGCTAGAAACCCCACATTGCTGCTCCGACAGCTCCGGCTCTGGCACGAAATCGGCGGCACTATAATTGCCCATAAGCCACTTGATCGCTGTCAGCATATTTACTGACTGCAGATCTGACTGCTGTAGACCAAGGGCTTGCATGGCCTCGTTTATTTCCTCTTCGGGCTGTGTATAGGCCCAATTGAGTATCGCAGATTCCGCAAATTGCGATGATCGGGCCATGGTGTCAATTGGCTGTGCGCTTTCCCACGAACTTATTTTACTAGCGCGAGTAGTATCTGTATTGATGGCAGAGAGAGATTGCCTATTCAACCCGTGAGCTAGCTTTTTCAACGCGAACCCGGGTTATTTTCTAAGAGCTACGGCGGTTGCTCTTAACCTCGATAACGCACGAGGGTTTCCCGTACGCGGCTCTAAAAGAACAAAAGCTATTTTTGTAATTAATTACTATTTGTAATTAATTACGCTCAACTACTCGCACTTGTAATTTTAAAATAAATATATGTGAAAATATTTATATATATATGTGTCAAAACGGACAATATCACCAAAAAACACAAAAAATAAATACAATTTTCACCTAAAAAAATAAAAAACAATTTTAAAGTTCGAGGGGATTTTTGCGCTCGAGTTTTTACTCGGGCGCACAGTCAACTTTTTGTTCCGAGAGTGCCTGCCGACTTTCTCTCGTTTTTCTACTAACAGCACGAACAAAGAAAAAAAATTTTATTTTTCGTCCACTAAAGAATAATTCGTATCGAAAATACGAGAGGAGAAAAAAAAATTTTCGAGTCGAGAAAAAAATTAATTAAAAAAATTAATTATCGCTTAAAAAAAATTTTGGTCGTTAAAAAAAATTAATTGTTATTAAAAAAAAATTTTTAATTGTTAAAAACAATTATCCAAGTACAAAAATTTCGCGATCAAGATCTCTCCTCGTCGGCACTCTAGGTCGAGGGTTATTGGCTATCGCTTGCCTAACCTCTCGACCGCACTCTCGCAACAGCACGGCTGTGTCACGCACACGCACACACGCGCCTACGAGCTGCGGCACGAAGAGCCTTTCTTTGCAGCTTATACTCAGCTACGCTGCTGAGCTTCTTCGCGCCAAGCTTCGCCGCGTATCCTTCTCCACCCCCAAAACGTTGTGGCGCCAGTTGTAACAGGATGACTTCTGGGGTAAAATCCCAACAAGCCACAGGCCAGCGATGCCCTAGAACACGGTGCCGCGGGTGTCAGACTAAAATGACTTGCCCGGGGATCTGCTCCTGGAATCCCGAAAACAACGCGAAGATCGCACACGAACTTCGCTTTCCAACTAATTGCATCGCTGAGTGAAAAGCGCGCGCTCGAAGAGTAAAGCGTGCGGCCGCTATGCTCAGATATGAAAACGACCGGTGGAGTCGTTTTCCCGCGGAGGCGGCGGTATCCGAGAGAAGGACAGGTTGTAATGAACAACGCGACGAGTAACTAGATATCACCGTATATTAAAATCATTAACCTTTAGAGGACGGGGATTTGGGTTTACTGTTTTCTCTCACTTTTCTATAGAAATCGAGTTTTTGTGATGTCTCACATCTCAAAACTAACACATGTAAAGGGTCGATCATGGGCATGGCCCGTATAGGGGCCATCCCGTCCTCTAAAGGTTAATAACTACAAGCACAACGCACGTGCTGATTAGAAGAAATGACTTAGTTCGCGCGGACCGTTAAGATTCAAACGCGCGAACGATATGGCGCGCGGCGAAGCTGCTATTCTCGCGCGCGGTGTTAAAGTACGGCGGGCTGACACACACCTGCTCGTACACGGCACAGAAAACTTGCACGGGGCGATTTCCGTGCGAGCCTTTACAATAAACCCGCGAGAGGAGAGTAGAAAACTTACGTTAGGAAGGAGCAGTCGGTGCACTCGACTCTCTCTCGCTCCCTGTCGCTCGCATAGCAGTTGCGCTCTCTTTCTCTCTCTCTCTTGCTCGCTGTATTGGATCGGCAGGCGGGCTGGCTACCGGCTCGTCGCTCGCAGTCTCGTGCGGCTCACGCGGCTCGGGATCGCTCTCTCTCTGTCTCTCTTTCGCACGTACGCACCCTACTCGGCGCCTCCACTACACTCGCGATAACTATAAAAAGCTAGGACGGCGCGGATGAGGTAACTTTTTAGAGACACACTGGAGAGAAGTTCTCGGCACGATGGCAGACACGAAGATGGCTGCCGTGACTCCTATAAAGCCGTGTAGCAGCTTCGCGGGTACGCGACGGGCATATTACGCGTCGCGAGACCGTTCTAATCCGGTCAGGATGCTCGCGCGCTCGCGCCCCCGGTGAGCATGCCTGCTCGGCGCGGGTAATTCGAATCTCGAATTACCTAACTCGCGCACGCGTTACAATGTAAAAGAGTGTGTAACATGGTTTTACAAAGATTTTAATTAAGGTACACAAATAATATTATATTCTTATTTTTCATTTTTATTTATGAGTTTGTTTATTATTTAATACTAAAATGAAGTTGTTGTGAGGTGTTTTATTTAATTATCTTTACTTCTACCAGGCCTATTTTCGTAAAATTTAGATCAGCGTAATCAGAAAAATTTAAATTAACATAAGTTAATAACTACAAGTTAAAATGTAAAAATAAAATTAGCTATATGTAAAGGCGAAGGAAGTTGTAACGGTCGAAATTTTATGGCTTTTCGGCGACGCGTAGGCGCGCATGTGCACAGCTCGAGTGGCCTGCCTTTCGGGGTAAGGTCGTAAAATCTTTCCCTTTTTTTTTCACATAGGAGGAAATGCTTTCGCTCTTGATGAAAGTTTCCACTTGCATGGTGTTCTGTTTTTTTTTTTTAATCTTATTTCGTGGGAAAGGATCGGAATGCAGTGTCTTGCATCTGCATGACAAAATCTGACCGTTACTTTGTGCGGACCAATGTTTCGAATACGAGAATTCTTTTGGACTGTTTGGAAGAAAGATATATTTTCCCTTTTTTTTTTAAAGCAGATGTTAAGAGGATTCAACGTAGGTGGTCGAGAAGACCATCAGACGTTACAGCAGCTTTTGAGGATCTATGTCAGCACGGATTCGATACTTTGAGGATTTTTCGGACTTTTGAGGACATCCTCAAAATTCCTTCGATATGAAACCGTACTTTTGAGGATTTATATTAATACCTTCAACACAGCAAGGGAGTTATTTCTTTAGTCAAGCATATACGAACTCTGGAGAAAAAAACTATATATCCTCAAAAGTACCAGTTTCCGTAATATATACATATACATTTCTTTTACCAGATTTATGGATCCCTTTTATACACATGAGCATATTTATGGAGCCCGGGTCCCATAAAATATTCTTATACGGCGTTTATGGAGCCCGATCTAGAGTTTCTATACCCAGAGAGGGATTATTTCTTTAGTCACTTGTATACGGGAACTCTGGGCGTAGGTACTAATATACAGGGATGGGCTCCATAAAGGGGTTTGGTGATAATTATATATATATATATATATATATATATATATATATATATATATATATACACATATGTTTTAACAGATTTATGGAGCCCTTTTATACACATGAGCATATTTATGGAGCCCGTTTTCTTTTATGGAGCCCGGGTCCCATAAAATATTTTTCTCGGGCGTTTATGGAGCCCGATCTAGAGTCTATAACCCCAGGGTCCATTATTTCTTTAGTCACTTGCCATAAGGATCTCTGGGCTGTAGGTACTAATATACAGGGATGGGCTCCATATACGGATGGGAGGATAAGTATATATATATATATATATATATATATATATATATATATATATATATAAATATATACATATATACATATACAGGTGATATATATGGGAGCGTCCAGCAGAAACGGGCCACCGAGCGCGCGCGGTGCCTTTTTTCGCGTAAAAGGCGCTCTGTTTAACTCGTTCATAATCGTATGCTGCGTCTTTGAAAAAAAAAAACCAAGGACCTATATCGATAGATTTTTTTCTGCTCTTTCCAATGGTGCTATTATTTTTATTCCGAAATGCTTCTGTTCGGGATTTACCAGACAAGAAAGTTTACGGAAAGTATCCGACAATTATATATGGACGCCCCAAGATTTATACAAATGGGCAACTGAGTTTTTCAAAAATATTGAGTGCTTTTTTTTATCAAAAGACGATTACTTAAAGGCTACAGAAAAGCTACAAAACAGGCTAGACTCAGCTAAGACAATACCTGGAACTCAATTGTTTCATTGTATTAAATTATTAAATGATGCCAAAAAGTTAGAACTGAAAAGATTTTCAGCGTCAGAAGATTCTCAATTATATCCACCGATCGAAAAAGAAAAAGTACTTAAAACTCAAACAAAGAAAGAAGCGGATGTCGCAAAAAGGACAATTCTTATAAAATCAAAAAAATGTAAAAAAATTAGAATTTAAAAGAAAAGGTAATATTGTTATGCCAGATTAAACAATCTATAAGGTTCTATAAAATGGCTAAATTGATCTCCACGAGCAAATTCTCTTACTTAGTCGTAATACCTTACCCAAATTGAAATAGTGTGCTACATTTTTATAGCCCGCACTATTTGATAGAAAATTTTAGCACACGGCGACACTGGTAAGAGAAGTATAGAAAATACTTTATAAAAATTAGAAATTTACAAATACAGGGAACTGAAATGCGTTTCGTCCTTAGTGGTACCGGGTGGACTCATCAGGAAGATCCCGGTAGACTTATCTTCAACGCCGAAAATAAATGTTACTTGGATTTATTTAAGGAAGTTGGAAAGTGATTTTATTTGTGGAAGCCAAGAAGTGGCAGCCACCTGGTGGATAAAGTAACAAAGATACAGATATAAATAAAATTTAGGCATGTTTGTGATCCAATGCCGTTTAAGTTTCTTAATAAATTTTATACGCTCGTAATAATATAGTTCTATAAAATGGCTAAATTGATCTCCACGAGCAAATTCTCTTACAGTTAGTCGTAATACCTTTCCCAAATCGAAATAGTGTGCTACATTTTTATAGCCCGCACTATTTGATAGAAAATTTTAGCACACGGCGGCACTGGTAAGAGAAGTATAGAAAATACTTTAATAAAAATTAGAAATTTACAAATACAGGGAACTGAAATGCGTTTCGTCCTTAGTCGTACCGGGTGGACTCATCAGGAAGATCCCGGTAGACTTATCTTCGACGCCAAAAATAAATGTTACTTGGATTTATTTAAGGAAGTTGGAAAGTGATTTTATTTGTGGAAGCCAAGAAGTGGCAGCCACCTGGTGGATAAAGTAACAAAGATACAGATATAAATAAAATTTAGGCATGTTTGTGATCCAATGCCGTTTAAGTTTCTTAATAAATTTTATACGCTCGTAATAATATAGTTCTATAAAATGGCTAAATTGATCTCCACGAGCAAATTCTCTTACAGTTAGTCGTAATACCTTTCCCAAATCGAAATAGTGTGCTACATTTTTATAGCCCGCACTATTTGATAGAAAATTTTAGCACACGGCGACACTGGTAAGAGAAGTATAGAAAATACTTTATAAAAATTAGAAATTTACAAATACAGGGAACTGAAATGCGTTTCGTCACCGGGTGGACTCATCCGGTACGACTAAGGACGAAACACATTTCAGTTCCCTGTATTTGTAAATTTCTAATTTTTATTAAAGTATTTTCTATACTTCTCTTACCAGTGTCGCCGTGTGCTAAAATTTTCTATCAAATAGTGCGGGCTATAAAAATGTAGCACACTATTTCGATTTGGGAAAGTTATTACGACTAACTATAAGAGAATTTGCTCGTGGAGATCAATTTAGCCATTTTATAGAACTATATTATTACGAGCGTATAAAATTTATTAAGAAACTTAAACGGCATTGGATCACAAACATGCCTAAATTTTATTTATATCTGTATCTTTGTTACTTTATCCACCAGGTGGCTGCCACTTCTTGGCTTCCACAAATAAAATCACTTTCCAACTTCCTTAAATAAATCCAAGTAACATTTATTTTCGGCGTTGAAGATAAGTCTACCGGGATCTTCCTGATGAGTCCACCCGGTACCACTAAGGACGAAACGCATTTCAGTTCCCTGTATTTGTAAATTTCTAATTTTTATAAAGTATTTTCTATACTTCTCTTACCAGTGTCGCCGTGTGCTAAAATTTTCTATCAAATAGTGCGGGCTATAAAAATGTAGCACACTATTTCAATTTGGGTAAGGTATTACGACTAAGTAAGAGAATTTGCTCGTGGAGATCAATTTAGCCATTTTATAGAACTATATTATTACGAGCGTATAAAATTTATTAAGAAACTTAAACGGCATTGGATCACAAACATGCCTAAATTTTATTTATATCTGTATCTTTGTTACTTTATCCACCAGGTGGCTGCCACTTCTTGGCTTCCACAAATAAATCACTTTCCAACTTCCTTAAATAAATCCAAGTAACATTTATTTTCGGCGTCGAAGATAAGTCTACCGGGATCTTCCTGATGAGTCGACCCGGTACGACTAAGGATGAAACGCATTTCAGTTCCCTGTATTTGTAAATTTCTAATTTTTATTAAAGTATTTTCTATACTTCTCTTACCAGTGTCGCCGTGTGCTAAAATTTTCTATCAAATAGTGCGGGCTATAAAAATGTAGCACACTATTTCGATTTGGGAAAGGTATTACGACTAACTGTAAGAGAATTTGCTTGTGGAGATCAATTTAGCCATTTTATAGAACTATATTATTACGAGCGTATAAAATTTATTAAGAAATCTATAAGGTTATTTTAAATTTCTGTTTCACTGCTTTTAGTGCGTTCATGGATATTTTTATGTTTAATATATCATGTTTTTCAAATTTTGTTATATAAATGAACAAAGTTCATTGTAATATTATACTAACTGTTACAACTAGATCCACAAAATTATGTCCACGCATTGGCATTGTAAGTTACAAAACATTTTATATTTACAAAAAAGAAAGGGCGAAATAGCACATCGCGTGTATTAATCCGCCCTTGAGCATAGCGTAAAAAGTTCGGGCAGCCGCTGTCTTTTTGATCTTACTATTTTTGAACTTTTCATGTTTCAACTTAAAAATATAATATTTTATAGTTTAAGACTTGTACTTTTGAAGAATATAATTCACTTTGAAGAAAAGACTGATATTTTATTGAAAAAATAGATTTTAAACATTCCAATGGAATTTTCAACTAGAAGGAAGCATTTCGGAATAAAAATAATAGCACCATTGGAAAGAGCAGGAAAAAATCTATCGATATATGTCCTTAGTTCTTTTTTCAGAGACTTGGTACACGATTATTAGCGAATTGAATAGAGCGTGCACTTAAACGTGCCGTGCGCACGGGCGCGAGGGGCTCGCACGGACCCTCGGCGCTGTCTTTTTCATGTTGTTACTTTTAAACCCTTTATTTCAACAACTTCTCCAAGATAGGGTTTTGAAGCTTAAGAGTTGTACTTTCCAATGGTGTAGCTTATTTTGAAAAAAAACATGATATACTTTGAGAAAAATGGCTTTCAATATTAAACTCGAGTTTTCATCCGGAAGAACGCGTTTCGCAATAAAAACAATGGCGTAATTGTAAAGAGCAGAAAAAAATCTATCGATATAGGTTCTTGGTTTTTATTTTTTCAAAGACGCAGCATACGATTACGAGCGAGTTAAACAGAGCGCCTTTTACGCGAAAAAAGGCACCGCGCGCGCTCGGTGGCCCGTTTCTGCTGGACGCTCACATATATAGTAACGTAGCGGATTTTTACGACGTTACTTTCGCGTATACGAGAGTGAATCTATGTTATTAAATCTTCTCAATTGGTAGCCAGGAGGAGAGTCCTTCACTTCAGCGTTCAGAGTCACTCGTAATTTTTTATTTTTGCTTATTATTTTGTTATTTTTCATGCGTTTTATTGTATCGGGCGAGCATACTTCGAGTTCTAGTGTACTGTAATCAAGAAGCTGCTTTGTTCACTGCCGTAAGTGTCCGTCGTTCCATCGCCGTCCGGCTCGCCACCATCACGAGGCAGCCTCCAAGATCAGCTGAAACATGAACTGCAGATCATCGCCTAGCGGGAACCATTTGCCGAAGCTACGTATTTATTTTTATTTGCCTTCGCGAGTTAATTAATTATTATTATTAATTTAACTTCGCATTAATGTTATCTCTCTCAATTCATTTAATGCATTAAATATTCGTGCCTAATAAGATGCCTTTACATCTTGCACGCTTTTATAAAAATGCAGAGTCGAGCATTTATGTTACGAGTAGAGGCTTCTAGAGATTAATCAGGCTATCGGAATCGAGCTGCATGTCAGCAGATCGCAGGACATCGAACCTCAACTACAGCTGCGCGTCAGCAGCACGCGATGTGGACACTTCCAAAACTCAAGTGCGTGAATGGAAGCGAGCTGCATGTCAGCAGATCGCAGGACATCGAACCTCAACTACAGCGGCCGTCAGCAGCACGCGATGTGGAAAGTTCCGAAGCCCAAGCGCGTGAATGGAAGCGAGCTGATGAAACTAGGGCGCATCGGACACAGCATCGCAAAGCTGACACGATGGCTCGATTGACAATCGACGAAGTTAGCGATTGACTCCCACCCACGGACACTTTGGTACTGGTATAAATACGGTACAGAGCACGTATGAGGAGAGTTCAAGACCATCCAGGAACAAGCGAGGAAGGACGAACAAGGAAGCTGATCTGCACAAGTTACCCACGAGAGGACGATCGCCAGTCGACCGCACCGCGCTTTTTAAAACACGTTAGGGATATCTCTCTCTTATTAACGGAAATAAATATCAATACACGCATATAACCCGACTAGTATTTCACTGCATCGCTTCGAGTACAAACTTGGAGCGACCCGAGAACCTGAACCATCCACATCCTCAAATACGTCTCACACGTAACATATTAATTTGGTGCTAAGTGTGGGGTTCTCGTTCGAAATACGATTCGGTATCACAAAGCACGAGTGCTAACAGGAAAAGACAGAAGGAAGGATGCGCATAGCAGGAATAACGCTAGTCATCGCCTGTATACAAGGGTAAGCCAATTCCTATCACCCCATTTTTTATTCCCTCGTGGGTAACGCACGATAAGCAGATATTCTAGAAAGGACACAATCTCGTCAGAAAATTGCACACTAAACGGTACAGAAGGAAAAAGAATACGATTCCTTCTTGAAAACAAAGAAAAGAGAAGAAAACTGAAATCCAGAATGTTCGACTTCCGAAAGAAATCGTCGAAAAACGCGGACAGCCCGGCCAAGATCGCGGCAGACGCGCTACAGAGCGCTCTCAACACGGCAGCCATTGCTAACACGTGTCCACACGCCGATGTGATAAAGTTGGCACTACAGCAGTTGGATGACGCACTCCAGGCCGGACTCGGCATATTCACTGAAGATGAAGTGGATATAGCTGCATATTATCGGAAGGAAGTTCAGAAAATGCAGCGCATCGTAAACGAAAGAAAGAGTTGACCCCCTAGCAGGCTCTCGACGGACTCGATGGAGTTGCAAATAAGGGAAGCGGCCTTCGGTGCGGGAATTAACGGAATCCCGGAGATGCCAGTAAGCGAACAGAGAAGTATAAACGAGATAGCAACACTTTCCCAAGACCGCAGTATACAATACCAGCCAGCGGAATGGAAGCCTATTAAAACTGAACGGCTACCAACACCGCCTATTGGTCAGACAAGGTCAGCGGACGTATGTCCACATGCAGGATTTATGCCATGGAAGGCGCCATATCCACAAAATCGGCATATACCCGCATATTTACCTCCGTACGCACCAAACCTGACAGCTAATGCAAGGAGAACAACGGGAGAATACGATGTAAAACCGCCACAGGGTTACTCGCAGCCGCAGGGGCCCCTTCACGGCCTTTACAATGGGGGCTATATCGAGGAATCGGGAAACTATAACAATTGGCGCGACTGGAATCAAGAACCAGCACACACCGCCGAAAGAGCCAGGATGCATCAGGGCCAACCAGAGAATATCCTTACGGGACAGCGGGGATACCGCTTCCTGGACCCACGGAGTCCTCCTGGTATAGATCCCGAGAACCCGGAGGTAGGGACTCCACATGTACCTTTTCGATCCCCCAGGCGACAAATATGATCCCGCATTTCGAAGGCGAGCCGGAAAAGGTGACAATATTCTGTCGTGTGGTTCGAGATTTACGTAAAGAATTAGGACCAGGAAAAGAGGACTGGCTCAAGAGCAACGTATGTCTGTGACTAAAAGGTCAAGCAGCAAAGGATTTTTTGCCATGTATAGATCGCTTTCAGTCTCTCGACCAATTAGTTGAAGCGATATCCAAAAAATACAGCGACAATGAGGATACGGATCAAATAATATGGAAATGAAAAACGATAAAACAACTGGCAGGAGAGAAAGTCACCGACTACTGGCAAAGGGTGACTATACTGCTGAGTAAGCTGCAACGGGCATACGACGCCGACCACTTGCCATGCAACGCGGAAAAAGACTCTCACAGAAGACGGGGCGAGGCAGAAGCATTAAAGCAATTTCTGTACGGACTCAAGGTGGTCCTTCAACACCTAGTTAACGGCAAACAACCACGGAGCTTGGAGGAAGCCATCACTGAAGCTAGACGAATAGAAAAGGAAATGAGTGCCCGTTTCGATAATCCAGAGGTAATGAGTATTACAGCCGGGGCCACAATTAGGCTAACAACTGGCCAAGAGACATGCGGGTATTGTAAAAAAGGCAATCACAGCGAAAATGTATGTTGGAGAAAGGCCAAGGATGCCAAATTTTGTGGATTTTGCGATATAAAAGGCCATACCCTCGAGGAATGTGTGTTAATAAAGAAGGCAGTGCAAAACGGCCAACTGCGTAGAAATAAACTCGAGAGTGGGTCAGTGACTACGAGCTCGCCACAGGCGATGTCAGCGAAATTCAACAAACGATACGACGCGCGAAACTCGGGAGGTCGAGGAACCCGAGGTGACGGAGACCGTGATACAGCGGATCGAAACCGATCAGGCTACGACGATCGAAGAAATAGCCGAGAAAGGAGTATCGACCGCGACCAAGATCACCGAAACAATAGTCGCGAGGACCGAGGATCGCGGAATTTCTATCATCATCGAAATAATAATAGGAATTGTAGTAAGGATAGAGATCGGAATAATGACCGTGGATACGATAATCGGCAAAAGTATAATCGTAACTACAATAGGGATGACCGATATCGTTGAGACTACGGTAGAAATCACTACAACAACCGAATGGATACTGAGGATAGAAGAGAGTCGGACATTAAAGTTGCAAGTCGAGGTCAACAAGACAGCACGGGTCATTTAAACTTCCAGGATGCTCGGCACCAGAGTCCTGCAGGACCGAGCAGCAACTAAAAGAAGAGGCACCAGCCGCGCAACGATCCCACTATGTTATAAGATTCGCCCAAACAGGACGTCGACCTCCCATAGTAAATATGATGAGCCCTACTTTACAAAGGGGCAGAGGCCGATTTTATATCGATACAGGCGCGGATGTATCGTTGATTAAGTAGAAATGCATGAAGCAAGGAGCCAGCGTAAATAAAAAGCATCTGGTTTCAATAAGTGGCATTATGTCTGGAGAGTGCGTAACCCTGGGGAGCGTAAAGGTAGAATTAAATGGACTCCCATGCGAAGCGCACGTAGTCCCCGATAGCTTCCCCATCGACACGGATGGATTATTGGGATGGGATATGATGACAAATCACGGAGTCAAGGTCGACGCCGCTAATTAACGCCTGGAAGTGGACAAATTAGTAATACCCTTCGAAAGGGAGGAAGAATTTTTAATTCCCCCACGCACAAAGCAGGTTATCTACGCTCGAGTTCAAAATATAGAAGAGAAGATCGGATTTGTACTTTTACAGAACTTAGGACCAAATCTGCTGTTCGGGAATTTTGTAGCCGAAAATAAGGAAGGCAAAGCATATGCTCTTTGCTATAATACAAGCGACGAGCCCGTAAGAATCGCTGCTCCCGTCGTTACACTAGAACCCTGCGAAATAGTACGGGAAAAAGACGAAGTCTTCGATATAGAAGATAGCGAGGGCTATGAGAAGGAACCCGAACATACCAATGTTTTGCGAATAATTTCAGAGGAGGAAGCAGACCGAGCAACCAGGATTTTCGAGGCACTGGACTCCGATACGCTAAAGGATCTAAACGCAGAGGAGATAGCGCACATAAAAGACTTGATAAAAGAACGCCCGCAGCTTTTCGGCTGGCCGGGGGAAAAATTAAGGGCCACGCACTTAGTAACACAGAAGTTCGTGACAACAACAGAGACGCCTGTCCGAGTAAAGAGACATCGCCCTCCCCCTGCAATAAAGGAGGAGATGCAGCGACAGATAACACAATACTTGGATGCTGGAATCATCAGACCTTCAGATAGCCCATACTCATCGATGATGTGGGTAGTCCCTAAGAAAAGTGTTAAGAACGGAGAGAAGAGGTGGCGCATGGTCACTGATTTTCGCCAACTCAATGAAATAACGGTAAGAAATAGTTACCCGCTACCGCTTACGACAGATATTATAGAGGCGGTAGCGTCAGCGAAATATATTACGGCAATTGACTTAACAACAGGCTTTTATCAGATTCTTATGGACCCTGAAGACGCGTATAAAACGGCATTTGCAGGTCCTTATGGTCACTGAGTACACTCGAGTGGGCATGGGACTGCGGAACGCACCCGCGACCTTTCAATCCCTCATGGATCTCGTTTTAAGCGGACTGCAGGGGGTAGAATTGTACGTATATTTGGATGACATTATCGTCTTTGCCACAGACCTGGAGGAGCATGGGAAGAAGTTCAGGCGTTTAATGAAGAGGTTAGACGAAGCCAATCTTACGATCGAGCCGAGGAAATGTCAGTTCTTGCAAAGAGAGGCCAGTTTCCTAGGACATATCGCCGGTAACGGGAAAATAAGACCGGACCCCAAAAAGATAGAAGCCGTTCGCCATTTCCCCGTCCCGACAAATAAAAAGAAAATTAAGCAGTTCTTAGGACTAGCAGCCTATTATCGTCGGTTCGTAAAGAATTTTGCGAAAATGGCGTGCCCACTCTCTAAACTACTAAGAGATAAGGACGAGCAAGGCAAACAGCCGTTTGTGTGGGGGTAAGAACAACAACAGGCGTTTGAGAAACTTAAGGAAGCTCTCTGCAGTGAACCAGTCTTAATGGCGCCGGATTTATCAGAAGAATTCATCGTACCACGGATGCCAGTGATTTTGCGCTAGGAGCAATATTAGGACAAGGTGAACCAGGGTATGATCACGCCTGTATTTACGCATCTCGATGTCTGCGACGACTAGAATTACGTTACTTAACCTATGACAGAGAACTTCTTGCCGTTGTATTTACAAAGGAACAATTTCGTCCCTTTTTATATGGACGAAAATTTACCGTTATTACGGATCATGAATCATTGAAGCATTTTCATAACGATAAGAAACCAGATTTGAGATTCAACAGGTTAAAGGCAGAATTATGTGGTTACGAATTTGAGATAATTTATCGGCCAGGACCACGCAACTGTAACGCGGATGCACTTTCCCGGAATCCTATATTGCGTGACGGTGAAGAGAACCCAGATAGACCCAGGGTAGAACTTTACGCATTAGCCGAAAAACAAGAAACCGAGGACAACTATAATGAATACGATCCACCAGCAAAGATACGTTACGCAACTAGAGCAGCCACAAAATGAAATCGCAACCAAGACGAAGATCACGCGTCGGCGAGTGAAGGTAGCCTCGGAAATCCGAAGAAAATACCAAATCAAAACTTGTCATCAGAGTCGGATGAAAGAGAAGACTCAGAAGAGGAGTCGGGGAAGGAACTGAGAAGGCGCAAATATACGAAGCAAGCCGAGAGAAAGACAGGACGAAAATTTCCAGTCTGTGAAAAAATTAGCGGAAGTAACATAGCCTGAACCGAGCCTATATTGACCCAGCCGGAAACCGATAGACAGCTGCCGTACATATGAAAAGAACCCAATATGGAGGGAGAAATCGGGATGGCAAGTACACCTTTGGCCCCCCATTTAGTGCTTCTCCCTAGAAACCAGCACGCCCGGCCCCAGACCCTAAGACAAAAACCCTTATTTGTCGAGACTCCCACGACTACGGATGGAGAGGAGACAGAGCTGATTAAAGTTTCGTTAGCCGACCCGCAGCAAAAGGAACAGGGGATATTGGTCACACCTGAAAGAAGGAAAGACCCAGAGGCAACGATATCAGCAGGGCCGTCACGTAATGGGATCATCTATGAGAAAGGAGAGTTTCTAGCTGTACGAAACACGGACAACGGATTCTTTCTCTGTCAGACAACTCGCACTATATCTAATACAGAGGGACGTATTCGGATACACTGGTTGACGCAATCAGAGGATAACAAGCAGGTGTACGCCTTGGACTACCATGATCATGTGGAATTCGCGTGTATAATGACAAATGTCCGGTTAACAAAAATCTCAAAAAATAGATTCCACCTGCCAAGACGAGAACAAGCTCGGATATTGCAAATATTAAAGGAATCAATTGAAGCAGATGAAAATCCGGCGCCACAGGAGCTTGAGCAGGACTCCTGTAACGATCGTAGTAAGGGTATCGACAACCTAAATCTTGAGGTAAGTAACATGCCCGCTACAGAGAATGGGCAGGGTTTGAGGCAGTACCGTCGAGGCCGAGATCTAATGCCAAACATATAACAACACCAGAGGACGTGGTCACCCAAGACTTCTATATAGGAGACACAATGATACAAGATGAAGGGGACCCTATAAGCGAGTCCGCGATGGCTAGATTGCGGCAATTATTAAATAATTCAGGACAAAGGAGCTCAAAAACAAAATTCACCGTTGACATGGAAGAAAAAGAGGAAGACGAGCGTTCAGGACTCCGCATAGACGTATGGGAAATGAAGGATCCACCGCAGGCTCCTCCCACACTCCCGGAAACTCTTCATGAAAATATCAACCCGCACGAAAATCTTGAGTCTGATGAAAAGAGCCCACAAAAGGAAGAAAGTGGAGGTCCGAAGGAAATACAGGTGGGCATAAATTCGGGTCCCGTCGTTAATGATCATGAGGAAAGGGATCAGTCAAGGCTCAACCTGACGATCGAAGCCGAAATACCATCGTTTGACAAGTCACACGAAGAAGAATGCCCGAGCCGTGAATATCCTCCGAGGAAAGACTTTTATGATATTAATCCAGCCTATGAAGGGAACGTAAGTATGAAAAATGTAGAGAGTAACGTTTCACTAACGAAAGAGATCGATGGACATACCCCTTTACAAGACCAAAATAATAACATGTTAATGGATCACGAGGATATTCAGGAGGATAATGTTGAGTCAGACTCACTTATTGAAACCGAATCAGAAGCACTCAGTATGGAAACAGACGATGAGCCGAGCAATCGGCATACTAATACCAGTACGGCTCATCAGGAAATAGAGGTAACAAACCCTCTGGAGGTCCGCGATAGCGACCATCTGGATGCCTTGGCACGCAGAATTTACGTATACACTGAAGAATCGCTATGCGCACAACCCGAGGCATCCCTCATTTGGGATACTAACATACCGAGCTCCCCTAGGGGGAACTGTTTATTTTTCTCGTTAATAAAAATACTAGGGTTGCCCTTGACGCCGCTAGAACTGCGGGAAAAATTACTGGGAAGTCCAGCACTGAGGAACTGTGGCAGCCCGCAGGAAGCAAGAGAGATTTTGTCATCACCCACGGAATTCGCGGATGCCGATTGTGTACACATTTTCGCACAGGAATACGGTACAAATATATGCGTGCACTATCACGGAGATGATATAGTAAAATTCTTGCACTATAAAGTAAATGATAATCCCGATTTTTTACATTTACACCTTATTGGATATCATTATACGCCATACCTTCCTGCAACCGGGAACTCACTAAATACATTGGACCAACGCATGCCGGTCGAGGGTAACCATAGTGAACAGCTACCTAGTGGGGTATCTACCACACCCGGGATAATGACTCGCTATCTTATAGCAGAAGCCAGGCCGTCGCACATCTCACCGCCGTGGTCTTTAAATAATAGCGACAGTACGACTTTCACGCATGTACAGCAGCTAGACGAACAACCTTTTGGGTATAAAGAAAATCTGGTGTATGTATTAACTTCTGACATTTTTCTGGAGACAGAAGTCCTAGAAGCTCTACTAGAAAGGAAATACATATCGGAGGACGAACTTAGGAGTTCTGAGAGATCCGTAGGGGAGATACATACAACGGAAACAACTAAAGGTAGAATGTTGGGAATATTCGTAAAACCACATGTGGATAGTAAACCCCTACGACCAGACTTGAGACAGTGCGTGAGGACACTAAAACAAATACTAATGAAGTTCGGGGTACGCTCCATAGGAATTATACGAGATTTGAGGATATTATCGATAACAGAATGGAACGTTTTCATTGAACTATGCAATAAAACCTTCCATGGGATGGAGTTGACGGCCGTATTCTTTAGGAATAACCTGCCCATACCAAAGGTAGAGGATCGTTATAGGATAATCAAAGAATATCATGAGTCTACAATTGGTGGTCATAAGGGCATAACGAAGACATATGATAAGCTAGCTCATGAGTATTATTGGAGGAACATGCAGTCTGATGTACGTCAGTTCGTACGAGGCTGCCCGGACTGTCAAACCCAGAAGCTCGTCAGAGTTAAAACACGACTGCCAATGATTATCACAGATACATCTTCAAAACCTTTCAGCAAAATCTCCATGAATTTCGTGGGACCGAAAGATCCGACCGATGCAGGTAATATATCTCAACTGTTCAAGATAATTTTAGCAAATATTGCATACTATCGCCAGTAAAGCAGGCCACAGCAGAAGAGGTGACCCGAGTACTGACTAACAAAGTCATCAGTTATTTTGGACCTCCGAGTACGCTTATAACCGATCAAGGATCGCACTTTATGAATAAAACGCTGGAAGAATTTGCTCGGATTTTCAAAATAAATAAGTTCTGTACTACGGCATATCATCCACAGTCGAATGGGGGCATCGAGAGGATGCATCACACCTTCAACGAATATCTAAAGATGTACCTCAAGGAGTTCAAAAACTGGGATGTCTTACTGCCCCTTGCACAACATTCTTACAATGCAACTCTACATGAAGGACTGGGGTACAGCCCACACGAGGTTATATTCGGCGATAGAGCACGAACACCCTCCAGCTTCCCACCCCGTGAGAAACTACTTACATATAACGAGTACATAGCAGACACGACACACTCCCTGGCTCAATTACGGATAATGGCCGCGATGAACTTATCCCAATCTAAATACAAATCTAAATTCTATTATGACCAGAGACAAAACACGAAACATTTCCGGGAAGGAGAGATGGTGTATCTCATGAAGAAACCGCAACATGGAAAAACTGACCAGGAGTATGTCGGCCCATGCGAGATCATAGAAATAAATGACGACACCCATAATGCCAAAATACAGAAAGGAGAACAGACAAGAATCGTGCACCTGGATCTTTTGAAGCGTAGTTACGAAATCCCTAGGAAGGATAAATAAATACGGGGAGTTAAATATTCATATTAAATTTAAATAAATTTTTGCGGCCCCTCAGACGCCGCACAAGCCAAAGACATAGCAATTGATATGTCATTATCACATCATAGAACGTTATACTTTTCCAAAATAAGAGAATTTTTACAAATATACGGTACTCAGTGGTACCCCGTAAAAGGAAATATGATTCGGAAGCAAGGAAATATATAACCAGTACAAATTGAATGGGCTGACTCTTTTAATAGTAAGTAAATTGAATTGTAATTACAAAGTCGGAGACCATTTAGAGATTTCCCGCTATGTAAACTATACGATTGTAGAAAAAAAAAAAGAAAAAAGATATGCTAGAGAATGTAACAGGGTAGCGAAAAATATATAGAAATAAAACATAGAATAAAAATAAGAAAAAAAGAAGTTTTTATATGTTAATACATAGAAATGAAACATGGAATCAAAATAAAATAGGATAGGAAAAGATACACTAAAATATGGGAACAAAAAAAAAAAAAAGAAAAAAAATATATATAAATAATGAGAGAATAGAACATAGAACGAAAATACAATAAAGTAATATATAATCAGATATAGAATAAAAATAAGGTAGAATTAAATATTCTAATATAGCTATTCCACGTTCCAACTTTTTCTTTTTATGAACCTTATATTGGCGATTTTTTTCCTTTCTCTAGGAGGAAGCTTTGTAATTTACAAATCAAAGATTTCGAAGGAGACGAATAGCGACTGTCTAGTAAGAAGTAACAATTTATTTGAACATCTACTCCTTCTCTGATCTCGGGTTTTAATTAAAACGCGAGTTAAGAATACTGTTTTAACTTTAAGCTGTAATTTTTAATTTGAATGAAAAAATGTCATAAAAATATTGAAGATACTCTTTGAAAAAGAATTCTGCTAATTCAGTTGGCAGCGGGTTTTTGATTATTAAGGTAAGATAGGACGACAGGAAACAGTAGGGAGATAAATAAAAAAAAAACATAAGCGAGCATATAAGAAAAAAAACAAGATAACATGTATTATATATAATACACACACACACACACACACACACACACACACACACACGCACGCACACACACACACACACACACACACACACACACACACACACACACACATACACACACACACACACACACACACACACACACACACACACACACACACACACACACACACACACACATATATATATACACACACACACACACACATATATATATATACATATCATTCAGAAAAATTTGAATCACGTGAAACACTATCATACGACGGGGGAGGCGTCTCACATGATCCTCTTCGTCGGGGCGTCACAGCACCAGGAATTGTAGACGGTATAAAACGACAAGCCATACGTCGGCAATCCGTAGGGTGACAGACGGGAGCTTCATATCGGGTGTTCATTCCTCTGGTCTCCTCGGCCTGCCCCGACTCATTCGGTGAAGGAGACCTCGGAGGAGAAGTGAATCTCTGGACGTCAGGCGCGGTGATAGTCTGGCAAGGATACTCCGCCGTGGCCTCAGATGACCGAACTGGACTAAAATCAGGTTCACGACTACCAATACTGATAGAAGGAGAACCCGTGAGCCGAGCCTTGCCCGCTCATAAAATCACCGTTAAGATGGTCACCTGCCGTGGGAGGTGGACACCATTGCTCCATTTCAGGTGATACCTCGGAGTCTACAACACTTTTGGGGGGCAAGTGCTGCCTTTTCGGATTACTACGTGAACGCTGTAATAAGAGAATTATTATTAAATAAGAGAATCAAGCAATATACCAATGGCACTGTGGGAGAATTGTCATTTTTTTCCCTACATTCAAGAGAAAAAAACATGACTATGTACGCATATTACCTGTATTCGCCTCGCAGTCGCACATCGCCGGGCATCCCTCACTCGAGCGGATAAGGCCTGCCGCATCTGCCCTAAGGTCGGTCTGGAGATTGGAGCAAACCATGAGGGAGGCGGCTGCGGTCCATTGAAGCGAGGGAAACCCTGTCGTGGATTTCTCGCGGTTGGGGACTACGATCGCTCCTCGATCCCGCAAGATGGCTCAACCCTGGCAGAACTTTTGCACTCCGAAGGAAAAGCCTGCGAGGTCGGCATAGGTCGAGGCCGGGAGCAGCTTCGACCACGTGCATTACGTCCCCGCGCACGAAACGCCTGTCAAGAGGAGAAAACATGTATATTGAAAAAAAATAACAAGCAAACAACCAGAAGACCAAATCGGATTATAAAGGATGTTACAACTCACACGATTAGAATAATTATGTGACACTGGCGCCGGCATCATGTCGGATGACCAATGTGGATGATAAATTGGCAGTTGATATAACGTCCGGAGAAAGACATTGTGATCGCTGACTGACTTCTTCAACTGAAACTAGCAGTCGCGCCGCGCCTTATATATAATGGAAACCAAGCCACTTCGTGAGGGCACTTCGGCAAGAGTTCAAAAAAAAAAAAAAAAAAAAAAAAGTTTTCTACAATAAAAATATTTATTATTGTATTTTTTATGACGATTTTTTATCGATGGGGTACAAATAACCCCAGTGTGTCAAGTATGCTACACCAGGGAAGTGTGTCAAACAAAATTTAATATACTACACTCTAATAAATTAAATAAAAGGGTAGTATTCTGTTAAATGTAAACCAATTATTTACGCTCGAGGTTCTAGTTTATCACTACGAAGATTGTAATAAACAAGTAAATCTAAGAAAAAAGAAAACGAAAAAAAGAGTAATAAGAATATATATTTAGTAGAGAGAAAATAAGTCTAAAGCAAAGAAAAAAGCCAAAAGTGGAAGAAATGAAATGAAAAAAATATATATATGATTTTTAAATAGAATAAGCATGGGATCGATTCTGAGAAAAAAATTGAGTGTTTACATTTCCTTATGGAACTACATACTAGTAACTAATCGAAAGAAATAAATAGATAATAATATTAAAAAACCTACCACATGTACAAATTTATGTGCGTGAGACCCAGTCGGCTTGTGAATAAAGTCAAGCATCCTTGATAAACACATATCCTTGTGGATACAAACAAATTCTCACCGCCGTAAAAAATATGTTCAGTTTCACAACTCATTTTGGCACAGTAGCTTTGAAAAGCGAATTATGAATGAACAGCATGCGAGCGTAATCTAGAGACCGCCAGTTACTACCACAATTACGCCGCATGTCCGTGTGCTGCAGGCTAAGCGCAGCACAGGTAGAGCGCCGGATACTACCACAATTACGCCGCATGTCCGTGTGCTGCAGGCTAAGCGCAGCACAGGTGGAGCGCCAGTTATTACCACAATTACGCCGCATGTCCGTGTACTGCAGGCTAAGCGCAGCACAGGTAGAGCGCCAGTTACTACCACAATTACGCCGCGTGTCCGTGTGCCGCAGGCTAGCGCAGCGCAAGCCGAGCGCCACATAAGGTGAAACGCGCTATAACGGGACAGCATTTTTTGTTATCGTGGATTTCGCCATTTTTAATGAAACATATTTTTTTTTAAAAGCTTTAACACAATATTCAAATTATTTGAAGTAATTTTCAAAAAAAAAAAAACATTTTTCAACTGATATTTTAATTGTATTAACAAAAATAAGTCTAACCTATAGTTAGACATATTGAATTCAAACTACGCTAATACCTGGACAGAGGTGCAACCTATACCGGGACACATTAAATTTAAATACAATTATATTGGCAAATTGAACTTTATCGAATCATTAACTTCAGTTATACATCGAAATATAATATTTAACAGTAAATAAACAAAAAATTTAAATCCTTTCTTGTTTAATTGGCATTTTTTGTTGCAAAACAAGCATTTCAAGACATGATAGTTTTTCTCCAGATCGTCTAATTTTGTGCATAATTTTGCTTTCTCTTCCTTGATTTCATCTCAATTTTCTTTAATTGTTTTAGACCTTATTTTTTTACATTATCGTACAACTACTTTGCATTCTCTGTGTCAATCTATTATTTTTTTATATTTCATGTATTATATTGATGAAGAATCTTAAGTAGGCTATATATTAAACGTTAAAAGTTGAGTTTTTGAGTGAATAGCATCCTTAACATCACAAATTAGATTTTATATAAATAAGTTTATAATCTGAAAAAATTCTTTTGTTAAGAGTTATTTTGACATAGATAATTTCCTTTCACTTACTGTTTTAATACAACTTACCTTCTAACTACTTTTGAGTTTATGTTTTGAAGCTGCTAATTTTCACAGTTGTTACAGCACTAGCCAAGACTATTCAGATACATACTAATTAATAATTTATTTAAGTTACTATTTACGTACAATTACTTCAATAATTGTACTATTTCTGTAGAAAAGCCACGCGTAGATTGCACTGTCCGACTTAAGGAATGCGCGTATCGAATACTTACCTATAGTTGGACAGCTACTGCTGTCGTGTCCTGGTATGGAGCACTCGTATTTCAAAATAGCTCTATAGTTGGACATGGAATATTTTAATACATAATTATAATTTAAGTTTTGTTTACTTCCTAATTTATTTCAAAATATGAATATTTTGATTTGTGATCATTATTTTTTTACTTTGGGGTTAAATTATGTCTTTTTTCTTATAAAAAGTGAAGCTATAAAAAATACATGATTTGTATGAAAGTAGACTACTTTAAATGCGATTTGGAGGTAAACTTTTAATTTATTTTATAGTTTAAATTAATATTTAAATCAAATAATAGTCACGCCTACTTGTAGCTAGGACCTTGGAATATTTAAAATAATTATCTTACTGCTTAAACATTTATTTTACTATGTGAATATAACTGTCCAGATATAGGCATCACTTTTAGCTTGTCCCGACTTAGGGCATTTCACCTTACTACTACAACGACAGTGTATACACGTATGATAGGAATAAGTGAATGATATTATGAATTACGGCCACTTTTATATAAATAAAAGAGATTATAAGACACATACAAGTTAAGGATTAGGATTTCAATTTAAATCATTACAAGCGTAAAGGTGATCGATTATTGTTCAATAGATAGACAAGAAATTATAATAAATTACGAACAAAATTTTTAGTAACAGTTAATTATTAATTTTTTTATGTTAGTGTTGAAAGTAATCGATTACTTATTAATAATTAAGATGCAACAATAATATTATAGGTATTGTATCATTATTATTAATTAGAGCGCCGGAAATATATAGAAATCGTTTAAACAATTATCAAAACGTAGCAGAACATTTAAGGAAAAAAATAACTTAATATAGTAAATGCAACATCATTAGTTATCATATAATAACCGTATAAAATAGGAAAAATTATAATCTATGCAATCCAGAAATGTAAGATTTGCAGAGTCATCGCGCCACTCCAAATATATAAGTCAGCTCATTCATGAAATTGAAAGATACGGTACAATGACCGCAGGTATAATTCTTAGAAAGAAGGAAGCAGAAAGTAAGCAAAAGCATTTTTTGCACTTGCTTCTAGAATCATTGATTTAAATGCATTAAATATTCCATAGCGAGAAAAAAATATAATGTTTCAAAAAAATAACAATTACTAAAAGTATAACTACAAAAATACACATATTAAGTGTCAATTACGACACAATTTATAATTGTAATCGCATTGATTAGACTTAATTTATTTTCAAAATTTATTTAAATTAATATGAAAAAATAGGAATTGACAAATAACAATGAAATGACATGACTTTTACAACAGAACATTTCCGACTTAAGAAAAAAAAAAAAAAAAATTAAGGGGAGTGCGGATCGAACCCTCTACCCTTAGGTTGATAGACAAGCACCTTGCCGACCGCGCTATAAGGTGATTCTTATGAGATATGATTTAAAACACATGATATAGAAGACATCATGTAGTTTCTACATAAAGAAATATTAAACAATATAATTTTTTTCTTGTAAAAGGAAAAAGTAATTAATGTTATAAAGAAATACAAATAATTGTTAAAATAAAAGTACATCAAGTAAATAAAATAAACATACAGATAGGATAGTAAATTATAATAATATACATCATAATAGGATAATAAAGGGAATAAATAAACGATGAATGTATCATTACGGTTAAACTTGTGAGCCGAGACCCACGTACGACGACCGCATCGGCAGGCTCTCGCAAGCAAGCACAGTCGCACACCGCTGTGCATGGTACACAAGAGCGCCACCGCATAGCAAGTATCATGCGGCCACGGCGCTGCGAACGACTGACACCATGCAGGTGCTTCCCATTATATAACGATCAAATGAACCAGCATCACTAATTGCCAATTCGCGTATCACAAACATTTATAAAAAGAGAAATTTTTTGGGAAACAGAGGAACAGAGAAACATTTGATTACCTTCTAAATTACGTATTTTAAAACTACTCACGAGTTATTTTTGACTTAAAAAGGCAAATTTGAAAAAGTAGATATTTGTTTTAAAATATTAACTAATTTTACGAATTCTAAAGAACTTTCTCGGCGTTACATCTCATAAACACAGATTCTTAAAAAAAAACTCGGAACTGATTGAATTCTGAGATCAAATAGATGACTTAAAAGTCTTATTTTTTTGGACTTACAATTGAGAATTTGAAAAAGTAGCAATTCTTACTACATAACATTTTGAATAATGTATTTATGAAAAATAAGATATACGGAAAACATGAACAAAAAAAAATTTTATTCGATGTACCTTATCAATTTTCTTTGAGGAAACATTCTGCTAAAGCAGTTAGCAGCGGTTTTTTCTCGAAACAGAATTTTTTGATTTTTTATTTGTAAGAAATAATTGGGAACTCAATGGAGTAAAGGAAAGGTATCCAGAAATAAACATACAAACAAATGAAGTTAAAATACAGTTTTATTAATTAAACATAACATATACTTATTACACAATATTATAATTATATGATAATAGAATATTTTTTTATTTCATATAAATTGACAGACCAGGACTGCACAGATTCCAGCAGCAGATCTATAACAAAAAGAAATATATATATATATATATATATATATATATATATATATATATATATATATATATATATATATATATATATATATATATATATATATATATATACCAATAGTAAGAAATGCGGTGAGCCCCAAGTACTTACAAAAGAAAAAACTTAATCCCAGCACTCAGGTTCGGAGCCCTGGCCGCCTTCAGACGTATTTCTAAGTTGCTTACATGGCTCCGACGTATGCAAGTGCCGCGCGCGGCAGCTGACCCCGGCTCGAACAGACCACGCCGTGGGAGAAACGGCCCTCGCCGAGTCATCATTAGGTGCCAAGTAGTCCCGATCCACGGACGAGCTAGGAGAACGAGGCGAGTCACGATCTGGTACGACGGCCCGTGGTTGCAGCAGTTTCGGGCTAGGACTCGAAGGCGGCGTCCTCATCGAATGGACGACCTCCTCAGCATCACAAGTATGTGACGCCTGATGATCCGCCCGAGCTGTCTCTCGTTCAAGCACATCTCGCCGGCACTCAGTCTCCCTCTTCGACAGGGAACTGCGCATCCGTTCCAACAGCGGAACCGGAGCCGGAGCAAATGACGGTCTCGGGCCCCAGCCTTCCGGGACACCTCGAGACGGACCCATCTGACCACAGGGTCGACCGACGGGTTGTCGCGGCGGACCGCCGATACCACCGAGCGATCTACGGAAGGAAGGACGCCTCCCGCAAGCGCGTCCTCTGCCACCATTGCGCCCAGGCCCTGGGCGAGGCACTTGTGGGACCTATAAGCGCAAGAAAAAATAATGATAATAAGAATTAGGTGAACTAGTGACGAAACAACATACATAGATGTATATACACGGCTCACCAGAGGAGACGACGGATGAAGTGGCCTGATGACCAACCTCACGGGGAAACCAGCAAACATTCCGGTGACTTCTATAGTTCCCACGAATAGCGATGATACGTATGATACGGAAAGAAAGCTACTAATGCTATTACCTGGAACACATTTAATTTATACCAGAAAATCACTGGACAACAGGAGCTCCCCACGCCGAGCCACGGCACGGCGTGAGCGCTGTCTCAGCATCGCGCGACGGCCGATTCCTGGAAACACACACCACCGGCAGACACCGATTTCGGGTACTCAAGGAAAACACTCGGCAACATATAATAGCTAACATTGCATTTTTTACCATGAATGAGAATTGTAATCAATTACGTCATCTAATATAAAAATAATATTAAAAACAGAGCAAGGTGCCGAGGGCGATTATGCCTATAAAATGCTTCATATGATATTTTAAATTATCATAAATAAATAATACTTACCGTAAACGGAATAGGGCATCAAAAATATATAAATTATAATACTAAAAACAGTAAAATAAGTACATCACTGTAAAACAACAATAATACTTAGAGCGTATTTAGAAAAAATCCGATAGAAAGAAAAAAAAATAAAAAAAAAAAAGGAAATGAGAAATAGGAATATCTGATTACAGGGCAATTTGCAACCAGGAAAATGCGATGGCGACTACACGACCAATGGAAGGAAACCCGGGAATACTAGTAGAACAACTCAGCTCCCTCGTGATATCCAGTACTACATGGAGAATAATACAGCAAATAGATTTGGAACCACTAACGCAGCAGGGAGATAAATTAATGGAAAGCTGGAGAACATTAACACGGTTTCGGAAGGAAAACAAGAATGAAAACCAATATCTACAATTGAAAGGCATCTACAAACAAATAAAGACTTGTAGTCAAGATATGGAAAGAGTGTTCGAATTAATGCAAGGACACGAACACCCTAAGCATAACCGGGAACACCGCGCATGGTTCTCCGCAGTGGGCAAGGTGAGCAAATTCCTATTTGGAACGCTCGACGAAACCACCGAAAAGGAAATAAAGGGCTTGATAGCAGGGACAAAAACGAGAACATCTAAATTATCAAAACTTCTAATAAATCAAACGGAGATTGTGTACAGAGAATTTGGTATATTACAAAAAGAAACCATGCAAATCGAAAAGCATTTACAGATATTAAAACAGGAACAACAACAAGAAAAAGTGGAAGCAGCCTCCAACAGGGCAGTACAGATACTCGAAGAGCAAATATTACAATATGAGATTGACGTGCAGACCCTAGCAGACGCAATCCTGTTCGCGGCTCAGGGATCGATCCACCCGCGATTCATAGACCCAGCTCAGGTACAAGAGACAGCGCGATTAGTTTCCACAACGGTGTCGGGCGCCGCATTCCCGATTCCGAGTGAGAATGGCAGCATAGCTGATTTAGTGAAAATTGCGGATGTTTCGATCATGTTATGTGATTCGCAACTTATATATTACATCGCGATACCACTAGCCGATTACCGCGAGTATGATCTGTATAAATCATCTCCATGGCCAACACCACAGGCCACTGCAAATGGATCAACGGCATACGCGTACATTTGGCCAAATATACCATTCTTGGCGCTCAGTCGAGCTAAGGACGCATATATCAGTATCCAACCGGAGATATTAAGTAAGTGCAAACGCGTCAATAACTTATACATTTGCAGGGGAACAGACCCCGAACAGTTACTCGACGATCGAGCAACATGCGAAGTCAAAGTAGCCGCCAGGCAAGAGCTGTCTAGACTCGCTGCTTGTAATATCAGAATAATAAAATTAAGTACTACATTTTGGGCTAGAACGAGCTCGCCGAACACCTGGATGTTCTCGGCCGGAACCAAGGACAAGTTATTAGTCAGCTGTATGAGAGCAGCAGATCAGGTAGTCCCAATACAAGGAGTCGGTCTACTCGAGTTACCAGAAGGGTGCACGGCCCGATCAGAATTTATACGATTGAGCGCGACCCGCGAGGTAACCACTGAATTCAAACCGGTGACATACGGCGGGAGCGGACTGAATATATCGGAGATAATTAACACCACAATGGTCGACTCAATTGCATTAATGCGGCATATAATGGAAGGGCCTGCAAACTCGCCCACAGACACAAACGCTCAGGCCCAATTTCTGAAAACGGGCGAAGGGCTGAAAGAGATCATCAATCAGGCTCGCAAGGTGGAACAGAACCAAGAGATAAACGACGAATTCGTCGCATTCAGGCAATTAGTATCATACTCCGGTGAATCGGTAATAGTAATCATATTAATAGTGGGAATACTTTGGAAAATCTGGCCGAAAGGGGGGCGCCCGCTACTAATCAATAGAGATATTTTTACAGAAACCCAAGCACCGGCTCGACAACCCCAAGGTCCAGTCGTACGCTATTCAACAGCAGGAGGTCGAGTATTTAGCCTTCCGCATCTTCACGAACTAGGCCTACGGGACCGTCCCTACCCAGCTCGGGGCCAGCGGATATTCGATAGTACGCAGTCCATATGTTCTTAGCAAGAAGGGGAAAAAGAGCACAAGATTACAACCTCGTATCTTATGTAACTTTATTTATTGTAATTATAAAAAGAGAGAGATAGATATAGATTATTAGATTTGTAATTATTAGGTACACAAGCACGAACAATACATCACACATAAAAACATTTTTTTCTATACTTAATTTGTAACAAATACACAAGGAATACTAGCTAGCAAACAATTGTAATCCGCTCCGCAATAACAACAGCCAACCTAAGCAACCTCAGCAACCGCTTGATGAGGATAAATGTGAAAAAAAGCCAACCTAGGCAACTTCAGCGACCGCTCGATGGGGATAAATTCAACAACAATAGCCAACCTAAACAACCTCAGCAACCGCTAGATGAGGATAAAGGCAAGAACTTTGGCCAATCCTTTAAGGAGGCCAGCCCCAACCCAGAATACAGTAAATTTTTTTTTCGAGGCTTGGGCTTTGGGCATCGACCAGGAGGCCGATGTTGCGGCCCTCAGACGCGTTACGAGTAGAGGCTTCTAGAGATTAATCACGCTATCGGAAGCGAGCTGCATGTCAGCAGATCGCAGGACATCGAACCTCAACTACAGCTGCGCGTCAGCAGCACGTGGTGTGGAAACTTCCGAAACTCAAGTGCGTGAATGGAAGCGAGCTGCATGTCAGCAGATCGCAGGACATCGAACCTCAACTACAGCGGCGCGTCAGCAGCACGCGATGTGGAAACTTCCGAAATCCAAGCGCGTGAATGGAAGCGAGCTGAATGTCAGCAGACCGCAGCACGTCGAACCCAAGAACGGGATGATGAGACTAGGGCGCATCGGACACAGCATCGAAAAGCTGACACGATGGCTCGATTGACTCCCACCCACGGACACTTTGGTACTGGTATAAATACGGTACAGAGCACGTATGAGGAGAGTTCAAGACCATCCAGGAACAAGCGAGGAAGGACGAACAAGGAAGCTGATCTGCACAAGTGACCCACGAGAGGACGATCGCCAGTCGACCGCGCCGCGCTTTTTAAAACACGTTAGGGATATCTCTCTCTTATTAACGGAAATAAATATCAATACACGCATATAACCCGACTAATATTTCACTGCATCGCTTCGAGTACAAACTTGGAGCGACCCGAGAACCTGAACCATCCACATCCTCGAATACGTCTCACACGTAACAATTTAATATAATTCGATATTCAAATCATCCGCCTTGAAATATTATGGAATATTCCTATTTCGACAGGAACGGAAGAATTCTGCTCCACTCATTGTCAACGGGGGGGGGGAGAGAGAGAGAGAGAGAGAGAGAGAGAGAGAGAGAGAGAGAGAGAGAGAGAGAGAGAGAGAGAGAGAGAGAGAGAGAGAGAGAGAGAGAGAGAGAGAGAGAGAGAGAAAGAGAGAGAGAAATACGCCTTTCGACGCGTCCCTTCGCCTGAGATGATCTACGTCCCACCAATCGGCAACGACCGCGTCGACGACGGTCGAGGCGTCGGCGAGGAGGACGACGCGGCGCTCGAGGATTGCCTTCCTGGCTGCCGACGGGGTAGCATCGTGGAACCAGTTGAGCATTACGGAACTACCACGCCGTGTACTTCAATTTATCGTGCCGTATAGGAATAGTCCCGCGAGTGCCTTTTGCCTCGCGTAATTAATTGTATAATAAGTTGTAAACATTGTAGTAATTTATTTAGCATCATTTAGCTGCAGCGTCCGTATCTCGTTTACTTTTCGAGCCTGGAGCCGAAGGATGAGGGATTGTTAAGCGGTAAGGCTTGCTAAAGCTCGAAACATTATGTTCAATTTGTTTTTCTGCCCATAAAAGGCTGTAGTAATTGCGCCGGGATGCCTTCATCCCTGCGCGTTATTTCATATAAAATCTAAAATTCACGTTATTATCTTATTACGCGATTTATTCTATGTATATTGTTGATTGTACACGCGTGACTCGGGATATCTATAGTATTTCTGTAAAGGTGAATTAGCGAATCCAACAAAATTTAAGTTTTAATAAATCTTATAAGTAAATTCTAACTATTGCCGCGCTATAAACTCTATTGTAATACTTTCAATGCCTCTGCGAGGCTAGCGAGTAAAATCAGATGCCGTAGACATATTATTGTAATATAATCTATGCCTACGTTGGCCTTTTGTTAATGAAAGAAAATCTAGAAATTAAAGCATTAGATCTTGTAATCTATTGTTTTCATTTATTTATGTGATATTGGATAATTTGTGTTGTTATTGTGATTTTCTAAACGTGTGAATTACTCCTGCCGTCTAAACTCACTCCTCTGCCGCGGAGCTGTCGAGCAACCATTAAAAATGTTGTAAGTGATTAACTCTACTTGGTATTTCGAATAGTGAACGGCACTGCTCACTTTATTTGTCTGTAAATTAGAATTTTCTTCATCCCCTAGCCGAAAGTACGGTCTTCCCGGCTCGATTTCGCGCCGAGAAGAACGACTTTTTTGACCGCTCTTTGTTGATTGTTGCATGGCAACGTCCGCGACAGCGCACGTGTTGTAACCTAAACTATGCTAACCCTTCCAAATGTGATGACAAGAAAATCATTTGTAAAATCGGAAAATTGAAAAGATATAGGTGTATTAAATTAATTTTATGTTATTATTAATATATTGAACAATATATTTATAACTCTCATAATCAATTATGTTCTTATATTGCAGACATTCTGTCAGAAAGCTTCTATACATATATATAGACATGATGTTTACATTTTGAGTTTCAAAACATGGTGTAGCTATATACTTATATGTGACAGCTTTTTGACTTTCATTCTACAACGTATGGGATAGAAAAGGACAAATAGAGGAACCATTAAGAGGTTGAGCGGTAGTTAAAATCAGCATCTGCGATTAAGTATGTACATATTTTTGGCCCATCATGTTTTTCAAGCATCTTTTGTTAGTGTTTTTGATACCCGCCCCGACCAGCAAAACCTCGGCTTCGCCTCGGTTTTGCAAAAGTCGGGCGGGCATCAAAAAAAGCAGAAGTCGAGCTTTATGTTCCGCGATATGTAAAGTGGCGCTGAAGCAGGCCTCTTATACATATAGCCGAGCCGTAGTTAGCAGCTAACAACGCTATTTTATTAATTAATATTAACTATATGGACGTACTTTCGGCTGGGGATGAAAAAAAATAGTATACGACACTCGCCCGGAATGTTGGATGCCCTGGCCGACGTGCATCGACGCCCTCGGCTTCGCCTCGGGCGTCAAAATGGCGCCGGCCAGAAAATGCAACTTTCTGGCCTCGTGTCGTAATATACTAATTAACAGTGCCTGGCGCCTAGTATGTCGTAATATGCCTTCTGCATTACGACTTATTCAAATCAAAGTTTATCTTGCCGACTACTTTAAGTCATTTTAGTATTTGCCTCATGAAGCAGATCTTTATTTTCATTTGTCCACCAAATATAATGGGAAGAATTTAGTTGCTGCTCACGTGACTGAATCTCCCCGTTATAATGTGTGTGTGCGTGCGTGTGCGCGTGCGCGCGCGCGTGTGTGTGTGTGTGTGTGTGTAATTCTCCAGGATGGTTTATGGCACTCGATTTTAAATGTAGGTCGGTTTATGTCGCTCGAAAAAGTTTATGGCACCCGGGCGACATAAACTATTCGTTCTCCACGGTTTATGGCGCCTGACCTAGAGTTTCGACTTGAGAGGTCAAACAAAATTTCCGGACAAATTCTGCGGAAACTAAAGGGGGCGCCGCAGGCGTCGCTGCGAAACACAATACTCTGAGGGATTTGACTATTGCAGACAATGGCGCCGCGCAACGCCGTCCTTATCTACTTCTAGTACAGAACTCTGGGCTGTAGTTGGCCTACTTCTAGTGCGGAACGCTGGGCTGTAGTAGTGTTTTTCTACGTTCATACTTATAATATAAAACAAATATATCAGAACAACCACCATAACCAATTATTATTAATAAACTACCAATAACTTCTCATAATATTATTCTTATTAACCCCAATAATATTATTTTTTTTTTCTTATAGTTTGCCCAGTTATGTACGCCTGTATCCTCCCAATTTTAATGTAGAAATCTTTTTGGGTTTAAATTTATTCTGTGCCTAATGGGAGGAACTACCATTGTTCCCTTTGGACGGTTGAGGTCGGACATTCCGCATGTTTCCCTTTTCTTATTCCATTATGTAGCCATTCAAAAGCGTAGAATTCACTTGACTAGTCGGGTTCTCTGCATAGAGGTATATACAGGGTGTTCAAAAAGTTCCGGAACGGTTAAATAACTCGTTGGGAAAGCATTTTCGCTTAAAACACTAAATGGGGAAAATTTAGGATTTTGAAAAAGCTATCTGGTGGAATTGACGTTTTTTGGGACCTACCACAATTTTGGGCCTTGTAAGTCCCAAGATAAATTTTTTAAATGGGAAACCCTATTTTTTCCTCCAAATTCGTTTTCAGCAGCAAATTTTACGTTCAGATAGGTATTTTTGATGGCATCCTGGGCCAGTTTTTGGGCCTTGTGGGCCTAATGTATGTTTTTTCCTATAAAAATGTGTTATTTTCGTGGGTAGTGGTGTTACAGCATATTTTCATATTTTATTCAAAAACATTAAGATTAAGGCCCAAAAACTTGTTAGGGGCCTTATGGGACTAATATCGATCTTTTCTCCGATAATAGGTTTAGGGGTTATTCCCCGCTTCATAATTCGAAATATCAAAGTTTGAGACCCTAAACCTGATTTGGGCCTTATCAGTCTAATACCTGATATTTTAAGTGGTAAGTAGCAATAGGAATCAACAATAGACCCCAAAATCACTTTGCACTCAAAATAACAAACTTTTGTAAGGGAAAAGAGATATTGGATCAGAAAGGCCCAAAGCGTTCAAAAAGTCCCGGAACGGGGAAAAACTCGAAAAATAACCGTGGGACAGAAAACTGTTTCGACTAAACTTATAGTATTTTTCCCTGACTATCACGCCAAGGTCCAGTCATTTTTTTAATGGAACCGCTTAGTTTTGGCACCGGAAACGGAAAGAGCTGGCAATTTTACGTCCGGATATGACCTTGCCTTGCCCCTTCATGACCTTGTGGTCAAGGGCGAGGCCAAACAATAAACTGTACCGACAAAGCTAAATAAATCGGAAAATAGAAGTCGGACAGAAAAACGATTAACATAAAGCTAATTGGATTTGTCCTTGATTATTGCCACGTTACGCTGGATTTCACCTTAAAAGATAGAAGAAACGCGACGGTTGAAGTGATGTAGCAAGTTACCTAATGAATTAAGTCTGGGTATAGAAGAATTGTAATCGGTTAGAACGAGTTACAAAATAATCCAGTATGTTTTGTCAAGTTGGACAAGGAACTTCTTTAAAAAATTTTCATTTCTACAAACTTTTACTAATTTTTTGTTTTTACTAATATTCGTAAATTTTTAATTATTGCAAATCATTTATTTTTGCAAATATTTGAAAATCTTGCTTGAATTAACGAATTTCTTCCTCTTTCCGTTCCCGGTGTCGAAAATATGTTATGTCATTTTAAAAAAAATGACACAACCTTCAAATGACCTAGCAGGTCAAAGTCAAGATCAAATCCAAGGTTATGAAGTGATAGCCAGGGAAAAATACTATAAGTTTAGTCCCAAACAATTTTCTGTCCGACGGTTATTTTTCGAGTTTTTCCCCCGTTCCGAGACTTGAACACTTTGGGCCTTCCGAACTCAATATCTGTTTTCCCTTACACAAGTTTATAGCTACTTAAAACTTAAAAAATCAAGTTTTAGACTGATAAGGCCCAAATCAGGTTTAGGGTCTCAAATTTTGATATGTCGAATTATGAAGTGGGGAATAACCCCTAAACCTTATTATCGGAGAAAAGATCGATGTTAGTCCCATAAGGCCCCCAAACAAGTTTTTGGGCCTTAATCTTAATGTTTTTGAATAAAATAGGAAAATATGCTGTAAAACCACTACCCACGTAAAATAACACATTTTTATAGGAAAAAAACATACATTGGGCCCACAAGGCCCAAAAACTGACTCAGGATGCCATCAAAAATACCTATCTGAACGTAAAATTTGCTGCTGAAAACGAAGTTGGAGGAAAAAATAGGGGTGCCCATTTAAAAAATTTATCTTAGGACTTACAAGGCCCAAAATTGTAGTAGGTCCCAAAAAACGGCAATTCCACCAGATAGCTTTTTCAAAATCCTAAATTTTCCCGCTTTTGTGTTTTAAGCGAAAATGCTTTCCCGACGAGTTATTTAACCGTTCCGGAACTTCTTGAACACCCTGTAGATAGAGCATGGGAGACATAGGGTTGCCCGTAAGTGAAAATATCAGAACATTTGAGAGAGAGAGAGAGAGAGAGAGAGAGAGAGAGAGAGAGAGAGAGAGAGAGAGAGAGAGAGAGAGAGAGAGAGAGAGAGAGAGAGAAGATTGCGGGACGTAGCTATCTCTCTCTTTACTCTATACTCTATCTATAATACCTCTATGGTTCTCTGTCAGTACAACTTCTTATTTTATTCCTTAGTCGTACGGCGGTGAGTATGCGCTTTACATTTATGCTGACGTTCGTCTTAACTTGATTACGAGGCCGTCTATAGTTCGGTTTATGTATATAATACGCGTGTCATCTAGTTAGTCTGAAATGGTGACTCGTTTATCCCGACTCCGCATATTCTTGTTTGTTGGTGCTGTAATCTGTCGTTTGTGCCTGCTTACAATTTTCTAAGGGTTCTGATGATAAATTTGAAGCAAATCATTCCAACGATTATTATTATATTATTGATAAATGGTTTTCCTTTTTTTTTTTCTTTTGACTATCCCCGTGCATATTATGAATACCTAGCGTTTACCCCCGGCGCGGGCCTATGATTTCCTTGTATAACACGTCAGTCACTTTAAATTTATATATCTTAAAACTTTCTCATGGGTTTGCCGATCGATAAAAGCAATTCCCCATCCCTTGCCTATGCTGAACTCGGATTTTTTTTTTTTGACAAATGAGTAGGCGTGCGATTCACTTCATAATCCGCGTTTTATCGTATATGCTTTAGTGTGCCCCACTATAGCCCTGTACGCATCGTGGGAGAGATATCGCAAGCAAGCTGGCGTTTGCCCCTCCACATCACGCAACCGTTGGGCTCAAAGCTGCACAGCGTTGAGATACGACTTGCGTCATAACATTTTTTATTCATGCAGCCGATTGAGGTCCGCGACTCACATATGCGGCTCCCATTCGCCGCATCCCTGCCGCGACTCCACTCCGTAAGCGTACTTCCTCCCTTTACGAGTACTCGAGTTGCTAGTTCGATTCAATACAAGGGAGCTGACCTTCGGAAGGTCAGGGAGATAGCGCGTGGCGACGATTAGGCCATTGCTCTATGTCTGCGGGGAGATAGGGTGCTTGCGCCTGTTTCGTGATACGTTTGTACATATAGGTTTTAGCGAATTCAACCCGACTACTCATTATTAATGCGTGACTCATACGTCGGTTTATATTTACGATTAAGATGGGTCTGAAGTTTGCATCGTTGGAATGCAACGAAATAATTTTTTACAATTAATTAAAATTACTAGACAGTAAACATTTTTATCTAAACCTTTTTCATTAAGTTATTTTATACTATAAAATAATAAATCTTCAGACGAAAACAAAATTAATTCAATATAACTGAAGTAAAATCAATTTATTTTTATTTCGTTGCACTCGAACGTTGCAAACTTCAAACCCATCGATTAAGAGGTAAATTGCTTTTTTCGTTTGCTACCATGGAATTTTATGTTTTTTTTTTTTTTTTTTTTTTTTTTTTTTTAAATCGGAAATCATATTTCCGCGCCGTAACTTAAAAATTTGCTTCTTGTCTCCCCGTTTGTATTTTCGTTAGAATCATTTGCTTGTGAATGTGAATGATTTGCTATGACTACAGCCTACCCTAAACTTTTTCTTTATTACTCCTTTTTTTTCTAAATTTCGTCGCATACAATTATTATTGGTATTCTAGCGATACTCACTGCCGGCGCTAAAGATATTTATTATTAATTATTTAAAGAATTGTATGTTTGACATATCTTTGCACGTGTAATGTGCCCTTTTTCCCTCGACTTAGGCGCGCGAACTCCTCGCGATTGGGCCTGTTTTTTTTTCTTTTTCTTTAGAAAAACGTACGAGATATCGACCTTTACACGCGCGGCGTCTCAGGGGCCGCGGAAAAAAGAATTTTTTTGCGTTTGTTATGCGTGCCTGTCGTCTGTGGGGTCGTGATAATTTTGCGCGATCGCCCATCCCTCCTGAAGTTTTATTTACTCGCTTATCGAAAGCTCGCGATTCTCTGTCCCTTTGGGTAGTTCGTAACTTCTTTTTAGGAGATTGAGGTGTACTATTCGCGTTTGTTCTCCCTTTTGTATTTTGGCGTTATGTATGTTGTAATTGATTTCGATGATTTCGCACGATCTCACGTACTCCCGGTCCGTCTTGCCGTGTTTGGGTTTTTTTCATGAGGTATACCATTTCCCCCTCGCGGAAGTGTTGGGTGTTTTGTTTCTGGTCATAATAAAATTTAGATTTATATTTTGCTTGGGCTAAGTTCATGGCCGCCAATGTTCTCAGCTATGCTAGCGATTGTGTAGCGTCGGCTAGGTATTCGCTATAAGTTAATAGTTCCTCCCAGGGACGGAAGCTGGAGGGGGTTCGGGCTTGGTCTCCGAATACTACTTCGTGTGGGGTGTAACCTAGTCCTTCATGTACTGTCGCATTGTACGAGTGCTGTGCGAGTGGGAATAACTCATTCCAGTTCTCGCATGCGTTCAGGTACATTTTCAAATACTCATTAAGTGTGTGGTGTATTCTCTCAATACCCCCATTTGACTGCGGGTGATAAGCTGTAGTGAAGAATTTATTTATCTTAAAGGCTTTTGCAAACTCATTCATCATCTTGTTCACAAAGTTTCTTGGTCGGATATAATAACTGCTGGAGGCCTAAAATAGCTGATTAGTTTCTTCATAAACGCGCGAGTCACTTCTTCCGCCGTAGGTTGCTTGGTTGGCGCCAGTATGCAATACTTACTGAAATTTTCTTGTATTGTCAGAATGTATTGGTTGTCTAATCTAGTCACCTCCTTGGGGCCCACAAAATCTATTGAAATTTTGCTGAATGGTTTTGAGGGTGTGTCACTTATTATCATGGGAAGTCGTGTTTTCACTCGGACGAGTTTGTCGGTTTGGCAATCGGGACAGGCCCGCACGAACTGTCGCACATCCGACTGCATGTTCCTCCAGTAATATTCGTGAGCCAGTCTATCATAGATTTTAGTTATTCTCTTATAACCCCCTATAGTTGATTCGTGATATTCCTTAATAATCCGGTAACGATCCTCTACCTTTGGTAATGGAAGGTTGTTCTTAAAGAAGACTATCGTGACGTCGATTCTCTTGAACGCTTGGTCACATTGCTCGATAAGAAAGCCCCATTCGGTCAGGGTGAGGACGGCTAAGTCACTGATGATGCCTATGGACCTTATCTCAAATTTTATAACCAATTTTTTTAACGTGCGAATGCATTGCCTTATGTCGGGTTGCAAAGTCTTACTATCTATGTGTGTTTTGACAAACACCCCCATCATGCGACCTCTATTTGTCTCTGTAGTGTGTATTTCTTCAATGACATGCGGCGACCCTCTCAAGTCATCTTTCGAGATGTATCGTCGCTCTAGAAGAGCTTGTAGTACCTCGGTTTCAAGGTTTATGGTCGTCGGTAGTAAGTATACTAAATTTTCTTTGTACGCGAATGGTTGTTCATCCAGTCGTTGTACGTGTGTAAATGTCCCATTGTTGACACTGTCTATTAGCCATGGGGGCTGCATGTGTAACGGTCTTGCTTCGGCTACTAGGTATCGGGTCATTAATCCCGTGTTATGCGCGGGAGTCGGGGGTGGCTCCTCTATCAGGGCCTCGTCCATGGCTCCCTCGGATGCTATATTGCGTTCAGGCTGATCGGGGGTGTCTTTCGTTGTGGGGAGGTATGGTGTGTAGTGGACCCCTGTTAGGTTTGTATGCGAATTCGGGGTTTTCGTTAGTCCTATGGTGGAGAAACCTCACCTGCTCGTTTATGTGAAAATGTACGGATACGTTCTGCTTGTATTCCTGTGAGAATATGTAAATGCAGTCTCCATCGGCATACTCGTTTATGTCTGATAGAATACGACAGGCTTCCAGAGGGTTCCCACAGGATGCCAGAGCCAGGTTCTAATAATTTTGCTCGTATTTCGCCCGGGGATGTATCTAATCGTAGTGCTTTAATCAGGGAGAAGAAGAGGCAGTTCCCATGCGGAGAACTCGGGATGTCCTTATCTTGAGCGAGGGGTAGGTCCGGCTGTGCACATTGCGACTCCTCCCTATATACATAAAACCCTTGTGCTGAAGTCGACGGGAGGCCTTCGTTGCTGATTTCTATGAGGCTGGTGACTCGCCGGCTCGAGTTCCCTTCCTCTTCGCGGTGGGTTGATGACGGGTCGCCGTCCCAAGAGTCGTTCGCTAGCTTCACCTCGTTGGTAACTTTCGCAGGGCTTGACCCGCCTGACGACTGAGCATCCCCGTTTATTCCATCGTTTTGGCCTTTTAACTGATCCAGTGGTGGATTATTTTCCTTGGAATAAGGGGCCTCTGGCTCGCTGCCAGTAAAATGTCCGGGATCCGTTTTATTCGATTCCGGAGCAGCGTCGACGTCATTCACGCTTTTCATGCTAATATCTCTATCACTTATCGAGGCGACATGATAATACCCTCGGCGCGAGCCATACTCTGCGTGTGCCTGGTACTCTTCTATATCCTCGGTGTAGGCCGGCATTTCCGTATCAGGAGTTAAGTCCTCCTCGCCTTCCGATCGGTTTTCCTGTCTTTCTCTCGCGGGACTAGCGTTTTTGATTGGCGAGATCGCTGCTGAGCTTTCATTCCACCTTAGGCGTGAATGCTGAGCTGGCGGCCCTTTATTAGGCGCAGAAGTGCCCTGGGTTCGAGCGTCCTTTTCCGGATGAGCAGGTGTTTCTCATACATCTATACAGAACTCCGATTGGCCGTTTTTCTGTCTTTCCTCCATTTCTACCGTAAACTTTACTTTTGTCCCTCTTTTAGCGGGGCTTTTAGCAGCTGGCGCAGCCTATCCTTCACGGATTCGCTCGCGAGGCCTATATTTTGTGAACCCAACGTGTCTTTGAGAAGGAGTTCGTTACCTTCGCTGCTTTTCTGGACGAGGGTTGTTCCGGATTGCCCCATATCCGACTCCTGCCTTCCGGTCAGACTAGCCCTTGGTGTGACGGGATACTCCGCCTCTAAGCGTGGGTTGCTTGCAATTTCATTATTATTCAAAGGCCGTGGCTCCAATTCGGGGGATTCCTTCAATATTTCATCTATACGTTTCCACTCCGATTTTGACAGGTGATTTCTGTAGTTCAATATTTTCGTCAGACGGACATTAGTCAGTATGCTTTCAATTTCTATGTTGTTGTGATAAGACAGTGTGTACACCTGTTTATTGTCGTCTGACTCCGTCAGCCAGTGCACTCGCACCTGGCCCTTTGATTTGAGTATGTCGCGGGTTAACCGGCAGAGCCAAAAGCCGTTGTCAAAATGTTGTCATTACATATGGCGAGAAACTCTCCCTTTTTGTACAGGGTCCACCAGCTGATCCACCGTTCGAAACCCGGGTGTTCCAGGGCATGCCTCTAAGCATCACGTGGCTTCTATGTCTGGATCGAATCCCGCAGCTTCATTCTGCCACGCGGAGTCAAGGCTATATTCCTCGTTATTTCTCATGCTTCGACGCGACAAGAGTTTCTTAAACATTATAGATTTGCGAAGGTACCCGGAATTCAAAATCATTTACTATTCGCGTCTCGTAATTTTACTTTCCTTTAGCTCGCTCCTTATCGGCCACGCGATTCCCCACGGGAGACAGGACAAGATTAAATTGGTATTAAAATTTCAGTTACCCTTGTATGAGGATCGCAATAAGGATGATGGAAACGGATGACATCCTTCCTTCCTGTCAGACGTTGAGTAGTACGTATTCGGCGCGATTTCGTGATTTTACTCAAATGTATTTCTAACGAGCACGCCATACCTAGGACCAGAAAATAATAATGTTGCGTGTGCGCCTATCTCGGTTCACGTACGTACAAAGGGGTCGAGGTGTTCGTGCCGTTCCAAGTCGAGACTCGAAACGATGCAATGAAATACAATAAGAGTGAAAGTATAACTTGGATTATTTATTAAAAGACTTATACGCGAGAGAGAGGTAATCTAACGCGCGTTCGCAATGCGACCGATCGACGTCCTATCGTGTCCACTCGAATTCTTGGCCTCTTGTGTCCGTCTACGTCTCTGATCCTTCCTCTCTTCTTCGATCTGACTTTCGTTCTCTCTCTTTCTGTCTGTCACCTGGATGCGTTTCCTTTCGCTTTTATGGCTTCGCCCTGGGGTTCGTGAGTAGGGGACAATTGCTCATCGGCCGTCCGTTCCTTCCTCCTAATTCGACGTTCGATCCTCGTGCCGGTGATTCAGTGCCTCGTGGATACACTGTTCGCAGCTCTGCTGACTGGCAATAGTTGATGTCATGCGCCTTTGACTCGACGCATTGCTGACCCGGAGTTTATGTTGAATTACGTGCCTTCGGGTCCGTGCATGAATAGGCATCGTATGCTTTTTTGGATTCATGGCCGTACACGCTTGCTCACCGGGAGCTACCATACGTAACAGTGAAAAATAGTATACGCAGCACAGGGATAAAGCGGCCACCCCAGAGCACGTGTAAATTTCTCGGGTGTCAATTTACATGTGCTCTGGCAAAGTTTTTACCTCTCTAGTAACGTAATATACTATTTCTCCATACCAGGGCCGAAACTACCACATCCGCGATTTCGAGCAGGGAGCGAAAGTAGTGCTTTTGGTAAGGGTATAGTGAAAACATAATTTTTTGTAAATACACGGAAAAAAATCTGAAGCGCGGGTTTACCAAATTTGATAGAGACAGATGCCGCCCTCTGAAGTGAACGGGGCCATACCCGCATCCGTGTACCGGTATACCAATAGAGATGGGAGAGCAGTGTTTCGTTCGCGCCAGACAACGCGACAGATACCGCCCGAAATCGGGGCATCGCTCTCCAGATCATCATGTGACGCTGCATACGGAGGTACGGTGTAACCGTATTTTGAATTTCTTCCCGTGTAGATTATATTTCGAAATTAAAAAACATTGACATGAATATTTTTTTTGGTTAAAAAGAATATTGTTTGCTAAACTTTGATATTTTTTTATTGATTATTTTTGTATAAAAAAGGGATTTTCTCTACTGCTGCATAGCTAGAGTAAAATTGGCTTTCTTGTTTTGAAATTTTTTTAGGGGTAGATTTAGCTTATCTGTCGTGACAGTTCTTTGGGCAAAATGTTTCCTCCGTAAATTTCAGAGGTATTTGAGGTTCAAATTTTGTTAACCTTTTATTCCAATCGTAATGTCTCGAGAACGGCTTGATGTATCAATTTGAAATTTATAGAAGATTTTGTATGTTATATTGGCAATATGTGTGCAAAATTTTATCATGATCATTTGGTTATTTTTGGAGATATTTAACATTGAAAATTTTCGATTTTTAAAAAGTCATTTTCTTTCCGCACGATGAATGGAATCAAATTTGTTGAATTATTTTGCCATTTTGTAGAATGTAGAGTTTGTATATTTCTTTTGTATGAATTCTTTGGGTAAAAGTATTGGTTCATAAATTTCAGAGACATTTGATGTTCAAAGTTGGTTAACCTTTTTTTAAATCGTAATTTTTTGTGAACAACCATATGTATCAGCTATGAATTTATAGATAATTTTGTATGTGATATTGGCAATATTTGTGTGAAATTTTATCAAGATCATATGATTACTTTCTCAATAGATTATCAATAATTAATTAATTATCAAACCATATTTATCTCTTTGTTTAATATGTTTATAAAAATACACCAGACAAAGAGTTTAAGCACTCAAAACCGAATTCGGACGAAAATTTTTGAAGTACTTCGACTTTCTTAAAATCATATGTCTTAATACATTTTCGATTTCATTCAAAATAATTCCGAACCTTCAAGTTTTATTCACTTCTTACTTTTTTGGCCTTCTATTGTTTGGAGAAGAATTCCTAATAGATCGCGGAATTCAGAAATATAAAATATCTTTTCTGTTTCAAATAATTAAACATTTTCAAAAGTACAGTCATCTTAAAAAGTCAGCTCTTTTTTGGAAAACCTTAGTTTAGTAAATAGTCAAGACCTATTTTTGATTTCTGAGTTCCGCGATCTTTTAGGAATTCCTCTCGGAACAATATAAGACCAAAAAAATAAATATTGAATAAAATTTAAAGATGCGGCATTATTTTGAATGAAATAAAAACTGTATTAAAGGGACGCTGGAGTCAATGTATTTTAAATGGAGGGTGGCGTTGTATTCAGTGAAACGCGTTTTTATTATATAAAATAAAAAATTCTTATCTTTCTGGATTTTAGAGACTTAAGCACGTTTTGGATATTAATGTTTAGTTATTTCTCAAAATCGCAACTCAAACAATTAATTAATTGCCGAGGAAACCTTGAAAAACTTGCGCGGGTAACATAACCTATAAATTACGAAATTGAAATACAATAATGATTTTGAATTTCAAGACTTCACGCGCTTTATAAATAAATTTGATATATTCTCCCAAAATTCCAGTTCAATCGGTTAATTATTCAAAGAGAAAACTTTAAAAAACTAACTGACGGGACTTCGCGGCCTCCCCTTAAGACATATGATTTTTAAAAGTCGAAATACTTCAAAAATTTTCGTCCGATTTTCGGTTTTGAGGGTTTAACTCTTTGCCTGATATACTTTGATAAAGCTGTCAACTCCAAAATAAGTAAAAACCGTTCATAGTAAATTATTGATATTTTCAGTAATGGGCTAACTTTTGACATGGACGATATAGTTAATACAACCATAAAAGAATCAGTAAATTAAGTTTGGGAAAGCCCCGTGCCAATTAATTGGCAGCGGTTTTTTTATATTGCAACATTGGCTTCCTTACAATAAATTTTATTTTTTTTTTATACTCTCACGTAGAATTAATAATTTATCATACATATATAATTCTAATAATAACTTTAACTGCAATAATTGCAGTTAAAGTTATTACAGTACTTGTGAGAACTGAAAAATCTTCATGACGCATATTGTATTCCGCAAAGACAAGTGTGCTATGTTCACATGGTTCCGAATAGGAGTCAAGAATGCGTTATAAAACTTATATAATTTTTAATAATTTCCAATGTAATTTTCGAAATAAATCTAACCATAAGTTCGAAACTTCACTTCAAGCCACATCCATTTGAATGTTACGAAAAAATCATTAAACGACCGTAACATCAGTTATAAAGGTCTCAGGGACATCAGTCAGAGTTCAAATTCAAGGTCTATAGGTACTCTATAAATACTTATTATCGTAAAACTCTAATGTCATATAAGACAATGTGCGGAAGAATAACATGACATACTCTCGAAATAGAGTAAAAACGTGAAAAACAAGAAATTTCGATGGCTCATAATTTTTTCCGCACCATAATATTAATATCGGAAATACACACATCTTTTTGTACACGTTTTCAAGAATATCTCTGCCAAATTTTAGTCACAAAACCGTAGCGAGTTTTTTTTTACAGCCATTTGAATACAGTTAAAAAAGCGATTTTTTCAAAAATAGCAATATTTGACACAACGTTTCTCCGTCAATTCTTAATATTTTTAAAATTCATAAAAAGTTTTCTTTTGTTTTTACAAGACGAAAAAAATCTTTTTTTGGATGCTAAGAAATATTGAAAATTGAAAATGCTACTTAGCTTTCAAAATGAGCGAAAACTAAAATTTAAATGCTTTCCAGTTAGAGGTTATGTATCAGCTCAATAATTGTGTAATTAAGTTTTCCTTCCAGTGAACGAAAGCTAATTCAAAGGCAAAGAAAAACGTTTTTTTATCAGATGAAAATGTTAAAAACTCGAGATTTGGCTCGACTCTGAAAATTTACATAAAATAGCCAAAAAATAGCCCATTTTTCAACATCCAAGTAGCCAAATCTCGATTTGTAGGGCATTTAGAGAGCTGACATCTTACAGAGCTTACTTTTCTTAGGAGTACTTTAACATATTTAAAAAGCAGCAAAATCGAAAAACCCCCGCGCACAGTTTTTTAAAAAAGTATTGGAGCGTCACGCACCACACACACACACACACACGCATGCACGCACGCACGCACGCACGTACGCACGCACACACACATACACATATGTGTGTCACGCAGACCCCCCTCGCACTCCCCTCAGACCCCCCTCGTGATCCATCTCAGACCCTCCCCCCGACCCCCTTCATTTCATAAAACATATCTCAGATAAAATAACTTCACTGATCACTGTGCTCTATGTTGGTAAATTGTTACAATGCCCGCTCTCTACTTGAGTTTTGTGCATATTTAAAAAAATACAATATTCCCATTGCACCAATTTGTTGGTGTTTGCTCGAATATTCCCATTTTTTTATTGAAACGAAAAATAGTTATCTACGTCACCTTAAATGTACCTTAACAGAGACGTTGGATATTTATTTAAAGTGGGAATTTTTCGTCAATAGTTCTACATAAACACTTATCTTATATGTTACAAATATATTTTTGAGGAATAGATTAGTGGAAAAATAAAGCACATATATCTTCCATTGATCACTGTAACCGACAATGGCAATGTTATAATGTTCAAGAGAGAGACAGAGAGAGAGAGAGAGAGAGAGAGAGAGAGAGAGAGAGAAAGAGAGAGAGAGAGAGAGAGAGAGAGAGAGAGAGAGAGAGAGAGAGAGAGAGAGAGAGAGAGAGAGAGAGAGAGAGAGAGAGAGAGAGAGAGAGAGAGAGAGAGAGAGAGAGAGAGAGAGAGAGAGAGAGAGAGAGAGAGAGAGAGAGAGAGAGAGAGAGAGAGAGAGAGAGAGAGAGAGATTAGAGCGCGAAGCGTAGAAACAGGAACCTGGAGACAAGGGCAAATTTACATGGAGCCCAAGCCGGGCAAGACTTGCTTTACCAAACGGCTAAAGAACAAGATGCGGGTATTCTGCTCATTTCCGAACAATACAGAAACTCGGAAAAAAATGGCTAGCACTCGAACAACCGTGGCGATGTGGCTATACACGTGCTGCCTAGAGCTAACACGCAGGTAATCTCAACAGAGAAAGGAAACGGGTATATACGATGCGTGCTAAATGGCACCGCAGTTTATAGCTGTTAGTACTCGCCGAACGCACCGCTTGAGACGTTCCAGGCAGACTTGGACGACCTGGAGAGAAGCATAAGACAATGGCCCGGACCCATCATCGTTGCAGGAGATTTCAATGCCAAATCTAGGTCATGGAGCGGAGGTCCGGAAGACAGAAGAGGACAGCTTTTAGACGAAATTATGTTGTCTGTCGACCTGATAGTGATTAATCAACCGGGAATGGAAGCATTCAAAAAAGAGCATCGTCCTGGGTATTAGATAATCGGTAGGCGATAGGGTGTGCTTCAAGGGTCTCGATCAACATCGGCGCACAGAGCTTTCCAGCATTGCCGCTTACTTTGCTTTATGGCGTTTCGGAGCGACTTTCTGGCATCCTTGTACCTATCCTCTTCCTCTTCTTGTTCGGGTCGTTTTCTTTTCCGCGCTCTTTGAGCTTTCCTTCGTTGTTTCTTACAGCTGCTCCTCAGTTCTGAGATTTCTGAGTTCCACCAGAAAGCAGGCTTTTGATTCTTGTGCTGTCTTCTCCGAGGCATGGATGCATCGCACGCTCGGCTCATTTCAGTTGTGTAAAGTCGCGTCAGGTCGTCCGTCGTCCCAGTCTTGTCCAGTCCTGGTGTCCCCGAGATGTATTCTGCAAAGGCGTCCCGGTCAAATTTCTTGACAGCCCATCCTGTGGGTTTGTCTCGTGGGGCATCGCGTTTTCGGTTCTTAACTCGAAGCAGACATATCGATGGTCGCTGTGTGACTCTTCTTCCAATATTGTCCACTCATGTAGGTGCTTCCTCAGCGTTGGTCGAAGGAATGTCAGAACATTGGAAGAAGAGTCACACAGCGACCATCGATATGTCTGCTTCGAGTTAAGAACCGAAAACGCGATGCCCCACGAGACAAACCCACAGGATGGGCTGTCAAGAAATTTGACCGGGACGCCTTTGCAGAATACATCTCGGGGACACCAGGACTGGACAAGACTGGGACGACGGACGACCTGACGCGACTTTACACAACTGAAATGAGCCGAGCGTGCGATGCATCCATGCCTCGGAGAAGACAGCACAAGAATCAAAAGCCTGCTTTCTGGTGGAACTCAGAAATCTCAGAACTGAGGAGCAGCTGTAAGAAACAACGAAGGAAAGCTCAAAGAGCGCGGAAAAGAAAACGACCCGAACAAGAAGAGGAAGAGGATAGGTACAAGGATGCCAGAAAGTCGCTCCGAAACGCCATAAAGCAAAGTAAGCGGCAATGCTGGGAAGCTCTGTGCGCCGATGTTGATCGAGACCCTTGAAGCACACCCTATCGCCTAGCGATACGGAAACTCCAGACGAGTCGGGAATCGGCCGCACCAACAGATGTACCGACTGTACTTAAAATTGTAGAAGCGCTCTTTCCAAAAGGAGCTCCCAGAGAGAGCTACCCGAGCGATGAAGCACTAGAAGTACCTCTGTTCCAGATAAGCGAACTTAAACTGGCTGCAAAGAGGCTGGACTCCGGGTAAGGTCCCGGGACCCGATTGGATCCCCAACGAAGTTCCGCGAGCGGCTATTCGGGAAAAACCTCAACTAATCCTGGACTTATTCAACACGTGTTTGGAAAGAGGTCATTTCCCGAAACAATGGAAACGCCAAAAACTGGTCCTCTTACCGAAGGGTAAAAACAAGGATCCCAAGGCACCATCCTCTTAGAGACCGTTATGCATGCTTGACTCTACGGCAAGCATGCATAACGGCAAGCTATATGAGAGAATGATTGTCAACCGCATGCAGAGCGAATTAGACGACCCGGAGAATGAAGGGCTGTCGAAGATGCAATACGGATTCCGTACAGGTCGGAGAACTTTGCACGCGGTCCAGGAAGTGCAGAAAAGAATGGACAAAGCATTCTCCATGAAAACGCAGTCGGGAGGCTTCTGTGCCGTGGTAACACTCGATGTTAAAAACGCCTTTAACACGGCCAACTGGGAACATATATATCAAGCCCTTAATCCCTGAATATCTAATGAGGCTGGCTAGCAGCTACCTAGAGGACAGAACGCTGATGGTGAAAACGGACGAGTCGCGATCACGGCAGGAGTCGCTGAAGGATCTGTAGGTGGCCCCACGATATGGAGCATACATTACGACGGGCTGCTGCGGCTCAAACTACCTAAGGACGTAGTTTTAGTAGGATATGCGGATGATGTGGCCATAGTGGCAGTAACCGCAACTATACAAGAAATAGAGTGGAAATTCAACGAGTCTCTAGAAATTGTCAGCCGCTGGATGAAAGCACACTGCCTGTGTGTGTGTGTGTGTGAGTGTGTGTGAATGTGCGCGTGCTGAAAAAGAAGATGGAAGCGCCCTGAAAGAGGGACATAGAAATGCGGATAAACTGTCGAGCTCGAACCCCTAATCCCTTGGCCGTAAGGCTAAGTGAACGGGGGAGTAGGGATAACGACAGCAACGGCGATGGGTCCAGCGGATCAGAACGGGCCCCACTGAAGGAATACTCATGCGGTGCCGGTGGGGTTCCGGTGTCGTAGGGCCACTGGCTGGGGAGCTTGCTCCCCCCCACGCTCACCAAAAAAACACACACACACACACACACACACACACACATATATATATATATATATATATATATTAGGCTAGTAAGTTTGAGGAGCTCAACCCCGGTCGGTCAGAGTGGCTAAAGAAATAATAACCCTCAGGTTACCGACTCTAGACAAATAGACTCTAGAAAACCCCTCAAACTTCCGCTCGGATGCTGAATATATAGATTGGAAGTTTGAGGAGGCTCCTCAAACTTCCCATAACCCCTCAAACTTCCAAGCGGGTGCTGAATATAATCCTCAAACTTCCAGAATTTCATATTTATATATATATATATATATATATATATATATATATATATATATATACACACACACATATATATATATATATTAGGGTGTCCGTTATTTCCAGAATTGGAAAATTCTAAAAGTGCCCATTGAATTTCAAAAATATATGCCAAAAAAATAGGAAAAACGTTCAGCCCACACTGTATACCTAAAAATGTTGTGCCGCCGAGCACATGAATTTTTGAAATTTTGACAATTTTCCAAAATCGGTTTATTTGTAGAGGTGGCCATTTTATCGTGCACTAAGGCGTCTAAATGGTGGATAAAACTTGGAAATATCATCCACTGTCAGTCTTACTTACTTTTATTATGTAGAAGTAATTTTTTGTCACTTAGTATAGGTCACAATATGCAAAAAATAAAAAAAATAGCGTTTTTCGCAATTTATCATATCTGAATCCCGGGAAAGCCTCTTATGCACCACAGCAATCATATGTTCGTGAAATTACCTTTAATTTGACCTATTTAAGAACCCTTTTAGGATGCCTGGGAGTCGAAAAATCGTCGTTTGAAAATTACGTGAAATCTTGTTGAAGAAGAAAAGTTTTTATTGCAGGAGCTCTGGTCGATTCGCAACGATTCATAAGGCCCATACAACCTAATGGTCTTTTAGTACTATCAAAGACCTTCAATTTAAGCTCTGGATGAGGTATGTAGGTGCTTCTGGAGCCGATTAATGTTTTTTTTTTCATGTTAAAAATTTCAAGTATGCAAATGGTGAATCGTGATTTTGTGAAATTTTGAATTCCTACATAAAATCGCTGTAAAATCGTTCCCGCAGCATCTACAGACCTCCACAAAAAGTCAAAACGAACCTCTTGAACTCTACTTTGTTCAATGATCACGTATTTTGCTCGTTTGTTGCATTTGTTTATCGCATATAGCACTGAAGGTAATTGAAATACAAACGGATATTTTCCACATTCAGGACTTTATCAACATTTCTTCATTATTATTGCTATTATTATTATTATTATTATTATTGTTATTTTTATTATTATTATTATTGTTATATCATTATAAAATAATTGGCATGATGAATCCAATGAATGAATGAGATTTTTATATTTTTACTATTTAGTGCACTTTTTTAAGAGGTACAACGTAATTTAAAGTTTTATTCATTAATTTATTGCAATACTTAATCTTTTTTCAACTTTTTGAGAACAGTAGATTTCTTACAATCTTTGTTATCTTTCCCATATTCAGATATAACTTGAAATAAATATTGCCTTTGATCCTCTTTTTTTGAGAGATTAATATACTCTTGTGTTAATTGTATTGCTCTTTCTGCTGAGTCGTTTACGACTTTGAGGCTTTTGACTATATTTCTAGAGGCAATATACGATTTATCATTCATCCAAGATTCGCAATCTTTTTGCAAAAATTCTTTATCAAGTCCACATCTGTCAAAAAATAAAAGGGATTGATTGATGATAAAATAACATCACCAATGAATTGTAATTAAGTTATTTTGGAGGTGGATCTTCAAAATTCTCATCAAAATTAGTTGGAGCTATTAATGCTATGACCATTTTTCGTTTAATATCCACTGGGATGTCTTTATCAAAAATAGCCATGGCAGTTGTTTCTGGAGCTAGATGATTTTTAAATTTTGCCAGAGCAGCTTTTGAAATCTTCTTATCGATAATTTCAAAATCAACAATTCTTTTTATTAATTTTAAATCATTATGTGGGGCCTTTATTGCAACTGGAGAAGTATACCAAGATTTAAGGTAAACGAATATGATAAATTTACAAATTTGGTGAAAATGTAATTTTTCTGATGCAGTCAATTGAAAAGTATCTCTTAGTAAATATATCTTGAGGGAATAAATAGCTTTAGAGATTCATCTTGCGAGGTGCATAGTACCAGGTTTGCGGAGATTTATTTCCCTTTTCTCGCCTACAAACAGCAGACTTAAATGCAAAAGTTCCTTAAAGCCGTCTCTTGGTAACTGGTTTGTCAAATTATAATCCATAAAATCTACAATTTCTGATTTTTGATCAAATAAAAATGGTTCCAAGTTTTCAAGCCCATCATTAATTTCTGCTGTCTTAATAGCATTCCAGTCATTCTTGAATCTTTTGAAAATTGGTACCTCTGGTCCATTCATAGCTGGAAAATACACCATAAAAACTCCTTTTAAAATAAGCTCAAACATATGGTGTCGACAAGCTAAGTATAATAAATCTTTTTCCAGCAAGTTTTCTAATAAAACAGCTGCACCACCATTGTGACCGAAATTTGAATTTGTGGTGTCACAACATATAGCTTGAAGAATTTCAGTACATCCCCATTCTAATAGTAGGTTATGAGTTGAATAAGCTATTGATTCACCTTTTGAATTTTCTAAAGCTGGCACATCAATTAATTTTATAATTGAACCACTACTCAACAGAATAGGCAAGCGATAAAGTTGTTTACAAGCTACAGAGTCATGAATTAGTTTCCCATCCCAATGTACTACAGTATGAGTGGGAATTGACTTTGTAAATAATGTTTTAATTTTGTCAGCTGATTTTTTTCGCATGATATTTCGCATGTCGTTGAACGATGATTTATTGAGAATAAGATTAGTTGGATTTTGCCCCAATGAGTAAGCAGTGGCACTCTACTCGTTCCTTCTCTCGTTCTCTCTTTTTCCTCCGTAATGCTTCTCCTTCAGTTTTGCTCGCTCAAACCTTCTCGCTGATAAAATACTCTCTCTCTCTCTACTTCTCTCTTTCTTTTTAACGTACTCTCTGCATCCGATTACTCCGAACTGACGTTTATCGCGACGCGCCGGCAACTCTTTTCGAACAACTGTCGTCATTGTAGCAACCGCTGCCTGCCTGCTCGATGCTGCCGCTCCGCCGCTGCCGCGAGGTGCTGCCAACTCGCTTGACGTGACGGCCGCATGAGAACGCGCAAATTTCGAACGCGCTGCCCGCTTTCTCTTCGTCACCACTCCACCCCAACCAGTCTTGCCGCTCATATACCGGGGCAAAACACACGCAACAACAAAATCATAAAGGGAAAAAAGGCCCTATTAGTAATTCGGCCTAGATATCAATAATTGTCCGGCCGACACGAGTCGAGAGAGAAAAGGAAACGAGGAATCAAAATACAGCGTTACAGCTGTTCCCTTCTGCGCTTACTTACTGCGCATGCACGTGAAGAGAGAGATAGCTACGTCCCGCGATCTTCTCTCTCTTTCTAACGTTCGGACATTCTCACTTACGGGTAGTCCTATGCCTCCCCTGCTGAAGAAAATAGCTTCTGCAACAGCTGTGCTATTATGAACCGCCATACGCATGCACCGCCCGCCGCGCCACTAGCATAAAAAGAGATGTGCCTAACTTACAGCGGTGGCTCAGCAAATTGCTTGTTATACCCGCGAATATAAAAAAATTTTGAGTGAAATATCAATGTAAATAATGATAATAGGGCAATTTGGTGGTGAGGGGCAGTCAGATCGTCCTTTGCTAACAATGTTTTTCCAGGTTTTAATTAAGTTTTTATTTCAGATTCTGTAGGGGTGATTATAAACAAGGGTAACCTGACTGTCATAAATATTAATTATTTTAATTTAATTTGCAAGACTGTAAGACCAATGGAAAAATTCTTATCAGTTGATAGTAAATTGCAGTCGACATAAGTAATATTTTTAATAATAATGATAATATTATGAGGCAATTCATGCATAATACTTTTTTCGCGATAGGATTAATTTTAATTGTTAGTGTATACGAATGAACGTATACGCGAATTTATATTATCAGGATTTGTCAGCAAGAAGAAATAAATGGAAATTAAGAGTTTTTTGTACTGACCCACTCGCAAGCAAAGTTGGTAACAAGATATGTGGTGAACATAAAGTGTGTTCGAGCAAATAAATAAAGCAATAGGCAAGGTGTAGGCAATAAACAAACTAATAATGCGAGAGCTTCTCGTATTATCAGCTAAGGCAAACGTAAAGCAATAGTATAGCAGTAGTATAAGTGTAAGCAATGCAATGTATAAGTTTAAGCAAAGCCAAATAATGATTAGCGAGTAGTGGTAAGTAGTAGTGAGTAGACAAATAATATCGTAATAATGGGAGATTACGTGCGTGTCACAAACCTCTATATGTACATTCGGACTGATGTTTTAAGTAGCGCGTTGGCGCTTGTCTGGCGCTCGCCATCTAGCGGCTGGCTCGGATACTACACTCCCGACCAGTTAGTTTCTGATCAAAAAATATTTTTAATCGAATTTACAGCATATTTTATTAGCATCATATAATACAAAATTAATTCTTATTATAAACTAATCGAAAGCAAATATAAAGCACGTTTAATAACACCAATAACACCACATTATACTTTTATATTTTAACTAGTGTTAAACTTTGTGTTAAGCTATGCCCCTCCTTTTTTGATGATTTTTATTAATGTGCTGCCACAACTCAAAAAGATATCTCTATAAAACGAATATTTTTACACATGTAAAATTTTGGAAATTTTCCGAAATTTTGCTATCAAAATAAAATTAATTGAAAACATTATAGAAAGCACTAAAAAAGCTTTCGGTTATATAGGTCTTATGAATCGTTGGGAATCGACCAGATCTCCTGCAATGAAAAGTTTTCCTCTTCAACAAGATTTCATGTAATTTTCAACCAACGATTTATTTGCTACCAGGCATCCCAAAAGGGTTCTTAAATAGGCCAAATTAAAGGTAATTTCACGAACTTATGATTGCGGTGGTGCAAAAGAGGCTTTTCCGGGATTTAGATATGATAAATTGCGAAAAACGCTATTTTTTTTTTATTTGCATTAAATAGTAAAAATATAAAAATCTCATTCATTGGATTCATCATGCCAATTATTTTATAATGATATAACAATAATAATAACAATAATAATAATAATAATAATAATAATGGCAATAGCAATAATAATGAAGAAATGTTAATAAAGTCCTGAATCTGGAAAATATATGTTTGTATTTCAATTGCTTTCAGTGTTATAAGCGATAAACAAATGCAGCAAGCGAGCAAAATACTTGCTCATTGAACAAAGTAGAGTTCAAGAGCTTCATTTTAGCTTTTTGTGGAGCTCTGTAGATGCTGCGGGAACGATTTTACATCGATTTTACGTAGGAATTCAAAATTTGACAAAATCACAATTCACCATTTGCATACTTGAAATTTTTAACATTAAAAAAAAATCATTACTCGGCTCCAGAAGCACCTACAGACCTCATCCGGAGTTTAAATTGAAGGTCTTTGATAGTACTAAAAGACCTTTAGGTTGTATAGGTCTTCCGAGATTTAAATATGATGAATTGCGAGAAATGCTATTTTTTTTATTTTTTACTTATTGTGACCTATACCAAATGGACAACAAATTATTTCTACATAATAAAAGTAAGTAAAATTGACAGTGGATGATATTTCCAAGTTTTATCCACCATTTAGATGCCTTAGCGCACGATAAAATAGCCACCTCTACAAATAAACCGATTTTGGAAAATTGTCAATATTTCAAAAATTCATGTGCTCGGCGGTACGACATTTTTAGGTCTATAGTGTGCGGCTAAACGTTTTTCCCATATTTTGGCATATATTTTTGAAATTCAATGGGCACTTTTAGAATTTTCCAATTCTGGAAATAACGGACACCCAAATATATATATATATATGTGTGTGTGTGTGTGTGTGTGTGTGTGTGTGTGTGTGTGTGTGTGTGTGTGTGTGTGTGTGTGTGTGTGTGTGTGTGTGTGTGTGTGTCACGCAGACCCCCCTCGCACTCCCCTCAGACCCCCCTCGTGATCCATCTCAGACCCTCCCCCCGACCCCCATCATTTGTAAAACATCTCAGATAAAATAACTTCACTGATCACTGTGCTGTATGTTGGTAAATTGTTACAATGCCCGCTCTCTACTTGAGTTTTGTGCATATTTAAAAAAATACAATATTCCCATTGCACTAATTTGTTGGTGTTTGCTCGAATATTCCCATTTTTTTATTGAAACGAAAAATAGTTATCTACGTCACCTTAAATGTACCTTAACAGTGGCGTTGGATATTTATTTAAAGTGGGAATCCTTCGCCAATAGTTCTACATAAAAACTTATCTTATATGTTACAAATATATTTTTGAGGAATAGATTAGTGGAAAAATAAAGCACATATATCTTCCACTGATCACTGTAACCGACAATGGCAATGTTATAATGTTCAAGAGAGAGACAGAGAGAGAGAGAGAGAGAGAGAGAGAGAGAGAGAGAGAAAGAGAGAGAGAGAGCGGGGCGAGAGAGGGGGAGAGAGAGATTAGAGCGCGAAACGTAGAAACAGGAACCTGGGACAAGGGCGTAGAGACAGAGGCGGAGGGACAGACACATAGAAACAGAGTCGGAGAGACAGAGACGTGGAGACAGAGACGTTGAAACAAAAACGTAGAGACAGAGAAGGGGAGACACAGCCGTAGAGACAGATGTAAAGACAGGCGCGTAGAGACAGAGACATAGAGACGTAGAGATAGAGACAGAGTCGGAGTGACAGAGTCGGAGAGACATAGACGTGGAGATAGAGACGTGAGAAGAGAGAGAACGATTAAAGACAGAAACGTAGAAACAGGAACCTAGAGACACGAAACTTAGAGACACGGACGTAGAGAGGGGGAAGTAGAGACAGAGCCGTAGAGACAGAGATGTAGAGACAGGCGCGTAGAGACAGAGACATAGAGACGGAGACGTAGAGACAGAGTCGGTGTGACAGAGACATAGAGACAGAGACGTGGAGACAGGGATGTAGATACAGAGACGTAGAGACAGAGTAGGGGAGACAGAGACGTGGAGGCAGAGACGTAGAGACAGAAACGTAGAGATAAGCGCGTAGAGACAGATACATAGAGACAGAGACGTAAAGATAGAGTCGGAGAGATAGAGACATAGAGACAGAGTCGGAGAGACAGAGACGTGGGGAGAGAGACGTAGAGGCAGGGATGTAGAGACAGGCGCGTGGAGAATTTGAAGACATCAAAATTATATGTGATGAAATGGAATGGATATAAAATGGAAAATGGAAACAATTTTCAGAAAGTTTTGAAACAAAAAGTACTAAATTAAATCAGGTAATTGTAAGATCAAGTTATAAAATTTATTTAATATAATTTCATTTTTACCTTATTGATGTTTTTCAAAATTTTAGTGACATAGACAGTCGATTAGGGCTGCTGGGGATACCACTTACAAATAAAACGCATCTTTCTATTTACCTCCAAGGTGATGTAGCAAAAATAGAACACAATATATCTTCTTCAATATATTTGCAAATGGATTAACTTAAAAATTAATTGAGTTAATGGTCTGAGTTGAAAGCCTCTCTTAAGCGTCAATTTACAAAAAACTTTCACCCCTGCCGCTGTGCAGTCCATCCTTAATTTTGTAGCTCCTCCTTAAAATATAAATCCAATCCAATAAAATTAAAATTAATTCCAATGCACGTGTAAGTAGAACACATTATACTCTGCAACCCCTCTTTAATTTAAAACTCCTCCTTAAAATAAGATTTCCTTTAAGTCTATAACATGACCATTATCGATTATAACAATCAGCGAAAAATATATGTGCTTTGTTTCAACATTAAGGGAATTCTCTCGATACCAAACTAGTGAAAGTGAGAGCCATTGATCTATTTGTTAATTTACAAAGTAAATGTTATTCAAGAAAGTCTTACAAATTCTGGTTAACTAATTAATAATTATACATCCAAACAAAACAATTCTATTCGTCTGAATGATCAATAACAAGTTTCGTAAGGAAGCTGATTTGACTCATTTTTTGAGGTTAAGTGTACCGTTTTTTAATTCACTAAATTTTTTTTAATACATACAGGTATGCAATGATACTTTTTAAGAGCAATAATCGTTCGTCGCAGCTTATCTATGGATGAAAATTTTTTCATAACAAACAACTGTTAATGCCCTGCAAAATACGTAAATTTGTGCAAATTCCCATAAGACTCCAGGTTAAATTACTTAAACGAAAACATCAATATCTTGCTTCCTAGTTACCTTTTTTTGGTTCAAAAAATTGAACTGAGTTATTTTAAGAGTTATACTAACCAGTCCTTCAAATTTTATTAAAATCTGCTTTCTTATTCAAAATCGAGAGAATTCCTTTAAGCTATTCTTTAAACGATTATTTGTAATATATTTTAATAGGAGAAGTAGTTATGTAGGGCTATTGGCGAAGGATACCACTTTAAATAAAAATCCGACGCGTCTGTTAATAGTACCTCAAAGGTGACGTTGAAAACTTTTTTCGTTTCAATAAAAAAAAGACAAATTGAAAGCTTTTCTTAAGCGTTACGTTGAATGTTTAAATTCATATAATATATGAAAATATCTATTACAACTCGCATTGAAACCAAGAATGTTACTTATTTTTTTATAGAGGTGGGAGGTTGACGAGCGTAGCGAGAAGGGGGGTATCCCCCTACGATATATATATATATATATATATATATATATATATATATATATATATATATATATATATATATATATACCGGGTTCCCAAACTAAGACGTAGACGAGATTTTCTCTCATCCAAATTGATCAATTCGTCAAAGTCTGAGGGCCCTAGGGGTTTTCGGACCCAAGGAATCGAATGGCGCTATCAAAAAATTCATAAAATGCCAAACACAAAAAGTAAAAAAATTATTTTTTCGAAAAATGTTTGCGGTACGGCTTTTATGATAGTTTCTTGTAGTTTGTTCAATTTGGAGGCTATACCACCTTTACCCGATAGCATTTCATGTAATAATATTTATTTAACGCAGTTTTGAAAATTGTATATTTTACTTTGGCTCGGACCGCAAACTCGCGTTCGAGAAAGCGGAATTGCGGAACTCGGAAAACGCCAGACTTTCCAAACTGTGACTCTAGCAAAGAAGCGGCAACTTCAACTCGCAATAGCTGAGCACAACTAAATAAAGTAAACGAACTATCTAATCATTGATACAACATAATAGCATGATATTCATAATATTTTCATCAATAGCTATTTATTCCAAGTACATATTATTACTGTAGCGCACAACGTAATACGTAATTTGTAGGCTAACGAGCAATGTTTACAAATGGTGAACATTTGCGACGGCGTCCAGAGATGGCGCCAGTACGACTTACGTCGCACCGTATGAACGCAGCGCGCAGAGTCACGGCCGTAAATGAGCTCGTGGTGTCGCGCGTATATGCGTATTTCTGCAGTACTTATTTTCAAAGAAACTAAACTAAAGAATCATAGTTTCGTTACTGAAAAGTAATAATATCCAATTTGTTTTGCGCTTCCTTACTTCAGTAATGTTCCCATTGAAATTAACCGCATACTGAAACATGTTCTAATACTCCTGCCTTTCTGGACTAGTAATTAACATACATTTCATGGCTTAAGTTAAGCATGTATTTCTTTTTAAAAATTTTTCCCAAACCTGATATAAGATTTGTTACTTTCAAGTAAAATTAATACAAGCATTGTCTTAACTGCCGATACGCGTAGAAAAATACACACAAGTAAGGTCTTATTTAAATTTTTCTTTTCTTTTACCTTTTAAAGGGAAATTATATTATTTTCTATTACAATCGTTCACGCATGAATAAATGATAACTTTGAGACAAAAAATAACTTAATATCAATATATTTTCATCCTATTTTCATTTACTGTGTATATGCACTGTGTATATGTACTGTGTATATGAATGAACTGCAGCGAAGTGTTCTCTTGATTTTTTGTGATTTTATGTATTTTATTTTTAATAAGCTTGAAACTCTGCCAATTGCTTGGTCGGTAATGGTAGGACTATGCCACCCCGTTAAGGTATGGCTGAAAGTATGGGCTAAAGAATGGCTGGTAATATGGCTGAAAGATATAGTTAAAAGTATGGCTTAAAATATTGGCAATATATTGAGTATGTATTGGCAATATATTGGGAATATATTAGCAACAAATTGGCAACAAATTGGCAATCTCACAATCGTTACATACAAAATTATACACAGTTTGTACAAAGTTCAAATTTAGATAAAGTTTAAACAAAGTTTAGACCAAGTTCAGAGCAAGGTTATAGAAAGTCTCCAAGTCTTAATGAAAATCTCGCTTAAAGTGTCGCATACAACGTACGTTTATATGAAGTTTAAACAAAGTTCAGGAAAAATTCAGGCAAAGTTTGTACAGAGTGTAGATAAAGTTTAGATAAAGTTTAGATAAAGTTTATACAGAGTTTAGACCAAGTTTATACAGAGTTTAAATTAGGTTTAGATTTAATTTAGATAAAGTTTGGGTAAAGTTTAGAGCAAGTTTAGACAAAATTTATAGAAAGTTTCGTTAATTAAGCGTTGCATTCAAAGTTTATACTCAGTTTACATAAAGTTGAGATATAGTTTGGATAAAGTTCAAACATAGTTTACAACATGTTTTGACGAAGTTGATAGAAAGTCTCAAAGTCTTCAAGCCAAAGTTTGAGCCGAACTTCGAGCAAGACTTTTAGCGAGACTTAGAGCGAGACTTTTGGCGAGACTTTTGGCGAGACTTTGAGCGAGACTTTTGGTGAGACTTCGAGCAAGACTTCGAGCAAGACTTTTAACCAGACTTCTAGCGAGACTTCGAGCGAGACTTTTGACGAAACTTTCAGCGAGACTTTCAGCGAGACTTTTAACCAGACTTTTAGTGAGACTTCGAGCGAGACTTTTAGCGAGACTTCGAGCGGGACTTTTATCGAGACTTTGAGAGAAAATTTTTGCGAGACTTCAAGCGAGACTTCGAGCGAGACTTCGAGCGAGACTTCGTGCGGGACTTTTAGCGACACTTCGAGAGAGACTTTTAGCGAGACTTCGAGCGGGACTATTAGCCAGACTTTTAGCGAGACTTCGAGCGGGACTTTTAGCCAGACTTTTAGCGAGACTTCGAGAGAGAATTTTAGCGAGACTTCGAGCGAGACTTCGTGCGGGACTTTTAGCCAGACTTTTAGCGAGACTTCGAACAAGGCTTTTAACCAGACTTCGAGCGGGACTTCAAGCGAGACTTCGAGCGAGATATTCTATAAACTTGATCTAAACGAGGTATAAACTTTGTTCAAACTTTATCTAGACTTTATCTACACTCTGTACAAACTTTGTCTGAAATTTTCCTGAACTTTGTTTAAACTTCATATAAACGTTGTATGCGATACTTTAAGCGAGATCTTCATTAAGACTTGGAGACTTTCTATAACCTTGCTCTGAACTTGGTCTAAACTTTGTTTAAACTTTATCTAAATTTGAACTTTGTACAAACTGTGTATAATTTTGTATGTAACGATTGTGAGATTGCCAATTTGTTGCCAATTTGTTGCCAATATATTCCCAATATATTGCCAATATATACTCAATATATTGCCAATATTGTCGACCTTCTTTAAGCCATACTTTTAACCATTATACTTCCAGCCATACTACCAGCAATTCCTTAGCCCATACTTTCAGCCATACCTTAACGGGGTGGCATAGTCCTACCATTACCGACCAAGCAATTGGTAGAGTTTCAAGCTTATTAAAAATAAAATACATAAAATCACAAAAAATCAAGAGAACACTACGCTGCAGTTTTGAACGTTCTATCACCCAGTAAAAGTTTGCTCGTAATATTTTTCTAGGTTTGCTTAATAATCTGGAAGAAGCTCTGAAAAAACTGTCGGGGTATAAGTTCGATTTTACGAGTTAGGATTTCTTCGAAACATTTGATTTGTATAAGCAATATATGGGCAATAGCTGCCCAAGATATATCTAAAGATAGACAGTATGTGGCTCCGGCGCTGTGGCATTATAAAGCCAATATTTCGCCCATATATTGTTTCTTATAGGTCACATCTTGCCCATACTTGGCTAATACTATGTGAAATATTTAGGCCTTAGTAACTTTTTTCACGCTGGGAGGGTTTATATTTAATTATTTAACACTATAATAAATAATTACGAAAAAATTATGAACTCATAGTAATAGTAATTTCAAGAAAAAGTTATGAATAATAAATTCTAAGAATAACAATAAATTAATTATTAATCACTATGAATAGTAACGTTACTATCTGATGTTATATGGATAAATATGATTTTGTGTATTATTTATTAATTTATTTGCGATTTCTCACTCGTAACAGTATAAAAGTATGTCTGATTTGGAAAGCTTCGTTACTTCTTTCATAAATAGTATATTACGCACGTAGGGAGGAAAAAACTTGGGCAGTCCATATCTCGTGTAAACAAGAACATATCTCGTGTTAACAGGAAGTAAGGAAACGCAAGACAAATTGGGTATTATTACTTTTCAGTAACAAAACTATGATTCTTTAGCTTAGTTTCTTTGAAAATAAGTACTGCAGAGATACGCATATACGCGCGACACTACGAGCTCATTTACGGCCGTGACTCCGCGCGCTGCGTTCATACGGTGCGACGTAAGTCGCACTGGCGCCATCTCTGGACGCCGTCGCAGATGTTCACCATTTGTAAACATTGCTCTCTAGCCTACAAATTATGTATTAGGTTGTACGCTACAGTAATAATATGTACTTGGAAACAATAGCTATTGATGAAAACATCATGAATATCATGCTATGATGTTGTACCAATGATTAAGATAGTTTGTTGGCTTTATTTAGTTGTGCTCAGATATTGCGTGTTAAAGTTGACACTTCTTTGCTAGAGTCACAGTTTGGAAAGTCTGGCGTTTTCCAAGTTCCGCAATTCCGCTTTCTCGAACGCGAGTTTGCGGTCCAATCTGTAAACTGCAAACCGTCGGGCCCGCCAAATATGTATGGGAGATTGGAGGATCACCCCTGCTACAGCAGCTCTATAGACTTCTATTGTCCTCCCAAGATGCGTAATATTATAGAAATTGCAAAATTGAGAAAGAATAATGAAAAATGGTGATGTGGTGGTAACTATGTAATTTTTTTATATAGGCTTTGACTTTTCGTAAATATCTGAAAAAATTCTTATGAATTTTAGAAATAAAAAGAAGGCATAATAGTTATATAATTAAAGTAATATTCGCCCACACGGGCGTAAAGTGCGTAGGTTCTATAATGTTTTGTAGGAGTATGAGAGTTATTGCGCCTGTGAGGCGTTAAGTAGTACTTTATGCCCGCTGGCTGAATATTTTTGAAGATACAACGTGGGCGTAAAATGTAATTTTACACGCAAGGTACTAAAAGTTCTATTATGTCAGTCAAGTTAACTTATGGGTACTTGACTACAATAAATTGATTTCAGTACTTTCTTGTGTTTAATTTGTATAGAAGAATGAACAAATTTGAATACAGTTCTGAGAACAGTCGTACAGTTGTTTCGGAGAGTTGTTTGCATTACTTGACTATCGGTAATTGATTTCACAACTTTCGTTTGCGTAGGTTCTATAAAGTTTTGTATGAGCTGTATGTGAGCTATTATGTCTCTTGGGCGTTAAGTAGTACTTTATGCCCGCTGGCTGAATATGTTTGATAAGTAGGTATGAAAAGTTGTATTATGTCAGTCAAGTTAACTTATGGGTACTTGACTACAATAAATTGATTTCAGTACTTTCTTGTGTTTAATTTGTACAGAAAGATGAACAAATTTAAATACATTTCGAGATTCGAAGAAATAAGACGACTAGGCAAATTGTGCTGTTTTTTTATAGATTATGCAGAAAAAACGTCTATACTTGCCCTATTTTATACTTTCGTAGAAAGTTTTATATTTATTTCTATAGTCATGAAAAAAATTATTACCATTTCTAGAGAGAGCTTATTGAATAGATGAGACTAGAAGAATTAAAAGGACTAGACAAATTGTGTTGTTAGAACGCACTTAAAAAATTAGCTTTTAAAAATATCCAATAGTTTATTATATATTATATTCTTATCTATACACAATTTTATTTGGGTATACGCCAACTGTCAATGCTGCTTTTACGACAGCCCAGTTTTCAGAAGCTTTTACAAAACTTGAAATTCAAAGTTGACTAAAAAGTTTAGTTTTCATGTCAACTACAATCTAAAACATTTTAGTTGTAGCTTAATGTCACTATTATAAAATATAAATATATTCATAATTGCGATGGATGTTTCAATTCCATATCTTATCATATCCAATAGTTTATTATATATTATATTCTTGTCTATACACAATTTTATTTGGGTATATGCCAACTGTCATTGCTGCTTTTACGACAGCCCAGTTTTCAGAAGCTTTTACAAAACTTGAAACTCAAAGTTAACTAAAAAGTTTAGTTTTCATGCCAACTACAATCTAAAACATTTTAGTTATAGCTTAATGTCACTATTATTAAAATTCTTGCTCATTCTTTGATGCACTGATATGCAATGAACTTCATCAAATTTTAGTGGGTTTGTTTTATGTTAATATCTTCTTCAATAAGTATTTACACTTAAAGCAAAAAATGGAATGACGCCTGAATATGAAAGAATTATGTAAATAATGTAATAATGTATTATACTTACTTGAGCATGATGCACTTTTAACAATCTGAGAAAATGTTATCCAACTTTAACCAGAAACATTAAAGTTATTTATGAAAATAACATACAATCTAAACAGGTGTTGCTAATATCTTTGCGCGTTGTTTTCTCAAAAAATAATGAACCTTTACTTGATGTCATTACTTAATCACAACAACAATATTATCTAAAACATCTTAGTTATAGCTTAATGTCACTACTTAATGTCACTATTATTAAAATTCTTGGTCATTCTTTGATGCATTGGTATACAATGAACTTCACCAAATTTTAGTAGATTTGTTTTTATGTTAATATCTTCTTCAAGTATTTGCACTTTAAGCAAAAAATGGAATGACGCCTGAATATGAAAGAATTATGTAATGTAATAATGTATTATACTTGAGCATGATGCACTTTTAACAATCTGAGAAAATGTTATCCAACTTTAACCACAAACATTAAAGTTATTATGAAAATAACATACAATCTAAACAGGTTGCTAATATCTTTGCGCGTTATTTTCTCAAAATAATGAAAAATCACTTAATGTCACTACTTAATTAATGTCACTGTAATAGTTAAAATTCGTGGTAATCTATTCTTTGACGCATTGATATGCAATGAACTTCAACCATTTTTAGTGCGTTTTTATGATATCTTTTTTCAAGCAGTATTTGAACTTTAAGCAAAAAATGAAATGAGGCCTGAACCTAAAAGAATTAATGTAATGTAAAAAAAAAATACTTGAGCATGATGCACTTTTAATAATAATCTAAGAAAATCTTATATATCACTATTTCCAGGTTTTAATAATGCTAGTTTACCTTTAGAAATCGCAGGGCCAGTAAAGCATCCATAATTAAAACACCATAAAGTAGAACGAGGCTCTACTAGAGAAATATTATCTGCAACAGTATTTCTTTTTTTCCTACTACAGGAGGTTGCGTTCTTTGACAGACTTGAACATAATCTTTTCGTGGCCTTAATGCATAATGCATAATAATAATGAGATTTTGAACTCTTCTATATGTTGCAAACTATTTAATCATTATCTACTTGTCAATTATCCTTGTTCTGATATAATAATCTGTAACAAAAAAAAAAAGATTTCACAAAGTAACAATAACTTATATTAATAACATTATTTTTTCTATTTTATAATAAAAGTTTGCTACTTATTTGAAAATATATCTGAATATATACAGCGTGTCCAAACAGTCTGGAAACACCCAAATAATTTCTCAGCTGAATTACTATTGGAAAATGTTAAGGTCGCCTTTGTAGTAATTTTTTACGAGGAATCCAATGGTGACCTTGGATTCGACCTTGGACCTCATTTTTGAGGTTATTTCAAGGTCAACCTCATTTTTTTAAATGGTAACCCCTATTTTTTATAGCGGAATCTGAAAGAGCGGAAAATTTTACGTCCGGATATGTATTAAGGTATGAGGTTGAGGTTGCCCCCAGAGGTCAAATTGAGGTCAAAGTATGATTTCTTAAAAATTTCGCGAGTTCAGTGGTAAAACAAAACAAACAAAGGTAAGGTTTGGTAAGTTCGAACGAAGACTTGAAGGTGACCTCTGATTCGACCTTGAACCTCATTTTGAGCCTCATTTTTGAGGTTATTTCGAGGTCAACCTCATTTTTTAAATGGTAACCCCTATTTTTTTAGCGGAATCGGAAAGAGTGTGAAACTTTACGTCCAAACATGTACTCAGAACATAGTTCAAGAAGGACCTTGACGTTCATTTGAAGGTCATTTAAACTTAATGACGGTCTGATCTTGTGTAAACTTTTTAATTTTTTAAACAGTCTAACATCTTATTTCAAGTGCTCGAATTATTTTCCATCCACTTTTTGATAGTAACCTAATCGATGATCGAAAACACCAACAGTATTTTTGATCATTTCAGTAGGAATGAGAGCTGATTCATTGTAAAATTTTTTGAAGCGTTTAAATATTGAACATTGTTACTTGTTATTTTTCGTATGGTTAGAGTAACAATAAACTATTATTCATTCCATAACCACCACAGAAAAGGGTTGGTCATCTTTCAAACATATTTTTTGAAAATTAAAAGTTCTTTTTATTTTCAACTCAAAAAGTATTTTTGGATAAGGTCTACTACGAAGAGTAATAAAAATGAACAAACTCACTGATAGAGAAAGAATAACGATTCTCATGATGAGAGGTTGGGGACACATGCAGCGATCTTATAGGGCCGTAAGAGATATTTTTAATGCTTCATTTAGGGTTGGTGGAACTCCACTATCATTTTCAACAGTTCAAAAAACTGTTAGAAGGTTTGAAAATACCGGCACTATCAGCGATTTACCTCGATCAGGCAGACCAATGTCAGCAGGTAACGAAGAGAAATCTTTAGATGTTGTGTTAACATTCACCGAAGATCCGCATACTTCCGTTCGTAGAGCTGCTCAAGTGCACGAAATAAGTAAATCATCTATTCATAACATACTAAAGAGAGAAGTTCCATCCATTTAAAGTAACGCTAATACATAAGTTAAATGAAGATGATTTCGATCGTCGCGTTGAATTCTGTGATGATATGATGGCACGCATCGTACAAAATCCAAATTTTCCATCAAATATAGTCTTCTCAGATGAAGCTACATTTCAACTTGACTTAAGCGTAAATAGGCATAACTGTAGATATTGGGCAGTTGAAAACCCTCATTGGGCAAGAGAAGCCAAGTCACAATATCCACAAAAATTAAATGTCTGGGCTGGAATATTAAATAATAGGATTATAGGACCATTTTTTATTGATGGCAATTTAAATGCAGAAAAGTATGAAACTATGTTGCGGAATCAAATTGTTCCTGCTATAAGAGAAATAGCTGGAGAGGACTTTAATAACACATGGTATCAACAGGACGGTGCAGCAGCTCATTATGCACGAAACATTCGCACATACTTAGATACAGTATTCATTAATCGATGGATAGGACGAAGAGGTGCAATTGAATGGCCAGCTAGGTCCCCCGATTTAACGCCTCTAGATTATTTCTATTGGGGTTATCTGAAGGATCGTGTATTCAAAACAAAACCCTTAAACTTAGATGAATTACGTGAAAGGATCATTGATGAATCAGCTCTCATTCCTACTGAAATGATTGAAAATGCTGTTGGTGCTTTCTATCATCGATTAGGTTACTGTCAAGAAATGAATGGAGAACAGTTCGAGCACTTGAAATAAGATGTTATACTGTTTAAAAAATCAAATGTGAGAGGCAAGGGGACTCACGTAAATCAAGCGCCCCATCGTGAGAGGCAAGGGGACTCACGTAAATCAAGCACCCCATCGTGAGAGGCAAGGGGACTCACGTAAATCAAGCGCCCCATCGTGAGAGGCAAGGGGACTCACGTAAATCAAGCACCCCATTGTGAGAGGCAAGGGGACTCACGTAAATCAAGCACCCCAAAGGGAACAGATTTTACTACGTCCACGTCGTTGTTCCTGGGTAACGCTAAATGTAAAAAAATTGAACTTGACATGACTTTTAAGGACAATGTCAAGGTCACCATTAGATTTCTCGTTGAAAACTACTAAAGAATTAACCTCGCTCAGTGTGATAAAAAGTTTACACAAGATCAGACCGTCATTAAGTTTAAATGACCTTCAAATGAACGTCAAGGTCCTTCTTGAACTATGTTCTGAGTACATGTTTGGACGTAAAGTTTCACACTCTTTCCGATTCCGCTAAAAAAATAGGGGTTACCATTTAAAAAAATGAGGTTGACCTCGAAATAACCTCAAAAATGAGGCTCAAAATGAGGTTCAAGGTCGAATCAGAGGTCACCTTCAAGTCTTCGTTCGAACTTACCAAACCTTACCTTTGTTTGTTTTGTTTTACCACTGAACTGGCGAAATTTTTAAGAAATCATACTTTGACCTCAATTTGACCTCTGGGGGTAACCTCAACCTCATACCTTAATACATATCCGGACGTAAAATTTTCCGCTCTTTCAGATTCCGCTATAAAAAATAGGGGTTTCTATTTAAAAAATGAGGTTGACCTTGAAATAACCTCAAAAATGAGGTCCAAGGTCGAATCCAAGGTCACCATTGGATTCCTCGTAAAAAATTACTACAAAGGCGACCTTAACATTTTCCAATAGTAATTCAGCTGAGAAATTATTTGGGTGTTTCCAGACTTTTTGGACACGCTGTGTATTTATATATATATATATATATATATATATATATATATATATATATATATATATATATATATATATATATATATATATAGATAGATATATATATATATATATATATATATATATATATATAATATACACCAAGTCAATTTAAATCGGATTTCAATGATGTAAAAAGTCTTGAACATAACTTGTATAAATGATGATTGTATACGGACTAACGCGTAATATTGAAAGTTATTTTATGTATACATAAAATAACAAGGTTTGGTTGATTGAACAGATATATATGTATACCATATATACGGATCTCTCTCTCTTTCTCTCTATCTCCGTCGCTCTTCTCTCTTTCCCTCTCTCTCACTCTCCCTCCCTTCTCTCTTCTCTCTTTTACCAGTCGGTCGGACAAAAATGCTATACTATGTACCAGTCGGGCAAAAATGTATAGTTTGTGCTGACTGAAGAATATGGAGAATCGGAAATAGTACATAAAAAATATTCAGATCTCTAAATCTTTTGAACGGGACAATCTTTTTAAATGAAACCTTCGATTTGAGTAGAGCAATGAAATGGCTTTCGATTAACAGTACATGTTAATATAGTTCAAACAAATCTAGTACGTATATAGGCGCATTAAATTTCTCGCAAATCCATTTCAATGTATAAGTAGTAGTGATGCACAATATCAAGCTTCGATATCGATATTAGGTATCGATATTAATTATCTCTTTATTATCGATATCTACAATATATTGATATTATATTATCGATATTTCTAATATCGATAATTTATCCAAGTAGACGGGGGATATGAGGTCCACGCATATAAAAGAGTCATGTAGACATGAAAAAATAAGCAAAACGATTATTATATAATTTTTAAACCCGAGTAGGCGGGAGATATGAGGTCCACGCATATAAGGGAGTCATGTAGACATGAAATTAAGCAAAACAATTATTTGAATAATTTTTAAACCCAAGTAGCCGGGGGATACGAGGTCCATGCATATAAGAGCGTCATGTAGACATGAAAAAATAAGCAAAACGGTTATTTGAATAATTTTTAAACCCAAGTAGCCGGGGGATGCGAGATCCACGCATATAAGGAATTCACGTAGACATGCAACAATAAGCAAGACTATTATTTGAATAATTTTTAAACCCATATAGCCGGAGCCGCGTGGTCCACGCATATAATGGAGTTGAATTATAGAGGTTAAGAGGGTGTGGCACTCATGTACTCTGTTTTACCGGCAGAACACGGTAAATTCTATATTATTAAAATAAATATATCGAATTACGTCTTATAAAGAGATAGTTGCCCTGTGCAATGTAATAATCTACCAGCCTACGCAGTTTTGAGCTCAAATATCAACGCATCCTAAAAAATTTTGCGAACAAAAATAACCGAAATTTCGTTCGCAAAATTTTTTAGGGTGCCGTTGATATTTGGGCTCAAAACTGCGCAAGCTGGTAGATTATTACATTGCACAGGGCAACTATCTCTTTATAAGACGTAATTCGATATATTTATTTTAATAATATAGAATTTACCGAGTTCTGCCGGTAAAACCGAGTGCATGAGTACCACACCCGTTAAGAATTTTTTAAATAAAAGGCTTGCTTATGTCGCATGTCTACGTAACTCCGTTATATGCGTGGATTTCATATCCCCCGCCTCCTTGGGTTTCAAAATTATTTAAATAATCTTTTTTCTTATTTTTTTCATGTCTACATGACTCCCTTATATGCGTGGACCTCATATACCCCGCCTACTTGGGTTTAAAAATTATTTAAATAATTGTTTTGTTTATTTTTTTATGTCTTCATAACTCCCTTATATGCGTGGACCTCATATCCCCCGCCTACTTGGGTTTAAAAAAAGTTTTTTATATTCTCGCGGTTTTGGGCTACTTCAGCGTTATCTAGCGGCGGCTTGATCTCGGCAGGTCCTGGCAACACTGGACGCAGCACCGCGCAGTGCTACAGTACGCCCTCAATTCCGATATCTGCTATTATTGGTGTTCCAAATATCGATAAAAATTTGCAATATATTCCCTATTAAATATCGATATCTGAAGTTATCGATATATATTGTGCATCACTAATAAGTAGCACGGGTCGCTCCTTCAGGCTTCTTCTATACTTGCCTTCGGAGCGCTCCCGCGCTCCTTGATACAACGCAAAGCTATAAAAGCAGAAAGAGAAAATGCTAAAAAAGACCCATATCATTTAGTTCTTCAAATAGACTTCGCTGCAAACTGGGCTGTGATTCATAATAAAGCTGAGTATCCTGGAATTCAAAAAACTCATTTATGGATTAAATAAACGTGCAATGATAAAGTACATTGTTTGACAGCACAGACCGCTGATCGTCCCCTTACTGAAGTAAGAATAATGAAACCGAAAAACAAAGGTAGTTATAAAAATAAAAAATCTAAAAGACATAAATAAAAAAAAATACATACATATGTACATACCTGTATAGTACTTATATACGCACAAAGATAAACAGTCTTTTGTTATTAACTTTAACCACTCGAGTTATTATTTCGCGACCTTAGTCATTCCCCGCTCCCCGCCGCCTCCGCGGTCGTTACGTAAGAGAAAACGTATCGTTTCATCTGAGCAGCCGGCGCACGAACCAGTGAACGAGAGGAGAGTTCGATTCACTGGTGAGAAACAAAGCGCAAGTCTTCGACTTGCGTGTTGCACGGTAAGTCACCAGTTTAGGTTAAATTGCACGACGTTGTAGCGTCTGTTACCTAATCTGGCTACTCAATCTCCGGGAGTTGAACCGAGAGATACGGAATTGAACCGCTAAGGTACGCAGGAGAAACGTGCCTTAGCCAGAAAATCCACCCCGTGACAATATATATATATTAGGGGGGATACCCCCCTAATCGCTGTGCTCGTGAACCCCCCACCTTTGTCAAAAAATAAGTAACATTCTTGGTTTCAAGGCGAGTTATAATAGATATTTTCATATGTTATATGAATTTAAACATTCAATGTAACGCTTAAGAGAAGCTTCCAATTCTTTTTTTTATTGAAACGAAAAAAGTTTCCACGTCACCTTTGAAGTACTATTTACAGACGCGTCGGATTTTTATTTAAAGTGGTATCCTTCGCCAATAGCCGTAGATAACCACTTCTATTAAAATATATTACAAATAATCGTTTAAGGAATAGCTTAAAGGAATTCTCTCGATTTTGAATAAGAAAGCAGATTTTAATAAAATTTGAAGGACTGGTTAATATAACTCTTAAAATAACTCAGTTAAATTTTTCGAACCAAAAGGTACCTAGTAAGCAAGATATTGATGTTTTCGTTTAAGTAATTTAACCTGGAGTCTTATGGGAATTCGCACAAATTTACGTATTTTGCTCTTAAAAAGTATCATTGCATACCTCTATGTATTAAAAAAATTTAGTGAATTAAAAAAAGGTTCATTTAACCTCAAAAAATAAGTTAAATCAGCTTCCTTAGAAACTTGTTATTCATCATTCAGACGAATAGAATTGTTTTGTTTGGATGTATAATTATTAATTAGTTAACCAGTATTTGTAAGACTTTCTTGAACAACATTTACTTTGTAAATTAACAAATAGATCAATGGCCCTCATTTTCACTAGTTTGGTATCGAGAGAATTCCCTTAATGTTGAAACAAAGCACATATATTTTTCAAACAACTGCATAAGTCCTAGAATTTTGAAAAAAATTATATTTATAAAAAATGGGCGCTTATTATAAAACAAAAAAAAAAATTAATCCTACTTAAAAACAAAAAGAAAAAAAATAAACTCCAAAAAACGGCATTTAACGTATTCATTACTAAAAAAATGAGCAATGCTACAGCCATGAGGGAAACGATTTATCGTAGGAAATTACTTCGGGAGTCCCAAACGTATTTTATAAAAATTTTTTGAGCCTTATTGTGCTAAAGCACGAATTTTCATCACTTTTGAGTAGATAGGCATCACTGTGCACCGTGCTCTGTGGGTTCGGGCCTCGTTGGTGAAACCCCTATAATGTTGAAACAAAGCACATATATTTTTCGCTGATCGTTATAACCGATAATCATAATGTTAAGTACTTGAAGACAATCTTTGGAGGCAAAAGTGAAAAGATCTTGGGTGTTTTTTAGCAACGTTTCGTTGGCTTAGTACGCCAACCTCATCAGGCCTTTATTCAAACACAGAAATAAATTAGCATATAAAATTATTTTTAACTATATAAAGACAATGAAACGTTGCTAAAAAACACCCAAGATCTTTTCACATTTGCCTCCAAAGATCGTCTTCAAGTACTTAACATAAAAAATGGATGGCGTCATACCTTTAATATTGATAATGGTAATGTTATAGACATAAATGAAATCTTATTTTAAGGAGGAGCTTGTAACGAGGGCAAGCATGCCTCGTTACTAACCTGCAATTACACACCGCGACCCGCGCACCAAAAATAGGTTAGGTCTGCGCCGCATGCGCCGGTTGTCCACGAACATGCGCGCGCGCGCTCACGCCGCCTCATGTAAGTTCGCTTTGTCCACGAACGTGCGCGCGCGCGCACTCACGTCGCTCTATGTAAAGCCGCCTTGTCCCGAGATTGCCGCGACTCCACACCGGCGCGCGCACACCGCGACCGACGTGACTTCAGACCGGCGCGCGCATCTTATTACCGAATCTATCCTATATAAGCAGCTCACACACCGACGACAAAGAGACCGTGACCGACCGTCCCAAGGACTGGAACTACCGCCTTCCGCTTGTGGACACACGTGAGGAATTCGGTATCGCCAGCCATCGGACAACACCAATCACCAGGACACCTGCTGTTACTACCGTCGTGGGCACACGAGGTAGTCACAGGCCGTGTACCCGGAATCGCTGTTCCTTAGTCCTCGTGCGCACACGTGACTAGGGGAACACGAACTACTCCGACCTGTGCCTGAAATACCGGAACAGCCCCGCCTCTACCGTCGTGAGCACACGAGGTAGTCGCGAGGCGTGTTCCTAGAGTCGCTGGGCCACTAGTCTGCGTGAGCACACGTGCCTAGCGAAACGCGGACTAATTGGACCGGCACCAGGAAACCGGAACGAACCCTGATCCTACCCTGTGAACTCACGAGGTAGGCACAGACCGAGTTCCCAAGGCTGCCAACCCCCTTAATCGGCGTGTGTACACCGATTGCGAGAGGGCGCTGCGATAGTATTTAGTCTGTAAGTTCCGCGGACTTGGTCGTACGCCGAAGTAAGCACGTTTGTTTTGATTTGCATGTTACAGGTGGCGTACTAAGGCTACTTCAGTCAGTGGGTGGCAAACATTGTTGGTTATTTTCATCATTTATTGTCATTAATTAGTATTTTTATCTTTATAATTTAGTCGAATAAAATAGCCTTTATATTTTCAAATATATATCTATGCATTTAGTCTCTTAAGCCACCTGACACTCCTTTCTCCCCCTTTCCACACCGTGGTAAACTCCTGAGCGCCCGGCAGGGGAGGGGCAACCGTTACATAGCGCCTGAACAGGGACCGCTTTAAAAACAAAGGTGCTTAGTAATTACGCCAAGTCCGAACTATTGTATAACTTATCAATTGTCAAGGTGTATTTCATAAAATTTAATAAATTTCGGTCTTATCCTATAACTTAGAGAATAAGATCCGTTTTGTCTTAGCAAGTCAGGAGAGTAAGCTCATCGAGGAGTGACCATGGCCGTGTCGTGGATCTACCGTTTGAAGAAGGAGGAGCTCGTGGAGGAGCTGCACAAGTACCAAATCGACATCCGGGGTTCCGTCACGGTACTCCGCCAGCGGTTCGTAGAGTTTGTCAGGAAGAACGAGGAGCTATTCTAGGACAGATCAACCGATCCAGAGGATTACGATGAAGAACTGGACCGTACAAAAGATGCAGCCGAGGAGCAGAAGCCGGCGAATATTTTAACCCGGACGCAGGACCTCGGCAGCGCCAATCAACAATTACCCGCCGATGAGCACAGAGGGGAGGGAGTATCCCCTGTCGCCGGAAGGAAGCCCTGCAGCAACGTCCGGTACGTCCCAGCAACCGACCAGGAGGACGAAGTTAATGCACCTCTATCAGCGCAAAGGTCCGAGGACTTGGCCACCCGGACGCCACCTTTTAGCGCGGAGTCCATGCGAACGTCAACGCCAGCCGGGGGTGTTCCCCGACCCGCGCCTTCGGTCCCCACCACACAGCCCTTAGTGACCGAAGGGCGGAAGGTAGTGGATCAGATGCGGAAATGGAACTGCTACTTTGATGGGAAAGACGTATACTCCTTCCTCGAACGAGTAGAGGAGCTACGACTCGCTTACGGCGTCGAAGAGAGCCCACTCCTACAAGGCCTACCGGAACTGCTTCGCGGCGATGCCCTCCACTGGTATCGGAACGCAGCCAGCCGATGCACTTCCTGGGCGGGTTTTGAGGAACAACTCTGAGGCTTCTATCTGCCCCCTCTGGAGCGCCCCAAACTGAGCCGCCAGGTCGCCGAGCGGACCCAAAGACCCCAGGAGCCAATCCGCGCCTACGTCGCGGCGCTACAGACACTGATGAACAGAAGGGAAGGGTACTCAGCCGAGGAACAACTCGACAACCTATACTTCGGCATGAGACCGGAGCTTAAACTTCACCCCCGCAGAACCCAAGTACCCGACGCTATGACCCTGGTGCAGTTGGTGGAGGAACACGAAACAATCCTCCTCGAGATAAAGAAGGACCAGAAGATCACCAACACTGCGGTGGCCAACGCCGAAGTTCCGTCGCTACGCGACCCTCCGAGATACAACCGCCGGGACCACTGCTGGAGATGCAAACAACGAGGCCACAGTCGCGCCAAGTGTCGTAACGCACGCATACTCTTCTGCTCTGTTTGCGGAAAGGACGGAGTATACACAAAGGATTGCCACGGGTTGCCGGCGAGAAACGACCATCGGGCCGAGAACAACGCGGCCAGCTCTCGACCCCCCAGGACACCGATCCCCGCCGCTACGTCTCCATCACCATAAACGGTTAGATCTTCGACGGACTGGTCAACACAGGAGCTGTTAGTTCCTTCGTCCACCCCCGCATCGCGGATTGGTGCGTCTCCTGCGGATGGACAAGGCAGCCATCGCAAATGGTCGCCACTTTAGCCGACAACTCCGAAACCCGGATTGAGAGCAGTGTCACGGGCACCTGTAGTGTCGGCAGGAGACAGGTGACCTGCACGTTCCTGGCCATGGAGCAAATGAGCCACGAGATCATACTGGGGATGGACATCCTGGAACAGCTCGGCTTACAACTGACCATTGATGGGCAGCCACTAGCTGCGACCACGCTGGCCGCAACCAAAAACGTTTGCACCGTAGGAATCAGCGAGCTAACCTCGGGAGAGATGGAGTTCATCAATAACTTCATCGCCGGAGAGAGGAAGCTGTTCGACGTCATCGCCGGCCCAACTCACCTGACATCATATCGAATTAAACTGAAGGACTCCACCCCTCTCAAGCAGCGGTACCGCGCCAGAAATGCAGCCATGCAGAAGGTCATTGACGGAGAGGTCAGTCGTATGATCGCCGAGGGGGTGATCGAACCCTCCGATAGCCCACGGAGCTCGCCAATCGTCATTGCCAAGACGAAGGGCGGAAAATACCGATTCTGCATTGACTTTTGAAGACTCAACCGAGTCACAGAGAAGGACGCCTATCCGCTACCTCAAGTGAATCCCACCCTGGACAAACTGAGGGGGGCGAAGTACCTGTCCACCATCGACCTGAAAAACGGATATTGGCAAATACCCCTCACCGAGGATAGCAAACCACTCACAGCCTTCACTGTGCCCAACCGTGGCCTGATGCAGTTCACGGTCATCCATTCGGACTGCACTCGGCACCGGCCGCCCTCCAACGTCTTATCGACAGCATCATCACCCCGAAACTCGAGCCTCACGCCTTTTGCTACCTGGATGACATCATCATCGTCACCTCCTCCTTCGATGAGCACGTGCGAATCACGAAAGAAGTGTTACGTAGGTTAAGAGAAGCGAAACTAAAACCCAACTGGAGCAAGTGTCAGTTCGGACGTAAACGTCTCCGATATCTGGGGCATGTAATCGACGAGGAAAGGATCCGGACCGACCCGGAGAAAACCGCGGCCATCGCCGCCCTGACCGCGCCGACCAACGTCCGGGAATTACGATGCTTCGTCGGCCTGGTCTCATGGTACAGGCGGTTTGTGCCGAACGCCTCTGCTCTAGCTTCACCATTAAATAAATTGTTAATGAAAAGAATGAAATGGGTATGGGGGGAAGACCAGCAGAGAGCGTTCGAAGAACTCAAACTCCGTCTTACCCAGGCGCCCGTCCTCGCTTGCCCGGACTTCATCAAGCCCTTCATCTTGCACACCGATGCTAGTAACGACGGGCTTGGGGCTATGTTGACACAACCGTACGACAAAGAGCGGGTGATAGCTTACGCTAGTCGCTCTCTGTAGCCAGCAGAGCGAAATTACTCCGCGACAGAAAAGGAATGTCTGGCGGTTAAATGGGGCATCTGAAAGATGAGAGACTACCTTGAAGTTTATCATTTTACGGTGCTGACTGATCATCAGTCATTGAAGTGGTTAGAAAAGATTGATAACCCGCCTGGACGTCTTGCCAAATGGGCCATTGAACTAGGTCAGTGGGACTATGAGATTCGTTATCGTCGAGGGGTCGAAAACCATGTAGCGGATGCTCTGTCGCGTCAACCCCTTTCAATATGTACAGCAAACATAAAGAACCACGGAAAGTGGTATCGAGACACCCTCACCGGGATGCAAGCCAATCCTCACAGCTTTCCGGAGTATTGTATTCAGGAAGGACGGTTATTTCGTCACATTTTGCACACGTTAGATTTCAATGAACACTCCGAGAGCGAGGCGTGGAAACTGTGCGTCCCGGCAGATGAGAGGCAACGCGTTCTAAAAGAAGCTCACGACAATCCGACTGCAGGACACCCGGGAATTGCAAAAACGCTGAACCGCCTCGCCCGCCACTACTACGGGCCCGGAATGATGCGAGAAGGAGCCAGTCACGTGCGGAACTGCACCAGCTGCCAGAAGCACAAGCCCTCGCAACAACCACTTCCAGGAACAATGCATGCCACCACCGTCAACCAACCCTGGGAGATGGTGTCGGTAGATTTGATGGGTCCAAAGCCACGGTCCAACCGAGGGAATACCTGGCTCTTGGTAATGCAGGACCGCTACACTAAGTGGGTCGAGCTAAGAGCCCTCAGCAAGGCCACCAGCGCGGCCGTCGCCAAAGTCTTGAAGGAACAAGTCATCCTCCGATTTGGAACCCCCACGGCTATCGTCAGTGACAATGGCCGCCAGTTCATCGGCAAGGAGTTTACCCAACTCCTGGAGAATTACAAGGTGGAACACCGAAGGACTCCGCCTTACACCCCGCAGTGCAACCCCGTCGAGCGGACCAACAAGGTCATGAAGACGGCCATCAACCAGTACCTGGAAAAGTTGCAGAAGAAGTGGGACACACTCTTGCCAGAGCTAGCTTTCACTTACAATTCTGCAGCCAGCGACAGTACCGGGTACACCCCAGCGTACCTCAACTATGGACGGGAACTAATTCGACCGGGGAGCCTGCACCAGAAGAAAGGAAAACTCCCGGATGTCCGCTTTGAAGACCGCATACGACGGATCCAGGAGGCTCTCGAGCTTGCCGGAACCAAAGGGCACAGAGTTTTCAAAAACAGCAGAAACATTACAATCTGCGCCGCCGGACTGGGCACCGAGGAAGGGGGACAAGGTTCTGAAAAAGCAGCACGTCCTGTCAAATAAAGCCGCTAATTTCGACGCCAAGATGGCACCGAAGTATGAGGGACCATTCTTCGTCCACAGCAAGAGGGCACCGGTCATTTTCAATCCGGGGCACCCTAGCGGGAAACTCGCAAAACATATACATGTGCGCGACGTCAAGCCTTTCCACGAACCGGGGGAGGGGAACGAGAGCGAGCCCGACACCGAGCAGCCAGGGGATATAAATTGCTGCGGCAGTCAAAGGCCAGAACAGTCCGCGCCGAGATGTCGCCCCAGCGGAACCCCTACGAAACGTACATGATGCGAACACAGCCGTCCCTCCTCGTACCAATAAAGGTACACGAGACCAGCTACGAGGCCATCATCAGCACCGCCAGCCCCATCACCACAGTGTCCCCAGCAGTGGGAGAGCTGTTGGTACTACACCGCGCCCCCTAAGTCTACCTGGATACCCTCGTCGCCAGCGCTCACCTCCAGCCCACGCGAACACCACCTACGCCCTGGTTCTCACCCTTTAAACTCCTCGCTACCATCGAAGCAAAAGGAAGGCTATTTAAGCGCCCATGGGTGGTGGTCCAGGACCAAGTTCTACCTATCGTACTGGGGATGGATTTTGTATCAGCCGCCGGCACCCGGATACTCATCAACGGCCGAACGGAGAGACACAAGGAAGCCCGCCGACGACGACGCCAACGACAGCGCCAACGTCGATGGCGCGACGAAGACGAAGGCCTTAGCGGCAGCATTTCAGACGACCCCGAAGATGAGGTAACTAACAATTTCCGAAAACCGGGAGTCCAAATTCCAAAACATTGTAGAACTACCCTGATGGTAGTTATCCCCGGCACCGATCGAGCGCGGACACGTACAAAGCGAACCGGTCTCCATTGTAGACCCACCCTTAGGCCACTACGAAGGCACTTTACCAGACCCGCGATATCGAGCATAACCAACAGGTGGCGCATGCCGTAGGGATCCCGCAACTGAAAAATCACACCCCAAAGCGCGCACGCTAGATTGCGCACTACAACCCATACCTTTTGGAGAAAAGATTCAGCGAGGGCCATAAAATGGGCCGTCCGTGCCCCTCGTATTCAGTGTAACTATAAATACCCGCCAGGATGTCTCTCATGGACAAATACGCCACCACTTATCAGGAGGAACTCGACGCCCTCGAGAAGGAGCTCGAAGAGACGGGCTTTATTTTATTCGACCGGCAGCGCCGATTGGAACGCCTCCAGCTAGAGGAAGAGGAATGGAAGAAGAAGGCAAAGGAGGCGTTGGCCAGGAAGGGCCTAGAGTACGTGCCAGAGCCCGTCAAACCAGGCACTGAGCCCGCACCGGCCTATACGCCGACGCCAATCCGGCTACTGGCGGCGAGGAAACCTGCTGACACCAAACCACGGGTGACATCGGTGGTAAAGATCGCCCCCGGAGCGCTCCCGCAACTCCAGGAGGCGCTCAAAGAGCTGCGGGCACGAACTAGGCCCAGCGTCGCGATAGTCAACCAACCCGCGCAGGGGGCCGCCCCCATCAGGATCGTCCGGATGAAAGACGTGGCGCCGGGAGCGTTATGCCAACTCTAGTCCGCCCTGAGGACTCTAAAATTCACAAAGAGGGCCACCGCCGCCGCAGGGAGACCGACACCTGTCACAGTGCCCGACATCACCAACGTCGGCCCGCACCATCACCGCCCGCGACGGAAGTAGCCACGCTGGCGGAAGTAGCCGCGCCCCGGGCTCGAGAAAATGGCCGAGAGAGCCATTGAGATGGCCGATGCCCCCGGCGTAGTCGCCGGCAACCAAGTTCCGGCCAGGCAACACCACGACTCCACTCTATCGCTACCCCGAGTCACCCGGACACTACCCGACGGCACCGAGGTGGACGTACCCATCGGGGTCAAGAAGTATGTGGTGCGGTACGGGGGGATTAAGCGGCTGCTACGCCTCCTCCCCAAGACCGGAGAGATTCGATACGCGGGCTCCCCACGCCAAGTAAGTTATCAGCGAGCTTACGCTCTTCCCGAAGAGAGAGGGAGATGTAACGAGGGCAATCATGCCTCGTTACTAACCTGGAACCGTCGTGGGCACACGAGGTAGTCACAGGCCGTGTACCCGGATTCGCTGTTCCTTAGTCCTCGTGCGCACACGTGACTAGGGGAACACGAACGTACGTTTCCTCGCCTACTGACCCCCGACACACCAGGGGCCTGATTCTAAATTTGTCTCGACGTCGAGACACACCAAATCCGGAGCTGTAGACCAATCAGGGAGCTCCTTCAAAAGGAAAAGCAGTTGTCTCGAGGCCGAGACACATTTAGAATCAGGCACCTGCTGTTACTACCGTCGTGGGCACACGAGGTAGTCACAGGCCGTATACCCGGAATCGCTGTTCCTTAGTTCTCGTGCGTACACGTGACTAGGGGAACACGAACTACTCCGACCTGTGCCTGGAACACCGGAACAACCCCGCCTCTACCGTCGTGAGCACACGAGGTAGTCGCAAGGCGTGTTCCTAGAGTCGCTGGACCACTAGTCTGCATGAGCACACCTGATTAGCGGAACGCGGACTAATTGGACCGGCACCAGGAAAACCGGAACGAACCCTGATCCTACCCCGTGAGCTCACGAGGTAGGCATAGACCGAGTTCCCAAGGCTGCCAACCCCCTTAATCGGCATGTGCACACGCGACTAAGGGTAAGGGGGCATTCAAGTACCGTAGACACCGGAACAGGACCCCGGACTTTACGACTTTGACGCCGACTCACCGCGCTGACGGCACCGCGACTCGACGTACGCGTTGTAGCGAAGTTTAGCATAACCGAGGCCCTCCTGCGAGAGGGCGCTGCGATAGTATTTAGTCTGTAAGTTCCGCGGACTTGGTCGTATACCGAAGTAAGCACGTTTGTTTTGATTTGCATGTTACAGGTGGCGAACTAAGACTACTTCAGCCAGTGGGTGGCAAACATTATTGGTTATTTTCATCATTTATTGTCATTAATTAGTATTTTTATCTTTATAATTTAGTCGAATAAAATAGCCTTTATATCTTCAAATATATATTTATGCATTTAGTCTCTTAAGGGGGCTAGACACCTTTTTTCTCTGAAATAAGAAGTCACATTTTAATACATAAATGTAAACTAATTATTTCATACTTTTTACATATAAAAGTGGGTATATTTACCTTACCTTAAAACTTTCTCCGATGGGCCTTCTATATGGTCCAGAACCTATCCGTAAGCTTTGAAATTTTCCTGTGGATGGATTGACTTCAGATTTGAACTAAATTACTCCTGAATAGTATAATTCTCATATGAGTGTAGGGATTTTTGATCTAATGAGAAAAAAAAATTGTGCTGTTTTTCAAGAGTTTTTTTTTTAATTTTTTTAAATTTTTTATATTTTTTCATAATTTTTCTGATGTAAAAATTTTTTCCGACATTTAATCCTAAATCCCTACATTCATATGAGAATTATACTATTCAGGCGTAATTTAGTTCAAATCTGGAGTCAATCCATCTACAGGAAAATTTCAAAGCTTACAAATAGTGAAAAAACTTGTTTCATCGATGACTATGGTTCTGGACCATATAAAAGGCCCATCGGAGAAAGTTTTAAGGTAAGATAAATATACCCACTTTTATATGTAAAAAGTATGAAATAATTAGTTTACATTTATGTATTAAAATGTGACTTCTTATTTCAGAGAAAAAAGGTGTCTAGCCCCCTTAAGCCACCTGACACAACTTTCTCCCCCTTACCACACCCTGGTAAACTCCTGAGCGTCCGGCAGAGGAGGGGCAACCGTTACAAGCTTTAAATTAACCTTTAGGCTGCGGAGAAATTTCAGTACAAATTGACCTCTCAGAATATGTAAAATGTATACATAATATCACTGGATATTTCAGATAGAGTCGCTGACCTGACTGCTGGTTCATATATGGACCAGCCCCGCAGCTAAAAGGTTAAAGAGGGGTTGCACAGTATAATGTGTTATACTTACACGTGCATTGGAATTAATTTTAATTTTCTTGAATTGGATTTATATTTTAAGGAGGAGCTACAAAATTAAGGAGGGACTGCACAGCGGCAGGGGTGAAAGTTTTTTGTAAATTGACACTTAAGAGAAGCTTTCAACTCAGAACATTAACTCAATTAATTTTTAAGTTAATCCATTTGCAAATATATTGAAGATATATTGTGTTCTATTTTTTCCACATCACCTTGGAGGTAAATAGAAAGATGCGTTTTATTTGCAAGTGGTATCCCCAGTAGCCCTAATCGACTGTCTGTGTCACTAAAATTTTGAACAACATCAATAAGGTAAAAATGAAATTATATTAAATAAATTTTATATATTGATCTATCTACAATTACCTGATTTAATTTAGTACTTCTTGTTTCAAAACTTACTGAAATTGTTTCCGTTTTCCATTTCATCACATATAATTTTGATGTATTCAAAATTTTTAATTTTTCAAACTTCTAATTTCGCTTGTGCCCGACTCTGCCTCTACGTCTCCGTTTCTACGGCTCTGTCTCCACTTCCCTGTCCCTACGCCTTGGTCTCCACGTCCCTGTCTCCACATCTCGGTCTCCACGTCTCTGTCTCCACGTCTCCGTCTCCACGTCTCTATGTCACTGGCTCTACGCGTCTGTCTCTACGTTACTGTCTCTGCATCCCTGTCTCTACACTGAAAAAACTCTGGCACGTGGACGTCTTTATTCGTTTACGGAGGTCGTCTTAAGGTTATGTACGTCTGTTGTCCCGCGCGGAAAGTCTGTTGTACGGCAAGGGAGCTCTGCCGTCCCTTTTTCGGGGCGTCTGCTCAACCGCCGTGTGGTGCACTCGTCTCGGCACGTCTCTTACCTCGACAGGGACGTAAGAGCTCCCTTAGCAGGAACAACAGACATACCCAATCATCGGGTCGACTTCTGTTTTCATTTTGGAACGTCTTGTGTGCCAGAGTTTTTTCAGTGTACGTTTCTGTCTCTATGTTTCGTTTCTAAGTTTCTGTCTCCACGTCTCTGTATCCACCTCTCTGTCTCCACACGCCTGTCTCTACGTCTCTGTATCTACATCCCTGCCTCTGTATCTCTGACTCTGTCTCTATGTATCTGTCTCTGCGCGCCTATCTCTGCGTCTCTGCCTCCACGTCTCTGTCTCTACTACTCTGTTTCTACTGCTGTGTCTCTACGTTTGTGTATCTACATCCCTGTCTCCACGTCTCTGTTTCAGTGTCTCTGTCACTCCGACTCTGTTTCTACGTCTCTCTCTCTCTCTCTCTCTCTCTCTCTCTCTCTCTCTCTCTCTCTCTCTCTCTCTCTCTCTCTCTCTCTCTCTCTCTCTCTCTCTCTCTCTCTCTCTCTCTCTCTCTCTCTCTCTCTCTCTCTCTCTCTCTCTTCACGTCTCTGTCCTTCCGCCTCTGCCTCTACGCCCTTGTCTCCAGGTTCCTGTTTCTACGTTTCACGCTCTAATCTGTCATCTCTCTCTCGCTCTCTCTTCAACTTTATAACATTGCCATTGTCGGTTACAGTGATATAAGTGATCGGTTGTAAGATATATGTGCTTTATTTTTCCAATAATCTATTCCTCAAAAATATATTTGTAACATATAAGATAAGTGTTTATGTAGAACTATTGGCGAAAGATACCCACTTTAAATAAATATCCAACACTTCTGTTAAGGTACATTTAAGGTGGCGTAGATAACTATTTCGTTTCAATAAAAAAATGGGAATATTCGAGCAAACACGAACAAATTCGTGCAATCGGAATATTGTATTTTTGTAAATATACACAAAACTCAAGTAGAGAACGGGCATTGTAACAATTTACCTACATAGACCACAGTGATCAGTCAAGTTATTTTATCTGATGTGAGATATGTTTTAGAAATGAGGGGGGTCTGAGGGAGGTCTGAGGGGGCTCTCAGGAGGGTCTGAGGGGGGTGCGAGGGAGATACGAGGGGGATGAGGAGGGCTCTACCATGATCCAAATAACGTAAAAAAATCACAATTTTACGTTATTTTGAGAGGGGGCGAGGGGGGCGAGGGGTATCTGCGCGACACGAATAACGCTTAGAACTATATTATATATAATTTATCAACATCCGTCAAACTGAGTACCAAAAACTTTAATGAGAGCTTAAATATTTTTTTAAAACAATCAACATGTTTTTTAAAAGCTAATTTTTTAAGTACGTTCTAACAACAAAATTTGTCTAGTCCTTTTAATTCTTCTAGTCTCATCTATTCAATAAGCTCTCTCTACAAATGGTAATAATTTTTTTCATGACTATACAAATAAATATAAAACTTTCAGTACTTTATGCCCGCTGGCTGAATATGTTTGATAAGTAGGTATGAAAAGTTGTATTATGTCAGTCAAGTTAACTTATGGATACTTGACTACAATAAATTGATTTCAGTACTTTCTTGTGTTTAATTTGTACAGAAAGATGAACAAATTTAAATACATTTCAAGATTCGAAGAAATAAAACGACTAGGCAAATTGTGCTGTTTTTTTATAGATTATGCAGAAAAAATGTCTATACTTGCCATATTTTATACTTTCGTAGAAAGTTTTATATGTACTTGTATAGTCATGAAAAAAATTATTACCATTTGTAGAGAGAGCTTATTGAATAGATGAGACTAGAAGAATTAAAATGACTAGACAAATTGTGTTGTTAGAACGTACTTAAAAAATTAGCTTTTAAAAAACGTGTTGATTGTTTTAAAAAAATATTTAAGCTCTCATTAAAGTTGTTGGTACTCAGTTTGACGGATGTTGAAAGAGAGAGGGGAGGGAAAGAGAGGGAGGGAGAGGAAGAGAAAGGGAGGGAGAGAGGAAGTAATACTTGCCTTAGTTTAAACTTTTTTAAAATGTTCTTTTAGATAGATTTCACAACTTTTTAAGAGAAAATAATAGATTATACAGAAAAAACGTCTATACTTGTCTTATTTTATACTTTCGTAGAAAGTTTTATATTAACCATATTATTATTGGTACAGTCATGAAAAAAATTATTATCATTTGCAGAGAGTGCTTATTGAATAGATGAGACTAGAAGAATTAAAAGGACTAGACAAATTGTGTTGTTAAAACGTACTTAAAAAATTAGCTTTTAAAAAACGTGTTGATTGTTTTAAAAAAATATTTAAGCTCTCATTAAAGTTTTTGGTACTCAGTTTGACGGAGGTTGATAAATTATACAACAATATTAATATTTAATTATAAATAATAATCATTCATATCTGTTATAAATTCTTTTTTTTTCGATAAAAACGCCAAACCACTGGTATTAACATTTTTTGTCATGACTTTCATTTGATGAATAAAAGAAGCCAAATAAATGCAAACAACTACAAATAACTGTAAAGAACTGTTACTAACAGCAAATAATTATTAAAAACTATTATTTAGTGTTATTGGCGTTCCAAATCATGCATTTATAAACTGCAAATAAAAATTATATTTAATTACTAACATTTGTGTGCAGAATTTATTTCCACCTGAGTGGGTCTGGGTTAGTATTACATTGTAATATTTTTATTAAGATTCTTGCACTTCTACATTATTCGATAGATTGATAAAAGGTCCTTCGTAACTAAACTTGCAGGTCCGGGGCCAACTTTCTTTGGTAGAGTCACTTTAGCTTACTTTTAATGGAATATCTACAACAGTATTTCTCTTTGTCTCTACTGCAGGAGGTTGTTTACTTTGACCGACTTGAACATAATCTTTTGGTGGCCTTAATGCATAATGATTTGATTCACACCATCCAACAAGAAAAATTTGTAACGAATTCAGATGTACTATATGTTCAGCATTTTATTATAACAATCTAACTTTAAGCACAATAAGTTAGTTACGTATGAATAGAAGATACAGCCTAAATAGTCTGCTAATATATAATAAACTCGTGTCCCAGGTTTAATTGCATATAGACCCTACATCGATATAGATCACACAGTAAACATATTTCCAAATGCATTTTTTTAATTGACTTATTTATTTACTCCTTCTATTTTAATTATTTATGCTTTTCACTTTAAAAAACATTTATCAAAATAACGTACATTTCACTGACATAAGAATCTACAAATGTATTTCACTGGGAAACACCATGTTTTTATATTACAAAAAAAAGTTATTTCACATATGCTAAATGTTCATTTCTCTGTACTAATTTTTATTGTTTATTTCACACAAACCCACATATAATAAACTCGTGTTCCAAGGTTCACTCACATAAGACCTTGGATGAATAGATCACCAACATAATAAACATATTTTTAAATGCACTTTTTAAATTCACTTATTTATCCACTTCTATTGTAAAATAAATAATAATAATAATAATATATTGAACACTTATCACAACAACCTAACTTTTAACCACAATAATTAAAGTTGTCTATGAAAATAAGATAGTCTAAACAGTTTACTAATATGTTTGCGCGTTGTTTTTTCAAATTACTGACACCATTAAAAAATACTTGGTAATCCATTCTTTAACGCATTGATATGCAATAAACTTTATCAATTTGTAGTATTTGTCTATATTTATGTTAATATCTTCTTCAAGGAGTGAAATCTAAGTCTGAAAGTATAAAATACTTGAGCTTGATGCACTTCCAATAATCTGGGAAAATCTTACATCTCACTATTTCCGGATTTTAGTATCTCAACAACATAACTTTTAACCACAATAATTGAAGTTATCTATGTAAATAAGATCAGCAACCAATGCTGCTTTTACTACATAGTAGTTCACTCTTCAGAATTTACATTCGAATCTATGTATTAACTGATGATCCTCTAGTTTTTACAAAACTTGAAGCTCAAAGTTGACTACAATTTTCATACGAGAAGCTTATACATTTTTCACAAAATACTCATTCTCACTCACTTACTCTTGCATCTTGCCAAATTTGAAAAGTTATTCATACTTATAGGTATGTTGTCGGATTAAGTCCTATCTGTAAAGTATTTACAAGCAAGCAGATTTTTTCGTGGTTGAATATACTTATACGATTATAAAATCATACTTTTTGCCAATAAGATAATCTACAGATAATATTCCACTTACAGAAAAGTCCAAAGATATTATTTCACTTGGAGGCATCATAGTCAAAAACGAGTCACATCACAAATGGTAATCCTTCAAACTGTGCTATTTAAAGCTTTCTTGACATTCTTTTATATTATCTTAATTATTTGAATCATATCCGCTGTTTGTTCATGCAAGTTTTCGCTTCTATTCCTTTGGATCTTGAGAAAATATGGTGATTAATTATTACATCGTTCTTCTGCATTCTACACAGATACAATAACACTGACATTCAATAATTATAAATTATTATAACCAGGTTCTGGCTTAGTATTAAATTGTAATATTCTAAGATTCTTGCACTTCTAGATCCGACAGATGGATATAATCGCCTTCATAACTAAAGTCACAGGTCCTGGTCCAATTTTGGACGAGTTGCCTTTGGAAGAATTGCTAGTTTACCTTTAGAAGTCATAGGGTCAGTAAAGCATTGATAATTGAAACACTATAAAGTTGAACGAGGCTCTCTCTGCTAGTGGAATATCTGCCACAGTATTTCTGCCTCTTCTACAGGAGGTTGCGTGCTTTGACAGACTGAACGTAATCTTTTGATGGCTGTAATTAATAATGATTTGATAACACCCTCCAACAAGAAAAATTTACACATGTATTCACATGTATGCATATTATTATACTCTTATTATATATGTAAAATATCAAATTCACTATTTCCGGGTTTTAATAAGTGAATATCCCCCTTATTTTAAATGTCGTCAGCTGTCACAAATGCTTCACCAATTTTTTTAGAAGATGATGATTTTTACATCCGGAAACATTTTTAAACCAAGAACATGTAAATGCTAATTGTAGTGCTAATACTCTGTAATATAAAAAAAGGTTTCACAAAGTAACAAGAACTTTTAGATTTTATATTAATAAGATTATTTCTAATAAAAGTTTGCTACTTATCTGAATCCCTTCCAATTTGTTGAGATATATTCTAGCTACAACCTACTCAAACAAAATGAAAATGATTCTCTCTATATATCTGCATAAAACTTTAACAAAAACTAGATAGATAGAGTAGAGGTTATGTTGTAATAAAAACATATACTGTAACATATCTCTCTCTCTCCCTCTCTCTCTCTCTCTCTCTCGTGTCTTTTTCTACTACATATTATCTATCATCACACTCCTTCACTTTTGATCGTTCTCTGCGTGCGTGCGTATACTTTCTCTCACAGAGCTGTGAACTGTGGAGAAGTATAGCTATACCTCATCAAATTTCAATGACTTCGAAAAAATTTTCTTGACTACTTATTTGTAAATAAAAATTTTCACAAAGTATCAATTCTTTAAAAAAATTACTATTTAACATTTAGTCATTTTAATACTTATCTAAAAAATGTTGTTGCCTCATTGATGCTCGTAAATAAATCTTTTATTCTTTTTGTCAATCGACTTCCTCATATCTTTGATTATTGAAACGAATACACACACACACACACACACACACACACACACACACACACACACACACACACACACACACACACACACACACACACACACACACACACACACCCCCACACACACACACACACCCAGACCCACACACACACACACCCACACCCACACCCCCACGCACACACACACACACACACACGCACGCACGCACGCACAAACACACACTCACCTATACTATAAACAATCATCCGTGATATTGTGTGTATGTATATATATGTTATATGTTGAGAGATGCGTAAGGTTAGGTCGTTATGTATGGGCGTGCGTTCGTGTGTGTATATACATATATAACAGCCATCAATATATATATATATATATATATATATATATACACGAGGGTCATTTGACAAGTACCTAGCCTCACCGCCAGATGGTGCCACTATCGCACCAGAAATACACTACAGTGCAGCATCTTCCTGTAAACGGTTACAGACGAAATTTCAGCCGGATCGGAGTTGTAGTTTATTTTTGAGAGCGTGTGAAAGCAAATGTGTCCGTTGATTTTTGAAAAAATGGAGAAAGAACAATATCGGTCGGTGATTCGATTCTTGTTTTTGGAAGGGAAATCGCGTAGTGAAATTAAAGAACGCTTGGATGCAGTGTATGGGGATGCTTCTCCTTCGATGGCGACCGTTAAATTTTGGTATAACGAGTTTCAACGTGGTCGTACGTCGGTTTTTGATGATCCACGCCCAGGTGCTCCGAAAACAGCCACTACGGAGGAGAACGTGACAAAAATACACGATATCGTTTTGTCAGACCGCCGATTAAAGGTGCACGAGATAGCTGCGATAGTAGGCATCTCAGAAGAACGCGTGTGGCATATCCTACATGAGATTTTAGGCATGAGGAAGCTGTCAGCAAGGTGGGTGCCGCGTTTGCTGACTGCAGACAACAAGCGCATCCGTGTGACCAGTTCAGAGCAGTGTTTGGAGCTGTTTAATCGCAATCCAAGAGTTTTTGCGTCGTTACGTGACCGTCGACGAAACATGGATTCACTACTACACTCCAGAGACCAAGGAGCAGTCAAAACAGTGGACCTTACCCGGTGAACCTGCTCCGAAGAAGGCGAAGACGGTCCCGTCGGCCGGAAAGGTGATGGCCACTGTTTTCTGGGATTCTCAAGGTATGATTTTTATTGACTATCTGGAGAAGGGCAAAACGGTCACAGGACAGTACTACGCCGAACTATTGAGCTGATTTGACGCCGTGTTAGAAGAAAAACGGCCCCATTTGTCTAAAAAGAAAGGGCTTTTCCACCACGATAATGCACCGGCTCACACTTCTGCACTCGCCACGGCTAAATTGGTCGAATTACGCTACGAACTGCTGCCCCATCCACCGTATTCTCCAGATTTGGCTCCGTGCGACTTTTTTGTTTCCGAACCTAAAAAATTCGCTCGCCGGGAAGAGATTCCACTCCAATAACGAAATAATCGCCGCCACGGAGGCGTATTTTGCAAACCAAGAGAAAACATTTTTTTCAACGGGGTTAAAAAAATTGGAACACCGCTGGCCCAAGTGTATTCAACTAAAAGGAGACTACATTAAAATTAAATTTTATTTTTTGTAAAATTTTGGTGTTTTCATTTGTAGGCTAGGTACTTATCAAATGACCCTCGTATATATATATATATATATGTATATATAATGTAACGGGACAAGTGATGCGCGGATGCTCGCTTCCTCTAAGCGGAATTGCCGATGAACTGCGCAGCAAAGATATGAGGCGCGAGCACTTGCTCGTGCCAACCCTCGGCGAAATCTCCTCACTCTCGCCTGCGCGCCGTCGCTCGCCGTCGGCTGCCTTCGTCGGCAGCCGTACCTACCGGCCTTACAACGCGCGACTTCGCTGTCGCGCTCTCTCTCTCTCTCCCGTGCGTGCTTCCTCGGCTGCTCAGAATTGCGCGAGTATCGCGTACTCGCGCCCGCGGAGGCCTGTGGTATTGTATACCGCCGCGCCACCGACTAGAAGAAGGGATCGGGATAGGTGTATCAAATCACTCGCGTACACGTTCTTAAAAAAGGGCCTTTGCCTTTATTGCCACTCGGGCAGACGAACTAGGATACACGCGGCGCGTATTCTCTATACGCGCCGATACGGGTGGTGCCCTCGCGCACGCAAAGTACGTGTGCGCCTGGTAGCATACACGTACGCGCCAACCGACTCGAGCCGAAGTAGGCCGACCGCCGCGCGCGATCGGCTCTCACGCACGCTTCGGCGAGTCTCGCTCGCTCGCGCGGATTTCGCTTCCCGGACGCTCGTCGTCCGCGGGGGAAGCGCGCGATCGCTTGGTCAGGACTTACCTCGCGAAGACCAGGCTGCTGCAGGAAGACAGGCCGGACGGCGTTGGTGGCCGCGCGCGTCGTGTCTCTCTCTCTCTCTCTCTCTCTCTCTCTCTCTCTCTCTCTCTCTCTCTCTCTCTCTCTCTCTCTCTCTCTCCTTGTAGGGCAGTCCGGCCGTAGCAGGGGATCAGCCGCGCTGCCGGCGTCTCTCTCTCTCCCTCTCACTCGGCTGCGGTCGCTGCCGGCGGCCTCTCTCTCTCTCTCTCTCTCTCTCTCTCTCTCTCTCTCTCTCTCTCTCTCTCCCTCCCTCTCTCTCACTCTATTCCTCGGCTCCGCTGCTGTGGCGCTCCCTCGCTCGCACTCGCTCTCGGCACTGCACCGTTGCGCACTCCCGGTGCAATGCACGGCACACACGCGCGCTTCTCTCTCCTCTCACTCACTGTCTCTCGGCGAAAAGTACACTCACGCGCGTACGAGGGCAGGGAAAAGCTCTCCGGGCTGTGGCCGAAACGATACTGCCTGCCTGTTGTTTCGTCGGCACGCGCGATCATCTCTCGGCCTTGCCCTTCGCGCAAGGTTGAGAGATGTTTACCTCTTACGTGTTAGCGCGTGCTGTCGCGGTGTGCTGAGACTCGCCTCGTGTCTCATCAGCGCACACCGATACACACACACATGTGCGCACGCACACGCACCGGCCGTTACACCCCCCGTCCAGACGCGGACTATTCCTCGGAGAGTCTGCTCTGCTACCTCGCGTCCAGTATCTTCAACGGCCGTGCGCGTTCTCCTGAAAAGGGGTTAGGGTGCGGATGCAGAATGATATGATAGTCGTATACAAGAAAATATAACGGGGTTAACCCCTACCTTTATTCTCCCCGAAGAGGGGGCTTACACCCGGGTTGGCGGGGCTTTTAGCCGTGGCTATTCCCGGTTGTGGAATCACGGCCGTGCCTTGTCGTGGCGGGCGGCGTTCGGGCACTTCGAGTCCGTCGACACGCCCGGTCGTCCGCAGTAGTAGCAGCGGCGACGGGATCCTCCCGCCGCCGGTGCAGCATCGCCTCTCTGTTGCTCGCGATGCGGGTGTGGGGGCATCGACGGCGCGACGTGCCGTAACGCCGTGGCCGGCACTATCGCGGTCGTCGCTTCCCCGGCTCGGCGGATGGCCTCTCTCCGCCTTTCCTCGGCCGCTTCTTCCCGCTTCCTCGCGAGCAAGGCGTCTCGCTCGGCGGCCCGGATCTCTTCGTGGGCACGGGCCGCCGCTTCTTCGGCCTCACGGCGCTCCTTCCTGGGGCGCCGGGCCGCGTACAGGAGGTCCCGCCCCTCTCTCAGGCCCTCGATGCGGGCCGCCCAGGGCCCGGCGAGTTCAAGGCCATACGGCGTCTCGGCGAGGAACCGATCCCAGGCCTGGATCGCCTCGCCTTCCGCCGCCCAGGCCTGGCGGCTGGTAACTCGTGCCTTCTGGAGAAGGCGCTCGAGTGAGCCCCAGCGGGCCATCATCGGCGATGACACGATGTGCCCGTTAACCCCCGTGCCGTGGCCTCGGGGACCTCCGGTCCCCGGCCTTCGGCTTTCTGGGCCGCTTGGCCGGTCGGTCCGTCCTCGATCGCGGGAGCGTCCCCTCTCGCGGTGGTAGTGAGGGCCTCCGTCGGTCGGCGCATGATCGGCGCCGCTGAGGCTGCGGTGGGTGGAGGATCAGCGCCGGAGCTCCGGCCGCCTCTGGCAGCTCCTCCAGCAGCACCGAAGACGGGCGAGCGAACTCAGCTTGCCCGAGTTGTTCGATGGCGCGCAGTACACCGCGCACCATCGCCTCAGTGTCCAGGGCACCGCTCTCGTGGCTCGGCACCGGCGGTTTCTCAGCCATCTGTAACAAAAAGAGCCCGAGCGAAAAGGTGTATTAGTCGGAGTCGTTGACAACTCCCGAACTCCTGCTCTTATGCGACGCTCTCGCCCGCCGCTGCGCGCGAGTCGACCGCGGTGAGGCATCTCGGTGCGACCCCGGCTCCTGTCGCTTCGCGGATCCTTTCGGCCGGCCCCGGGGTTTTCCCGTCCCGGGGTTCACCTTCACTGGCGCACGGGTTTTGTCGAGAACCGCGCGGACCACGACGCGAGCCATTTTACGCGGACGTCCCCGTGGACTTTTTTCGCCTGGATGCGCATCGCTCACCATGGGTCACTCGTCACCGGGACGCTTACGTCTTCTCTCGGCGGTTGCGGATCCTCGTCGTCGTCTACTTCTTCGCCCGTTTCGTCCCGGCTTTCGTCGTCGTAAGGCTTGAGGTGAGAGACATGCAGGATCTCTTCGCTCGCGTCCTTCTCGTCTATGGCCCTCACCGTATTGGAGCCGGTTATCTCGGTTATCTTCAGTGGACCGGCATACTTCGGCGCTAACTTCGCCGATATTCCTTGCGCTGCCGAGGAAAGGACTATGTTCCTTTTCATGACGAGGTCTCCTACTCCGTAGCATACCTCTCTCCGACGCGCGTTGTAGTATGCCGCTTGTCGCCGGTGCTCGTCGGCAGTTTGTGCGGCAGCCCTCTTTCGCAGACTATCCATATCATGCAGTCGCTCCGCCCACGTATCCACAGCCTCGCGCTCTCGTTGCTCAAGGGCCTCGCGCTCTTGCTCGCGGCGAGCTGTCGCCGGGGGAAGCGGCTGTCTGCCGTAATTGAGGGCGGCCGGACTCACGCCGATCGAAGCGTGCACGGAGTTGTTCAACGAGAACATCAGCTCCGGCAGTTTCTAATCCCACTCGGCTTGAGATTCCTCGACGAACGCGACCAAACGGGTCTTTAATGTTCGATTTACCCTCTCCACAGGGGGGTTCCCCTGAGGGTGATACGGCGGGGTAGTCGAGTGATAGGCGCCCGGCGAGGTATTCGTCCACGGCTTTATTCTTGAATTCGGTACCGTTGTCGGACAGGAATACCTCCGGAGTGCCGAATCGCAGAATCACTCTCTCCTTGAATTCTTTCAAGATGGTCCTCGCATTCGCTTTGCGTATGGGCACGCACTCCACCCAGCGAGTAAATAGGTCTTGGAACACCAAGATATACTCGTGCCCGAGTTTACTTTTCACGAACGGGCCGGTTGTATCTCCGGCAACTACTTGCCACGGCCCGTCGATAACTCGCTGCCCCATCAGGCCAGCTGGCGGTCTTTGCTCCGCTTTTGTCTGCTGGCACACTTGGCATTGTTTCACGTACTTCCTCACTGTGTGTTACATCTTCGGCCAGTAGTACAACCTGGCCGCGCGCTCGTACGTTTTTTCTCGACCTTGGTGCCCGGCGGTCGGATCATCGTGTGATTCGCGGAGCACTTCGCGACGATGCTCCTGGGGCACGACGAGTTTCCATGCCTCGTCGTCGGCGACCGCCGCTTCTACTATCTCATCCGCGAGAAAGTAGAATAATCGACCCCCTACCACTTTCCACCTGGGTTGGGTTGAGGGGTCGCGGGTCACTTCGTCCAGCCAGGTCCGGTACCACTCATCCTTGGTACCGTCGGACCACGTGCTCGCGTACACTTCGAGGCGGTCTTCCTCTTCGTACATGCGCGAAAACGCGTCGGGCACGTGGTTCAGTGCGCCCTTTCGATGTTCCACATCGAAGGAGTGTCCTTGCAACTCGAGAGCCCACCTCGCCAATCTTCCCGTGGAGCTGTGCAGGCTGTGCAGCCATCGCAAGCTGCGATGGTCTGTTACCACCAAGAAGTGATACCCTTCGATGTACAGGCGAAACTTCTTGATCGCCCATATCACCGCTAGGCAGTCGCACTCCGTGACACTGTAGTTGCGCTCCGCTGGCGAAAGTGTTCGGCTGGCGAATTCGAGGACTTGTTCCTGTCCCTCGATTACTTGCAACAGCAGTGCACCGATGCCAGTGTCGTTCACGTCTCTCTGCACGACGAACTGAACATCGAACGAGGGTCTGGCGAGAACAGGAGCCGAGGACACTAGAGCTTTTATTTTCTCGAAAGCCTCTTGCTGCGCGTCGCCCCATTCGTATCGTCGATCCTTCGTTAGCGCCGTGAGCGATTCGGCTATCGTGGCAAAGTCTTTCAAGAACTTTCGGTACCAAAATGCCATTCCCATGAAGCGGCGCAGTTGCTTCAAGTTCTTTGGTACCGGAAAGTTTATCATCGGCTCGATCTTATCAGAATCCGGCCGGAATCCGTCCCGGTTGACGAGCACACCGAGGTATCAAGGAGCGCGGGAGCGCTCCGAAGGCAAGTATAGAAGAGCCTTAGGAGTGACCGAGCGATGATATACATTGAAATGGATGTACGAGAAAAAAATTAATGCACTTATACCTATTGCGTTAGTTTCAACTATATAACATATCCTCTTAATCAAAAGCCATTTCATTGCTCTACTCAAATCAAAAGATTTTATTTAAAAAGATTATCTCGTTTAAAAGATATAGAGAGCTGAATTTTTTTATGTCCACTTTCCGATTCTAAATTTTCTCCATAGTTTCAGACTCTCATCCGGTGTTGCGACTTCCTGTCACGTGATATATATATATATATATATATATATATTCACATCTGGGACGCATTTTGAGGATTATATAGGTCATATATACCGAATTTTGAGGATTTTGTAGGCATTTTGAGGAGTCTCCTCAAAAGTCCAAAGCACTCGAGAGGCATTTTGAGGATTTTTCAGCGGTTTCCACAATAGTGTGTTAATACATCGATTTCGGAAATTCCGTGATATTTTTCCGTAAAAGCGGGCGCCGCAGGCGTCGTAGTGTTAGTCAATAACCTTAGGGTCATTATTTCTTTAGTCACGCGCTTGCTTATTGGTTGTTTATAACAATGTTTATATTTGTGTCACCACTATTGTACAAATTCTTTATGAAATCCTCAAAATACCGTATAATGATATATATATATATATATATATGGCTATTATATATGTATATATATATGGCTATTATATATGTATATACACACGTGAACGCACGCCCATACATAGCGACCTAACCTTACGCATGGCTCAACATATAACATATATATACATACACACAATATCACGGATGATTGTTTATAGTATTAGTGTGTGTGTGTGTGCGTGCGTGCGTGCGTGCGTGCGTGCGTGCGTGCGTGCGTGCATGCGTGCGTGCGTGCGTGCGTGCATGTGTGTGTGTGTGTGTGTGTGTGTGTGTGGGTGTGTGTGTATTCGTTTCAATAATCAAAGATCTGAGGAAGTCGACTGACGAAAAGAATAAAAGATTTATTTACGAGCATCAATGAGGCAACAACATTTTTTAGATAAGTATTAAAATGACTAAATGTTAAATGGTAATTTTTTTAAAGAATTGATACATTGTGAAAAAAACCTCCTGTAGTAGAGGCAGAAATACTATGGCAGATATCCCACCAGCAGAGCTTCGTTCTACTTTATAGTTTTTGAATTATCAATGCTTTACTGACCCTATGACTTCTAAAGGTAAACTAGCAATTCTTCCAAAGGCAACTCGTCCAAAATAGGCCCAGGATCTGTGACTTTAGTTATGGAGGCAATTATATCCATCTGTCGGATCTAGAAGTGCAAGAATCTTAGAATATTACAATGTAATACTAAGCCAGAACCTGGTTATAATAATTTATAATTATTGAATGTCAGTGTTATTGTGTCTGTGTAGGATGCAGAAGAACGATGTAATAATTAATCCCCATATTTTCTCAAGATCCAAAGGAATAGAAGCGAAAACTTGCATGAACAAACAGCAGATATGATTCAAATAATTAAGATAATATAAAAGAATGTCAAGAAAGCTTTAAATAGCACAGTTTGAAGGATTACCATTTGTGATGTGACTCGTTTTTGACTATGATGCCTCCAAGTTTAATAATATCTGTGGACTTTTCTGTAAGTGGAATATTATCTGTAGATTATCTTATTGGCAAAAAGTGTGATTTTATAATCGTATAAGTATATTCAACCACGAAAAAATCAAGTAACAATGCTTGCTTGTAAATACTTTACAGATGGGACTTAATCCGACAACATACCTATAAGTATTAAGAACTTTCCAAATTTGGCAAGATACAAGAGTGAGTGGGAATGAGTATTTTTTGAAAAATGTATAAGCTGCTCTTATGGAAATTGTAGTCAACTTTGAGCTTCAAGTTTTGTAAAAACATCATCTCAGTTAATACATAGATTTGAATGTAAATTCTGAAGGTTGAACTACTATGTAGTAAAAGCAGCATTGGCAGCTGATCTTATTTACATAGATAACTTTAATTATTGTGGTTAAAAGTTATGTTGTTGTGATACTAAAACCCGGAAATAGTGAGATGTAAGATTTTCCCAGATTATTGGAAGTGCATCAAGCTCAAGTATTTTATACTTTCAGACTCAGATTTCACTCCTTGAAGAAGATTTTAACATAAATATAAACAAATACTACAAATTGATAAAGTTTATTGCATATCAATGCGTTAAAGAATGGATTACCAAGTATTTTTTAATAGTGTCAGTAACTTGAAAAAACAACGCGCAAACATATTAGTAAACTGACTATCTTATTTTCATAGACAACTTTAATTATTCTGTTTAAAAGTTAGGTTGTTGTGATAAGTGTTTAATATATTATTATTCTTATTTTTTATTTTACAATAGAAGTGGATAAATAAGTGAATTTAAAAAGTGCATTTAAAAATATGTTTATTATGTTGGTGATCTATGGATCCAAGGTCTTATGTGAGTGAACCTTGGAACACGATTTTGTTATATGTGGGTGTGTGTGAAATAAACAATAAAAATTAGTACAGAGAAATAAACATTTAGCATATGTGAAATAACTTTTTTTTTTGTAATATAAAAACATGTTGCTTCCCAGTGAAATACATTTGTGGATTCTTATGTCAGTGAAGTGTACGTTATTTTGTGTATTTTGATAAAAGTGTTGTAAAGTGAAAAGCATAAATGATTAAAATGAGAGGAGTGAATATTTTATAATATAAAAAATTTGAATATTTTGAATATTGAATATTTTAATATTTAATGGTGCTTCTCAGTGAAATACATTTGTGGGTTCTTATGTCAGTGAAATGTACGTTATTTTGATAAAAGTTTTGTAAAGTGAAAAGCATAAATAATTAAAATAGAAGAAGTGAATAAATAAGTCAATTAAAAAAATGCATTTGGAAATATATTTACTGTGTGATCTATATCGATGTAGAGTCTATATGCAATTAAACCTGGGACACGAGTTTATTATATATTAGCAGACTATTTAGGCTGTATCTTCTATTCATACATAACTAACTTATTGTGCTTAAAGTTAGATTGTTATAATAAAATGCTGAACATGTAGTACATATGAATTAGTTACAAATTTTTCTTGTTGGATGGTGTGAATCAAATCATTATGCATTAAGGCCACCAAAAGATTATGTTCAAGTCTGTCAAAGTAAACAACCTCCTGTAGTAGAGACAAAGTGAAATACTGTTGTAGATATTCCATTAAAAGTAAGCTAAAGCGACTCTACCAAAGAAAGTTGGCCCCGGACCTGTAAGTTTAGATACGAAGGACGTTTTATCAATCTATCGAATAATTTAGAAGTGCAAGAATCTTAATAAAAATATTACAATGTAATACTAACCCAGACCCACTCAGGTGGAAATAAATTCTGCACACAAATGTTAGTAATTAAATATAATTTTTATTTGCAGTTTATAAATGCATGATTTGGAACGCCAATAACACTAAATAATAGTTATTAAGAATTATTTGCTGTTAGTAACAGTTCTTTACAGTTATTTGTAGTTGTTTGCATTTATTTGGCTTCTTTTATTCATCAAATGAAAGTCATGATAAAAAATGTTAATACCAGTGATTTGCATTTTTATCTAAAAAAAAGAATTTATAACAGATATGAATGATTATTATTTATAATTAAATATTAATATTGTTGTATAATTTATCAACATCCGTCAAACTGAGTACCAAAAACTTTAATGAGAGCTTAAATATTTTTTTAAAACAATCAACACGTTTTTTAAAAGCTAATTTTTTAAGTACGTTTTAACAACACAATTTGTCTAGTCCTTTTAATTCTTCTAGTCTCATATATTCAATAAGCACTCTCTGCAAATGATAATAATTTTTTTCATGACTGTACCAATAATAATATTGTTAATATAAAACTTTGTACGAAAGTATAAAATAAGACAAGTATAGATGTTTTTTCTGTATAATCTATTATTTTCTCTTAAAAAGTTGTGAAATCTATCTAAAAAAGAACATTTTAAAAAAGTTTAAACTAAGGCAAGCATTAGTTCCTTTCTCCCTCCCTTTCTCTTCCTTTCCCTCCCTCTCTTTCCCTCCCCTCTCTCTCAACATCCGTCAATCTGAGTACCAAAAACTTTAATGAGAGCTTAAATATTTTTTTAAAACAATCAACTCGTTTTTTAAAAGCTAATTTTTTAAGTACGTTCTAACAATACAATTTGTCTAGTTCTTTTAATTCTTCTAGTCTCATCTATTCAATAAGCTCTCTCTACAAATGGTAATAATTTTTTTCATGACTATACAAATAAATATAAAACTTTCTACGAAAGTATAAAATAAGGCAAGTATAGACGTTTTCTCTGCATAATCTATAAAAAAACAGTACAATTTGCCTAGTCGTTTTATTTCTTCGAATCTCGAAATGTATTTAAATTTGTTCATCTTTCTGTACAAATTAAACACAAGAAAGTACTGAAATCAATTTATTGTAGTCAAGTACCCATAAGTTAACTTGACTGACATAATACAACTTTTCATACCTACTTATCAAACATATTCAGCCAGCAGGCATAAAGTACTACTTAACGCCCAAGAGACATAATAGCTCATATACAGCTCTTACAAAACTCTATAGAACCTACGCACTTTACGCCCGTGTGGGCAAAAATTATTTCAATTATATAATATTATATAAGTACATTCAAATTTTTCATTGTAAATCAAACAAACGAAAGTTGTGAAATCAATTACCGATAGTCAAGTAATGCAAACAACTCTCCGAAATAACTGTACGACTGTTCTGAGAACTGTATTCAAATTTGTTCATTCTTCTATACATATTAAACACAAGAAAGTACTGAAATCAATTTATTGTAGTCAAGTACCCATAAGTTAACTTGACTGACATAATAGAACTTTTAGTACCTTGCGTGTAAAATCACATTTTACGCCCACGTTGTAGCTTCAAAAATATTCAGCCAGCGGGAATAAAGTACTACTTAACGCCTAATAGGCGCAATAGCTCTCGTACTCCTACAAAACTTTATGGAACCTACGCACTTTACGCCCGTATGAGCAAATATTATTTTAATTATATAACTATTATGCCTTCTTTTTATTTCAAAAATTCATAAGAATTTTTTCAGATATTTACGAAAAGTCAAAGCCTATATAAAAAAATTACATAGTTACCACCACAACACCATTTTTCATTATTCTTTCTCAATTTTGAAATTTCTATAATATTACGTATCTTGGGAGTACAATAGAAGTCTATAGAGCTGCTCTAGCAGGGGTGGTCCTCTAATCTCCCATACATACTTGGCGGGCCCGACGGTTTGCAGTTTAAGGTGTAGACATGGTCATTTTCATATAAATATTTTCATATGTTTACAGATCAGATAAAATGAATAAATAGGTTGCTTCTACATATTAAATACTAATACGTATTGAATGTATTACTATGTTTTTAAATAGAAAGTGCAAACCCGCATGAAAATATCGTATGAGATCTCATATGAGATATCATGACATCCCATAATATATAAAATTGCAGATGACATCACATATATCATATCTCATATGAGACCTGATGTCTGAAATACTCATATGAAATCTCATATGATATTTACACACGGGAAAAGGATGAAAAATCGGTGGCTTATAAAATGGTTAGTAAAAAGCACTTTTGAGTAGACTATAAATTTATATGCATTTTTTATCTCATTCTCGCTTAAAAAAGACGGACACAAGGAAAAACATTTTGGGTAATGGAAGTAAATCATGAGATTTTGCACATGTAGGGATATTATATTTAAATGGTGTTAATTAAAAATTAGTGCCAATGTAATTATTTATAGTGGACTTTATGCAAAAATTTTTGTATTCTACATTTACAAAGCCCACCGGTAAACTGCAAACCATTGGGCCCGCCAAGTATGTATGGGAGATTGGAGGACCACCCCTGCTAGAGCAGCTCTATGGACTTGTATTGTGCTCCCAAGATGGGTAATATTATAGAAATTTCAAAATTGAGAAAGAATAATGAAAAATGGTGATGTGGTGGTAACTATGTAATTTTTTTATATAGGCTTTGACTTTTCGTAAACATCTGAAAAAATTCTTATGAATTTCAGAAATAAAAAGAAGGCATAATAGTTATATAATTAAAATAATATTCGCTCACACGGGCGTAAAGTGCGTAGGTTCTATAAAGTTTTGTAGGAGTACGAGAGCTATTGCGCCTGTCAGGCGTTAAGTAGTACTTTATGCCCGCTGGCTGAATATTTTTGAAGATACAATGTGGGCGTAAAATGTAATTTTACACGCAAGGTACTAAAAGTTCTATTATGTCAGTCAAGTTAACTTATGGGTACTTGACTACAATAAATTGATTTCAGTACTTTCTTGTGTTTAATTTGTATAGAAGAATGAACAAATTTGAATACAGTTCTCAGAACAGCCGTACAGTTGTTTCGGAGAGTTGTTTGCATTACTTGACTATCGGTAATTGATTTCACAACTTTCGTTTGTTTGATTTACAATGAAAAATTTGAATGTACTTATGTAATATTATATAATTAAAATAATTTTTGCCCACACGGGCGTAAAGTGCGTAGGTTCTATAAAGTTTTGTAAGAGCTGTATATGAGCTATTATGTCTCTTGGGCGTTAAGTAGTACTTTATGCCCGCTGGCTGAATATGTTTGATAAGTAGGTATGAAAAGTTGTATTATGTCAGTCAAGTTAACTTATGGGTACTTGACTACAATAAATTGATTTCAGTACTTTCTTGTGTTTAATTTGTACAGAAAGATGAACAAATTTAAATACATTTCGGGATTCGAAGAAATAAAATTTGACTTCAGTCTTGCCAAACACACTCTTCTCACTGTTGATCGTCAACCCGGCCTCTTTAACGCGCTTCAGCACGTGCTCGAGCCATTTCAGATGCTCCTCATACGTCTCTGTCGCGATAATGATATCATCGAGGTACGAGAAGGCATACGGCTCGAGCTGGGGGCCGATGACTTTGTCCACCAGGCGTTGAAACGTCGATCCGGCCTGAGACAGGCCGTATGGCATTCTGGTGAACTGATACAGGCCCAATCCGGGTACTGTGAATGCCGTCAGCTCGTTCGATTCCGGCGTCAGCGGAATTTGGTGGTAGGCCGAGCTTAGGTCGAGCATCGAGATATATTTTGCGCTGTTCAGCTTGCGCAATATCGCGTCCATGTACGGCAGCGGGTATGCGTCTGCCTTCGACACCGCGTTCAATTTACGGAAATCGATGCAGAAACGGTACTTGTCGTTGCTTTTTCGTATCATAACGACGGGGCTCGATCACTTGGCGGTGCATATCCTCTTCGAGCTTCTTGGGCAGCGGGTAATAACGCTGCTTCACGGGACGTGCGCTCCCCACTTCAATGTGGTGGCACGCCCAGGTAGTGCGGCCGAGAGCTTGGTCCTCTCCGCCCAGAATTCGGCCTACCAGCTCTGCCATCTCCTGGAGCTTCACGCACCGTAATGGAGGCGGTCGGACTACAGCTCGCCTCCGCGTTAGGACGGCCATTAATTCCGAGCTACGGTCGCCGCGCGAAAGTCGTCGGAGGACAGACGGCGACGATTGCCGGTTACGTCGAGCTGCCGTTCGAGGTAGCTGGCGTAAAGCTAGACATTCGGGTAGCGGTGCTCCCGGATGACAAAGTGGATTGTTACTTAGACGCAAACTTTGTCAGAGCCTTCGGTACAATTCACGACCCCATACGAGTCTGTAATTTCCGATCGCCACCTGTAGCCACCATCTACATTCCGGTTCGGGCTCGGCTGCTGGCTCAGCCGTTAATGGCCCGGCCGCGGCGTCCGGTTTTAGTGCGGGGACTTCGGCAGACGAAGCGGACACTCCACTTACTTCGCCTGCGGTACGTCTCCCGCGCACTTCGGGCAATTTCGGCGAATTACGCCGGGAGCGCCGCATCCATAACAGCTTCAATGCTCCCGGTGCCGGTGCGCTCGGGTCGCCTGTCCTTCTTGGCGACCTCTTGGCTCGGTCTTCTTCGCTCGAATCGCTGCTGGAGTTGGATTTCTCGCTCCTTCTACTCGTCCTCCTGCTGGAGCGTTTGGAGCTACTCTTCTTCCTCCGTTCCCCTTTCTCTTCGCACCGGTTCCGCGGCGAAGGGGGTGCAGGTGGAGGAGGGGGCGGTTGCTTCGGTTGCATTCGTTGCATCCCCTCCAGTATCACCTTCGCGAATCGCTCGATCGTTTCTTCTATCGTTGGCGTTTTCGGTGGCGGTGGAGTCGGCGGCAGCTTTGTCTCTACCGCCGCGGCCTTCACCTTAGGCGGAGCCGGTTTGCGGGGTTTGTACGCCCACTGCGCGTACACGCACGACTCCGGCGGCGGCGGAAGCTTGAAAGACTTTTCCGCGTCCACTGCAAACTCCGCCTCCATTGCGAGGTCAAGCAATGTCTCGATGTCCTCGAAATCATTTCGCCGAATGAGCTGCTGCAATCGCGGCTTCATGTTCCGATGCAGCATCCCCAGTTTGAAGTCGAGCATCGGCAGTGGCTCCATCTTCCGCATCATTGCTTCGAAGCACGTAACATAATCGCGCACGGACTCTTCCGGTCCTTGCGTCCTCAAAGCAACCTCGTGCGCCAGCCGTTGCTGTACACGGTTCGTTATACCGCACCATCGCCGTATCCGGCGACAGAATTCCTCCCAGGTGATCCAGCTCGCCCTGTTGGATCGCACCCAGGTCCCGGCTACACCGACGAATAGCTCCGGAAGGGCACTCAGTATCTCCCCTTCCGTAAGCTTGGCGAGTTCCCAATTTTCCTCGACTCGTTCGAGGAAAGTGTCGATGCTTTTACCAGGGTCGCCGGCGAACTTAAATCCCCATCGACGCACTACTTGGCCGACATCTGGAAGTCCGCCGCCTGTCGTGCGGTTCACTTCTTCGAACGACCCTGGCATCGACCTTCCTCTTGGTTCGCGCTGTATCTCAGAGTCAGTCGGTTCAATTGGCTGGCTCTGTGATCCACCCCCCCCCCCCCAGGCGCGACAGCGGGGTAATAGGTGGCGGCGGCCTCTCATTCACCGGGGGCTGTCGTAGCCTTGAAGTAGGTTGCTGTATCGGGGTCGGCAGCCTCCGTCCGCCAATGTCTAGCCGAGAGGACAAGTTCCTTGTCTGCGCTTCTTCTCGCAGATTCTCTTCATTGCGGCTGGCGGGCGTGATGTCCGTGAACGTCACTCGCCGCATCGCTTCGGTGCTCTCCCGGAGGGTGCTGTTGGCATTTGGGTGCTGAGTTAAGTTGGCGGCCAGGATCCGCGTCGACTCTTCTATTTGCCGAATTTTCTTGTCAACCGCAGCCATGTATACGGCCCAATCGGTTGGCACTTGCAGTGTCGTGCCGTCCGCCATTGACATATCGAACATCGCCGGTCCTTTCTTGGCTGTGACTCGTTCGCTTTCCTCAGCATCTTGGCTGTTCGTGCCGTTTTGGAACGTCGTTTCATCTTCGCTGTCGACTCTGATTGCGTTTGATGCCCATTCGCGACTGCGCTCGAGGTTTTTCTGGACTACCCCGTCCGTTTTTAAAATCTCGAGCGGGTGCGGCTCGTCCGACGTGGAGTTTGACCACGATATGTCGTATCCCGAGCCGGATGTTCGATCCAGAAACATGCGGCGAGCATTTGCACGTTCCACTCACGCGGAATGCTCGTCGGCGGCGTCTATGTCTTCAAAATCTTCTGGATCGTAGTCGCCGGCTAACCATTTGCTTATCCGTTCCAATTTCTGGAACGTTCCGCCGTTCGCTTTTAGTCCGAGGGCCTGGGTGTACCGCAGTGTCTCGTCTTCGGTGAGACATCTGCACCAATTATCAATCGCTTTGGCTGCAGACTCTCCCATCGTTGCAGTGATTTACAACAACCTCTCCCGGAGTATACCTGTGCGCGGCTAAACCAATACGCTCACGTATCAAATGGGCGCACCAAAAATACAACAAAAAGAATATACAAAGTAATTTTTCTCCTATCAGGTATACTCCGATCAAGTGCGTGTGTGTATATATTCCGGTTCGACCCTCAGTTGTGGCTCACAATCTCTCTACCACCGCTGAGAGACGACGAACTGCTTCCTTCTATCGCTTTTTCACTCTGCGGCAACGGTTGCCGAAAAGTAATTGCAAGAAAAGAAAAAAAAACGAAAAGAAAATAAAGAAAAATAAAAAAGGAAGAAAAAAAAACTATTCGTTTTAGCTGTACGCTCGTAAAAAAAATCACGATTTTACCAATTTTTATTTCACTGATTAATACAATCTTTTGTTAACTAATTGCCTAATTAGTTAATTAACCGGTTGGTTAATTGAATGATCAATTATTACAGCAACAAAAGGAAAAAAAAAGGTGTAAATTAAACTCCCGTCGTGTCGTAACTATTTAATTTACCGTCAGCTCTCAAGCGCTGACTTTTCCAAGACCGAAACTAAATACCCTGCCGTCTGCGTGCGTCGGCAGAGTCGTACACACACACGCTTACACTCGCAAGTAATCGTGCGCTAGCGAAAATTCGCACGCGGCGCGTCGCGGTTATACGCACCACCCGATTCTACTCTCAGTAGAAAAACCAATTTGATTCATTCAATTTCGAATTTTCTAAAAAAAAACAAGAAGAAAAACCAAAACTTTCCCAATCTCATTCCCGCACGCTCGTCGGTGGCAGGTATTTGTGTTTCCACACGTTAAGGGCGCCAGTTTTAACGGGGCAGGTGATGCGCGGATGCTCGCTTCCTCTAAGCGGAATTGCCGATGAACGGCGCAGCAAAGATGTAAGGCGCGAGCACTTTCTCGTGCCAACCCTCGGCGAAATCTCCTCACTCTCGCCTGCGCGCCGTCGCTCGCCGTCGGCAGCCCTACCTACCGGCGTTACAACGCGTGACTTCGCTGTCGCGCGCTCTCTCTCTCTCTCTCGTGCGTGCTTCCTCGGCTGCTCAGAATTGCGCGAGTACCGCGTACTCGCGCCCGCGGAAGCCGGTGGTATTCTATACCGCCACGCCACCGACTAGAAGGAATCGGGATAGGTGTATCAAATCACTCGCGTACACGTTCTTAAAAAAGGGCCTTTACCTTTATTGCCCCTCGGGCAGACGAACTGAAATACACGCGGCGCGTATTCTCTATACGCGCCGATACGGGTGGTGCGTCCGCGCACGCAAAGTACGTGTGCGTTCGGTAGCACACACGTACGCGCCAACCGACTCGAGACGAAGTAGGCCGATCGCCGCGCGCCATCAGCTCTCGCGCACGCTTCGGCGAGTCTCGCTCGCTCGCACGGATCTCGCTTCCCGGACGCTCGTCGTCCGCGGGGGAAGCGCGCGATCGCCTGGCCAGGACTTACCTCGCGAAGACCAGCCTGCTGCAGGAAGGCAGGCAGGGCGGCGTTGGTAGCCGCGCACGTCGTATCTCTCTCTCTCTCTCTCTCTCTCTCTCTCTCTCTCTCTCTCTCTCTCTCTCTCTCTCTCTCTCTCTCTCTCTCTCTCTCTCTCTCTCTCTCTCTCTCTCTCTCCTTCTAGGGCAGTCCGGCCGTAGTAGGGGATCAGCCGCGCTGCTGGCGTCTCTCTCTCTCTCTCTCGCTCTCGCTCTCTCTATTCCTCGGCTGCGCTGCTGTGCCGCTCCCTCGCTCGCACTCGCTCTCGGCACTGCACGTTGCGCACTCCCGGTGCAACGCACGGCACACACGCGCGCTTCTCTCTCCTCTCACTCACTCTCGGCGAAACGTACACTCACGCGCGTACGAGGGCAGGGAAAAGCTGTCCGGGCTGTGGCCGAAACGATACTGTCTGCCTGTTGTTTCGTCGGCACGCGCGATCATCTCTCGGCCTTGCCCTTCGCGCAAGGTGCTGAGACTCGCCTCGTGTCTCATCAGCGCACACCGATACACACACACATGCGCGCACGCACACGCGCCGGCCGTTACAATAATATATATATATATCACGTGACAGGAAGTCGCAACACCGAATGAGAGTCTGAAACTATAGAGAAAATTTAGAAGCGGAAAGTGGACATAAAAAAATTCAGCTCTCTATATCTTTTAAACGAGATAATCTTTTTAAATAAAATCTTTTGATTTGAGTAGAGCAATGAAATGGCTTTCGATTAAGAGGATATGTTATATAGTTGAAACTAACGCAATAGGTATAAGTGCATTAATTTTTTTCTCGTACATCCATTTCAATGTATATCATCGCGCGGTCACTCCTAAGGCTCTTCTATACTTGCCTTCGGAGCGCTCCCGCGCTCCTTAATGTATATCAAGATTCAGGAGAACATCCCCTAACTTTGTAAAACGTAAACTATAACAAATTATTTTAAAATAAAAATATTAAGAATGGCAAAGTTATAGCTTTTCCTGTGGATTAAATTCAACTTCTTGTTTATAAAATCTATCTATTAAAAAAAGTAATTTCAAGAATAAAAATTTTAAGGGGACGCCGAAGTCAATGTATTTTAAATGGAAGGTGGCGCTGTATGCAATATAACGCGTTTTTATTATATAAATTAAAAATTTCTTATCTTTTGGGATTTTGGAGACTTGTGCGGGCTTTGGAGATTCATGTTTTATCATTTCTCAAAATCGTAACTCGAACAATCAGTTAATTGCCGAGAAAACCTTGAAAAACTTGCGCGGCTCACATAACCTATAAATTACGAAACTGAAAGATAATAATTTTTTTAATTATCAAGACTTGAGCGAGCTTCGTATATAAATTAAGTATTCTCCCGAAATTTCAGCCCAATCGGTTAATTATTCGAAGAGAAAACTTTGAAAAACTAACTGACGTGACTTCCTTAAGGTAACTGTTCTGAAAATCACAATTACAATTATGTAAATTTAATTTACATGTATTTCTCAAATTTAAAAATTTAATCGCTTATTTAGTATTTTTAATAATTATACATAAAAATAATTTTTTTTTAGTTTACATTTACTTTTTAAATCAATTTCATTTATTAAATTTTGTTTAAAGGATTCTGATTTAAATGATCTATATGAAAAATTTTTGATGAAAGAAGAGATTGGTAAAAAATTAATAAATGCCAAAACAGAATTAAAGCATGCAAAATCTGTATTACAAATGGATGAATTGAAGTGTAGGAAACGAGTATTACGTCGATTAGCTTACTGTACAGCATCAGATGTTATAGAATTAAAGGGACGTGTAGCCTGTGAATTAAATGGAGCTGATGAATTGTTAATGACTGAAATGATATTTAATGGTCTTTTTAATTCTTTAACTGTTCCCCAAATGACTGCACTAATAAGTTGTTTTGTATGTGATGACAAATCAAGTGAAACTCCAAAAAGTATTGAAGAATTGAGTGGACCATTACGACAAATGCAAGATATAGCCAGAAGAATAGCTAAAGTATCAACAGAAGCAAATTTAGAATTAGATGAAGATTCTTATGTAGAAAGATTTAAACCTTTTTTGATGGATGTCGTTTATGCTTGGTGCAAAGGAGCAACATTTTTACAAATTTGTAAAATGACAGATATTTTTGAAGGTAATCCTTATTAATATATATTCATAGAAATCGTTCATACTTTTATTATGAACTTTAAATTTTTTTTCTTAGGTTCTATCATTCGATGTATGCGACGATTAGAAGAAGTCCTTCGACAACTGTTACAAGCAGCAAAAAACATAGGAAATACTGATCTTGAAAATAAATTTAGTGAAGCAATTAAATTACTTAAAAGAGATATTGTATTTGCAGCTTCGTTATACTTGTAATTAAAATTGTTATATATGTAATTTTTTTAATATTTTTTATAAATTCATAAATTTATATAATTTTTCACAAAAATTTAATTCCAAATTTCTGAGTCACATTCTTGAGTTTTATATTCATAATAAATAAACACATCATGAAATTCAACGATTTTTACAACCTAATTTATTATTATAGTTCTTTTTATTATTGTAATAGTTTTTTTTTTTTTTTTTTTCAATTTGATCATACAGAATTAATGCATGAAATTGGTATTTTGTAAAATGATATATTTTTATAAAAGAACTACGCTCGTTACGTGATTTTATAGTATAAAAAGAACCCAACGTACAAACGTAGTTATTTAACAAAGACAAAAAAAATTTCTAAACTAAGAAAATTGTTTCATAAATACACTTATAAATCGCAATGCTCAGTTCCATAAGCTTCGCATTTAATTAATTTAAATTGGAAATTTATCGCTCTTCTAAAATTATCGTTTCTTGTGGACAAAACTTCAACTCGGACAGGGTGAGATTCGCATCCATAGTTGTGAGCTGAAAAAAATAATAAAAAGATTTTAATTAATTATTTTCATACGATATATAAGTATTAATTTGATTTTTGTTTAAGAATATATATATATATATATATATATATATATATATATATATATATATATATATATATATATATATATATATATATATATATATATATATATATATATATATATTCTGCATTAAATAAGTAAAATGTAGGTACTACAAAAATTAAGTAGTTTTTCAATAATACATAATTAATTAAAAATTTATTTTCCTTTAATTCCAGTTACTACAAAGGTTTGTGTTAATTATAATATTATTTTAATTTATTTTAAAATATTATAAACAGTAGACGAATTTCGCTCAAACTTACAAAAATAGTTTTGATGCTACAAAATGGAGAAAGTCGCAGTGCATGATCTAAAGCTTTGAAAAAGTGAAGTTATGGATATTTTTAATGGTACTAGAATGCTAGGCGCGCTACATGCGCCTTCAATGCAGCTGCATTCTCTTCAGTCGACTACCATCATTATGTAATGTATATCGTAACGTAAATATATTTGTTAATGTATTTTGTTAACATGTTGTTAATTCTGGATACATTGTACAACCAACCCTTTATTCCATTTAAGTGATTCCGTGCTTATGTAAGTATTCATGATGTAACTGTACTCTGATTTTGTTATAACATAGACATAGAGGTAAATGAATCTCGAATATGACCGACAGAGGAGAGCATGAGAAATAAAAAGCATAAATGTAGGAAAGAGCCGACAGCCGACAGTGGAGAGGGCTCCAGCACGGGTGTAGTGTGTATCTGTTACTATGTACAATTAGTGTATTTTATTTATTTAATGTAATATATTAAAATAATCAATATTATTTTTAATTATTTATATTAATTACAGTTGAAAAACTAAAGACTCGTATTATCAAAATAACTATTTCATGAAAATGCGACAAATAATGAATAGTTACAAAAAATTAGATAGATAAAATAAATAGTATAAACTTATGTTTATTTGTTAACATTTATAATTATATAAAATAAAAAATAAATTTTTACTTCAAACTAAACACATTTCACAAATGTCTAAAAACATCTTTTTGCAAATCAATTAGTACATTTGAAAATGTTTGACACTGAGCTTTATTGATGGTCATTGCAAATGCCAATTCTATTGAAAGTAAAAAGAATACTCATTATCAGAATATAAGGTAATGCGATTTAAAAACACGACTTCACCGTCTGTGTCGCCTGCTAAAATTTTGCATTTTAATAAATTATTACTTAAATCTAAAATTCTTCATCGTGTTCCATTACATAATCCTTCATGTATACTTATTAGTTAAAATTATCACCTCACGTATTGCATCTACGAGTAAATTCTATCGTTATGTTATGCTTATCAGAAATATTTTTCTGATAAGTATAACATAACGATAGAATTTACTCGTAGATGCAATACGTGAGGTGATAAATATTTTTCTGATAAGTAGAACATAACGATAGAATTTACTCATAGATACAATACGTGAGGTGATAAGTTTTATGGATTCAATAAATTAAAATATTTTGATAAAATTGCTTCAGCCATTAATCCATTATCATCACAATGATCAGCTGAATCAACACTCATTGTGACTGCCTAATAACGATACCACTGTTTTATTTATTTCATTTACATCTGTATTGCGTGAAGCTAACATAACTGACGAGCTCATTTCTTCATAAAGATGATTTCTTATCAAATGTCTATACATAGAATTAATAAAATTAGAATCTGTAGTTATATAAAGTTCAGGAATATGCATATTATCATTATCGTCACTTAAATCACTATTTCCCACATCCAAAACAAATTTTGAAAACGTAATATCTTCATCTACAACTCTCATATTACGCGTCAACTTAAATAAAACGTGACATTATTTTTTAACGTGTACATCTTATGCAAATACTTATAAAATTACTCAAACAATTTTGAGTATAGTATTTACATGTACGGAGCGCTTGAAAGTCCTGTTAAAAAAAAATACTTAGAAGTTATTTAATTAAATAAAAACCGCAATGCCGGTAAGTAGGAATCTGCATTTGTATAATTTTGATCTAGTTTTTAAACGAGCATATCTGATGGAAATGCTAATAAAATCACTTAAAAAAATTTCTGAGCATAGTATTTACACATAAGGAGCGCCTGACAAATTTGTTTTTCCAAATAAACGTTCGAATATTAATTTATTGAATGCTTCGTGGTAATCTAGGTAATAGTTGTCTAAAATCTCCACCTAAAATGACCATTTTACTACCGAACGGTAAATCATTATTCATAACATCTTTCAAAGTTCTATCCATGATTTCTAATACGTAACGCAAAGCGATTGTTGCCTCATCCCAAATAAAAACATATTTGACTCAAAAATTACCCTTCCTTTCATTGCACAGCAATAGTACTTTATGAACCGCCGTTCCTTTAGGTAATAGCATTACAGCGATTCCAATAAAAACCACACAACAAACATTTTTGCTCTGACTTTTTATTAAATTTTATAATGTTGTATATACAAACATTTTGCTAGAACCACCAGGGCCATTGATATAAAAACACCTAGAGCTGTTATAATCAATAACATTTGAGACTTTAAAAATCTTATCGATTTATTTTTGATCACTGTTTAACATGTTATATTGTCTATTGTCTATATCTGTTAAGTTAACGAGTATTTTATTACTATTCTCATTGTGGTTATTCAGTACTAATTCGCAATGTTATGGCCTTCCGCTATCAACGTTTCACAAAGGATGATAATGCATCATTAAATTTTCCCAAAGTTCATCCGGTTAACAATGAATCAAAATACGAACAAATAACAGACGTATACTACCTGACATCATCCAACGTACAGATCCCTGCATAGCTCGACTCCATTCCTTATCATCATCTATAAGACCTTTCGAAAACGTCATATACTGAACCCAATTTGCATTTTTTAATTTATCAAAACCCAGTTTATATTTCTTAATTTATCAAAACTGATTGCGCTTCTACAATTTAATAAAAGTAATCTTAATCGAAATAACTCTATCTGACTTGGACTTACGAAATACATACGTCCAATACAATTACAATAAGATTTCCGTTTGGACCATTATAAACTTTATTACCATTTTCATTATGTTGTTTAAAAACATATTGAGCCGGAATTCCAGCATAAGTGATTGTCTTGCTGAAAAATCTTGTTTATTCAAGTCAAAACTTCGTCCTCACCAACAGCAGTCATCTTAGGTCCAGTTTTCACGAGTGTTTTGTATCTTCCGATGCGCCTACTGTATCCACTTCATGGAGATTGGGCTTGTCTTGGACTGCCTACGTTAGTTGTATTTGTCACCAGGAGAGGTCGTCGGCCATTCCGCTATCAACTATACAGGGCTGTAGTTACATATACTAGACCCCTCGGAGCACTAGTAGTGGCATCTCTCAAGGTAAAACCTATACTAGAATATCCGTAGACCAGTGATTATTATAATCTTGTATTATACTATTGTGAATATAGTACTGCGCAGGAGGTATCGACTTCTCCAATAATTGGTATATTTTATTCGCTCTCACAACCCATTGTAATAAACAAAGAAATGTAAAATTTACTGGAAAATTGGGATAAGTTGGGTTTATCTCAACAGCTCCTGCTTTTATTCCAGGAAGTTCATAAAAAATTTTTAGCAATAGCAAATACGCATACTAAATTAGCTTCGAAAATTAATAACTAACGCTATATTAAATCATCATTCGACCCAAATAAAATCGCTAGAAGATCAGAACCTGATATTGCGCGCTGAAATAGATAGTTTGAATGACTTAAATAAACAACCGAGTTCTCAAATCAGAGTCTGCGGTATCCCCCCTACGTGCACCGTACCTATCACAGAAATTGCGCATAACTTACTGAAACGCATAAAACTAGAAACAGCTATAAATGATATCTTTGAAATTAGGCTGATTATACCAAAAATTTCCGATGTAAATCATAATGTTAGTCCAAACACTTCCATTAATCAAGCAAATTATCTAAGACCTAAATCAACTTCATTTATTGTCCAATTCCGTTCAGTTTGTGAGCGAGATCGGGTTTTGCGCCAAAAACGCAAGCTGGAACTATTAAATTAGTAAATATCATTCCAAATGGTGGCGATGGAAAAGTTGATGTGTATGAACACAAGTATTTAAGCTGTACAATCTAGCCAAATCAAATTGCGCGAAACTATACGCGTATCGCTATTGCGCGTAAATGTATATGTGCGGAAATTGAAAAATTACCGATTTAAATAAAATTCAGTCTCTGGCCGACGATACCAATACTCATACTAATATTAATTGTAACAAAGATATATAACACGCTAACTAATAAATAAAAAATCGATCAAATGAATGCTAACTCAATTAATGATCACTTAATTGCTATACAGACACTGCTTCATGAACAAGACATCGACATTATCTCTGTCTGAATCGTGACTAACTCCAGCGCACGACTCTTAAGTATACTATTAGTATTAAGTAACGTTTAATATGTATAAAATGCGAATATGAGGCGTTTCACGTCAACTGTCCCAGCGCGGCGCGCGAGATGTAATTGAAAAAATTTTATGATAAACATTTCCAACGTACTTTTTCCTCAGCTTTCCAATGGTGTAGACAGTTTTCCCGAAAATTTCTATTTTCACCTTAAGAAAGTACAAAACGTCTTATATCTCGAAAACGATATTTTTAATATTTTTTTTGATCCTCTAGATCGAAAGCTGAGCATTTTTTACGTGGGAAAGGATATTTTCCAAAGAGTGCCCGAGATGCTTTCTGCGAGAAATAGAACGCGAAAGAGTAGACGCACCGCCTTTCCTGCGCGCGGTACTACACGGTACAGCGCACGGACTGCCACGCCTCGTTACCTATATAATAACCTTTTATAATCTTTAATTCTTTACCAGTTCTTCTGAATTCTTAATAATGCGTGGAGTAATATTTTATTAATTACACAGGTCCACAAAAAAAAGTATATTGCTCTGGGGTTGAGACAACGTTATTCCTATGTATTTTGACCCACTGAATACGAATCTGCAATAAAAAAGGGGGGTTGCCCAGCGAATTTCGAAGATAACCTCAGAAACAGCTGCCAATTCATTGGCACGTAGCTTCCTCAAACTTAATTTACTGATTCCTTTAATTAATTTTTAATTCCAATATTTAAAATTTAATACTTCAGAAAGACAGAAATAACAAAACTCCAACATAATTTATTCAAATTTCTATATATTATACATTTCCACAAAATTTCACATATATAAAATATATATCACTATTGCCTATAAATTTGCAACTGATATTTAGAGCTCTATGTATTTGAATGTAATTTATAGCATTCGAAACATAATTAAATTACCTATATTTTCTAAAAAAAAATTAATTTTCTAGTTATCACGGTTCTTTTGTTATTAACAGAAATGTAAAAATTTAAAAATTAAAAAAAAAAATGAGTTTTGGATGTTCAACTATTACGATAGTAAAATTGTCTTATTCGCTTCTAAATTCATTGTACAGGTATATTATTGATAGTTCTCGGCAGAGTTTTTTTGGCAAAATGATTGGTTCATAATTTTCAGAGATATTATAAACTAAAATTATCTTCTTATAAATTAAATTAAATTTAATTATAAACTAAATTAAAAAAAATTATAAATTAAAAAAGTAGTCTTTAATTGCATTTTAATTAAATATTTTAATTCAATTTGAATATAATAATAATATAATAATCCATTTTTACGTGAGAGCCAAAACAATTAATTGCGCTCACGTAAATTCGATATTTCTTTCGAAACTATCGTTAATCTTGATCCGTTCGTTATTTCGTTTTATTATAGTTAATGTAACGCGGAACGCGCGTACTCGCAGCTATGAAACTACGTGTGTGATTGGCCAGTCCGATGGTAGGCGCACACTACCATTGCACGTCGACCCTTAATGGTGTCTTTACCGCGTGCGCTATCGCGATAATAGACCGCGGTCTTGCATTTATAAAGTCTCGCGACTAGCGAGTTTGGTGTCACGTGTGCGAAGTATTAATCTACCGTATAGCGTGTGTTGATGGACCCAAGAAGCAGATGTTGCTATCTAAGATGACAGTATTAATCGGATGACTGAAGGATAACAGTAATGGATTGCTGCGTTAGATACATATACTCCTTTAATTCGTCTTATGATTATGAAACCTTTTGATCCTTTGTGGTTGTGTTGGTTTCCGTTTGTTACAGATGTTCAATGGTAGAAATGTACCCATTCTGCACCACAACCACTGAGTATGAAATTGGTAGATGTCGGACAACAAATTTATTTTCGTGTTACGTTGAACATTGAACGTGTTATATTGAATGCGTTATGTGGAAAGGCTGTTATAATGTGAGGGGATGTATTTTAAAAAATTTGATAAAGACAGATTTTTGTTTTCATTTTTCAATTTTTCAAGTTTTACATTTTTGTTAATAATAAAAAACCGCGATAACTAACAAATTTTTCTATTTAGAAAATATAAATATTTTAATTCTTTTTCAAATGCTACCCATCCCATTCAGATACACAGAGCCATCCTCAAGAAATAGATTTTAAAAATGTCTAGAAAAATTTTAACCTCAAATATCTCTGAAATTTATAAACCAATCACTTTGCCAAAAGAACTCATCCGAGAACTATCAATAATATACCTCTACAATGAATTTTGAAGCAAATAAGACAATTTTACTCTTGTAATAGTTGAACATATAAAACTCATTCTTTTTCATTTTGGTGAAATGTGGCAAAATATAGGTAATTTAATTCTCTTTCGAATACCACCCACACCATTTAGATACATAGAGCCGTTCTCGAGAAATTACGATTTAAAAAAAAATTGAAAAAAATTTTAACCTCAAATATCTTTGAAATTTATGGATCAATCCTTTTTATTTAGCAAATTTGGAATCGAAATACACTATTTTTAGAAAATGTCCGTATGGATGTGTGTGTGTGTGTGTGTGTGTGTGTGTGTGTGTGTGGGTGTGTGGGTGTGTGTGTGTGTGTGTGTGTGTTGCCCAAAGAACTCACTCGATTGGTATACAAAATCTACCCCTACAAAGAATTTCAAAGTGATTAAGCCAATTTTACTATAGTTATTGAACGACAAAAAAAATCACTTTTTTTTATAAATTATTTTTTTTCTCAAAAAATAATGAATAAAAAATCTAAAAATTTAGTAAGTTATAGTACTTAATATCCTTTATAACCAAAAAAATATTCATGTTAATAATCTTTTTTTAATTTCGAAATATAATCCATTTACAAAAAATTACCTTTTCATCAATAACTTATGACGAAATATAGCTACCGACTTTTCTTTTTAAATTGTAGATAATTTTATCCTACATACAGAGATTTCATGATATATAAACAATATTTGTTCTAAATATTAAAAAAATCGAAAAAAAAATTTTGAAAATTAAAAAATGGCTATAAAAAAAAATTGAATTTTACAAAAATAGAATATTGACCCCAATTATAGAAGCAAAATCTAAAAAAATGATCACTCCCGTTAAAATCGGTCGAGTAGATCATGAGATATCAGCGTATACGGACACACACACACACACACACACACACACACACACACACACACACACACACACACAAACACACACACACACACACACACACGCACGCACATCCATACGGACATTTTCTAAAAATAGTGTATTTCGATTCCAAATTTGCTAAATAACATTTCTAACACATTATCTCATAAACTTTTTTTTTTACTATCACATAGCTTCCTCTATGAGGAAGCAAAAATCGTAAAAAAACACGTTTTCTAGAGGTAAAGGCTTAAAAACAAAGAATATGATTTGTCTCAGGTTGAGACGACATCGTGAAGGCTTAAAAAAGAGAATTTAATATGTCTTAACCTGATATTTAGACTTGAAGAAAAACTGAAGACAATAGCAGGCTGAAGGCGAATCTGAAGATGGCATGGTTATACCTCTGAGAGGGGGAAAATTTGGTAATATTCGCATAGTTCTCGCCTGTAAGTCCAGTATGGTGATCAGAAGATTACTGTAACAGAATTTAGTGACGAAAAACCTGCATGAGGCCTTAAATGAAGGTGATCTTATGAACAAGAACTGAATTGGTTTACGCTTGCGTATGCGTTTGTCATCGAACGAACTATTTAATAATAACCAGGCAACAGTTTTTACAGTTTTAGTGTACTATAAACAAAATAATGAACTCAAACATGTAGGCATTGCTGTGATTTCCGACAATTTAAATCATGATACCATAGCCGTTTATGAATATCAAAAAATTGTAATATCTTACCTTATGGTGATGTGATACCCACACTATTACTGAATTCTGGGCTCCCAGTTTTCTCCTTCAATTTTAAACTTTTTGAAAAAAACTCTGACACGTTTTAAGTTTAATAAAGAACTATAACGTATCAAAGAGTATTTTCCTTAAAATTAAGAATTGAATGAGAAAAACGGGAACCCAATTTTGAGTAATAGCGTGGGTATCGCATCACCTTAAAACTAATTTTGCAGTCAAGAAAGTTTATTATTTGACTGATGGAGCAGATCAGCATTTTAAGAATAAATCCAATTTTCAAAATCTTCTTTTTCACGAGAAAGATTTTAGAGTTACTGCTGAGTGGTATTTTTATGCCACAGCACATGGCAAAGGTGCGTGCGATGATATATGCGCGAACCTAAAAAGAGGTGCAAAATGAGCTAGTCTACAAGTTTCTTCTAGTAATCATATTTTAACGCCAGAAGAGCTGTACAACTGGGCTAAAGATTACTGCAAACAAACTAAAGTTTTTTATAGCAGTAAAGAATCGTATGAAAAAACGGTTTTAAAACTAAAACCAAGACTGGACAAGGCTAAATCTATACCAGGCACGTTACAATACCATGCTATTATTCCAATAGATGAAAGTATATTGAAGCTCAAAAAAACCTCTCTGAGTTCAGAGTATAAAATCTTCCCGAAAAAAACTGCGAAAACAAAAAAAAAAAAATTATCTACACTGAAAAACAAACCGTTAGTACAAGAGTTACTATATTGCTCTTAATTTTGAAATTTTATTTTTTTATAAAATAACACAGGCCCACAAAAAAAGTATATTGCTCTGGAGTTGAGACAACGTTATTCCTATGTATTTTGATCCACTGAATACGAATCTGCAATAAAAAAGGGGGCCATAAAAAATTGCCCAGCGAATTTCGAAGATAACCTCAAAAAATCGTAAAAAACACGTTTTCTAGAGGTAAATGTTAAGCCTTTACCAATTTTTTATGGCCCCTTTTTTATTGCAGATTCGTATTCAGTGGGTCAAAATACATAGGAATAACGTTGTCTCAACACCAGAGCAATATACTTTTTTTGTGGGCCTGTGTTATTTTATAAAAAAATAAAATTTCAAAATTAAGAGCAATATAGTAACTCTTGTACTAACGGTTTGTTTTTCAGTATAGATAATTTTTTTTTTTTTTTGTTTTCGCAGTTTTTTTCGGGAAGATTTTATACTCTGAACTCAGAGAGGTTTTTTTGAGCTTCAATATACTAATTAATTAATTTTTTGAGAGGTTTTTTTGAGCTTCAATATACTAATTAATTAATTCAATATACTAATTAATTTTTTGTCTAGAAAACAAAGAATATGATTTGTCTCAGGTTAAGGCGACATCGTGAAAGCTTAAAAAAAGAGTATTTAATATGTCTTAACCTGATATTTAGACTTGAAGAAAAACTGAAGACAATAGCAGGCTGAAGGCGAATCTGAAGATGGCATGGTTATACCTCTGAGAGCTGAAAAATTTGGTAATATTCGCATAGTTGTCGTCTGTAAGTCCAGTATGGTGATCAGAAGATTACTGTAACAGAATTTAATGACGAAAAACCTGCATGAGGTCTTAAATCAAGGTGATCTTCTGAACAAGAACTAAATTGGTTTAATTGGTTTGGTTTTTATGACCTCCTCTGCATATCAAACTTGGATTGATGAAACAATTTGTTAAAGGTCTCGATAAAGAAGGTCGATGCTTTAAGTACTTGGAAAGCGTCTTTACAACTGTAATTGCAGCTAAATTGAAGCAAGGTATTTTCGACGGACCTCAAATTCGCAAAATGTTTAGAGACAAAGAGTTTGTCAAAAGTATGATTGGTACAGAGAAGGCAGCTTGGTTGAGCTTGAAAGATGTCGCGATAAAATTTTTGGGGAATAACAAAGATGAAAACTATAAGAGCATCGTAGAAAATATGGTAGAAAACTTTAAAAACTTAGGTTGCTTAATGAATTTGAAGCTCCACTTCCTTGATTCGCACCTTGATAAATTTCCACGGAATCTTGGGGATTTCAGTGAAGAGCAAGGTGAAGGATTTCATCAGGATCTGAAGGAATTTGAACGTAGATGGCAAGGAAACTGGAGCGTAAATATGAGGGCAGACTATCGCTGGATGCTGAAAAGGGAAATATAACCAAGAGGCAAAAAACGACGTAGAAATCCTTTACATAGGTCGTTCGATGACAAACGCATAGCAAGCGTAAACCAATTTAGTTCTTCAAATATTAAATTCTCTTTTTTTAAGCCTTCACGATATCGTGTCAACCTGAGATAAATCATATTCTTTGTTTTTAAGCCTTTACCTCTAGAAAAAGTTTTTTTTTTACGATTTTTTGAGGTTATCTTCGAAATTCGCTGGGCAACCCCCCATTTTTATTGCAGATTCGTATTCAGTGGGTCAAAATACATAGGAATAACGTTCCCTACTGAAAACAATCGCGCGAGTAATCGCGCGACTAATCGCGCGAGCAATCGCGTAGGTACTCGCGCAAGTAATTGCGTCATGTTATCGATCAAATCATAACGCGATAAATTGCGTGATTACTTGCGCGATTAATCGCGCGATTAGTCGGAAAATTTGTATAAAAAAAATATACACCAAAAATATACATAAAAATTATTTTTAATGATAAGAACGAATTACCTTAAAAAATTATAGTTTATACTGAAAAAGTCCAACTGATTTCAGCTGAACATCATACCAGAACGTCCCCTGATTACCACGTGATTAGCACCTAAAAATCATGTTGATATTATCTCTTAAAAAATATGGTTTTTACATTTTGCTATGAAAATTTGAGTTTTTCTCACATTTAAAATTATTAATTACAAATTTATATAAGTTAATTATTAATTAGAATAAATTATTTAGCAATGCAACAGTGTTTATAAAAATAATAGTTTAATGAAACATTTGTAGAGAAAACATCATTTATACTGGTATTGTATTTACATATAGGTACGGTACTTACAATTTTTTCGAAGACAAAAAACGGTAGAAAAGAGAAAGACGAGACGATGTTTAACGAGTCTCGGGCTCGCGCTACTCGACGCCGACCCGCGATATCAAAAACAAGCGAGGCCAACATATAGCGCGCCTTCGAGTACTCAATAGTAACTGCCTTGATAGGCATCGGTGATGACTGTGGAAAAGGGTTTGCGTACCCCAGGTTCCCACCACGCACATACACACTACATTAGCACGTTGATATGGGCGACGACTGAGAATCTTATCCAAACTGTCCTTTACAGTTTCGTTATGTATTATGGTTTGCAACTGATATGAACAAGCGCTACTTAATTATTATCACATACCTTTGAATTAGGAAAAAATCCATGTAATAAGTATTATATTATTTTAAATTTACTGCTAAATGAGTTTCCTCTTTCACTGTAAGTTATATAACCATAAGTTGTACTTTTATGTATAAAGTACTGCAAATCATAAATATTAAATTTAAAATAAATCAGAATGACTTGTTACAATCCAAGACACAAACATGTAAATATTCTTTAATATATGTGAAGTTATTTTATAAATATATGTGAATTGGCAATAATTATAAATGCTTTATATTGTCTTGTACCAAATCAACTAAGATTCAATCTTTTTTTTGTTGATATAATGTACCTTAGAATAATAAACCAAAATTCAATTAATCGTTTAATAAGAAAATAGCAAACATCATTAAATGTAGCTTAGTTTTATATACTTATGACAAGGGTGGTAATATGAAAGAGCATTGGCATTTAGTATAGCTTTACAACTGATACTGATGCTACTGCATCTTTATTATACAGACAGTTCTAGTAAAAATTGATTAGTACACGCTTACAAATAATGAGTTAGGAAATTGAACAAATTGGACATCCAACGAACTCTATTGGATACGCTAGTTTATTCCAGCCTAACACCAGGCAATATAGTTCGTCTAATGTCCAATTTTACAATTTCCTTAATTGTACCTCGATGAACCATTCAAAACACACCGTACATATTATGAAAAATTTTATAAACTCTTATTCAATTTTCTTATTATAACTAAACATTTTTCCATCAATCATTCCTGATTAAAATATATTAAGTTGAAATTCACCTCAATAAGATACTCGGCCAAGTAAGAAAATTTTGATAGTACTGGTTTACGTGTTGTTTGTTAAACATAAGTCTGGCATTGAAGTGACATCAGCAATAGTATTGGATCTAAAGTTATATGAAATGTCAGTATTCTTTCATACTGCTACCCAAGACATAACAACAACACAAATTTAGTATCAGTTGTGCGTGTCTTGGACTGTAAATAGTCATTCTATTTTTTTTTCAAGTTATAGTCATAGTTTGCTAGTATTCCATTTTTAATATTACGAGTTATTGTTAGCAGTATGCAAGGACACTAACATTTTATACGACTTTAGATCTATACAACACTATCGCTACTGTCCTTTCAATACCATACTTATCTTTAACGAATATCATGTAAATCGATACTATCAAAATTTTCTACTTGGCCGAGTATTTTGAATGAAAGAATGTTTAGTTATAATAAGAACATTTAATTAGTTTATCAAATTTTTCATAATTTATACGGTGAGTTTTGAATGGTTCGTAGAAGTATGATTAAGGAAATTGAAAAAATTGAACATTAGACGAACTATATTGCCTGGTTTTAGGCTGGAAGAAACTAGCGTATTCAATAATAGAGTTCACTGGATGTCCAATTTGTTCAATTTCCTAATTCATTATTTGTAAGCGTATACTAATCAATTTTTACTAGGACTGTCAGTATAATAAAGATGCAGTAGCATCAGTATCTGTTGCAAAGCTTTACAAAATGTCAATGCTCTTTCATATTACCACGTGTGCCATAAGTATATAAGACTAAGCTACATTTAATGGTGCATGCTATTCTCTTATTAAACAATTAATTCCATTTTGGCTTATTATTTTAAGGTACATTATTCTCAACAAAAACAGATTGAATATCAGTTGATTCGGTAAAAGACAATATAAAGCATTTATAATTATTGCCAATTTACATATATTTATAAAATAACTTCAGATATATTAAAGAGTATTGACATGTGCAGGTCTTTCTGATTATTTTTTTTTTATTTATTATTTCATATTTCTGATTTGCAAATCTTTTAAATATAAAAGTAAAAGTTATTGTTATATAACTTACAGTGAAAGAGGAAACTTAGCATGAATCATACAATATTTTCTATGCCAATAGCGTTATCCTTGGAAATGCACATACAGATCAGTCGACCAAGGCATCTCCAATGACGGAAGCCACCCAGTCAACCATAAGGAGAATAAACAGTGGTTGAAGTAACAATGGCAAACAATTGAATATTGGAATGCGATTGACCAGTTGAGAAGATAGCAACAAACTGGCATGAAAGTGAAAGGCAGAGTATGAAAGAACACTGACATTTCTATAACTTTAGATCCAATACTATTGCTGATGTCACTTCAATGCCAGACTTATGTTTAATTAACAAACAACACGTAAACCAGTACTATCAAAATTTTCTTACTTGGCCGAGTATCTTATTGAGGTGAATTTCAACTTAACATAGTTTAATTAGAAATGATTGATGGAAAAATGTTTAGTTATAATAAGAAAATTTAATAAGAGTTTATAAAATTTTTCATAATTTGTACGGTGTGTTTTGAATGTGGTTCATCGAAGTACGATTAAGGCGGTCTTACACCTAGTGGCTTCTGAGGCCAAAATCATCTATAAAAAAAGAAAAAAATGTATTTAAACCATATACAATATATATCCTAAAAATATACACTATTTCTGATAAAATGGCCCAAGACTTAGTCTGTAGACCAATTTTACTCAGAGATATAGCATTTTTAATTTTTTTCATTTGGCGTCATTTTGTAAAAAAACTATTCCATGGATTTGCATGGGATAAGGCCTGAATTACTTGAAATTCATTGAACTATGGCAGGAAGAGTTGGAAATATTAAAAAAAAAAATTTTAAATAATTTTAAAATGCTAAAAATCACAAAAAATCACATTAAGTAATTAAAAGTGATTTTTAGCATTTTAAAATAATTTAAAATTTTTTTTTAATATTTCCATCTCTTCTTGCCATAGTTCAATGAATTTCAAGTAATTCAGGCCTTATCCCATGAAAATCCATCAAGTAGCTTTTTTATAAAATGACGCCAAACTTTTAAAAATGACATTTTGAGAAATAAGCCTGCAAAGAAAAATACTATAAAACTCCAAAAATAATCAGCCATTTGATCTCCATTCTTTTCCTTCTTGAAACTCACTTTCATGTATATCTGTCATCTGTTCTCCCATGTAAAATGGTTAAAACAGAAGCTCTGGCGCCTTGCATGCATTCGTTCCATTAAAAGTTATTGCTAAGTTAGCAGTAGCCGTTCCATTAAAAGTTACTGCTCAATCTGTCCTTTTCTACTTTTGATTCATGTACTGTTGAATCACTTTTTAACACATTGTACTCAGATTATTATTTATAATACTTAGATAAATATAGAATATGCGCCAAGTCTTATGAAGTATGAAATCCAAATCATCTAAATCGAAACTTAAGAAGCCATCACTGTCATAGACAAAAGTACGTAAGTACATAAAAGCCGATAATCCCATTTTTTTCAAGATCACTTGATTACACATATTAAATATTAAATATATCTTGAATTTAAGCATGTATTATTGTGAGCAGGCTTGTCGCTTTTATGTGTATAGATACATCTTGACCCTTATTGCAATTCACAAATCTTCTGAATTGAATTATATACCCTATAGTGAGTTAGACTTAATATGTCATTTTCATCTTTCTTAGAAAAATGATGTATTTATTTTTAAGCAATACAAATTTTTACTGTCTCTTCTTTAAAATACTTAATTCAATCTTGCCAATGCACATGTTTTTCAGTATTAAATTTCATACAGCATTCCCATCTTGAACTGAATCTACTTTCCAAATTTAAACAAAACTGTCACTACACGCTTGTATTATAATTACACTTACACTTTTCAGCCATATATCTTCACATACACAATACATTAAATTTTTAGTCCTAAATTCACTTGTGAATACAAATAATTAAGCACTAAGAAAAAAATCTTTCTCTATCAGAAAGCAAAAACTCTGCAAAACAAACTGTTGAAATCACATGGTTATATGTAGCTTTGCATATATGAGCTGTCAGCTATGCAACTGTGTTTACACTGGTATTAGCAGACAAGTTATACACGGTGACCCATTCTAATCGCCGCACCCGGATTTCTCGGAACTTAAGCCAGATAGAGAAAAATGGTTCAGACAAAAGTTATAGGGGACAAAGGGGGCCATATAATGGCGCTAACGTCTTTGACCTTGAACTTGGAGTTTATTTCAAGGTCAAAGTGGTTTTTTCATATGGAAACACCTAGTTTTGACCCCAGATTCGGAAAGAGCGGGAAATTTTACGTTCAAAATCATATTGAGAAATTTTTTCCAAGGTCATTTCAAGGTCAAATTTAGGTCAAACTCAGAAAAGTCCGTTTAAAATCGTTTTTTTTCCATGAACCACAGGCTAAGCTGGTTCAAATTGATCGTAGGCTTAATAGAGGAACCCACACACCCAAAACTTACACATCCTAGTAAACAAAACTCAAACTCGCACATCCTAACCCCATACACTTCATGCCCTCACATGCTGAACTGTTACACCCCGGTCCCACAACCATACCCCACACCCCCCAGTCCCACACATCCCTACCCCACGCATGCTAATCCCATACACCCCAAACCCACACATCCTGAACCCTGAAAAATTTTTCTCAAGGGCAAAATGATTTTTTAACGGAAACTTTAAGATCCTTGAAGCTTCTGTTATAAATGTATTAACCTTACTTTTTGCGCTACCCAGAAACGACGACGTGGACGTAGTAAGGATTGTTTCCTTTGGGGTGCTTAATTAAAGTGACTCCCCTTTCCTCTCACTGGTCGGGGTGCTTGATTATATTGAGTCCCCTTGCCTCTCACTGTTCGGGGTGCTTGATTATAGTGAGTCCCCTCGCCTCTCACTAATGTAAATAAATTTTTACTTAACCTCGAAGCAAGTGTTCGAAATGACGACCATTTGCTTCAAGGCACATAGTCAAACGCCTTTGAAAATGGCGAACTGCATTCGAGCGCATGCTCGACGAATCCTATCCTGCATATCTGCTCTTGTAGTGGGTTGTTGCTCAAAAACAGCATTTTTTAAATACTCCCATAAATAGAAATCTGGTGATGTAAGATCGGGTGAGCAAGCAAGCCAGTGAACCGGACCTCCTCGACCAATCCATCTGTTACCATAGTGCTCATTCAAAAAAGCCCTTACAATTCGAGCGAAATGTGGTGCTGCGCCGTCCTGCTGGAGCCACATTCGTCGTCGCGTTTCTAAATCAACATCTTCTATCAATCCAGGTAGTTCATCTCTTATTAGCGTCAAATAGGTATGTTGATTTACATTTGCTTAAAAAAAATAAGGGCCAATCCAATATCCATTGATAATCCCGCACCATACCACAATACTCCAACGTCTTTGATGGTTTACAGTTCTGACCCAATGAGGATTCACATCAGACCAATAATGGCAATTATGCCTATTCAGTTCCCCATCACTTTGAAATTGTGCCTCATCAGAAAAAAGAACAAAGTTAAAAAAGTCTGGATCACTTTCTATCATTTGTAAAGCCCATTGGCAAAACACAATACGCTGTTGGAAATGCTGAAACTGTAGCTCTTGAACCAAAGTAATATGATACGCGTGATGTTGAAGCACCTTCATAATTCTTAAAAAAGTATTTCTTGGAATACCAATTTCCCTTTCGATTCGACGAACGCTAATAATGTGTGGGTCAAGATGAATTATTGCAAGGATAGTTATAACACGATTATCATTTTCATCATACTCATGGCGCCTACGTTGGCGAACCACGTGTCCACCACGAGCTCTTTGAGTTAAACGTCTGATAGCTCTATCGTCAGGATGTCGTCTGTCAGGATAGCGTTCAGCATAAAATCTTGCCGCACCACGATAATTATTTTGGCTTGCTCCTAAAACCAAAATCATATCAACGATCTCGTTGGGCGGATAGTCAGCCATTTCAGAGCCAGCTATTAATTACTATTAAATTTAAATAGTAAAATGGTATCAAAAATATTAATAATTATAAGGCTCGCCCGTATACGTTCGCGCCTAAAAAGGAAAAACGTTGGAAAATTACGGTAACTTTAATTAGCTAACTGTAATTGCCATAAATACTTCGTTTGTCACACTTTTTTAATTTTAAATTTTAAAATAAAATAATCGTTAAAACATTAAAGGTATTCAATTCAATAAAGCATTATTTCTTATTTTAATTGCAAATAAAACTAAAACTTCCTTTTATTTTTTGTTTTATGTAAATAATGTGAATTAGTAGCGTTCGAATTTCAGAAATACTAATTTTGATAATGTAATCATTAAAAACACATCTACGAAGAAAATAGGTTCCGTCAATGGTTCTTTTAAATTTATTTTTCAGGTTCTAGCAGGATAGTGGAGCACCACATTTCACGCTCGTAATAACAACATTTTTTAATAAACACTTTAGTATTAGATGGATTGGTTGAGGAGATCCGTTGAAATGGCTTGCTTCTTCATCCCATACTTCACCATCAGACTTTTGTTTATGGGGGTATTTGAAAAATGCTATTTTTGAGCAACAACCCACTACAAGAGCAGATATGCAGGATAGGATTCGTCGAGCATGCGCTGCCATTCCGAGACAAACTTTGCAGAACACAGTTCGCCATTTTCAAAGGCGTTTGACTATGTGCCTTGAAGCAAATGGTCGTAATGTCGAACACTTGCTTCGAGGTCAAATACAAATTTATTTACATTAGTGAGAGGCGAGGGGACTCACTATAATCAAGCACCCCGAACAGTGAGAGGCAAGGGGACTCACTATAATCAAGCACTCCGAACAGTGAGAGGCAAGGGGACTCACTTTAATCAAGCACCCCGAACAGTGAGAGGCAAGGGGGGGACTCACTTTAATTAAGTACCCCAAAGGAAACAATCCTTACTACGTCCACGTCGTTGTTTCTGGGTAGCGCAAAAAGTAAGGTTAATACATTTATAACAGAAGCTTCAACGATCTTAAAGTTTCCGTTAAAAATCATTTTGCCATTGAGAAAAATTTTTCAGAGTTAAGGATGTGTGGGCTTGGGGTGTATGGGATTAGCATGCGTGGGGTACGGACGTGTGGGACTGGGGGGTGTGGGGTATGGTTGTGGGACCGGGGTGTAACAGTTCAGCATGTGAGGGCATGAAGTGTATGGGGTTAGGATGTACGAGTTTGAGTTTTGTTTACTAGGATATATAAGTTTTGGATGTATGGGTTTGGGGTGTGTGGGTTCCTCTATTAAGCCTACGATCAATTTGAACCAACTTAGCCTGCGGTTTATGGAAAAAAACGATTTTAAACGGACTTTTCTGAGTTTGACCTAGATTTGACCTTGAAATGACATTGGAAAAATTTTCTCAATATGATTTTGAACGTAAAATTTCCCGCTCTTTCAGAATCTGGGGTCAAAACTAGGTGTTCCCATTTCTGAAACATTTTTCTCTATCTGGCTTAGGTTCCAAGAAATCCGGGTGCGGCGATTAAAATAGGTCACCGTGTATATAGGTACAAAAGGGAGTATTCATATATAGTAAATTGCTGTCGAATTTTGGTCACGGAATGGTCACTTTACTAGAACAGAAGTGCAAAATTGTCACAAGACGATTCCACTGGATTTCGAATTCCACAATATGGTTTATTTTATTTTTACAATAAATCCCGTATGTAAATTTCATTATTTTGTTATCCTTATACTAGCATGGCTTAAATAATGTGTTTTGATATTTTAAAACACATTTAAGTAAACGTTTTCCTATCAGAAGCGTAAAAGCATAAAAAAGGCAAAATAAAAAGAAATCATTTTTTTGTCATTTTGAAGAAGAAAGCTCTTTTAACAATATCATTTTTTTTTTTTTTTTTTAATTTTTGATCCAAACTAGTTTTGTTAGGTTCAGAATAACATATGTAATTAAAAAGTTCAATAAAAAAAAAAGTTGATTTTTTCAAAATTTTTAGGTGTAAGACCGCCTTAAGAAAATTGTAAAATTGGACATTACACGAACTATATTGCTTGGTGTTAAATGGAATACTAACAAAGCATGACTATAACTTGAAAAAAAAAAATAGAATGACTATTTACAGTCCAAGACACGCACAACTGATATTAAATTTTTGTTGTTTTTATGTTTTGGGTAGCAGTATGAAAGAATACTGACATTTCATAATTTTAGATCCAATACTATTGCTGATGTCACTTCAATGCCAGACTTATGTTTAACAAACAACACGTAAACCAGTACTATCAAAATTTTCTTACTTGGCCGAGTATCTTATTGAGATGAATTTCAACTTAATATATTTTAATTAGGAATGATTGATGGAAAAATGTTTAGTTATAATAAGAAAATTTAATAAGAGTTTATCAAATTTTTCATAATTTGTACGGTGTGTTTTGAATGGTTGATCGAAGTACGATTAAGGAAATTGTAAAATTGGACATTAGACGAACTATATTGCCTGGTGTTAGGCTGGAATAAACTAGCGTATCCAACAGAGTTCGTTGGATGCCAATTTGTTCAATTTCCTAACTCATTATTTGTAAGCGTGTACTAATCAATTTTTACTAGAACTGTCAGTATAATAAAGATGCAGTAGCATCAGTATCAGTTGTAAAGCTATACTAAATGCCAATGCTCTTTCATATTACCACCCGTGTCATAAGTATATAAAACTAAGCTACATTTAATGATGCTTGCTATTCTCTTATTAAACGATTAATTGCATTTTGGTTTATTTTTCTAAGGTAAGGTACATTATATCAACAAAAAAAGGATTGAATCTTAGTTGATTTGGTACAAGACAATATAAAGCATTTATAATTATTGCCAATTCACATATATTTATAAAATAACTTCACATATATTAGAGAATATTTACATGTTTGTGTCTTGGATTGTAACAAGTCATTCTGATTTATTTTAAATTTAATATTTATGATTTGCAGTACTTTATACATAAAAGTACAACTTATGGTTATATAACTTACAGTGAAAGAGGAAACTCATTTAGCAGTAAATTTAAAATAATATAATACTTATTACGTGGATTTTTTCATAATTCAAAGGTATGTGATAATAATTAAGTAGCGCTTGTTCATATCAGTTGAAAACCATAATACATAACGAAACTGTAAAGGACAGTTTGGATAAGATTCTCAGTCGTCGCCCATATCAACGTGCTAATGTAGTGTGTATGTGCGTGGTGGGAACCTGGGGTACGCAAACCCTATTCCACAGTCATCGCTGATGCCTATCAAGGCAGTTACTATTGAGTACTCGAAGGCGCGCTCGATGTTGGCCTCGCTTGTTTTTGATATCGCGGGTCGGCGTCGAGTAGCGCGAGCCCGAGACTCGTTAAACATCGTCCCGTCTTTCTCTTTTCTGCCGTTTTTTGTCTTCGAAAAAATTGTAAGTACCGTACCTATATGTAAATACAATACCAGTATAAATAATGTTTTCTCTACAAATGTTTCATTAAACTATTATTTTTATAAACACTGTTGCATTGCTAAATAATTTATTCTAATTAATAATTAACTTATATAAATTTGTAATTAATAACTTTAAATGTGAGAAAAACTCAAATTTCCATAGCAAAATGTAAAAACCATACTTTTTAAGAGATAATATCAACATGATTTTTAGGTGCTAATCACGTGGTAATCAGGGACGTTCTGGTATGATGCTCAGCTGAAATCAGCTGGACTTTTTCAGTATAAACTATAATTTTTGAAGGTAATTCGTTCTTATCATTAAAAATAATTTTTATGCATATTTTTGGTGTATATTTTTTTTATACAAATTTTCCGACTAATCGTGCGATTAATCGCGCAAGTAATCACGCGATTTATCGCGTCATGATTTGATCGATAGCATGACGCAATTACTTGCGCGAGTACCTAGCGCGATTTTTTTCAGTAGGGTTGTCTCAACTCCATAGCAATATACTTTTTTTTTGTGGGCCTGTGTTATTTTATAAAAAAATTAAATTTCAAAATTAACAGCAATATAGTAACTCTTGTACTATATTGCTTTTCAGTGTTGTTTTTCAGTGTAGATAATATATTTTTTTTTTTTTTCGTTTTCGTAGTTTTTTTCAGGAAGATTTTATACTCTGAACTCAGAGAGGTTTGTTTGAGCTTCAATGTACTTCATCTATTGGAATAATAGCATGGTATTGTAACGTGCCTGGTATAGATTTAGCCTTGTCCAGTCTTGGTTTTAGTTTCAAAACCGTTTTTTCATACGATTCTTTACTGCTATAAAAAACTTTAGTTTGTTTGCAGTAATCTTTATTAGCCCAGTTGTACAGCTATTCTGGCGTTAAAATATGATTACTAGAAGAAACTTGTAGACTAGCTCGTTTTGCACCTCTTTTTAGGTTCGCGCCTATACCATCACATGCACCTTTGCCATGTGCTATGGCATAAAAATACCACTCAGCAGTAACTCTAAAATCTTTCTCGTGAAAAAGAAGATTTTGAAAATTGGATTTATTCTTAAAATGCTGACCTGCTGCATCAGCCAAATAATGAACTTTCTTGACTGCAAAATTAGTTTTAAGGTGATGCGATACCCACGCTATTACTCAAAATTGGGTTCCCGTTTTTCTCATTCAATTTTTAATTTTAAGGAAAAAACTCTTTGATACGTTGTAGTTCTTTATTAAACTTAAAACGTGTCAGAGTTTTTTTCAAAAAGTTTAAAATTGAAGGAAAAAATGGGAACCCAGAATTCAGTAATAGTGTGGGTATCACATCACCTTAAGGTAAGATATTAAAATTTGTTGATATTCATAAACAGCTATGGTATCATGATTTAAATTGTCGGAAATCACAGCAATGCCTACATGTTTGAGTTCATTATTTTGTTTATAGTACACTACAACTGTAAAAACTGTTGCCTGGTTATTATTCCAGTGGAAGGACTGTGTAGAATTTTGTGTAACGAAAGCATAATTTTCTGCGAAATCGCAACACGAGAAATTCTCCTTCTTGAAGATTGCTTTTTACGTTATTTATAAAAAGTGATTGTTTCTTAGCGAAAAAATCGTGAGTTTTTACGTTTATGAATTTTTCCCCGAGTATGTCCATAAATTCCTGCACATTTACAGTTTTGAAAGCTATTGTACACCGATCTGTTTGAAACCATGATTGATACTCGATTTGAAAAATATCATTTTCATCAAAATATTCAAGCAAATGTTTTCGTAATATAGACATATTGGGGCAATCCGAACAGTCACCCAAATAGCATCTATCGTCTACATCACTACACACAATTGCTTGGATGCAATCTTGGTAGTTTTTAAGAGGCAATTGAGTGTCTTCAGTTAAATTTTCTATGTCCATAGCACTTAGCACGAGCTTCACATTTTCGTGATGCGCACAGACACGCATACATTGTGTATACCGCTACTCCCAGCTAAAATACAATGTTGTGGCCTCAATTCTGTAAATTTAGTCAAACCAATATTAACGCATTCATTTTCTTTTTTATATAAATTATGCAGCTCATTTAAATTACTAAGTAGTAATCTTTTTTGAACATGTTCTCTTTCGCCATTGCTCTGTTTAATAGATACATAATCTTTTAAACCTGGTATGATTCGGCTTATATCATATCTCTCATAAAAACTTTTTACAGAATTTACAGTATCATCTGGAAGTTGTTTGCCACGTTTCTTAGCAGGTACAGAAAATACTCCGCTCTTCGTTACCAGATCTTTCGCTTCGCGAGCTTCCCGTTCACTGCAATCGAATTCTCGCGTGAAGTCCCTATGAGACCAAAACATCGACGCGAGAGTTAATAGCTGAATTCTCTCTTGCTTATTTGTTGACTCAGAAATTTTTTTCTTTATTTGTTCGAGAACTGCAACACCAGCTTTGTGATATTCATCATCACACACTGTTTTAGCTTTTTTAGCATAAGATGGAGATAAACTTAATTTCTGTTTATAAATTTGGCGTCGACAGGTTGAACATATTTTAGCATTTTCAGGTACTAAAGGATATGTACTTCTGAAAAGTGTTGGAAAGTCAGACAAATTTTTAGATGCATGGTGATCATTTTTATTTAAAGGATTTATACATTTCGAGTTCCAAAAATAATGAAATCAAGTCACCAATGATTTAGTAATCAAATGCACAAAACTCGCAAGGAAATCCAAGTGTTTAACTGCTATTGACAAGAAATTCGAAAAAATTCCAAGAGGAAAAAGATAAAAAGTTATGGTAGTTACATAATTTCGACATGACGATTTACATACAGTTTGAAAAGTGTGGACGCCACCTATCGAATGAAAAATGAATGATTCCGTGCTGCGCGGCAAACCGCGCGGTACCGCGCGTAGGAACCGCCTTTGCAGCGCCGTACGTATACTCTTTCGCGTTCTATTTCTAGCAAAAAACATCTTGGACACTTCTTGGAAAATATCATTTCCTATGTAAAAAATACACAGCTTTCGATCTAAAGGATAAAAAAAATTATTAAAAATATACTTTTCGAGATATAACACGTAAAAACAAACAAAAAAATATTATCTACACTGAAAGAAAAAACGTTAGTACAAGAGTTACTATATAGCTGTTAATTTTGAAATTTTATAAAATAATTAATAAATTAGTACTCCATGCATTATTAAGAATCCAAAAGAATAGATAAAGAATTAAAGATTATAATAGGTTATTATATAGGCAATGAGGCGGGCGCAGTCCGCGCGCAGGAAAGGCGAAGCGTCTACTCTTTCGCGTTCTATATCTCGCAGAAAACATCTTGGGCACTTTTTGGAAAATATCCTTTCCTACGTAAAAAATGCTCAGCTTTCGATCTAGCGGGTAACAAAAATATTAAAAATATCGTTTTCGAAATATAACACGTTTTATACTTTTTGAAGGTGAAAATGGAAAATTTTGTAAGAACTGCCTACACCGTTGGAAAGCTGAGGAAAAAATATGTTGGAAATGCTTATCATAAAATTTTTTCAAGTACATTTTAGTATCGTAAATGAGCTGGATATAGCACGTTTTGGCACTCGCGCGCCGCGCTGGGACAGTTGACGTGAAACGCCTCATATGTAATCTACGATCAGAGAGTAGCAATGAATGTACACAATCTGATCCCACAAATATCAATACAAATTGCGATTTATATTTGTAAACAGCAATCAAAAATCTTAACAACCTATCTTTTGTGTGTATCTGTGCGTCCGTGCGTGCGTGCGTACGTGCGTGCGTGCGTGCGTGCGTGTGTGTGTGTGTGTGTGTGTGCGCGCGCGCGCGTGTGTGTGTGTGTGTGTGTGTGTGTGTGTGTGTGTGTCCTACTCGCTTCGATCATCAATTCTCAATTAGAATTTTGAAAATCTATTTAATTTAATCTAGAGTGAAACTTTGGAAAAAGATAGATTTCTGATAGATTTCTTCAGGACCTCAAGATCTACCTTTTTCCAAAGTTTCGTTAAATTTGACCGGATGATTTTTTCCCATACATTGTGTGGGTATTATTTTCAAATTAAGAATGTACTTTAATAGCTAGTCTATAATACCTAAGGAATAGTATATTACGCATCTACGGAGGAAAAAACTTTCCAATTTTCCTCCCGTGGTGTGTATACTATTTTTCAACATCCATGTGCCGACAATACCATATTCGCATCTTTGAGCTAGGGGCGAAAGTGGTACTTCCGGCTAGGGAATGGTGAAAGTAGTTTTTCGGTCTCTATGTCTGCCTCTACATATGTCTCTGTTTCAACGTCTCTGTCACTACGTCTCTCTCTACATCTTTGCCTGTACGTCTCCGTCTCTACGCGCCTGTCTCTACCTTTCTGTCTCTGTTTCTCCGACTCTGTCTCTACATCTCCGTCTCTACGTATCTGTCTCTACGCCTCTGTATCTACATCTCCGTCTCTACGTCTCTGTCTCTACGCCTCCGTGTCTACGTTTTTGTCTCTAACCTCTCTCTCTACGTCTGTCTTTACGTCTCCGTCTCTACATCTCTGTCTCTACGTCTCCGTCTCTACTTTTTTATCTCTACGTCTCTGTCTACATCCCAGTCTCTACGTCTCTGTCTCTACATCCCAGTCTCTACGTCTCTGTCTACGTTTCTGTCAAAAAAAGATCAAATAGTTTCCGCTGTCGCTCCTCATTCCACATCAATAACTTGATCATGAATTGACACTATAGTTTTATTGATGAAACAAAAGAAAAGTTTTCCATGTTGCTCTAGGGGTACTATTCATAGACGCGTTGGATTTATTTTAAGTGGCATCCTTCGTCAGTAGCCCTACGTTTCCACTGTTAATCTGAAATATTTTTGAATTTTCATGTATATTTTTTGTGACATACATGTTACCGATATGTGTTAGAAATGAGGGAGGGGGGGAGAAGGGGAGTACAGGAGGGGCTGAAGGAACGAAGAGGCGCGAGAGGGGGCTAAGCCTTCTACATTTCCTTCAAAATAACATATAACCAATCACATTTTTACGTCATTTTGAGGGAGGCGAGGCGGCGCACAGTGGGCCCAAGCTGCATTTTTTTTTTCAAAATAAAATATCTCAGCGTAGAATCAACCGATTTTTAATTGTTTTTTTTTTTAAATGTAGATAATGAGTTATAGTTTTAGGGAAAAGTATAGAAAATTGCGGCATAAAATTTTTTAACCGGCAAATTTGATAAATACGCGGTTTTTCCAGATAAAGGGAAAACAGGTATTGATGATATTGACAAAATTTTCGATAAACAGTATAACATTACATATACACGCACGCACGCGCGCACACACACACGAGCACACACACACACACATCGATATCGACATTTCCTAAAAATAGTTTATTTCGATTCCAAATTTGCAAAACAACATTCCTAGCATGTTTTCAAACCATTTTTTTTTACTATCACAAAGTTTTCTCTAGGAAAAAGCAATAAGTATTCGTGATATTGAAAAATTTTACTTTTTCGATAATGGGTATATAGTCGAAAACACCACATTCCCGTTTTTGAACCGGGTGGGAATGTGGTACTTTCGGCCAGGGTATGGCGAAAAAGTTATTACACGCATGCGCACACACACGCAGACACACTCACACAACCCGCACATCAACTGAGATATTGCTATTCAAAATTTGAAAAATGTTTTTTTGCTGTATTTTACCAATTTTCAACTGCTTGTCAAGAAGCGAATTTTCCATCTTTCTTGAAGCTTTCAAATTGATTTTTTTTTGTCATTTAAGAGCTTTTCGAGCGAACGCATAAACCAAATTTTTCGTTTTGGAAAGACGAAATTATACATCTTGGTAACATAAAATCGATCAAAAATTCATGGAGATACGTGACGTTACACTTGGCGATTTTTCATAAAAATCGCGTTTATTGCACTTTTGCAAACACTTTGCACTTTTGGAATTAATTACGATGCAGTCCGAAAAAATTTGAAGTCCTCAATTGTGGAAGCAAAAAGTAAAAATATGAGCCTTATCCGGTTAAAATCGGTCGAGTAGATCATGAAAGATCAATATGACGTGTAGGTATGTGTGTGTGCGTCTGTGTGTATGAGTGTACTTGCGTGTGTGTGTATGCACGTGCATGGAAATAACTTTATATCCTTTATCGAAAAAGTAAGATTTTTCAATATCACGAATACTTACTGCTTTTTCCTAGAGAAAACTTTGTGATAGTAAAAAAAATGTTTTGAAAACATGCTAGGAATGTTGTTTTGCAAATTTGGAATCGAAATAAACTATTTTTAGGAAATGTCTATATCGATGTGTGTGTGTGTGTGTGCTCGTGTGTGTGCGCGCGTGCGTGCGTGCGTGTATACGTAATGTTATATTGTTCATCGAAAATTTTGTCAATGTCATCAATACCTCAGTTTTTCCTTTATCTGGAAAAACTGCGTATTTATCAAATTTGCCGGTTAAAAAATTTTATGCCGCAATTTTCTATAGTTTTCCCTAAAACTATAACTCATTACCTACATTTAAAAAAAAAAATTAAAAATCGGTTGATTCTACGCTGAGATATTTTATTTTGAAAAAAAAATGCAGTTTGGGCCCACTGTGCGGCGCGAGGGGGGCTGTGTGTGTGTGTGTGTGTGTGTGTGTGTGTGTGTGTGTGTGTGTGTGTGTGTGTGTGTGTGTGTGTGTGTGTGTGTGTGTGACGTTTCAAGTCACTTTTACCCCCCCCCTGTCCAAAAATTGAGGACGTACGAAAACGTACGACCACTCAACATTTTCCTTGAAATATAGGCTTTCGAATGCGAAGTGGCAGAAGTCATGATTTCAAGATGACCGACCAATATGGCGGCCATAACGATAGAAAGTGCATTAGACATGTGTGTAAAAATTCAGAATAGCGATAAAAAATTCTGAAAAAATTCATGCAGTAGCTTGTCTGGCTACTGGTTCAAATTCCACGATCAAACTTTCAAAATTCAAGATGGCAAATCCAATATGGCGAACGAAATTTCAAAAATCAACGGATCCATACGAAATTTAGTATACGGGGGTTTTTCAAGTTGCTGATCAGGAATCCGGAGTTAAATTTGTAAAATTCAAGATGGGGGATCAAATATGGCGGGCGAAATTTTCAAAAATCAACGGATCCATACAAATTTTTGTATACGTGGTTTACTTGAGTTGCTGATCGCGAATCCGGAGTCAAATCTGTAAAATTAAAGATGGCAGATTCCATATAGCTGGCCAATAATTTCTAGAATAAAGAAATCTCAGAACATATTACATGAAATTACAAATTATAAAATTATTTTTAATGATTTTTTGATCAGTCGTGTCGTTTCCGAGTGAAAAGTTCCCAAATCTGTAAATTCATGAATTTATACAAGACAAAGCGTGTTTAGAGAACAGAGTGGTCAGAGTAGCTTCTGCCTCAAATTCTATGGTGACAATATGGAAAATTGTAGATTATCTTCTAAAATACTGTAATTATCAGCTATAGAAAAACAACTAGGAGGCCCGAACCTAACGGAACCTTATCGAAACCATACCCAGACTTTCGTGTGGGGTGGAAAATCGTGGATCGATATAACTTCACTGATCTATTTTGACTTTGCTAAGACTACAAAATTGTAAGACAGTACATTCTCCAAATTTAAATTCATTCATTTTTAATAATTAATGCACGTAGTTGATATGTTTTTTACTATCCGAATATTGCAAAATCTGTAGTATTTTTCCAGGTAGTACTATGAAGGCATGTCCAATAGAGATTTTATCCACTTTAGGTACTTCAGGGAATATTTTCTTAAGAAACCTCTTAGTCTTTCCATGCTCTTTTTCATCGTAGTACATTACATGAAAATTCTGGAATTTCTTATTCGCCCACTCATAAAGCGATTCTGGAGTTAATATTGCATCGTTTGGTTGTGCTTGCAGACTGGCACGTATAGCTTCGCGTTTCGGGATAGCACCTACGCCATCACAAGCCCCTTTGCTATGCGTGGTTGCATGGAGATGCCAATCGGCTTTAACACCAAAATCTTCTTCATGATGAATTAGATTGCACATTTGATACTTGTTCTTGTAATGTTTCGCACCATCACTTACATACATGATTCTTTTCAAGTTTGGGTATAGTTTCTTGACCTCAGGAATGACTAACTTTTGCATGACATAGACAGCGTCAGTGTCATGTATTGTGCAATCAGATAGAAATACAAAGCTCTTGTGACCAGTCCCCCCCCCCCCCCCCCTCGTGATGCTTGTAGTAACATACCACTGGATCTACCGTGCATTGACTATTATTATAGTGAAATGTTTGAGCTGCATCTTGCCACGAAAGCAAAATTTTCTAAAAAATCAGTGTGAATTATCACTGAACCTCAGTTATTTTTCAAATTTGTAATAAATTCTGACTGCGTTTTTGAAATAAAATCGTGAGTGAGCAACATATTTAAACGAGTGCAAAACTCATCAGCAAAGTTTTCAGATGAGACATTCCCTTTTCAGAGTACACCTATCTGTCGATTCCCAAGTACTGAAAATTACTTTTGCACTTCTCCTCAAAAATCTTCTTGAGATAATAACTGAGAAGGTCTTTTTCTCGACACAGTTGACATTCACGAAGATAACATGCTGGTGATGGATTATCACACAAGAAGAATCTAAGACATTTTTTGTACTGTTGAATAGAATCGTCATAGTTTTTAGTAAACCTAGCCAAGTTGCTCGTATCAAACATTGTCTTGCAGTTTTGGTGCATGGTGTAAACACAAACGCTGTGTGTACCACTAGCTCCAGCCAAAATGCACCATTGTTGTCGAAGCTCTGCAAATTTCGTTAAGCCGATTGATATCTGTGGGTTGAGCTCTTTGAATCGAACATGCAGGTATTTTATGTCACACAGCATCATGCGCTTCTGTTTTTTTTCTTTTTCTTTACAAAGTCTCATAGTAATAACGTCTTTCTTGTTTGGCATAATTCTACTGTTCTCATCACTTTCATAAACATTGCGAACTAATTCAACAACGTCTTGTGATAATGTTTTGCCAGCTCTAGCAATAGGTGTCGACATAACTCCCTCTGTTTCTTTGAGTTTTAGAGCTTTCTTGAGAAAATATTTCGAGGTATTGAACTCTCTAGAAGTCTGTGCAATACTCCAGCATCAGGTACTATCGTGAGGATCGTGATCCGTAATAGATCATTCAATGGTAAACTAGAAAACTTCTGCTTTAGTTTGTCTAGTATTTGCTCGAGTTCTCTTTCTCTAGATGAAGAAGACTTGTTGCTAGACTCTGGGGCTTCATATTCATCATTCGCATGTGATTGTTCTGATTGAGAATCAATACTGGAGTTTAATACTTCAGGTTTCGAACTCACACAATTGCCTCAAATTTACGTTTCCTGCAACTAGAGCATATTTTCATGCCAGTTATATATACTGGAAGGAACTTCTGCAAGTTTATCGAAACTGGTCGGAGATTCTTACCCTTATGAAGAGATATTGAATGGATTAATACATCCATCCCCATGAATCTCGGTTTTTTGAGATTCCATGATATTCACCGATAGTCACCGTTTTCTCCAAATAATAGACGTGAAAACAACTTATTTAAATATACGAGAACTATTTCCAGCAAGGGTAGTTGTGAAAACGACTGATTTAAATACGAAAACTATTTCCAGCAAGACTAGTCGTGAAAACGACTGATTTAAATACGAACACTATTTCCAGCAAGAGTAGTCGTGAAAACGACTGATTTAAATACGAAAACTATTTCCAGCAAGAGTAGTCGTGAAAACGAATGATTTAAATACGAGAACTATTTCCAGCAAGAGTAATCGTGATAACGACTGATTTAAATACGAAAACTACTTCCAGCAAGACTAGTCGTGATAACGACTGATTTAAATACGAAAACTATTTCCAGCAAGAGTAGTCATGAAAACGACTGATTTAAATACGAAAACTATTTCCAGCAAGAGTAGTCGTGAAAACAACTGATTTAAATACGAAAACTATTTCCAGCAAGAGTAGTCGTGAAAATGACTGATTTAAATACGAAAACTATTTCCAGCAAGACTAGTCGTGAAAACGACTGATTTAAATACGAAAACTATTTCGAGCAAGACTAGTCGTGAAAACGACTGATTTAAATACGAGAACTATTCCCAGCAAGAGTAGTCGTGAAAACGACTGATTTAAATACGAAAACTATTTCCAGCAAGAGTAGTCGTGAAAACGACTAATATAATACATTCGACTCGAATGTCGAAAATCACTTTTCTGACGGGTAGACGTGAAAACGACTAATATAATACAATAATTATCCCCAGCAAGAGAAGCAAGAACGTTTATAAATATGTTTTCGTGAGTATCAATGATGGTTTATCGATTACTTAATCCACGGATAAGGAAGAAATAAACTTCGACACACTTTGCCTCGTGTGAACTTATGAATTTACATACTAGAGAATTTCCTATTGGGAAATAACTCAATAAATAAAAAAATCATCGAGAATAGTTTTCGTTTATAATTTTAAAATCTCGTGAGATTTTTTTATTGTCGACATTATTTCTGAGCAATATTGGATCCGCCATCTTGAATTTTATAAATTTATCTTCGGATTCCCGATTAGCAACTTGAAAAACCCCCGTATACCAAATTTTGTATGGATCCGTTAATTTTTGTAATTTCGTTCGCCATATTGGATCCGCCATCTTGAATTATGAAAGTTTGATCGTGGAATTTGAACCAGTAGCCAGACAAGCTACTGCATGAATTTTTTCATAATTTTTTATCGCTATTCTGAATTTTTACACACATGCCTAATGCACTTTCTATCGTTATGGTCGCCATATTGGTCAGCCATCTTGAAATCATGGCTTCTGCCACTTCGCATTCGAAAGCCTATATTTCAAGGAAAATTTTAAATGGTCGTACTTTTTCGTACGTCCTCTCAATTTTTGGACGGGGGGGGGGGGGGGTAAAAGTGACGTGAAACGTCCCATATATGGGAGCGTCCAGCAGAAACGGGCCACCGAGCGCGCGCGGTGCCTTTTTTCGCGTAAAAGGCGCTCTGTTTAACTCGCTCATAATCGTATGCTAAGTCTTTGAAAAAAAAACCAAGGACCTATATCGATAGATTTTTTTCTACTCTTTCCAATTGCGCCATTGTTTTTATTGCGAAACGCGTTCTTCCGGACGAAAACTCGAGTTGAATATTGAAAGCCATTTTTCTCAAAGTATATCATGTTTTTTTTTTTCAAAATAAACTACACCATTGGAAAGTACAACTCTTAAGCTTCAAAACCCTATCTTGGAGAAGTTGGAGAAATAAAGGGTTTAAAAGTAACAACATGAAAAAGACAGCGCCGAGGGTCCGCGCGAGCCCCTCGCGCCCGTGCGTACGGCACGTTTAAGTGCACGCTCTATTCAATTCGCTAATAATCGTGTACCACGTGTACCAAGTCTCTGAAAAAAGAACTAAGGACATCTATCGATAGATTTTTTCCTGCTCTTTCCAATGGTGCTATTATTTTTATTCCGAAATGCTTCCTTCTAGTTGAAAATTCCATTTGAATGTTTAAACTCTATTTTTTCAATAAAATATCAATGAATTATATTCTTCAAAAGTACAAGTCTTAATCTATAAAATATTATATTTTTAAGTTGAAACATGAAAAGTTCAAAAATATTAAGATCAAAAAGACAGCGGCTGCCCGAACTTTTTACGCTATGCTCAAGGGCGGATTAATACACGCGATGTGCTATTTCGCCCTTTCTTTTTTGTAAATATAAAATGTTTTGTAACTTACAATGCCAATGCGTGGACATAATTTTGTGGATCTAGTTGTAACAATTAGTATAATATTACAATGAACTTTGTTCATTTATATAACAAAATTTGAAAAACATAATATATTAAACATAAAAATATCCATGAACGCACTGAAAGCAGTGAAACAGAAATTTTAAATAACCTTATAGATTGTTTAATCTGGCATAACAATATTACCTTTTCCTTTAAATTCTAATTTTTTTACATTTTTTTGATTTTATAAGAATTGTCCTTTTTGCGACATCCGCTTCTTTCTTTGTTTGAGTTTTAAGTACTTTTTCTTTTTTGATCGGTGGATATAATTGAGAATCTTCTGACACTGAAAATCTTTTAAGTTCTAACTTTTTGGCATCATTTAATAATTTAATACAATGAAACAATTGAGTTCCAGGTATTGTCTTAGCTGAGTCTAGCCTGTTTTGTAGCTTTTCTGTAGCCTTTAAGTAATCGTCTTTTGATGAAAAAAGCACTCAATATTTTTGAAATACTCAGTTGCCCATTTGTATAAATCTTGGGGCGTCAATATATAATTGTCGGATACTTTCCGTAAACTTTCTGATCTGGCATTGCTTTTCACGGAAACACCTATTCCATCACATGCATTTTTTCCGTGGGCTGTTGCATGAAAATGCCACTCAGCATCAACAGCAAAATGACTTGGTACACGATAATTAGCGAATTGAATAGAGCGTGCACTTAAACATGCCGTACGCACGGGCGCGAGGGGCTCGCGCGGACCCTCGGCGCTGTCTTTTTCATGTTGTTACTTTTAAACCCTTTATTTCTTCAACTTCTCCAAGATAGGGTTTTGAAGCTTAAGAGTTGTACTTTCCAATGGTGTAGTTTATTTTGAAAAAAAAAACATGATATACTTTGAGAAAAATGGCTTTCAATATTCAACTCGAGTTTTCGTCCGGAAGAAAGCGTTTCGTAATAAAAACAATGGCACCATTGGAAAGAGCAGGAAAAAATCTATCGATATAGGTCCTTGGTTTTTTTTTCAAAGACGCAGCATACGATTATGAACGAGTTAAACAGAGCGCCTTTTACGCGAAAAAAGGCACCGCGCGCGCTCGGTGGCCCGTTTCTGCTGGACGCTCCCATATATATATTGTGGAGCTTCGTCCCCCTGCTCGCTCCGCTCGCCAACCCCCGTTTATGAAAATTATAATGATTTTTATATATAAAATTATCGAATAAGGATTAATTTAATGGCTGATTACTTTTGTTGAGAGAATAAATCTATGAATATATTTTCTATGATAGTTTTTCTTAATGTTTTTATAAATTTCATGGCAAAAGTTATTTGTAATCCATTTGTCAGAAATAAAAAACGGATTAATGATACCTTCTCCAATATGTAATGAAAATGCCGCAACATCTTTATTTTGTGTACGAATATTTAGTTTTAAATTAGAAATATTAAATAATGGCCAAAAGTATGAACTATCGACAGTTTCTTCTATAATAGTATTTCTATATCCACTTTTAACTACTGGTAAAATTTGTCGAAAATCTCCATCTAAAACAATTAACTTTCCTCCAAAAGGTTCATCCTTGCAAGTGACATCTCTTAAAGTGTTATCAACAATTTCTAACGCTTCTTTAGAATCATTGAAGCTTCGTCCCAAATTATAATGCATGCTTCTCAATTTTTTTTATGAGAATCTAATTTAGAAATGCACTTTCAGTATTACTTAAATCTGAAGGTAATCTAAATGTAGTATGACTGGCCATACCCTTTGGTAATAAAATTGTTCATGTTAAAAAGAACTGTCACAACCGGGTCATGGCAGCGCGAGAGAAAGAGAGAGAACGAGGTGGCTAACTCATTTTGTATGGCTGTCTCTCTGTCACTCTTACAAGCATGTGTGCTCGCTGGATGCCGGCAGGCGAGCCGAGCCGGCGCCGACCGAGCATGACCGAGCGGCTCTCGCTGTCTCTCTCGCGCTCGCCCCTTTTTGACTTGTTACGCAGGACAGACCCTGCTCTAGCCTTCGATGAGCATCCATCGTTTCTGATCACGCGACTTTTGGCAAACTGACATAGTTATTGCAAGTTGAAGTTCCACTTGGGAGATACAGTTGCGTATTAGTTAAGCTACTACAGCTATAACAGGTGTTTTGACTATCAAACAGTTCCATAAGTTCAGTAGAAACAAAGTGAATAAATTTTCAAAATCTATTAGGTAACCTACACATTCAAGCAAACACGCGTTTCTCGAAAGTAATTTCAATACTTCATTATTATCAAACTCTTAATTCCGTAAATATTATATTTTTTGTTGCCTTAATAAAACTTGTGAAAGTGGTCTTAAATTTACAGGGTATCAAGAGTGAAATTATTTCAATCCTCCTCACAATCAAACGAATTACATAAAAGAATAGCGTGCGAGGGATTAGCAGAGCATTCAGCGATCTCATAACAAAATTAGTAACTTTCATGCTTCCACGCTTCTCCTATTAAAATCATATCCATACCATTTTCCATGGTGCAAGAGCGTGGTTTGCTCTTCCTCTCGCTCGTTGAACATTCTCGTTGGTTGTGCGAGACAAAAGGTATTTCTCGGCGCGCGGCTGCCATCGTGCACAAACAGGCGAACACGCGCTCGCGCTTGTGAAAGTCACTTCGCTTGCTTCCGGGACTTTCATTGTTCGCGGCGATGCTGCGCATCATTATTTCTTTCAACGAGTCATCTGGAAGTCATTGGCATTGTGACTGTGCGCTGCATCGGGCGACGCGTTTATTGAATTGTCAGGCGGATATTCAAGGTGAGCGTCGTCTCCAAACGGACGCCATTTTGTGCACCTGTTCCATAGGACGCCACCGTGGGCGCCTTGCCGCCCTCTCCGACTACATAAGTCGCAACGTTTTTTTAACTATACTATAACGGAGTTCCAGGATAAAATACGGAGAAAATAAGAATCTCGGTTCTCCGTATTCTATCGAACTCGTTTGACTCTCGTTCCTGCGAATTCGTGCATCTTGAGCGTTTGTTGACATCCCTTGAACGATGTATTCGCGATCTGCGTGGGGGGCTGCGCGACTTTGGCGGTTGCAAAGTCGCGCTCGATTCATATTTGAATCAGATTCTCTCGGGCCGTCGAACCGCGCGGACGCGAACGTAGATCGTCTAGTCCGAAGAAAACGGTCACCGTGCGATACGCCGGTACAGCGCAGCGCCCGTCCACGTACCGTCCACGGAGAGCAGCGCATGTGAACAATCCGAGCCACTCCTGGGGTCCGAAGCGTCTGTAGGTGAGGGCTGGATGTTAGGACTCGGCCTGAACACTCCGAAGTCGACCGGAGGATAAGGCCTGACGCAGGAGCGGATTCGTGAGCGAGCGACGAGGGGAGTGCACTCCTCTCCCGGTAAGCCTCTCTGTACTTCCCGCACAGCGATCCATTTCTGTATTTTCGGCTCGCAGCGGCGAGCGGCCGGTGGTGTGTTCACCGGCCCAGCAAAAATAAATACATTGATTCGGCCGCGTCGAGCGGCGGATCCTGTCTTCTTGTCAGCGCGCAACGCGACGCGTATTTATGTATAAGGATTATCGGAATAGATCTTGTTATTGTCTTTTATGTAACTGAGACTATTCTTCGTTCTCTGACCTAACCTAACCTTCTCCCGGATACCGCCGCCTCCGCGGGAAAACGACTCTGCCGATCGTTTTCATATATGAGTCTAGCGGCCGCGCGCTTTACTCTTCGAGCGCGCGCTTTTCACTCAGCCATCCAAGTAGTTGGAAAGCGAAGTTCGCGTGCGACCTTCGCGTTGTTTTCCGGATTCCATGAGCAGATCCCCGGGCAAGTCATTTTAGTCTGACACCCGCGGCACCGTGTTGTAGGGCATCGCTGGCCTGTGGCTTTTTGGGATCTTCCCCCAGAAGCCATCTCGTTACAATACATTGAGAACGACGCAGTTCTTTTGTTACAACCTTGCGCCGGCTCACGACTACGCAGAAGATTTCCGGGACTTTCCGCTGGGCGAGGTTTACTGTGTGATAGTGGACTTTTGAACATTTTTTCACTCAATAATTTTGAGGAGTTGTGTGTACGTTGGACATTGAAAATTTGATCGAACAATTTCAAATCTTATTCTTTAACTCGATTTTCGCGAAGTGCGTGATTTTACTCCAATATCGTTTAGTTCTGTTACAAAATAAGTTTTGCAATCATGTCTGAGGCAGTAGATCAGCTGAATAGTCAAACTGCATTGGCTCGTCATATTGGTGAATACCGAGCCATCGCACTCAAGACGCCGAAGGACAAGAGAGTGTCGGGGTGGACCGAAACGTTTTTCGAGGAACTGGAAAGTCAGTGGACGATGTTCTTCGAAAATGATTTGAAGTTGGCCATCCATGCGGCCAATGGGGAACACAAAGATCATGAATACTTTATCGGGGAGATGTTCATCTCAGCACAGGTAGCATATAATATAGCAAACGATGATTTTTTAAATGTGATCAACCCAGGTATGGCGCAGTCGTCGCTAGCAGCAGACAAGTTGTACTCGGACGTCAGTTTTGAGGGGCCACACTACAAGAATCCGTTGCCTTCAATAACATTACCTAAGTTCAATGGTAAGAAGTCCGACTGGCAGACTTTAAAGGTAGGTTTTTAGCGTTGATACATGATGTACCCTCTTTCTCACCAATGTTAAAACTCAACTACTTGGCTGGATCGCTTGAGGGCGAAATAAAAAGTTACTTGCCCAGTCCGTCGCTCACTAGTGATAAATATGATGGTACCTGAAAAGCACTAACCGATAAATATGACAGTAAGAAATACCTTCTGTCAACATACATTAATATGGTGATCTCCTGTCCAAAGGTCAAGAAGAGGACGTTGGCGGAGCTTAACCGGGTGTTAGAAAACATGAGAACTTCTAAACAATCTATTGACAATTGCAGATTCCTCCTGAAGGAATGGCTGAATTATGGCTAGTTCACCACATTTCACACAAATTGGATTTTCGTACGCTCTGGGACCGGGAGATGGAAGCAGACAAGTCCGACGATCACCCAACCTATAAGCAGTTCCTAAAATTCGTAGAGAGACAAATCCGAGTGTACGATGCTACCCAAGGCACCCTTGAGCAGCCCGAGGAATCAACCAAGTCGGAGCCAAAGCCCGCCTCTTTGTCATCTAAGCAAAAGACAGTATCATCGAATTAAACTCAGACTACAGGAAGTTGTCTTATGTGCAAGGGGGATCACTACTTGCACGCCTGTTCTAAGTTCAAGGAACTTTCAACCTCGCAACGTCTGGATTTCAGCAAGAAAAACAGACTATGCCTTAATTGCCTGAGGAGAGGGTATTTTTTAGTTAACTGCACGTCATCGAAAAGATGCTTCGTGTGCAAAGGGAAGCATCACACTCATCTGCATGCCAGTCAAGATTCACCCAAAAAGGAGAAGAGGGAGATCAAAGAACAGGTCAAGGTGGAAATCAGCTCTTATCTCGCAAACCACGGCACCTCTTATCCAACTTCGTCGGGATCGGTGCTACTTGGACAGCACTGATTCAGCTCCAAGACTCATGGGGAAATACTACAATTGCGAGGGCCTTGGTAGATCCAGGGTCCGAAAAATCGTTCATCTCAGAGAAGACTTTGTCAAGCCTACAACCCAAAGTACGCAAGGTGAAAGTTGAGGTGACTGGCGTTGGTGCCGCCGTCACTTTCGTGGCACACAAGGAAGTGTCATTGTACATAAAATCAAATATGAGTAAACGTTTCTCATCTCCTTTATCAGTTTATGTTCTAGACAAGTTGGCGCAGCTACTGCCAACACGATATATACAATCATAACCATGGAAGCACATCAAAGGATTGGAGCTCGCCGATCCTTACTTTTACAAGGCAGACGCTATCGATTGTCTACTGGGAGTAGACATTTACCTAACCATTTTGATGTCTGGACTCATCAAAGGGGCGCCAGGAGAACCCCTGGCTCAGCATAAGGTATTCGGATGGATACTGCTCGGACAGCTGACAACTGCATGCGTGAATGGAAACGCATCAGTACAAGTCTACTACTCCATCGTCGATGATACCTTAAACTCAACTCTAAGAGACTTGGGAAATACAAGAAATCCCAACCAAGTCACGTCTTTCTCATGAAGATGAGGGATGCCAGTGATTCTTTGCTAACACCGTCAAAAGGACTGATGAAGGTCGATACATGGCTCGACTCCATTTTTCCCGATTCGAGAACTCGAGGGACAGTCGCATGCCTACTTAGGCAGGAGAAACGTCTGAGTAGAAATCCACAACTTGCTCGCATGTACAAGAAGCACATACAAGAATATTTCAGGCTGGGTCACATGCAGTTGGTTCCAGCCGAGGAACTATCGCGTCGCAGGAAGACGCCGCTGGAACTTCTCTCAATGAGGTCATGACTGCGGGCTCGAAACTACAAACGGAGATCGCCGTAGTCTTACTAAGCTGGAAGTTTTTCAAGTATGTATTCACCAGTGACATAGTAAAAATGTTTAGACAAATCTTCGTCGACCCCCAAGATAGAAACTGGCTTCGATTGGTGTGGAGAGAAGAGCCCACCGATCCAATTCTAAACTACAGACTCACCACTGTCATGCAAGGAACAGCTTCAGCACCCTATTGCAATTCGAATACTTCAACAGCTAGCGGAAGACGACGAGGGGACTCACCTGGAAGCAGTTTACCTTCTAAAAAATCAAATGTATATGGATGCCGCTTTTGGAAAAGCTGATTCTATCGACTTGATTATAACACGGAGATATCAATTAATCAAATTACTACAGTCGGCAGGTATGTCATTAGATAAATGGTCTGCCAACGATTCAAGTATACTACAAGGTGTCGACGATGCCAAGTTCCATGAAGTTGAGTTGGGGGAGAATTATACTGTCTCCATCCTTGGTATAAAATGATCGCCAATACATGATCATTTTTTGATAAAGTTTAATAACGCTACAATAGCTTAAACTTTAACTAAACGTTTCATTTTATCACAAGTAGCCAAGTTGTATGATCAACTAGGTTGGATAGCTCCAGTCGTCACTGTCGATAAAGTAATACTACAAGATCTTTGGCTCAACAAGTTGGATTGGGACACTCCGGTACATGCGAAGTTCAACTCACAATGGCTGTCTTTCCATGAAGCGATGGCACACTTGGACAAAGTTCGAGTCACTTGTTGGATTGGAACAACCAAGGAGCAAGAATGGCACCTGAATGGATTCGCCGATGCGTGCAAAAGAATGTATGCAGCAGTGGTGTATGATGTAATACCAGGAAAATCATCAAATTTCCTCATGGCCAAGATTAAGCTTGCACCTACTAGTGTGCAAACTTTACCAAGATTGGAGCTGCGCGGCGCAGAATTATTGGTAAAATTATTCGAATATCTAACTTCACAGCTACCGCACAAGCCGAGTCAGATTCACTCTGGTCAGACTACAAAGTTGTATTGGATTGGTTGAAGGGGCACCCTGCTAAATGGCAGACCTTCGTAGAAAACAGTAAGTCGAATAAACATGACATTCCCACAGGCTACACGGAATCACGAATTTTTACCAGTTTTCGTCTGATTGAGCCCACTGTGCGACGTGGAGTATGCAGCCAACTTCACTCTGACAATGCTACGACGCACTATAGGTCAAATTGCATTTTTCTGATTTAAAATCTAATATAACAAGAAAGAATAGAGAAGCCAACAAATTTTTTTTTTAAATAAAGTTCAAGTTATGCGGATTAAAGGAAAGCATGTAAGAATACCAACATTCCTTATTATAGGGGTTGAAATAAGGGGTGAAGTTGAGCATGTTTAAAAAATCGATGACTTTTTGCTTTTATTTTTGCTGAATCTCAAAGGAAAATCATGATATCGATACAATTTTTTTGTTAAATTGTAGTAAATGGAATATAGATTAAGGAAAAATTTATTAGGATACCGTCAACCCCTAAATTAGGGGTTAAAATAAGGGGTGAGTGGCTAAAACCCTGAAAATTCGCTGAAAAACATTGTAAAGGGTTTTCGTGGGTGGTGAAAACGATTCCAATAACCATTTCTTCATAATCCTCAACTGTATGGATGGTTTCTCGCTACTATTCCCCTTTCTAGGGGTGGGAATGGACAGTGAGAATCTGAAAACGTGAAAAATCGCTGAATAGAGTTGTAAATGCTTTTCGTGGGGGCTGAATATCATTGGGACAACCATTTCTGCATTATTCTCCACTGTGTGGATGGTTCCTCATTCGTCTAACCTAGGGAATATTCGAAGAAGGCGTTCTGAAGACATTATTATAAAAATGTTATATAAAAAATAACTGTTTATAACTAGTAATTGTTTTTCTATTATTAATCTAGTAATCTTTATTCAACTTTTAGAATGCTAATTTTGTTTTGACATAATACTCTTAAACCATTTACAATTTTATTCGGCGATTTTTCACGTTTTCAGATTCTCACTGTCCATTCCCCTAGAAAGGGGAATAGTAGCGAGAAACCATCCATACAGTTGAGGATTATGAAGAAATAGTTATTGGAATCGTTTTCACCACCCACGAAAACCCTTTACAATGTTTTTCACCGAATTTTCAGGGTTTTAGCCACTCACCCCTTATTTCAACCCCTAATTTAGGGGTTGACGGTATCCTAATAAATTTTTCCTTAATCTATACTCCATTTACTAGAATTTAACAAAAAATTGTATCGATATCATGATTTCCCTTTGAGATTCAGCAAAAACAAAAGCAAAAAGTCATCGATTTTTTAAACATGCTCAACTTCACCCCTTATTTCAACCCCTATAATAAGGAATGTTGGTATTCTTACATGTTTTCCTTTAATCCGCATAACTTGAACTTTATTTTAAAAAAAAAATTTGTTGGCTTATCTCTATTCTTTCTTGTTATATTAGATTTTAAATCAGAAAAATGCAATTTGACCTATAGTGCGACGTTCAAGGGCGCTGCAAGGGAACTTCAACAACTTTTCGCTGAGATGTCTGCCTTCGTCAAGGATGTCAAAGGTCAACTGGCGATGCTAGGGACAATTTGGTCTTTTATACCTCCACGAGCTTCACACTTTAGTGAACTTTGGGAAGCCGCAGTCAAGAGCTTCAAACATCACTCCCTTCGAGTGGGCGGGGAGTCCACTCTCACGTTCGAAGAATTCAACACAAGGTGCCAAGATAGAGGCGTGTCTTAATTCAAGACCGTTGAATCCTTTTAGTAATGATCCAGGTGAGCCAACTGCACTAACACCGGGACATTTTCTCGTAGGATCTGCTTGCCTCGCTCCTCCCGAGCCAATTGACTTGTCGAAAAAGTGGAATCTGAGACAACGGTGGTCGTTCTTACGCATTTGAGATATTCATTCTGGGACAGATAGAGGAAGGAAGTAATGCATTACTTACAACAGTGCAACAAATGGATGAAAATCCAACCGAATTTGCAAGTGAGAGACCTGGTGATCCTTACGGACGAGCTCACGCCTCCAGCTACATGGCCACTTGGAGTGATAACGCAGACTCATCCTGGCAACGACTCACTCGTACGTACGGTCACCGACAGAACGGTACCAAGCACCTTCACACGGCCCATCGTCAAGATCATCAAGTTACCGCGAGAAGAAGTAGAAGACTTCAATCGTCGAGACAACTTGAAGAAATCGACGACTGAAGATGTGTAGATTAAGCATAGCAGATACTTATCAAGAAAATCCTCTTAGAAAATTTGTCATTTTTTTTCGGTGCATTTTTGACATTAAGATATTAAGTCGTTGACCGCCAAATTGATTTCCTTTGGTTTAAAATTTGCAACAATTCATAAGACTCATTTTATTGGTTAAAGTAATCAACAAATTCGGGCGTCATTGTAATTCCAATGAGCAACAAATTGTAACGACCACATAGAAATTACTTTTTATTTTTAGAGTCAAGTTCTAGAGTCATTTCTTTGAAACATAGTTCTGACAAGCTTAAGTTGATTACTATTAAGCTCAAATGCTTGTCCACTTTTCAACTCTAATTTTTTGAGATTAGAAAATTAAACACTAGTTTGTAAGTTCGTGCGATGAGAAAAAATTCAAATTAGATCATATTGTTTTGCTTTCATTGTAGTAAAAAAATATATTTTTTTGAATACCAACTTCTATCCTTTTATTGATTATCGTGTTTTTTCTCTCACCGCACAATATCTTTAATAGTTCAACGCTATTATAATTTAGCTCAAGAAGAAGTAATTTTGTTATTCAATCTATCCTGTGAAACAGTTATAGTTTGACAATCTTTTTGTGTTATAATTTTCATTACTAATTATATTTCTTTTCTCTCTTCACTCTTTTTTGATACTGCGTATCAAAGCGGATAATATGTTCGCATTAAAATGAACTGCCGCAGCCGGGTCATGGCAGCGCGAGAGAAAGAGAGAGAGCGAGGTGGCCAACTCATTCAGTACGCTGCCTCTCTCACTCTTACAAGCATGTGTACTGGCTGGATGCCGGCTGGCGAGCCGAGCTGACGCCGACCGAGCATGGCCGAGCGGCTCTCGCTGTCTCTCTCGCTCTTGCGCTCGCCCCCTTTTGACTTGTTACGCAGGGCAGACCCTGCTCTAGCCTTCGATAAGCATCCATCGTTTCTGACCACGCGACTTTTGGCAAATTGACAAAGTTTTTGCAAGTTGCATCTCCACTCAGGAAATACAGTTTCGTATTAGTTAAGCTACTACGGCTATAACAGGTGTTTTGACTATCAACCAGTTCCATAAGTTCAGTAGAAACAAAGTGTATCAGTTCTCAAAATCTATTACGTAACCTACACATTCAAGCAAACACGCGTTTCTCGAAAGTACTTTCAATACTTCATTATTATCATTATTATCAAACTCTTACCTCTGTAAATATTATATTTTTTGTTGCATTAATAAAACTTGTGAAAGTGGTGTTAAATTTACAAGGTGTCAAGAGTGAAATTATTTCAATTCTTTTCACAATCAAACGAATAACATAAAAGAATAGTGCGCGAGGGATTAGCAGAGCATTCCGCGATATCATAACAAAATTAGTAACTTTCACGCTTCCACGCTTCTCCTATTAAAATCATATCCATACCATTTTCCAAAAATAGAAGCTATTACTGTCCAAGCCATAGATAAAAACTTTTTTTTAATGAAATAAAATAATATATCAAAGTTTTATATAAAAATGTTTTACCAGATCCACCAGGATGATCTATAAAATGTATTTTAGTGTTATCATCATGTATTATTTTATTGAAAATAAATTTTTGGTCGTTGTTTAATTTAACATACATACATTCATACTCTTGTTTACAAGTGTTGAATTATTGTAAATATTATATCTAGACCTAATCACCTAATGTATGATACTAGTGGCGCCACCTATTCGTACTCTGGAGGCGCGGCCTACTCGAGGCACGCAAGCGCCGTGCGCACAGAATCTCTCTCTCTCTCTCTCTCTTGTCGACCGTCATGTAGTGCAGACGTAGCACACGTATCCAACACATGTATCCAACTTATCCTTATTATACTTCTTTATTAATTAAAGCCGTCTAACATTCACTTATTTATTATCCACAATACCTCAACATTACAACATGGTAGCAGACCGTGGTTGTCCGGTAATGTATTTTTTCTTCTACGTGTACTTTCGAGTCGTGTAGAGAAAACAAGTGTTAAAAATTAAAAAGTGGAAAATCGAGAAAAATATAAGTCGAAAGAAGAAACTGAAGATGTCAAGAAGTGATTTATGCAACAGGAATCAAAGATTAATGTTGAAAAGTGAATTATGCAGACCGATTAGAATTCCCAGTCAGAGCACGCGGCGGAGCACCAGTACAGAGCACGTGGCGAATTTTGAGGTTAAACACGTTGCAAATGGAAAACGAACAAAGTTAAATAACAAAGAAATAGTGCTGAATATTAAATTGAGAAATATATTTAGAAAAAGTTTTGTACGAGGAATTAAACAAGTCGTGCTGTTAAATAAAATTATTGAAATAAATTGGAAATCAAGAGAGATAGAAATGGCGAGACAAGCAAAATTTGAAGATATTGTTATAAAAATTTCGATGGAGAAAATTACTCAAGTTGGAAAATTAGATTGATGATGCTGTTGGAATACAAAGAGTGTAAAGATCCTGCAGACAGATTAAGAAATAACGACGAAGACGAAGCACAATGGAAGAAAAAGGACTTAAAAGCAAGAACGATTTTAGTGAGTACAATAATAGACAAGCAGTTAGAATACTTAAAAAACTGCACAACTACTCGTGAGATGATAACTCAGTTCGACAAGATATATTTGACGCAATCCACGTCATTACAAATAATATGTAGAGGAAAACTGGAAGAAATCAAACTCAAGAATTATGATTGAGTAGATGAATTTTTGTGGAATTCGAAAAGGCAGTGAATGAGTTCAAGGCAGTTGGTGAAAATATAGAAGAAGCCGAAAAGATGAGATACTTAATTCGAGCATTACCACCAAGCTACAGCTACATTGAAGATTTCATAGACGTCATACCGGAGCAACAAAGGACAGTAGACTATGTCAAATCTAAAATTAAAGAAAAGAACATGTCAAAAAATGAATTTGATAAAAAAGGTAATATGAGTACTTTTACAGCTAAGTTCGAAGGGAAATGCTTTTTCTGTGGAAAAACTGGCCACCGACAAAAGGACTGTTGGAGTCAAAAGAGTCAACAGGGCAACAGGGGCAGAGGTGCCCAATGAGGTCGTCCAAATTATGGACAGAGGCAACAGCCGAGGCAGAGTCGCTCAATCTGGCAGAGGGCGAGGCGTAGGTCGACATCCAGATCAACAGAGAGGCGAAGCTTCTAGTGAACAACGCTCAGCAACAACTACAGAAGCAGACTCAACTGAAGCTTGGGTAACACAAGTAGTTAATCCGGAAATTAATCAGGTAACAGGATGCGAATTTAACCAAAACTGTACCGCATTACTATGGTCATTAGACAGTGGGTGCACTGATCACATAGTACAAAATGATAAATTTTTTGATAATTATGTAAACTTGAAAGAACCTATAAATGTTAAATTACCAGATGGAAAAATCTTAAAAGCTACGAAAGTAGGCAACATAGAAGTACAGTTCAAAAATTATTATAACGTTTCAAACATTGTTTTAAATAATGTATACTATGTAAACGGAATTAAGCAAAATTTATTAAGTTTATCTAAAATAACTCAAAATTGTACAGTACTAGCCAGAAATGAAAATGCCAAAATTTATAATAAATATAGAAAGTTACTAGCTATTGCATATAAAAAGGAAAATGTGTACTTTATGAAAAGTTTTGTAAACAAAAGCATACCAAATGAAACATATGTAAATAACGTAAAATTAACTGAAAAAGAGAGATGGCACAGGGCATTAGGCCACGTCAATTTTTAATATCTAAACAAATTAGTAAATGATAAATTAGCAATAGGATTGCCAAGTAAAATAGAAAATATCGATATGAAATGCGCAAACTGCATTGAGAGTAAAATGTCAAATGTACCATTTAAAAATGACAGATCAAAAACTAGTGAAATTTTGGAATTAATACATACGGATCTAAATGGACCACATAACACTATAGGTTATGGTGGTGAAAAATACTTTCTAACCTTTATAGACGATTACAGTAAATGCACTAGAATTTTTTGTATTAAAAACAAGTCAGAAACTGCAAGTTGCTTTATAGAATTTGTCAATCAAGTTGAAAACATTTTGAATAAAAGAGTAAAAAAGTTACAATGTGACAATGGAAAAGAATATTTAAACAAAGATATTTATGAGTTTATTAAATTCAAAGGGATTCAATTACAACCTTGTCCACCCTACGTCCATGAATTAAATGGCGTAGCGGAAAGATAAAATAGGTCAGCTATGGACATAGGTACGTGTTTGATTAGAGAAGCTAGGATACATAGGAGATACTGGCAGGAAGTAATGAAAACCGTAGTTTTACTTAAAAAATAGAACGATTGCTAACACAAAAGAAAACAAGACTCCTTATGAAATATTCTTTGGCAAAAGGCCAAATGTTCAACACTTAAAAATTTACGGTAGTAGAGTTTTGTAAGAGTCCCAGAAGCGTTAAGACAAATCAAATGGGATAATAAAGCAGAATTAGGCGTACTAGTAGGATATACCGAAAATGATTATAGAGTTCTTGTAAATAATAGAGTAATTAATGCTAGACACGTTGAAGTCGTTGAACAAAATATTGAATTAATTTGCTTAGAAAAATCTGATGATGAAAAGGATCGTGTAATTGTAAATTTAGAAAATGAAGGGTACGAAAATAATCAATCTCCTTCTACTACGATTCCCGAGTCTGGTAGAGGAGAAGAAATATATAGTGATGATGTTAATAATAATCAAACAAACAACGAAAATTGTGAGAATTTTGAAAGTAACGAATCCGAAACTAATAGACAAGATCTAAAAGTACCGAGAAAATCTGACAGAAAGAAAAGATTTGGAAATCCCGTTTCACACTTTATTTATGTAAATTATGTAGATGCGAATACTCCTAGTATTCGAGGAGGCGTTAAACTCAAAAGAAAGTCATGAATGGCAAATTGCAATGTATAAAGAGATATCAAGCTTAGTTAAAAATGACACATGGGAAATTGTAGATAGACCTATAGATAAAGAAATAATTGATGTTAAATGGGTTTATAAAAGGAAAAATGATAACACATATAAAGCTAGTTGTTAGAGGCTTTCAACAAAAAGAATACGTTGAAAATGTTTATTCTTCTGTAGGAAAAATGCAAACATTAAAAATTTTTTTGTCTTATTCTTGTAAAAATAAATTGTTCATAGAACAAATGGACGTAGAAACGGCGTTCTTGAATGGGAATGTGAAATCCGAAGTGTATGTGAATGTACCGAAGGGCTATGAAGTTGAAAAAAACAAAGTTTGTAAACTACGAAAAGCGTTGTACGGACTCAGGGAAAGCCCTCGAGCATGGTATGAATTTTTTAACGAATATGTAAAAAGGTTAAATTTTGAGAGAAGTAAGTATGATTACTGTTTGTATTTGAACAATACAGGCCAAGATCCAATATATATACTAGTCTTTGTAGATGATTTGTTAAGTAGTTGCAGAGACAAAATTAAAATAAATGAAATAAAAGATAATTTAATGCAAAAATTTTCAATGAAAAATCTTGGAAAAATTGGACAATATATAGGAATAGACATAGATTATAGTGAAGATAGAAGTAAGATGACTTTAAGTCAAACTAAATATATTGAATCTTTGACCAAAAAATACAATCTGGAGAATGCAAAATTGTATGATACTCTAATGGAAACTAATCTTAAGTTAGATCAAGCTAGCGAAAGCGACGAAACTATAAAGTACAGAAATTTGATAGGAGAATTGTTACATATAAGTACAGGCACTAGGCCAAATATAGCATTCAGCGTAAATTATTTGAGTCGATATCAAAGTTGTTACGATGAAACACACTTGAAATACGCTATGAGAATTTCGAAGTATTTAGTCAAAACAAAAGACCTAAAATTAACGTATAATTCTAACCATGAAAGTAGCGAAATATTAGACTGCATGGTAGACTCTGACTATGCGGGCGACAATGTAGACAGAAAATCAACAACAGATTTTATAGTAAGATTATTTGGAAATTTAGTTTTTTGGAAAACTCATAAACAGAATACGGTTAGAAAATGTTCGATTTTTGCGGAATATACAGCTATGTCAGAAGCAGTGACTGTTGAGGATTCATCTCCAAAGGCGAGCTTGCTCGAGCTCGAACCAAGCCGAGCACGCTCGAGCTCGACCGCAAGCGAGCATGCCCGAGCTCGACCGAAGGCGAGCACGCTCGTGCTCAATGTTAAACAAGGCGAGCATGCTCGAGCACGATGTTCAATAGGCGAGCCCGCTAGGGAGCGCGCCCCTACTTCTCTCTCCACGCGGCCCTCTTACCGCCCCTCTCTCTACCAGGCACGCCGGCAGCACTTCGCAACACCGGCCGGCAGCATCAGTTCTAGCGCGACGGCCAGAGAGAGTGCATCAACACACTGTACGCCCAGAGGCACGACGGACACGCTTGAATAAAACCACATTTAATCTGCACACGGAAGTTGTTTATTGGCGAACCAGCCCACTTCCCGATCCTTCATTAAAACCTCACGAAACATTTGGTCCTTCGAGCCGGATTGTGGGAGAGCATCAGCACGCCATGGCCACAGCGAGGAGAACCCTTTCTACTATGCCCTACGTCTACTCTCGAGTGGCGTAGGACTAGTCTTCTCTTCTGCAGGTACGCATCAAAGTGTTCGAGGTCGTGAGTGCCGATACAGTCGCATGCTCACGCATGCCGACTGCGCGCGTACGTTGCTGTCTCTCTCGTTTGTTTCGCCGTCGCGCGCACTCGGAAGCCAACCTCTAAGGCTTCCTAGGGGAAATAGCAAATTCAATTGCTATTTTCCCCATTTCTGAAAACGCCTTGGAGTGTGCGTTGTTATCGACTCCAAGACGTCGCCAAGAGCGTGCGCTGTAAAGCCAGCTCTAGAATCACCGCGTTCGTACGGTGATCGGCAGCCATCTTGTCGTACTCAAAGCAACAAGTGGCAACTTTCTCATCAGAGCCACGGTTAAGCCAGCTCTAGAATCATCGCGATCGTACGATGATCATTTAATCGTTGCCGGCTATTGCAACGATTCGAAAAGGGGTTCACGCCTCTCAATTCACGGACCACCCACGTGGAGCGTACACGCTACGGGGTCCACATCAGTCAAGCCAAGGAGTACCCGCGTGCAGCGTACACGCTACGGGGCTCACACGAGTCAAGCCACGAAGTACCCGCGTGGACATCGCTCGCTACAACATCAAGGAGCGAGGCGTTCATCGGGCATACCGGGAGATTTCCTCGAAGGAGGAAGAGACATCTGCAAGTGAACGACCATAAGGACGAGTGACGTCCAGGACGCCGCGAACGTCGTTGCCAAGCATAATTGGAGTGGACGAGTCCATTTTCATTAGCCAGGGGGCGCATCAGCGGAACAGAGCTGTACACGAACGAGTCCAGCTGCTTCGCTCGCTCCAGCCGGTTGAGTCCATCTGCATCGCGCTAGGATTGCGCTCGGATGCTACGTCCTAATACTTGAACACACGTATCGTTCCAATTTTATTTATTTATTTGTGCGACTTTTCGTCTAGTCATTTTAGTCTCTTCATGCAATTCAAAGAGAATTTAATGATCTCTATTTAATGTAAAGACTACTTTAATTAAAATTGAGTACATTTAATTTGAGATTAGAACTATTTAATTTGGGTTGAGTTTATTATAAAATTAATTATAATATTTAACTTGTCTTGAGAAAGTTGAATGCAATATCTGACTTAGCAAATACTTATATTATGTGACCTTGCAGTTTCATTGGACGACGACTGCACATAATAAGAGGTTTCGTTGCTTTCAACTGAGAATCACAACTGATGCATTGCTGACTCAATTGCTGACTGCGCTGCAGGGATAGCTGAATACATCGTCGGCAGTAATTTCACTTCGTGCAGTCAACGCTGTGGATCATCAACTGATTCACCGTGGGAACGTTAGCAGACGCCCTCAACGTCGCATCTTCAAGCGAATATCTACGTTCATACTATCATAAGTATTATAACCTAGGCTAAGGCTTAATTGTAACAATTTTCACTTATGGTTACTCTACTTTCGAGTGGGTAAACATAGTTAACTCAATACCTAGGTTAAACAGTCAAAACTCTAGTCTGATTATTTTGATCTTAAATGGAGGGACTACATAATAGACAACTGTTACTCCAAGCTAGGATTAATAATTCATTTCAAAATTTCAAATCTAAGGGTAAGGATAACATGACGGAAGGTTATGCGGAATCATGTCTCGCCGGACTTGAAGCAAATTATGCGACGTTTCAGCTACATCACGAGTCAGTTCTGAAGCTCGAGGCTCTTGATAAAAATCACGCCTATTTTACAACTAACCTCTGTGATTTGGTTGAGGATAGCTTTTATGTCCGTCGAGGAGAATTTCTTGATTTTTGAAAGGCTGTTAGAACTAGAGATGCCAATCAAGGCTCCTCCGATTCGAATGTTGCCCCAGTTGCCACTAGTCCTGCTCATGCAACTAACGTTTCGTTTCAATCTTTACCGAAGGTAGGTTTACCAAAGTTTTCGGGGAAATTCTCGGATTGGGAAAATTTTAGAGACGCCTTTCGTTCAGTCATACATCGTCGCAAAGACTTAACGCCTGTTCTAAAATTGCATTATCTTCGCACTCACCTTACAGGTGAAGCACTTGAGAAAATTAAATCTCTTCCAATTTTTGGTGATAATTATGACCGAGCATGGATAGCTTTAATCGAATATTACGAGAATCAACGTCGCATTGTTAGCTCTCACATCTCAGAAATCTTTTCAGTTAAATCCATGAAGGCAGATTCTTCGTCGGAAATCAAACGGATTTATAGGGAAATTTTCAATCCCATCGCTAGTCTGACCTCTCTAAATAGAGCGGCTTCTTTAGGTAGTGATTTAATTGTTCATTTTACGCTGAATCGTCTTGACTTAAATAATCGTAAAGAATGGGAAAAGTATCTAGGTGATAGTGTCGATCCACCGACAATGGAGCAACTTCAAGCTTTTCTTCGTAGTGAAACCCTCACTCTAGAGGCCATCGAAGCTGGCACTAGATCGTCTTCAACAAATAATTCAAAAGCTCAATCCACAAATTCAAAACCTCGTAAATCAGAGCATGACAATGCTCAGGCGGTTTATTCGCTTCAAACCTCATCTTCGAACCCAACAAAAAAGAAATGTTCGATTTGTAATCAACATCATTTTACAAATAGATGTGAACGATTTCTCAATAAAACGATTCCTGAGCGAAAGGAATTGATCAGATCTTCTAATCTTTGTTACAATTGTTTAGGGAAGCACAACGTCAGAAGTTGTACTTCTACGTACCGATGCATCCTTTGTAAATCTAAGCATCACACTTTGGTGCACACTGACAGCAGTCAAGTAATCAGTTCGCCGCAGACTGATCAGATTGACTCAGTGTCCGGCACCACTAATCCAAACTGTAGCAACGTTGTCGTTTCCAATGACTTTCAACTTGCCTCACAGCCAGTCTCCCTTAATAGTGGAGTAAGTACTAAAAGTACTGGAGTACTTTTGGCTACCGCTAGGGTTAACGCCCTTGGTCCTAACGGAACCAAAATACAAGTTCGTGCGTTCATCGACCCCGGATCTCAAATCTCACTTGTTACACAAGCTTTGTGTAACTTGCTCTCATTAGATTGTAGAACCAGTCATACGCACATTCAAGGTATAGGCGAAAAGACAGCTGCTGTTTCTTCTAAGGTAGCTTGTCTTTCTATACAACCTCACTTTGTTTCAAATTTCTCTCTAAAGGTTGACTCTATAGTTTTGCCAAAACTCTCAACCTATAAGCCCCCTCGTAGGTGGTAATTCTAATTTCGAATACTTAAGAGGGCTGCAACTAGCAGACCCCATGTATCTCGAGCCTTCACGTATCGATATTCTACTCGGTGTAAGCGCTTATGTGCAAATCATTGAAAATCAAATTGTTAAGGGCCAAAATCTTCAGCCGATAGCACTTAGTTCCAAACTCGGATGGCTCTTGACAGGAAATCTCTCTTTTTCACCTTCAAAAATAGGGCTAGAATCAATATCTCTTCATTGTTCAGACAGCTGCGAGCATGAAGCCAAACTTTTGGAGCTCGTACATGATTTTTGGAGGGCGGAGGAGATAGTCACTGACAAAAAATCTTACTCACCTGACGAACAAGCATGCGAGGATTTTTATCGAAAAACAACTCGTCAAGATGAAGCAGGCCACTATATAGTAAGTCTACCTTGGAAAAGTCGAGACCAGTTGACGCCTGCTCATCTCGAGAGCTCTCATTCTGCCGCGCTACGCGCACTTAATCGTCTCGAAGCAAGCTTCGCTAAAGACTAAAAAGTGAAATTAGCTTATACTGAATTCATAAAGGAATATATTGACTTAGGTCACATGTCACTCTCTTCGAATTTTGATTCATTATCTAACAACTCTCAAGCATTCTTACCACATCATGGGGTGTGGAAGGAAACGAGTACAACTACCAAATTACGTACAAAGTAAGAGTAAATCTAAATCAGGAGTTTCGGTCAATGATCTTCTTCACATTGGACCTAATCTTCTTCAAAATCCCGTCGCTTTGATATATGCTTGGCGTAGATACAAGATCGCTCTTTCAGATGACGTGGAGAAAATGTTCAGACAAATTGGTGTCGAACAATTTGATCAACCCTATCAGTAGATCTTATGGCGTTTTAACAAGAGTGAACCCATTCAAGTTTATCGACTAACCACAGTAATATATGGATTGGCCTGTTCGTCCTTTCTAGCTATACGCACACTCTTGAGACTAGCCGAAGATTATGGCAAAACTTATCCGATCGCTGCTGAAGCTGTTCGCTCAGAAATGTATTCTGATAATGTGCTATCGGGTGCACATTCGTTAGAAGAAGCTTTACTTAAACAAGAGGAGTTAATCCAACTCTTTAAACAAGGTCATCTTAATCTTCGTAAGTGGACTTCAAATAATGCTGAATTACTCACGGCTTTACCGTCGCATATGTTAGCTGCAGATGCAATCGCTTTATTTGACTCCGAAGCATCTGTACCAATTCTAGGTATAGATTGGCAACCTAACCCAGACTACTTTAGTTTTCATACAGAAAATGCTCCTTCTGACTCGCCCTTTACCAAACGCACCATTCTTTCAAGAATCGCTCGAATCTTCGATCCCATGGGATGGTTGGCTCCTGTTGTAATAACCGCAAAGATTATTATGCAGTCTCTGTGGATTCTTAAGGTTAGTTGGGATGAAGAACTTCCTCTCGATATCTCCAATCGGTGGCAGTCTTGGTTGCAAGAACTTCAATATATAAGTCACATCAGAATCCCACGTTAGAGTGGATACACTCTACAATTCGAATTTCTGGAAATCCACGGATTCGCAGACGCATCTAAGTTTGCGTATGGTGCAGTTGTCTACCTGCGCTTAATCCGTACACAAGAAGTGATCGTCACTCTTCAAGTGGCTAAAACGCGAAAAGCTCCACTTAAGACGCTAAGCATACCTCGTTTAGAACTTTACGCAGCGTTGCTACTTGCTCGCCTCGTTCAAATGTTTATCGAAGCTTTCCCAATAAAGGTTGAGAGTGTTCACCTTTGGTCAGATTCAGTGGATGTACTTTTTTGGCTGAAAGACCACCCTTCAAGATGGGGTGTTTTCGTGGCTAATAGGTGCTCAGAGATTCACACTCTACTGCCCGATGCATATTGGCATCATGTCAGATCAGCAGATAACCCCGCTGACGTCATATCACGAGGAATTGAGCCCTTAAAATTAGCCTCGCATAATCTCTGGTGGAAAGGTCCCGTTTGGCTTTCTGATAGCGTTGAACCACGGGGAAGATCTCATGACGAGCTCAACTTTACCGTTAATAGTCTTAATCTTCAACCTAGTTACACTCTAGTCGCTAGTAAGAGCACCACAAATTCTGTTGAGAACACTCCAGAAGTTTTGAGTCTTATTAATGAGTACTCTTCATTGGATAAATTGTTACGAATGGCTTCGTACTGCTTTAGATTCATTAATCGAATCTGTACCAAAGTAGTGCGTACGACGTCTTCAAATTCCGGCGTTAGGCCTCTTTCTGTCTTTCAATCCCTGCTATGCCATCACGCTCCAACTTCTAAGGAGGTTAGTGCTAGTGAGATTGGAAACACCAAAAATTGTTTGATCCACTTAATTCAGACAGCTTATTTTAAGTCTGAATTTCAACAACTATCTAGAGCAGGAAAACTTTCGTCTAAAAGCACACTTTTACGCCTCGCTCATTCGCAGTGAGCTCACACCTCCAGCTAAGTGGCCTCTCGCCCGTGTCATCGCCATCTATCCAGGAAGTGATGGAATCACCCGCGTGGTCGATCTGCGCACGGCCACCACAACGCTACGTCGCCCCATCGCCAAGGTCATACACCTGCAACCGCAGAATTGAGAACCGTTCGCCAGTTTGGCGAAGGTGGGCGGAATGTTGAGGATTCATCTCCAAAGGCGAGCTTGGTCGAGCTCGAACCAAGCCGAGCACGCTCGAGCTCGACCAAGGCGAGCACGCTCGAGCTCAACTGCAAGCGAACACGCCCGAGCTCGACCGAAGGCGAGCACGCTCGTGCTCAATGTTAAACAAGGCGAGCATGCTCGAGCACGATGTTCAATAGGCGAGCCCGCTAGGGAGCGCCCCACTACTTCTCTCTCCGCACGGCCCTCTTACCGCCCCTCTCTCTACCAGGCACGCCGGCAGCACTTCGCAACGCCGGCCGGCAGCATCAGTTCTAGCGCGACGGCCGGAGAGAGCGCATCAACACACTGTACGCCCAGAGGCACGACGGACACGCTTGAATAAAACCACATTTAATCTCCACACGGAAGTTGTTTATTGGCGAACCAGCCCACTCTCCGATCCTTCATTAACACCTCACGAAACAGTGACAGAACTATTATTTATAAGAAACTTGTTGAGTGAATCGTTTCACGTAAAATTTGAAAATGCCATAAAAATATACAAAGACAACTCAGATGCAGTAGCAATAGCAAAGTTCGGAAATTTTACCAAAAATTCGAAGCACATCGAAGTGCAATATCATTACATTAACGAAAATTACGAAAATGGAATTATAAATATTGTTAAAATTGATTCAATCTGTAATATAGCTGATATCTTAACTAAGAGTTTAGACAAGAAAAAATTTGTTAAAAATAGAACAGCGTTAAAATTGATTTAAAATTGTAAACAAAAGTTCAACAAAGAAAATGTAATTATGACAAGAAAATTTTGTAAAGGTCTAGAGTATAAATTTAAAGAGCCGTGTTGAATTATGGTAAATATTATATCTAGACCTAATCACCTAATGTATGATACTAGTGGCGCCACCTATTCGTACTTTGGAGGCGCGGCCTACTCGAGGCGCGCAAGCGCCGTACGCACAGAATCTCTCTCTTGTCGACCGTCATGTAGTGCAGACGTAGAGCACATGTATCCAACTTATCCTTATTATACTTCTTTATTAATTAACTCCGTCTAACATTCACTTATTATCCACAATACCTTAACATTACAACAACAAGAACTGTTCTTTTATTTTATCAATAAATCTCTCTAAACGGAAAGAAATTTGGAATTAAGAGACTCCATCGTCGGACTTCTATGATGTCCGAAAGTCTCGGTGTTTGTAGATATTAAATTTCGCATTTATTTAGTGCCGAATTGGAGTGCCCGCACCTCGAGCTGGACGTACAGAACCTCAAATTTCTCGGATATATCGTAACTAGACGTTGGAAGTGTGAGATTTCCGACTTGGAGATTGGTGTAGTGGGGCGGGGTTGGAGATTCAAAGCACGCGCGGTGGTTGGCTGCCAGGCACGCACACGCGCTGGAGGGGGAAGCAACTGACTCAGCGGTTGTATCGCACTAATCTCCAAGTTGGAACTCACACTTCCAACGTTGAGTTACGGTATATCAGAGAAACCTCGAGGCTCTGCATATCTAATCTAGAGTTCAATCGCGCTATGGCTTGTAATGGGCGACGTCCGGCTTTCTGGGAGGTGTAGCCAGTCCAAATTTCTTTCCGTGTAATTTACCAAGTTAATAAAAAACGGGAATTCGACCGTAGCGAGGAGTACCTGATTAGTTCAGCAATGCGCTTTTGTTCCTTCATTACTATTTAATAAAAAGATCTAATTCCTTTTCTTATATCATTTATTTTTTATTATATGTCCGAGATATATTAGGGATATATTATATGTCCGAGTTACATTAGCGATATTCACAAGGGCCAGTTCGATCATAGTGCAATGATTCGATAAATCCATATTCCCTAGTAGAAAAAATTTGTGTGCCGCAGAGTGCTTAAGGTGGCTCCGGCGTTTTTTTAAAAACATAAGAATCTAAAATAAAAATCTAGTCAAAAGCTGAAATTCCAAGCTATTTAATGGATTGTGTCCCGAATAGGGTCACCGACTAAATGAAAAAGGAAAATAATGTTGAAATTCGTTGAAATTCGTACTTTTAATACAGGCTCTTATGGGAGAAGAACAATTTTTAAGTATTAATCTTCCTGTTGTGAGTTGAAAATACATAAGTTCTTCAAAAACAAACGTGTAAATAATTATTTATTATCTATAGTTTACAATGATGTATTGAAAACTGACTATCACCGATCAAATTTTCAAGAAATCTTTATGCATAAAATAAAGAACCGTTTTTCCTATGTATAGCATACACTAGTAGGGCCATAACATTTGACCAGTGCATGAATAACTTTCTTATTTTCTAACGTTGCAGGGTGCTCAAATGGTTAAGAATACCTTACAACTTGTCATTAACTAAATGTTATTACAATTTCGTCGATTCTCTAAGTAAAAATACAATGCACCCTAAAAGCCCCCCCAATGATACGGCCCAGCGCGCCGGAGCCACCTTAAGTGTGTGGAACTGTGCAAATCTGTGCCAAAGTATGTCAAACTATGCCAAACTGTGTGAATCTGTGCTCAAGTAGGTAGATTTTGGACATTTTGCACAGGTTTAGCACAGATTGACACACTTTTGCACATTTTAGCACAGTTTGGCATATTTTAGCACAGTTTGGCACATTTTAGCACAAAAAGCTTTTAGGCATTAAAAATAAATTTAGCTTGATTATTTGGCACAGTTGTGCACAGTTTAACATACTTTGACACAGTTGGACACAGTTTGGCACAAGATTAGCATACCTTAACACAAATTATTGCTCAATTTTTAAAATAATAACAATCATATATTATTAAGAATATCAAGTATTTTCTACAACCGTTTATAGTCATTAGACTCAAAAATTTTTAATGACTGAAAATCATTTGAGTTTAGCTATAGTCAAGTGTGTCCATTTATTTCTAATTGAGCTTAATTATACTTAAATATTAAAAATTGTTGTTAATAATAAATTATTTCTATTTTTTTACTTCTGTTAGTTTAATAAGTCAATAATAGTGTGTGCTAAATTGTGCCAAATTTTTACACAAAGGAAATATTTTAGTTTTTTGGGTTATCTTTCAACCTTTGTAGTTCCTCGAGTTTTATAGATATTAAAATCGGGTACGACCTATTTTCTTCATCTTAAAAAGACATTTTATTTTCACTCGGCCATCGATTGATTTATTTAATTACAAGCAAAGATACAGCTCTTTAAAAATGATCGATTTTCGAAAATCGTGATGTTGGCACGCCTGTAACTTTTTTCTATTAAAATCGATTAGGCTCATATGTTAGGCGGGAAAAAAAGTTTTGACTTTCTAAAAAACGAGCTAATTAGTTTCGTTTGGTTTTTTGAATATTTGGAAAAGTTACAAATTTTTCAAAATAGCTGTTTTACGTATACGTAACCATTAAGGGCGTGTTACACCTAGTGGCTTCTGAGGCCAAAATCAGCTGAATCGATGGATTTTCACAGGTCTAAATTATTTGAAATTCATGTATTTATTGCCCGAAGAGTTAAAAATATTAAAAATATTTTATTAAATAATTTTAAAATTCTAAAAACGACAACAAAAACTCTCAAAATTAAGCAATTATAAGTGGTTTTTCAATTTTTAAAAATACTTAATCAAATAATTTTAATATGTCCAACTCGTCGGGCCATTACTGCATGAATTTTAAGTAATTTATTTATTTTTTTTTTAAAAAGGCCTCAGAAGCCACAATGTTTATGACCCCCTTTAATACGTAAAACACAAATCATCAGTTGCTTGTTTGAGCTTCCGCAGCAAAATTTATATTGATACATATTTTTACTATCCTATTTTTTTAAACATTGTTTATATATCTATAAGAGCTCTCTTGTCTGTAACGGTTCTGTTTCTTTTTCCATGAAAGATTATATCCGGGATCCAATATCCATAGATTATGTTTTCTGTAGATTCATTGTTTATTTGAAACAACAATTTAAGCAATGAAAATTGATCTATCTTTCAGCCTTTAACACAGCTCTGAGGTATAGATACAGTAAGGAACAGATACAAATAATAATGTAGATCACTATATCTATATTCATATGAGGAACAGAAAGAATAAGAAGGAACATTCGAGTTGTTCTTGCATGAAAATCTAACAGGAATAAAGTAAAAATTTATGATTATTATTATAGTAGTATTAAAACTATTTTTTTCTAATATGATCAAACTGTTTATATTTTTGTTATATTTTAGGTTTCATTGGATAGCTGCAAAAGACATTGAAGCTAGAGCTAGAAAGTTAAAGAGTAGATTCGAAGCTTCTGACACTATACCGCAACCATTTAAATATCATTCATATAAACCTCTTGATGAATCAACAATCGAAATTAAAGTTCCATCATTCGACAATGAATCAAAAAGCTAAGATTCAATGAATATTTTTTTACTGTTTTAAATACTTGTTAAAAAAAATTTGCAACTGTTATAAGCTAGATCGAAATTCGAAAAAAATAATTATTTTAATAATTTTTTTATTAAAAGTGCCATACCATGATCAATCATCGTAAATTATTTTTTATTCCTCAGTAATTTATTTTTGTACCATACTTTATAATTATTGAAAATAAAGCTGTTTCAATGCACGTAAATGTAAGTATTAAGATAAATTTTGCTGCGGAAACTCAAACAAGCAACTGATGATTTGTGTTTTACGTATTAAGGCGTATCTTACACATAGTGGCTTCTGAGGCCCTTTTAAAAAAAATTATTCCATGGATTTTCATGGGATAAGTTCTTAATTACTTAAAATTCATGCAGTAATGGCCCGACAAGTTGGAAATATTAAAATTATTTGATTAAGTATTTTTAAAAATTGAAAAACCACATAATTGCTTAATTATAAGAATTTTTGTAATTTTTGTTGTCGTTTTTAGCATTTTAAAATTATTAAAATATTTTTAATATTTTTAACTCTCGGGCAATAAATACATAAATTTCAAGCAATTTAGACCCGTGGAAATCCATCGATTCAACTGATTTTGGCCTCAGAAGCCACTAGGTGCAACACGCCCTTCATGGTTACATATACGTAAAACAGCCATTTTGAAGAATTTGTAACTTTTCCAAATATCCAAAAAACCAAACGAAACCCCTTGGCTCGTTTTCTAGAAGATCAAAACTTTTTTTCCCGCCTAATATATGAGCCTAATCGATTTTGATAGAAAAAAGTTACAGGGGTGCCACCATCGCGATTTTCGAAAATCGATCGTTTTTAAAAAGCACTATTTTCACTGTTTTTACAGCTTTAATTACACATAACTTTTTTCAGTGATCTATTTCCATCTTCATCAAGATCGCAGTTTAAAGGTAACATTTTTTACAAATCTTTTAGCCTTTTGTGAGGGATATTGATACTGTCGCATTCGTCTTAAGCATATTTTGAATGGCGTTCTGTCAAGTATAAATTAGCAAAATAATTGGCATCGATCTGCAAAAATTCTGAGTAATTCTACTTACAATTTGCAAACTTTTTCCCATTTAATAGGCTATACAAAAAGTTTAAAGTTTTCTAGTTAAAAAATCATAAAAATTGAAGTTTTATTAAAAAATTCCAAATTTTCAATTAATTGTAACTTTAGAATCACGAGAAATTTTTTGCTCTAAAAAACTTTATATTTGGATTTTGGAGCTAATTTGGAATAAGTAAAAAAATTTTGAGCAATTTAAAATTTTGAGCTAAACAATTGACACGAAGTTACTTTTGTATATATATACTATTCATACCCGTAACTTTGACGATCTACAGTTTCTTTCGCCACAGTCTTGCGCGCTTGACTAAAGAAATAATCCCCTCTCTAGGTAGAAGGTACTAATATAGATCCTCAAAAGTACCATTTCGTACCTATGGCACTTTGAGGATAATCCTCAAAGGGCCGAAAAATCCTCAAAGTATCGGTATGTTGCTGAATAGAATCCTCAAAGGATGCAAAAGATATATATATATATATATATATATATATATATATATATATATATATATATCTATCTTACTATACTATATAGTTGTAAGCTGAATTGAGTCGTTAACCCTCCGCGTCCCTCCGCGTCCCTCCGCGTCCCTCCGCATTGTCCCTCCGCATTATCCCTCTAATGACAATTATCTGTAATACAGAAGACACTTCTGTCGACAACTTTTACATCGCTCCGTTGTCAGTTCTTCACCTCGATACACAAATAACAGGCTGCTTTCTGAAAAAAAACTATGCCACCCTCCTGCCGTCAGCGCAAGAAGCGCGTTCGCGCATTTATTATAATGCGCGCCTTTTCTCCGCAATTAACGAGACCAATTAATTACAGAGCAACTTTTTGAAAGGAAACTTCTTAATTATTCAAATCAAGGATAACGCCAAACTCACGCGAGCGCAGCGCGGCGTATGCGCATTCATTTGACAGTTCAATTACGAGTCGAACGCTGTCCGTATTTTTTCTTCCCAAAGAAAAGTGCAGCAACTGCAAACAGAGCATGAGAAAACGGCGAGAGACGGATTGAGTGCCTTCGTTAGTTCTTTCTCTCCCCCTCTCTCTATCTCTCTCTTCTTCTCTCTCTCTTATATATATATATATATATATATATATATATATATAGTGTAGGAGAGGCGTTGCCGAGCTCGTTCTCGAACATCTTGCGTCATCATCCTTTTCTACGTTAAAAGTAAATAAACAGAAATGTAGTAAAAATAAAAATTTAGAGTATGAATCATATTTTGGTAATATGAGTTATGTTTGTAAATTTTGTTCGGCAGTGTATTGGAAAGAAGAAAATAATAAATCAATTTGTTGTAGTAAGGGTAAAATAATTTTGTCTCCGCTAAGTATATATAATGAAACACTAAAAAATCTATTATTATATGATAACAATTTTCGAACTTTAATCAGATATTATAATAACTTATTTTGCTTTGCTACATTTAGTGCAAACGTAAAATACGAAATGAAAAAAGCTATTTATAATTTAAAAATCTAAAGACAAGTTTGTCATATAACGCCAAATACTTTATTACCAAAAAAAATGCAAAACCTTCGTGTGGTCAATTATATACATATGATGACAATACTGCAATTGAAATGAAAATAAAGAGTCATAAAGATTTAACTCAAGAACATTTAAAATTATTGGCTGAAGTTTTAAATAGTAATCCTTATGCTAAACAATATAAATATTTACACGAAATAACTAATACAGAGAAACTTTCAAATTATAAATTATATTTTGTTCGTAAGAATAATAATCAAAAATATAATTATACTAAACCATTAACGTCGGAATGTGCAGCTATAATTATTTCCAAATCAGGAATCCCTCATAATTATGATCTATACGTTTATTCGAAAAATAGTTCTAATGAAAATGAATACACATATTTAAGTAAATTATCACATCATGTTGACCCAATGGTATTTCCATTATTTTTTCCTTCAGGAGATTTAGGCTGGAGTATTGGTTATACTAAAAAACCATGTGATTCAAAAGAAAACCTTCTAACAATATTACAGCACTATTCTTGTAGATTAGCTTACAGACCAAATTCAGAAAATTTCAATCCACTTTTATTTGAAGGGAGACTAACCCAACAATTCTTTTTACATGCCTATATTATGATAGAAAACAATAGAATGAATTATGTTAGGCAGAAACAAAAAAAATTACGTACTGAATGTTATCAAGGTTTGAGGGATCATGTTATAAATAGTGCATTAAATATATCAGAAAATTTTGGAAAAAAAAGAAAGACTAGGAAATATTTTTGTACTACCAGCAACTTATATAGGTAGTCCTAGATATATGCAGCAACGGCAATCAAGATGCAATGGCAATAGTAAGAAATATTGATCGACCTGATTTATTTATAACTATGACGTGTAATCCTAAGTGGAAAAAATTAAAAAATGTATTAACGACATTTCCCATCGGAACTACGCCCAATGATATACCAAATGTTACAGTTAGATTATTTTATACAAAATTTAAGTGTTTACTTAATGATATAGAAAACCATCAAATTTTTGGAAATGCTTTAGCTTATGTGTATACTATTGAATTTCAGAAAAGAGGATTACCGTATGCACATCTTGTAGTAACATTAGGTCATAAAAATAAATTAATGAGACCAGAAGCTATTAATAAACACATTTCTGTTGAGATACCTTTTAATAATGATAAAAAATTACAAAAATTAGTTATAAAACATATGTTACATGGACCACATAGTGAAAATTCTCCGTGTTACGATAAATGTAAAGACGTTTGTAAAAAAACTTTTCCTAAACATTTTCAATCGTCAACAACATTTAGAAAAAATGGTTATCGTCAATATAAGCGAACAAATAATTCTTCTGATAATTACACATATCGACTTAAAAGAAGTAAAAAAATTATTCCAGTAGTTAATTCAATGGTAGTTCCTTACAATAAATTTTTATTAGAAAAATATAAATGTCATATTAATGTTGAATATTGTGCTTCAACTCAAAGAATTAAATATATTTTTGATTATATACATAAAGGTAGTGATAGAGCTTTTTGTACATTAAAAAAAATGATGACAAAAGAAATGGAATATATGATGAAATTACTGAATATATTGATGGCCTGTACTTCAGCCCAATGGAAGCAGCATGGCGGTTACAAAAATTTCCCTTATGTGGAAGGAGTCATACTGTTATCCGTTTAGCAGTTCATACAGAAAATCAACAAAAAATTGTTTTTGAAGAAAATTATGAAATAAATGCTCTTGATAATTGGAAAACAACTTTAACAGCGTGGTTTGACTTGAATAAAAATGATAAATTTGCAAATAATATAAAATTCGTTAATATACCGCATTATTATATATTTAACGCAAAAAAAGTTTGGGTAAAACGTGAACGTGAACAAAAACATTATAATATTGGACGTTTAAATATAGTATCTCCAAAAGATTCTGAAAGATTCGCTTTAAAATTAATATTAAGTCATATAAAATGCGCTACTTCCTTTAAAGATTTACGTACATATAAAAATGTAACGTATAATTCTCATAAAGAAGCTGCGACTGCAATGGATTTAATAGAAAACGATTTACAAATTTAAAAAATTTTTGAAGAAGCATGTCGTATCATGTTACCTTTTCAATTACGTAAATTTTTTACTTCGTTTCTACTAACAGAAAATATTCAAGCCAATAGTATTTGGGAAAATTTTAAAAAATACTTTAGTGAAGATTTTCATGAAAATAAAGATAACTTAGCTTTAGATCATATAAATAAATTATTATTGTTGGAAGATTTATCTTGTACAGATTTTGGATTACTTGAACCTGATCCCATCATAAATGATATAAAATACGATAGTAAAATAATTTCAATTAGTAAGGAAATATTCGAAGATATGTTTACAAAATTAAATGAAGATCAAAAATTTATTTTCAAACAACTTACAAAAAATATAAATAAAATAAATTTTATAGACGGTCCTGGAGGTTCGGGTAAATTTATATATAAAACAAATTTATATATAACATTTTTATATAAAACTTTAATTTATTATTTTCTATCAAAAGGAAAAAATATAATGGCTTGGACTGGTATAGCGTCTATTCTATTATCCAAAGGAATGACTACTCATAGAACCTTTAGATTACCATTAGATTTAAATAGTATTGAAAATTCTTTTTTAAAATTAGAATCAGATAAATAGAAATTAAGAGAAACGGAAGTCATAATCTGAGATGAAGCATCTATGATATCCAAAAAAGCTTTAGAAATTATTGACAGAACTTTAAGAGATTTATGTACAAACGATTTACCTTTTGGGGGAAAATTAATAATTTTAGGAGGTGATTTTCGACAAATACTCCCAGTAATGAAAAACGGATTTAGAAGTGCTATAATTGAAGACACTATTAAATATTCTGAACTTTGGCATTTATTTAAAATTTGCAAATTAAAACACAATATTCTTTCTCAGAATAATGAATTCTCAAAATTATTATTACAAATTGGAGACGGTAATATAAATCCTTTTATAATACCTAATAATTGGAGAACTAACGATGTTGGCTTACAAATTTATAAAAATATTAATAAAATAAATGATTATGATCGTGTTATTTTAGCACCTCATAATCAAGACATAAAATTTTTGAATACAAAAATTTTAATGTTATTAAATGGTGATAAGAAGACTTATTATAGTACAGATTATGCGACTCATAAAGGTGTTGATCAAAGTGATGACAACATTCATCTACTTTTCCCAATAGAAACATTAAACAATATTTATGAAGATTCGCCACCTCATAAATTAGATTTAAAAGTTAATGCTATTGTTATGTTAATTAGAAATTTGAGTATACACGAAGGTTTGTGTAACGGTACTAGATTTAAAATAACCAAATTATTTAGATATAATATTGAAGCAGAAATATTAACAGGAGAAAAAGTAGGTAATAGATTTTTTATTCCAAGAATTACATTAAATACAGAAGAATCTTCTTCATTACCGTTTATTCTTTATAAAAAAACAGATTCCATTAACATTAGCATTTTGCATGACCATTAATAAATCTCAGGGACAAAGTTTTGATTATGTAGGGTTATACATCAAAAGGCAATTATTCTCACACGGTCAGTTATGTATTGCTTTACCACGATGTAGAAATCCAGATAACATATATATGAGGCGTTTTACGTCAGCTCCCCAGGCGCGGCGCGCGAGCGCGAAATCATGCTGTTTTCAGCTTGTCTGAAGGGCTAAGATGTATCTAAAAAAAATAATCCCCAAGTGATTTCGATGTATTTTTTCCTCAGCTTTCCGATGGTGCTATTAGTTTCTCAAAATTTTTCAATTCTAAGTATTTCTTGAATAATACTCGAAAAAATCAAAAAACCCCTATGTAGAAAAAGGCTATATCCATGTAAAATTTCCTCCTCTTTCGATCTAGCAGGTCAAAAAAAATATTAAAAATATAGTTTTTGAGATATAACACGTTTTATGTTCTTTTGAGGTTAGAATTGAAAAATTTTGAGAAACTAATAGCACCATCGGAAAGCTGAGGAAAAAATACATCGAAATCACTTGGGGATTATTTTTTTTAGATACATCTTAGCCCTTCAAACATAAGCTGAAAACAGCATGATTTCGCGCTCGCGCGCCGCGCCTGGAGAGCTGACGTGAAACACCTCATGTACAAAATAATTTAGAAAATTCATTAGAAATTGAAAATATTGTTTGGGAAGAAATTCTTGATAATTAAAAAAAAAATTAGTTATATAAGTAAATATGTATATATATTTATTGCATATATTTATTAAAAAATATGTTCATATATATTCAAAAACCAAATTTCTCAATCTAAAATATACACAATAAAAGTATAAAATAAAGAAGAAATTATTTTTGAATTTTTAATCGGACTTCAACGAGCCAATCAGTTATGCGTTAGTCGAATGTCTATTCTCAAATCGAGAGAGGTAGCTTTTGTTTAAGCTTCCTCCTCTCTCGATAAGAATTTTTTGACAAACGGCGACACACATAAGAGAAAAATTTTTTTAAAATGAATAACTATTAATTTCGGAATAAAATATAATATCGGGGAGTTTCGTCCTTGTCGTACTTGGTGGACTCGTCAGGAAGACCCAAGTAGACATATCTTCGACTCCAAAATAATGAAATTACTGTGAATTCTTATAGTGTGTAAGTTGTAATTTTATATGTGGATTTGAAAAATTGGTTGCCATCTAGTGTTAAAAGGTTGGAACTAAGATTATACAAGGAAAGGCATTTTAGTGTCCGAATGCCATTTGATTCTAAATATGTTGTAAGCGCTCGTGGTGCTATCTTAATATTTTTGAATTTTTAATCGGACTTCAACGAGCCAATCACTTATGCGTTAGTCGAATATCTATTCTCAAATCTTATGTGTGTCGCCGTTTGTCAAAAAATTCTTATCGAGAGAGGAGGAAGCTTAAACAAAAGCTACCTCTCTCGATTTGAGAATAGACATTCGACTAACGCATAAGTGATTGGCTCGTTGAAGTCCGATTAAAAATTCAAAAATATTAAGATAGCACCACGAGCGCTTACAATATATTTAGAAAGGAGAAATTATTTGAATGATAAGAGATTTTAATAATTAGCTAAATGAAAATTGTATATAAAATTTAATTAAGTTTCGATTTGATCCATATAAAAATACAAATAACATCAAAGAAAAGATTTTTAAATCAAAATTTTTAAAGTGATTATGCTCTTCTATTTTCAAAAAACAAATTTCACGATATAAAATATACGCAATAATAGTATAAAATAAATGAGGAATTGTTTAAACGATATTATAAGAGATCTAAATCAATAGCTAAATGAAATCGGTATACGAAATTTATTTAAGTTTCAGTTTATACATAAAATAATAAAAATAAAATACAACAAAAGATTTTTAAATCAAAATTGATAGCGTAAATGTACTCTTATATATTCAAAAAAATCACTACCTTGAAAATAAATAGGTTCAAAGTCTTCAAGGTCTTATTTTTCAAAGTTGGGGGTTGACGAGCGGAGCGAGTAGGGGGCGCAGCCCCTCTAGTGTGTGTGTGTGTATATATATATATATATATATATATATATATATATATATATATATATTATACATTTCTCGAAAGGGGTTTATAAAGCCCGTTTTTTTATATAGGGGTTTATGCGGCCCGACCTAGAGTCTATAACCAGGGTCCATTATTTCTTTAGTCACTTGCCATAGGGAACTCTGGGCTGTAGGTACTAATACGTATACAGTCTTGGGCTACATAAACCCCGATAAGTGTGTGTATATATATATCGAGCATGGCAGAGCCTCCCACGCCCTCCCCCCCCTTGGTATCCCCCTCAGACCCCCCACAAACCTCCCTCATGGTTCAATAAATCTTGTAGTAAAAACTCCTATTTTTGCTGTGGATTCTCTTAGCTAATGTTCTCTGGAACTTCATCAAGGCCTGTTTTATCGCGAGTAAAGTACCAGCACTATTGTGCTCTCTCCTAATCGGTTATCCGCTACGAGAGGGAGGTTAGTCCGGCGCTTACTGATACAAGGGATTAGCATAATTATTACTACTATATATAGATATAGTAGGGAAGTCCGACAAAACAGCATCCCATCTATAGAAAGAGAAAGAAGATAAGAGAGCCCTTTCTATTATCTCTGTCTTGCACCCATAGCAACAGCTGACAGAGTTGAGGTTAACTATATTTATTTGAATTTAATAAGCATATTATTTAATGAATTCATCGAATTTCTTAACTTTTTACCACTTACAAGAGCGCCTATTCCTTGCCTACTCTATCTATAATAACTACGAGGATCAGCCCTCTTGGAATCAAGGTGGATCTCGATAGAGATTCCTCGATCTGTTATATATGATTTATATATGAATTGGAACATTCGATGAAGTAACGCACAAGACAAGCCTACAAGAAGAAAAATTATAAATTTTAAAAAAGTTCAGATGTTGATGAAAATTGTTATATAGGGGCTTCAAGGTCGCTGATCAAGATTTTGCGATCGGACTTTCGAAATTCGAAATGGCGCATCCAATTTGGCGGTAAAAAATTCGAAAAAATATTAGATTTCGCTTAGAATTAGTATACAGAAATGTTCGAGGTCCCTGATCAAAATTTTGTTTTTGGACTTTCGAAATTCAAAATGGCGGCCAAGAGTTCAAGGGAAGCTTGGATTTTGCTTAAAGTTAGTATACAGAGGTTTTCGATGTCGCTGATCAGGATTTTCCTGTTAGACTTTCGAAATTCAAAATGGTGGATACAGTATGGCAATGAAAAGTAAGAAAAAAATATAAATTGTGTTCAAAATTGGTACACGGAGGTTTTCGAAGTTCCGGATCATGATTTTGATATCAGACTTTCAACATTCATATCGGCGGATCCAATTGGCGATTAAAAAGTTGAAGAAAGCTTAGATTTCTCGAAACTGGAGTACAGGGGTATTCGAGGTCGCTCATCACAATCTTGCTACCAGACTTCCAAAATTCAAAATGGCGGTCAAAAGTTCGAGGGAACCTTAGATTTTGCTTAAAATTCATATACAGGGGTTTTCGAGGTCGCTGATCAATATTTGGTTATTGGACTTTTGAAATTCAAAACAACGGAACCAATATGGCTGTTAAAAGTTCAAAAAAAGCTTAGATTTGACGGTGGATACAATATGGTAATGAAGAGTAAGAAAAAAGCTTTAAGGCTGTCTTACACCAAAAATTTTTGAAAAAATCAACTTATTTTTATTGAATTTTTTAATTACATATGTTATTCTGAACCTAACAAAACTAGTTTGGATCAAAAATTAAAAAAATTAAAAATGATATTGTTAAAAGAGCTTTCTATCTTCAAAATGACAAAAAAATGATTTCTTTTTATTTTGCCTTTTTTTATGCTTTTATGCGTCTGATAGGAAAACGTTTACTTAAATGTGTTTTAAAATATCAAAACAGTAGATAGGCTATGCCGGTTCTGGCTCAAAACAAATGACGTCATCGTGAGCCAGAACCGGCATAGCTTTTTTGGGATCCCCTCTCCTCCCCTCTCCCCCTCCCACCATTTCAGGGCGTGGTGAGCCAGAACCGGCATAGCTTTTTTGGGGGATCCCCTCTCCTCCCCTCTCCCCCTCCCACCATTTCAGGGCGTGGTGAGCCAGAACCGGCATAGCTTTTTTGGGGGATCCCCTCTCCTCCCCTCTCCCGGAGCGAGCCGCCGGCAGCGAGCGGCCAGCGACAGCCTGCTGCGCACGGGCAACGGTAGCGGTCCGCAGCGGGCGGTCAGCGGCGGGCGGCGAGCGGTGAGCGGTGAGCGGCCAGCCTGCTACTGCAAACAGGCAGCGGTCGGCGGCGGGTGGCTAGCGGTCGGCGGCCTGCTGCTTGTCAGCTGCTGCTCTCGGCCAGCGGTTCTTATCTACTATAACCATTAAAACTATTATGCAACCATTTAAAACTTTTTGTAACCCTTTTGCTCGGGCAAAGAATACGTGTTTGTGGAAATTTTTTCTGAATATTTTTTCCACTGCGACTGTTTTGAATCGTTTTGTATGAGTCGCTGTTGCTCGGGAGCAACGGTTTGACCCATTATGAGGGAATGAAAGTCTCTAACGACTGCAAATATGTATTATTTAAAAAATGCAAAATTTAAAAAGGTAATAAAATAAAAATACGCTCCGTTTTCAATTATATTGCGAAAGTATAGTATTAATTTTACATTAAAAACTTTATACGGTAATATACATTCTACTATTACATTCTACATTTTACGGTAGTATATATTCTACTTCTTCTACCTCGTTTACTGAGTATAGTCTGTGATACTCAAAGTCACCTCCTACTTGTGCATTTTTATTCACCTCGGGTTCTTGCTGGTGCTGCGGCTGTTGGTGTTGCTGCTGCATCGCGTTGAAGCATGATGCGTGCTTTCGAGATTGGGCGCATACCCCACACAACCACATGTTACACCCTTCGCACTTTCGCCACGCACAATTTTTTTGTTTTTTAATTAGTACTTTAGCACATACTAAACATTTTGCCACTATGTTAGTCTTATTATAATTTGATGGACCACCAGCATCAGCAGGATTACTGAGTGTTGAAGCGTGCGCAATCTCTTTTCGCACGCCTTCCAGTAGTAGAACTTCGCACGCTATTCTGTTTTGGAGCACCGTAATTTCGTGTTGTTTATGTAAAATGGAAAAAATGTATTGCCTCTTCTTTATTCTTTAAAATATCTATTAAGTCTGTTACTGCAGACGCTTTCTGCACCCATGTCATCTTGACTGTGGGTCTTTGATGAATGCTGACTTGAACAGAGTGTACCCCTGGTGTTTAACCTTTGGTAAAAATGTAGCGCGATAGCGAACGGAGACAGTGTCAGATTTTAGGTCCAGCGCGATGCCTGGCCACAGCCTTATCGTTTTTGCCATTATAAAAGCCCGCATCAATCGGAAATCGGCGACTTAATCCTTTCAACTTTCAACACTTCGACATAAATTACCTCTCCCTCTACGTCGATGGTGTCCAAATTCCGAGCAAACCATTACAGCCACACTTTACCGGGAACAATGCCTCGTTTATCGAAGCCTTTCAAACACTCTACTCGGGCATCGGTATACATTTCCTCAACGAGGGCCTCGGCATAAACAGAGCCAATTATTCACAAGGCTATTTTCTCACAGCTTTCGATCTCACGCCCGACTTATCGGCTCACTGTCACACGCACTGGAATCTCGTGCGGTCGGGTAGCGTGCGTATAGAAGTAGGCTTCGAAGTCGCGCCGACAACTACGATAAACTGTATTGTTTATGCCGAATACGATAACATTCTCGAAATCGACTCCACTCGACAAATTTTATCGGATTTCAGTGCCTAAATGCTGACGTCAGCACTACAGGTGGCGTCAGTCTCGCCGGTGGGGGACAAAAGTGGTGGAGGGTGCGCTAACGACGTACGCTCTATGCCACCTCGCGTCACTTCGTTTTTTCTCTCGCACCCGGCAGCATACACGCACTTTTGCGCGCGCGCGCGCGCACCCCAAACAGCATGGACTACGTAATAGATATTCAAGGCTTCCGTGATACCGAAAAAAAATTTTTGCCGAAGGAGGTGGCAATCATTTGTCTCCAGAAAAAAATTATGGATCACTGGATAGTACAGCCGCCCTGCAGCTTCGATGACTTGCCTGATGAAACTTGGCAACTAATTTGTCGTTCGCGCGAGAATCGCGCGTAAAGACTTGACAAAAAGTGCGTAAACTACGCCCGCTACACATAAAATACAAAAACATAATACAATATTCACCGCAGACTTTCGAATCGATGCTCTGCAACTTTTTCTTGTTCCACACGAGACGCTTGCAATTTCTTCCGAGTCGGTCGAGATGCCAGCGCGACTTTGGTCCCAGACCGTAGCTGTCAAAGTAGGTGCCTCTTGCATGACGATCTATGTAGAATGCCACCCAGTGAGATCCAGGTTTATCCGCCGTGTCGATATTAGTCACGACGGCTGCGGGAAGGCTCAAGCGCCATGGTATATGGTCAGCGGCGTAGACTCCGATCGAATTAGCAGCGAGCCCACTGATGGCTCGTGTTATTTCTCGGGTGTTCATTCTTGAGACAATGATGCAGAGTCGCCGCCAGCTGTGAAGTATATGTTGCAACTATTCGAATCGTTGCTATTTGTATCTTTTGCCTCGTAGTCATCATCATCGTCCGATTTCTCTACAATCCGCAGAGTTTTTTTTCTTCTCCTTGCTGTGGTACTCGTGAAGCGCTGAAAACTACATTTCACTATTCACCCTTTCCTTCGAAGTAAGCCGCCATTCTTCGGGTAGTAGCGAGCGTAGCCATTTCTTTATTTGATTAGCCTTGTATAAGGCACAAAATTCTTTTTGCTTTTTCTGCGAATGCGTGGCGCACACGGTGTTTTTTGGAAAAATACTGTTGAACTTGCCAAATGTTGGAGAAGCGTATTTCTCCAAGTTACATATACAGCGTCCAAATAGTGTTTCGATGTAGCGGGCCTTCTCCTCGCCGCGTACGTAAATTCTTCTCGCCCCTCGGGCGATATTATAGAGATGTCGATGCAACTGGCGAAGACTCACTTCCCCCTCGAACCAATGAAGTCCATGAATGTCAACAGCGCAGTAAGTATTGGTCTGTTTAACCTCATCAGGCAAGTCATCGAAGCTGCAGGGCGGCTGTACTATCCAGTGATCCATAATTTTTTTCTGGAGACAAATGATTGCCACCTCCTTCGGCAAAAATTTTTTTTCGGTATCACGGAAGCCTTGAATATCTATTACGTAGTCCATGCTGTTTGGGGTGCGCGCGCGCGCGCAAAAGTGCGTGTATGCTGCCGGGTGCGAGAGAAAAAACGAAGTGACGCGAGGTGGCATAGAGCGTACGTCGTTAGCGCACCCTCCACCACTTTTGTCCCCCACTTTTTACGTCCGGCGAGACTGACGCCACCTGTAGTGCTGACGTCAGCATTTAGGCACTGAAATCCGATAAAATTTGTCGAGTGGAGTCGATTTCGAGAATGTTATCGTATTCGGCATAAACAATACAGTTTATCGTAGTTGTCGGCGCGACTTCGAAGCCTACTTCTATACGCACGCTACCCGACCGCACGAGATTCCAGTGCGTGTGACAGTGAGCCGATAAGTCGGGCGTGAGATCGAAAGCTGTGAGAAAATAGCCTTGTGAATAATTGGCTCTGTTTATGCCGAGGCCCTCGTTGAGGAAATGTATACCGATGCCCGAGTAGAGTGTTTGAAAGGCTTCGATAAACGAGGCATTGTTCCCGGTAAAGTGTGGCTGTAATGGTTTGCTCGGAATTTGGACACCATCGACGTAGAGGGAGAGGTAATTTATGTCGAAGTGTTGAAAGTTGAAAGGATTAAGTCGCCGATTTCCGATTGATGCGGGCTTTTATAATGGCAAAAACGATAAGGCTGTGGCCAGGCATCGCGCTGGACCTAAAATCTGACACTGTCTCCGTTCGCTATCGCGCTACATTTTTACCAAAGGTTAAACACCAGGGGTACACTCTGTTCAAGTCAGCATTCATCAAAGACCCACAGTCAAGATGACATGGGTGCAGAAAGCGTCTGCAGTAACAGACTTAATAGATATTTTAAAGAAAAAGAAGAGGCAATACATTTTTTCCATTTTACATAAACAACACGAAATTACGGTGCTCCAAAACAGAATAGCGTGCGAAGTTCTACTACTGGAAGGCGTGCGAAAAGAGATTGCGCACGCTTCAACACTCAGTAATCCTGCTGATGCTGGTGGTCCATCAAATTATAATAAGACTAACATAGTGGCAAAATGTTTAGTATGTGCTAAAGTACTAATTAAAAAACAAAAAAATTGTGCGTGGCGAAAGTGCGAAGGGTGTAACATGTGGTTGTGTGGGGTATGCGCCCAATCTCGAAAGCACGCATCATGCTTCAACGCGATGCAGCAGCAACACCAACAGCCGCAGCACCAGCAAGAACCCGAGGTGAATAAAAATGCACAAGTAGGAGGTAACTTTGAGTATCACAGACTATACTCAGTAAACGAGGTAGAAGAAGTAGAATATATACTACCGTAAAATGTAGAATGTAATAGTAGAATGTATATTACCGTATAAAGTTTTTAATGTAAAATTAATACTATACTTTCGCAATATAATTGAAAACGGAGCGTATTTTTATTTTATTACCTTTTTAAATTTTGCATTTTTTAAATAATATATATTTGCAGTCGTTAGAGACTTTCATTCCCTCATAATGGGTCAAACCGTTGCTCCCGAGCAACAGCGACTCATACAAAACGATTCAAAACAGTCGCAGTGGAAAAAATATTCAGAAAAAATTTCCACAAACACGTATTCTTTGCCCGAGCAAAAGGGTTACAAAAAGTTTTAAATGGTTGCATAATAGTTTTAATGGTTATAGTAGATAAGAACCGCTGGCCGCTCGCTGCCGGCGGCTCGCTCCGGGAGAGGGGAGGAGAGGGGATCCCCCAAAAAAGCTATGCCGGTTCTGGCTCACCACGCCCTGAAATGGTGGGAGGGGGAGAGGGGAGGAGAGGGGATCCCCCAAAAAAGCTATGCCGGTTCTGGCTCACCACGCCCTGAAATGGTGGGAGGGGGAGAGGGGAGGAGAGGGGATCCCAAAAAAGCTATGCCGGTTCTGGCTCACGATGACGTCATTTGTTTTGAGCCAGAACCGGCATAGCCTATCTACTCAAAACACATTATTTAAGCCATGCTAGTATAAGGATAAAATAATGAAATTTACATACGGGATTTATTGTAAAAATAAAATAAACCATATTGTGGAATTCGAAATCCAGTGGAACCGTCCTGTGACAATTTTGCACTTCTGTTCTAGTAAAGTGACCATTCCGTGACCAAAATTCGACAGCAATTTACTATATATGAATACTCCCTTTTGTACCTATATATAACTTGTCTGCTAATACCTGTGTAAACACAGTTGCATAGTTGACAGCTCATATAAGCAAAGATACATATAACTATGTGATTTCAACAGTTTGTTTTGCAGAGTTTTTGCTTTCTGATAGAGAAAGATTTTTTTCTTAGTGCTTAATTATTTGTATTCACAAGTGAATTTAGGACCAAAAATTTAATGTATTGTGTATGTGAAGATATATGGCTGAAAAGTGTAAGTGTAATTATAATACAAACGTGTAGTGACAGTTTTGTTTAAATTTAGAAAGTAGATTCAGTTCAAGATGGGAATGCTCTATGAAATTTAATACTGAAAAACATGTGCATTGGCAAGATTGAATTAAGTATTTTAAAGAAGAGACAGTAAAATTTGTATCGCATAAAAATAAATACATCATTTTTCTAAGAAAGATGAAAATGACATATTAAGTCTAACTCACTATAGGGTATATAGTTCAATTCAGAAGATTTGTGAATTGCAATAAGTTAAGATGTATCTACACACATAAAAGCGGCAAGCCTGCTCACAATAATACATGCTTAAATTCAAGATATATTTAATATTTAATATGTGTAATCAAGTGATCTTGAAAAAATGGGATTATCGGCTTTTATGTACTTACGTACTTTTGTCGATGACAGTGATGGCTTCTTAAGTTTCGATTTAGATGATTGGGATTTCATATTTCATAAGACCTGGCGCATATTCTATATTTATCTTAGTATTATAAATAATAATCTAACTGAGTACAATGTGTTAAAAAGTGATTCAACAGTACATGAATCAAAAGTAAAAAAGAAGGACAGATTGAGCAGTAACTTTTAATGGAACGACTACTGCTAGCTTAGCAATAACTTTTAATGGAACGGATGCATGCAAGGTGCCAGAGCTTCTGTTTTAACCATTTTACATGGGAGAACAGATGACAGATATACAGAAAAGTGAGTTTCAAGAAGGAAAAGAATGGAGATCAAATGGCTGATTATTTTTGGAGTTTTATAGTATTTTTCTTTGCAGGCTTATTTCTCAAAATGTCATTTTTAAAAGTTTGGCGTCATTTTATAAAAAAGCTACTTGGTGGATTTTCATGGGATAAGGCCTGAATTACTTCAAATTCATTGAACTATGGCAAGAAGAGTTGGAAATATTAAAAAAAATTTTTAAATTATTTTAAGGCGGTCTTACACCTATAGGCCTTTCTGGCCAAAATTACCTAAAAAAATGATAAAAATTATTATTATAATAAAATAATCAAAATATATTTATAGCTGTATAACTCTATACGAGTTGGGTAAGCTTAATAAAAAAAAAATCAAAATATATTGTAAATATAACTTATTTTGAATAAAATGAGCCAAGGCAGAGGTCCTTAAACTCATTTTACCCTCAGTTATAGCATTTTCAAGAAAAAAAGTTTGTCGTAACTTTTCTCTGAGACCGTATGATGGATTTTCATGGAACAAAGTGCAAATTGTTCCTAATTTATGTAGTTATGGGCGTAAGAGTTGCAATTTTAAGGTTTTTATGTATAAGTATTTTTTTCATGGCAAAAACTGATTTTTTTGCAATAATTTTTTGCATTTTTTTAAATTTTTTGGTTTTTTGCCATAAAAAAAATACTTATACATGAAAACCTTAAAATTGCAACTCTTACGCCCATAACTACATAAATTAGGAACAATTTTCACTTTCTCTCATGAAAATTCATCGACTGGTCTCAGAGAAAAGTTACGACAAACTTTAAAAAATGGCATTTTGAGAAACAAGCCTGCAAAGAAAAATACCATAAGACTCAAAAACTAATCAGACATTTAATCCCCATTCTTTTCCTTCTTGAAACTCATTTACCTGCATATCTGTTATCTGTTCTCCCATATAAAATGGTTAAAACAGAAGCTCTGGCACCTTGCATGCCTCCGTTCCATTAAAAGTTATTGCTAAGCTAGCAGCATTTGTTCCATTAAAAGTTACTGTTCAATCTGTCCTTTTGTACTTTTGATTCATCCACTGTTGAATCACTTTTTAACACACTGTAATGAGTTAGATTATTATTTATAATACTAAAATAAATGTAGAATATGCGCCAGGTCTTATGAAATATGAAATTCCAATGATCCAAATCGAAACTTAAGAAGCCATCACTGTCATAGACAAAAGTACATAAGTACATAAAAGCCGATAAGCCCATTTTTTTAATGATTACTTGATCACACATATTAAATATTAAATATATCTTGAATTTAAGCCTGTATTCTTGTGAAAAGGCTTGTCGCTTTTATGTGTATAGATACATCTTGACACTTATTGCCATTCACAAATCTTCTGAATTGAATTCAATCTTGCCAATGCACATGGTTTTCAGTATTAATTTTCATACAGCATTCCCATCTTGAACTGAAACTACTTTCTAAATTTAAACAAAACTGTCACTGAACGCTTGTATTATAATTACAATTACACTTTTCAGACATATATCTTCACATACACAATACAGTAAATTTTTAGTCCTAAATTCACTTATGAATAAAAATAATCAAGTACTAAGAAAAAAATCTTTCTCTATCTGAAAGCAAACACTCTGCAAAACAAACTGTTGAAATAACATGGTTATATGTATCTTTGCTTATATGAGCTGTCAACTATGCAACTGTGTTTACACTGGTATTAGCAGACAACTTATATATAGGTACAAAAGGGAGTATTCATATGTAGTAAATTGCTGTCGAATTTTGGTCACGGAATGGTCACTTTACTAGAACAGAAGTGCAAAATTGTTACAAGACGGTTCCACTGGATTTCGAATTCCACAATATGGTTTATTTTATTTTTACAATAAATCCGTATGTAAATTTCATTATTTTATCCTTATACTAGCATGGCTTAAATAATGTGTTTTAATATTTTAAAACACATTTAAGTAAACGTTTTCCTATCAGACGCATAAAAGCATAAAAAAAGGCAAAATAAAAAGAAATCATTTTTTTTATCATTTTGAAGATAGAAAGCTCTTTTAACAATATCGTTTTTAATTTTTTTAATTTTTGATCCAAACTAGTTTTGTTAGGTTCAGAATAACATATATAATTAAAAAATTCAATAAAAAAAAGTTGATTTTTTCAAAATTTTTAGGTATAAGACCACCTTAAAATGCTAAAAATCACTTTTAATTACTTAATTTTAAGAATTTTTGTGTTTTTTTGTGATTTTTAGCATTTTAAAATTATTTAAAAATTTTTTTTTTAATATTTCCAACTCTTCTTGCCATAGTTCAATGAATTTCAAGTAATTCAGGCCTTATCCCATGCAAATCCATGGAATAGTTTTTTTACAAAATGACGCCAAATGAAAAAAATTAAAAATGCTATATTTCTGAGTAAAATTGATCTACAGACTAAGTCTTGGGCCATTTTGTCAGAAATAGTGTATATTTTTAGGATATATATTGTATATGGTTTAAATAACATTTTTTTCTTTTTTTATAGATGATTTTGGCCTCAGAAGCCACTAGGTGTAAGACCGCCTTAATTGTATTCAAAATTGGTATACGGAGTTTTTTGAAGTTGCTGATCACGATTTTGATATCAGACTTTCAAAATTGAAAATGGCGGATCAAATATGGTGATTAAAAATTCGAAAAAAGCTGAGATTTTTCTAAAAATTTGAATACAGGGGTTTCAGATGTCGCTGATCACGATCTTGTCATCAGACTTTCGAAATTCAAAATGGCCGTCAAAAGATCGAGGGAAGCTTAGATTTAGCTTGAGAGTAGTATACAGGGGTTTTCGAGGTCGCTGATCAAGATTTTGTTATTGGACTTTCGAAATTCAAAATGACGGAAAGCTTAGATTTGACTGAAAATTGGTATACAGGAGTTTTCGAGATCGCTGATCAGGATTTTCCTATTAGACTTTTGAAATTTAAAATGACGGATACAATATGGCAATGAAGAGTAATAAAAAAGCTTAAATTGTGTTCAAAATGGGTATACGGAGGTTTTAGAAGTTGCTGATCATGATTTTGCTCAGACTTTCAAAATTGAAAATGGCGGATGAAATATGACGATTAAAAATTCGGAAGAAGCTGAGATTTTTCTCAAAATTGGAATACAGGAGTTTCAGATGTCGCTGATCACAATCTTGCCATCCGAAGGTGGAAAAAAAATGGCCGCTTGAGTGGAATGGTGTGTGTATCGGTGGTATTATAATAGCAAAATAAAATAATACAGTGAAGTGAAAAAAGGTGCATAATCATAGGAAGTGAGATAAAGGGAGCAGAAACAAGTACAGTGTAGTGCAGTGTAGAGAGCAACAAGCTAAGTGTTAAAAAACAGAGTAGAAAAAAGCGGGGTATTTAACCTAATTTAGAAGAGCATTGAAAAGTTAGGTCGAGTGACGGACGAGATACAATCCCATACAGTGACGGATAAATCACAGGCTCAGTCTACACTGTCGAAACTGCTGGAAAAAGGAACAAACCGGAAAGTACGAAGAACATAGATAGGAGGCAGAAAAGAGGATGATAGAGACGGACAAGTCTCAAGCCAACCCTACAACTACAGTCAAGGAAAGAGATACGGAATTGAACACGGAACAAGAACCGTTCTACACACCGATAGTACAAGAGGTAGAGAACTCAGAAACAGAGTTTAGAGTAAGAAGAGTAAGACAACGGTCGCAAAGTGTAACAGAAGGAATACAGAGAGAAGAATGCGCCACTCCGATTAGGAGAGCAGTAGCCATCACAAAAAGAAAACTTATATCTCCAGAGGACGGAAGAGAACCTAAAAGGAACGTAAAGGGACAAAGTAAAGATCCTCAGTGGTTAGAGATTAAGGACCCATTCCGCAGAAGTAATAGTATAAAGAGGACCTCTACGAAGGCAGAACACAATAGAGAAAAAGAAAAGATGGAAAGTCAATTGAAGATGGATACGAAAAGTGCGGAAACAAGTGAAACTAATAACTGGAAAACATTACAGGAGATATTAAGTAAGATGTCATTAAAGATTGAGACGCTAGATGTAATGACAAAAAGGATGGACGAAATGATAGCCTCAAATAACGAAGTGAGAAAAAAGCAAGAAGAAACAAAAAAAGAATTACAGGAGATAAGAAATGAGAATAAGGATTACTTCGAGAAAATGGACAGGAAATACAAGGAGCTAGAAGATAGAACAGAGGAACTGAAAAAGATGTATAAAAAAGTAGAAGAAGACCACAGGAATAAAGAAGAAATCGAAGATAATAAAGTAAAAGAGGTAAGAGATGAGATAGAGAAAGACAGGATAGACAGGAAAAGGATAGAAAAGGAAATGATGGAAAAAATCAATGAGGTGAAAATAGAACAAGAAAGAAGGAATGAGAAAGAAGAAAGAGATAGAAAGAAAAATAACATAATTGTGGCCGGATTAAACGCAGAGGAAATCAAAAACGTAGAACAGATGGAAGAGTGGATAAAGGAAAAGCTAAACACGACAATAAGGATAAAAAACATATGAAAAATAAAGAATGACAATGGAATGATAGGAGCAGAGTGCGGAAATGCGGAACAAAAACAAGAGATAATGAAGAAAAAATCATCCTTAAAGGGAAGCGACATATTCATAGGAAATGACAGAACCTGGAAAGAAAGAGAACATGACAGGAAAATAAGAAAGTGGGCGAAAATAATGTTGAAAGAAGGAGAAGAAGCAATAGTGAAAAATAACAAAGTTCAATTCCAGGAAAAAGAATGGATATGGGATGATAGCACAGGAAAAATGAAGGTTTTTGTGGCAAGGAAAAAGAGGGACAGATCGGAACCCCAAACATACACAGACAAAACAGTGGTCTAAAGATGGTATTTTGGAACGTCGCTGGGGCTAAAACATTAAGCAGAGAAACATGGAAATATCTAAAGTCATTCGACGTAATTGGTATGACAGAAACATGGTTAGAAGAAAAAGACTTAAATACGATTAACACACAACTCAAGGAATATAATGTAAAAACCAACCCAGCGACGAAAGAGAAAAAGAGAGGACGAGCGAAAGGAGGTATGATCTTGGCGATGAAAAAGGGCATAAAAAGTAAAAGTTGTTAAAATACAGGAAAAGAGCTAATTGGAGAAGAAATAGAAATATGGAGACAAGAGATTTTAGTTATGGTAGCATACATGAGAGAAGACAGAGCAGCAAACTGGAGCAAGATAAAAGAGGAAATGGAGATACACTATGAAGCTCCGCTGATACTAGGAGGTGATTTCACTGCAAGGACGGCAGAGGAAGGTGGGAGATTGCTGGAGGAGGTACAAGGAAGACGAAGTAAGGACTCGACTATAAACAAAGAAGGAGAAGATATGATAAAACACATAAGAGATCTTGGAATGCACATACTGAATGGTGATGTAGATAAAGAATGGGACAAAGATTACACGTATATAGGGGGAGGTGGCAGGTCAACGATAGATTACACGGTGGCAAACGAAAAAGGAAGAGAGTTAATAAGACAATGGAAAATAGGTACGAACACCGAATCAGACCACCAACCGTTGGAAATTAAGTTAAACGCAGGAGTAGAGAAAGACAGACAGAAAGCAGTAAAATGGATAATGGACTGGACAGACGAAGGCATAAAAAAGTACCAAGATAATTTAGCAAAACAAGAAATAGGTTAAAGTTGGAAAGAGATAAAGGAAGACATTCAGAAAGCATTACCAAGGAAGAAGATTAAAGAAAACGTATGTGTCAAAGAGAAATGGTGGGACAAAGAATGTCACATAAATAAGATGAAGCTAAAAGAGGCTCTGAATAGATGTAAGGAACGAAGGATGGACGTAAAAGACTACAGAGCAAAAAAGAAATCATACAGACAATTATTAAAGAAGAAAAAGGAAGAGTGGGGAGACAAATTACTAGAAGAAATGAATATGGACAGAAGCGAAAAGAAATTCTGAAGGCTGGTGAATGGAAACAGGAAGAACAGAACACAACCGGACAACAACGTTAAGGACGAAGAATGGATGGAACATTTCCGCCAGCAATTCGAAGGAAAGGATATAATAGAAGAGGAAAGAAGATATAAGATATGTGAAAGATGGGAAGAAGGTGGCATAGAAAACGAAGAGGTAAGAAACGCAATAGAGAAACTAAAGAAGAGAAAAGCGGCAGGTGAAGATAATATCCCAAACGAAGCATGGATATATGGGACAGAAAACTTAATAGAGAGCCTATGGAGAACACTGGACGAAATATGGAAAGGAGGAGATATCCCAACAGAATGGAAGACAGGAAAAATAAAACCATTATATAAAAAAGGAAGTAAAGAATCGGTAAGCAACTACAGAGGGCTAACATTAATGGATACAAGCTACAAGATATATGCGGAGATACTTAGGAAAAGATTGGACAAACAACTGGAAGTAGACAATCGACTAGACGACACACAATATGGTTTCAGAAAAGGAAGAGGGACCAGAGACGTAATATATATACTGAAGAAGACAGTAGGAATCGAAATAAAGAAGGAAAGAGGCAAGGTGTGGGCGTTTATGGCGGACCTTAAAGCAGCATTTGACAAGATAAAGAGGGAAGAAATCTGGAATAGAATGGAGAAACTTAAGATATGCAGAAAATTGATCGAAAGAATTAAAGAACTTTATGAAGAAACATACTGCGAGATAGAAATTGACGAAAGAAAAATAGGAAGATTCAGGGTTGACAAGGGAGTGAGACAAGGCTGCCCTTTAAGCCCCGCGCTTTTCAATACATGCCTGGCGGACCTGGAGGAGTATATGAAAAAGGCTCAAGAAGGAGGTATAATTTTTGGCAACAAAAAGATAAGCACACTATCCTATGCGGATGACATTGTATTGCTAGCTAATAATGAGGCTGGCATGAATGAACTGCTGAAGAGATTTGACAGATATATTAGAAGAAAAGGACTAGAACTGAACACAGAGAAGTCAGTCGTGATGGAATACAAAAAAGACGGTGGAAGGAGGAAAAAGACGGAATTCAAATGGAAAGGAGAAACATTAAGGATAGTCAAGGAAGCCACGTATCTCGGCTACAAAATGCAAGGGAACAACGGGGATAGCAAACAAATCAAACACCTATCAGATAAAGCAGTAGCTATGCTAGGAGGCGTTTGGAGTATAGGAGAAAGAAGATTTAAAGAAGACTGGAACAAAAAACTTAAACTATTTGATGCCTTGATAGCCAGTGTGATAAGTTACGGTGCTGAAATCTGGGGCTGGAAAGAATGGGACGAAATAGAGAAAATACAGAATAGATGCCTAAAATGGTCGATGAAACTAGACAGAACAACCCCGAGACATTTACTAAAAGAAGAAACAGGTAGACATAAAATAGCGAACAGGACAGGAAAGAGAGCAGTTAAATATGAAGAAAAATTATTAACGGCAGAAGAAGGCACGTTATTAAATGAGTGCTGGAAAACGATGAAGAAGAAAGCGGTACGAACAAAACAGGAGGAAGACAGGAAAAAATACTTTGAAAAAAGAGGATGGTCACTAATAGAAATGGAAAGAAGACGAGAGTCTGGAAATCATATATGGAAAGAGATGGAGTTAAGAGGAATAGACATAGAAAGACAAGAGAGAAGTGAAAAGATAGCAACAACGAGATTTGGAATAGAGCTGAAAGAAATAATATACAACAACGAAGTACCAAAGTACCTAAAAAAATACGCAAGAAATAGGAAAGAAGAGCTAGAAGTGACTGGAAGATTCAGATTAGGAAGTGAGAATCGGAGCAACAAATACTGGCTAAAAGAGGAGGAAAAGAATTATAGAATGTGTGGAATAGAAGAAGAGAGCCTAAAGCACATCTTTGAAAAATGTGAATACACAAAACAGGATGGAAAGAGAGGGACAGATATCCTAAAAGGAGGAAAGGAAAACTTAGCAGCAATGAACAGAGTGAGATGGGCTAGGATAAGAAGAGAGAAAGAAATATAAAACTGAAATAGGACGTAACAAGGTAGAAAGATCTGGGGATCAATGGCATACAAGTGCTGCAAGACACAAAGCAGAGAAACAATGAAATTGATATATGTGAAAAAAAAGAAGGAAAGAAGAGAAAAAAAAAGAAAGAAAAATGAAAGTATATTAGATAGGTTTAGAGAAGGCACACGAAACACATGCTAAAACAAATAAACTGACACACACACACAGATAATTTAACTCTAGTCACAGGATGACATAAACATCACAAATAAGTATAAACGAACACATACATGCAAATAATGTATAGATATTTTATGTACAATACACACACAACACTAAGCGGAGGTTAGATATTAGGATACAAATATTGTAATTTAACATAAGTTAATAAAAGCAATTTATTATTATTATGTATTTATCTTTATGCGATAAAAAATTTTACTGCCTCTTCTTTAAAATACTTAATTCAATCTTGCCAATGCACATGGTTTTCAGTATTAATTTTCATACAGCATTCCCATCTTGAACTGAAACTACTTTCCAAATTTAAACAAAACTGTCACTGCACGCTTGTATTATAATTACAATTACACTTTTCAGACATATATCTTCACATACACAATACAGTAAATTTTTAGTCCTAAATTCACTTATGAATAAAAATAATCAAGCACTAAGAAAAAAATCTTTCTCTATCTGAAAGCAAAAACTCTGCAAAACAAACTGTTGAAATAACATGGTTATGTATCTTGGCTTATTTGAGATTTTGGGCTGTCTGCTGTGTTGACACTATGGTATTATAGCTTTATAATACGTATACAAGTATAATAAGTATATACGTATACAAAAGGGAGTATTAACAAAGTAATTTGCTGTCAAATTTCGTTGACGGAATGGTCACTTTACTAGAACAGACGTGCAAAATTGTCACAACTCAAAAGACTATTCCACTGGATTTCAAATTCCAGAATATGATTTATATTATTTTTATAATAAATCCCGTATTTAAATTTAATTATTTTTTTTTATAATTCTTATACTAATAAGCCTTAAATAATGTTTTTTGATATTTTAAAACACATACAAGTAAACGTGTTCCTATATATATCAGAAACTTATAGAAAAGGCAAAAAAAAGGAAAATCAATTTTTTCGTCATTTTGAAGATAGTAAGCTCTTTTAACCATATCATTTTTAATTTTTTTAATTTTTGATCCAAACTAGTTTTTTTAGGTTCAGAATAACATATATAATTAAAAAATTCAATAAAAAAAAATGTTGATTTTTTCAAAATTTTTAAGGTGTAAGACCACCTTAAAATGCTAAAAATCACTTTTAATTACTTAATTTTAAGAATTTTTGTGATTTTTTATGATTTTTAGCATTTTAAAATTATTTAAAAATTTTTTTTTAATATTTCCAACTCTTCTTGCCATAGTTCAATGAATTTCAAGTAATTCAGGCCTTATCCCATGCAAATCCATGGAATAGTTTTTTTACAAAATGACGCCAAATGAAAAAAATTAAAAATGCTATATTTCTGAGTAAAATTGGTCTACAGACTAAGTCTTGGGCCATTTTGTCAGAAATAGTGTATATTTTTAGGATATATATTGTATATGGTTTAAATAACATTTTTTTCTTTTTTTATAGATGATTTTGGCCTCAGAAGCCACTAGGTGTAAGACCGCCTTAATTGTATTCAAAATTGGTATACGGAGGTTTTCGAAGTTGCTGATCACGATTTTGATATCAGACTTTCAAAATTGAAAATGGCGGATCAAATATGGTGATTAAAAAAGCTGAGATTTTTCTAAAAATTTGAATACAGGGGTTTCAGATGTTGCTGATCACGATCTTGTCATCAGACTTTCGAAATTCAAAATGGCCGTCAAAAGATCGAGGGAAGCTTAGATTTAGCTTGAGATTAGTATACAGTGGTTTTCGAGGTCGCTGATCAAGATTTTGTTATTGGACTTTCGAAATTCAAAATGACGGAAAGCTTAGATTTGACTGAAAATTGGTATACAGGAGTTTTCGAGATCGCTGATCAGGATTTTCCTATTAGACTTTCGAAATTTAAAATGGCGGATACAATATGGCAATGAAGAGTAAGAAAAAAGCTTAAATTGTGTTCAAAATGGGTATACGGAGGTTTTAGAAGTTGCTGATCATGATTTTGCTATCAGACTTTCAAAATTGAAAATGGCGGATGAAATATGACGATTGAAAATTCGATAAAAGCTGTGGTTTTTCTAAAAATTGGAATACAGGAGTTTCAGATGTCGCTGATCACAATCTTGCCATCAGACTTTCGAAATTCAAAATCGCCGGCAAAAGATCGAGGAAAGCTTAGATTTTGCTCGAAATTAGTATACAGGGGTTTTCGAAGTCGCTGATCAAGATTTTGTTATTGGATTTTCGAAATTGAAAATGGCGGAACCAATATGGCCGTTGAAAATTCGAAGAAAGCTTAGGTTTGACTGAAAATTGGTATACAGGGGTTTTCGAGGTCGCTGATCAGGATTTTCCTATTAGACTTTCGAAATTTAAAATGGCGGATACAATATGGCAATGAAGAGTAAGAAAAAAGCTTAAATTGTGTTCAAAATTTGTATACGGGGTTTTGGAAGTTTCTGATCACGATTTTTCTATCAGACTTTCAAAATTGAAAATGGCGGATCAAATACGTCGATTAAAAATTCGATAAAAGCTGTGGTTTTTCTGAAAAGTGGAATACAGGGGTTTTCAAGATCGCAGATCACGATCTTAATATCAGACTTACAAAATTCAAAATGGGGGTCAAAAGTTCGAAGGAAGCATAGATTTCACTTAAAATTGTATACAGAGGTTTTCAAGATCGACGATCAAGATTTTGTTATTGTACTTTCGAAATTAAAAATGGCGGTCAAAAGTTCGAAGGAAGCATTTTGCTTAAAATTTGTATACAGGGGTTTTTGAGGTCTATGATAAAGATTTTGCTATTGAACTTTCAAAATTCAAAATGGTGAATCCAATATGGTAGTGAAAAGTTCGAAAAAAGCTTAGATTTTGCTCAAAATTGGTATACGGAGGTTTTCGAAGTTGCTGATCACGATTTGGCTATTAGTAATTTTTTACTGAAAAACCGCCGTGTTAGTTTATGGAACTATCCAAATATAATTTAGACCTCACCATTCAAAAGAGCACACTCGTAAGTAGTGAAATTGGTTTTGGAGTCAATATTATTTTTTCTCCTGTTGAAAACATATACTTGAAATTAGAAGTTATTGGTGATATTCAAGAAAAGAAGAAGATCAAATAATACAAAAGGCACATAAGGTAGTTTAAAATTTATTCAATTTCTTTATTTCAGTCAATAAAAACTCATACAATTTTAATGGTTTCCAAAATGTTATAGTGACATAGTCAATAGATTAGGTCTACTTTAAAATAAAACGCACTATTTACGTCTAGGCTGAAAAAATAGAACAGAATTTACAATTTAATCACTTTCTAAAAATGGGAGTTGACGAGCGGAGCGAGTACGGGGGTACCCCCTAGTATATATAGGTCATCGTCCCCCAGCTCGCTCCGCTCATCAATCCCCGATATGTTGTAAAAATTATTATAATAAAGATTACTTTTTGATAAAGTCATATATAATTTATTAATTTAATAATTGTTACCATAAGCAACAAAAAACAGTTTTACACGCCGTCCTGGAGGTACTGTTTAACTATTGAAATAATTACATGATGAGCATATTTCATATGCATTTTTTCAATAGCATAAAGCGCGTTGGATTTTTTTTCCCTCGCCAATAGCCCTACGTAACCACTTTTGATCTTTAATTTTAAAATGATACACTTTTTTATATATGACTTATTTTATATTATATATTCTAGATTTATTATTTTCATATTTAAAATTTACGAAAATTTTTATAATTTTTCAAACGTTTGCGGAAATATTATAAATTTGTCTTTGACATATTCTTTAATGTTTTATTTTTTTGTATGCTTTTCATAATTGGGTAACATATATTATGTATTTTATTTTATATGTATTTTAGCATTATATGTAAACATTATAATTTTATCTTATGATAATTATTTTAGCCCTTAAACTCTTTGGTAAAATACTCATTAATTTTTATCAATTGAATTTAATTATTATTTATATGTTTCAATTGAAGTTTTTATATAATTCATGTCATACTCTTTAAGTAACTTATTATAATATTCATTATACTTATTTTCTTCTTTTTCATAGTTTTCCACAATTTCGTTTAACCTGTCAAGTTCAACGGCATCTTTTAAATTTTCTACTTCATTATATTTATTTTCTTCTGGATTCCAAATCAATGGTATTTGTCCTTGTGTGATATCATTATTTTATTCATTGATTTGATTCATTAAATCATTTTCATATTCATCTTCTTCATTAATATGATCATGTAGTTGTTTGTTTATATCATTCAATTATCTTACATGCTGTATACTTTTGACTTCAACATATATTTTTTGTGTTGGACCGCTTCTTAATGAACTGGGTCTTGAATCTCCTTGATTGGCCATCTGGTATTTTACTAAGTCATTGGTAATCAAGGAGCGCGGGAGCGCTCCGAAGGCAAGTAATAGTCAATGCAGAAGAGGCCTAAGGAGTGAGCTCGTGCCCTATATTCTTTGATATGAGTGCGCGAAAACTTTTATATTAAACGTGTTAATAACTTACAGTTAAAAATGTTTAGTATCATAATATAATAAAAGAAAATAAAACAAATCACATATAATTAATCTAATATTTCTTTCCAAACAACATTTGTTATTTAACTTTTATTTTGATTCATATTGTATGTATATATTATTTGGATTTTTACATCTTGAAAGAGCAATATATAATTAACCATGAGAGAATAAAGATTTTTTTAGAAATAATCCCATGCTATCGAAACTTTGACCTTGAGATTTGTTAATAGTTATAGCAAAAGCTAATGCAATAGGAAATTATTTCCTGTGTAAAATAAATGGTAATTGTTCGATATTGTAGTATCCGAGTGAGCCGCTAGATGGCGAGCGCCAACGCGCTACCTTCAATGGAAAACATTGGAAAACAACCGAGTGTACAAGTAGGGGCCTGCGGCACCCACTCGGCCGACCCATTATTACGATATTATTTTGCCTAATCACCAAACATTATTCTTTGCCTTTACTATATTTTTCATACTTTGTTGATAACACGAGAGGCTCTCGTATCTATCATATTACTCTTGCTATCAATCTCATCTTAGGGAACGGTTGGTACAAAAACTCTTAAATTTCAATTTATTTCTTCTCGCTGACAAACCCTGACAATATAAATTCTCATATACGTTCAATCGTATACAATAATGCAGACGATTCACAAGTATTAAGTGTTATACGGGGAATAAAAAATTGTTTTCCTTTATTTTCTCCTGTAATGATTTCAGCTATTATATTATATTTATATAATCCTATTATTTTGAGTCGCATTCCATTACATAATCCATCACTTATTAGAATATTTCGAATTAACATTACTATTGAATTTATTTTTAATTTCAATTCATATTAAGGTAAACCTTCACGTATGTTATTTAGCATTTCTACTGGATAATATAGATGAATATTTTATTATTTAATATATATATTTACTTCTTCACTATGTGAAGTTAATATAACGTTTCTTGAGAAATCATAATTATTATTAATATTTTTATAAATTATATGACAAACATCATTTGATTTCCATTCATTAGGAACAATAAATTGATCAATTTTTCCTTCTCCTATATTTAATAAAAATGATGCAAAATCTTTATTTTTAGTACTTATATTTATTTTTAATTTAAAAATATTCAATAAAAGCCAAAGATATGAATGTTTAATGGATTCGTCGTATAATTCTATTTCTAAATCCATTTTTTACTACTGGAAGAATTTGTCTGAAATCTCCACCTAAAATAATTAATTTTCCGCCAAAGGGATTTTTATTATAACATACGTCTCTTAAAGTTTTATCTACGATTTTCGAAGCTTTTTTTAGGTATCATTGAAACTTCATCCCAGATAATAACTTCAGCTTCTCCTAATTTCTTTTTAACTGAATCTAATTTTAAGAAAGCAGTTTTAATATTAGATAAATCTAGTGGTAATTGGAATGTTCTATTATGGCTTGTCATACCTTTAGGTAACAAAATAGATGCTATACCTGTCCAAGTCATTGATAAAATTTTTGTTTTTATTGTAATAAAATAATGTATCTATGTTTTATATAAAAAAGCTTTTCCTGAATCACCTGGACAATCTAAGAAATACATTTTATTGCTATTATTTATTATTGTTTCAAAAATATATTTTTGATCTTCATCTAATTGATTAAACATATTATTAAATTTTTCTTTACTGTAGTTTATAATTTCTAAATTTAATTCATCTATTTCACATATTTCGTTTATATTTGGTTCGGATAAACCAAAATCGTTATACGACATTTCTTCAGTATTCATATTCCATTGATATATCCAAGTGCTTTATTTTCTTTATTTTCACTAAAATTTTCTGTAAAAAATTGTTTGTATTTTCCCAAATAATATTACCTTCAATATTTTCGCATAAAAGAAAAGTAGCAACACATTTTCGTAAGTCGAAGGTAATAGTATATTACGACATAAGGCCAGAAAGTTGGATTTCCTGGCCGGCGCAGGAAATGTGCGCCGGCCAGGGCATCCAACATTCCGGCCAAGTGTCGTATACTATTTTTCTTCATCCCCAGCCGAAAGTACGTCCATATAATTATTATTAATTAATAAAATAGCGTTGTTAGCTGCTAACTACGGCTCGGCCATATGTATAAGAGGCCGGCTTCAGCGCCACTTTACATATCGCGAAACATATGGCTCGACTTCTGCTTTTTTTGATGCCCGCCCGACTTTTGCAAAACCGAGGCGAAGCCGAGGTTTTGCTGGTCGGGGTGGGCATCAAAAACACTAACAAAAGATGCTTGAAAAATATGATGGACCAAAGGCGATGTGAACCTCAAAATCAACCCAATTTCATTATTTAAATAATAAACATTCGAACGTTTATTTCAAAAAGCAATTCTTTCAGGCGCTCCGTGTATGTAAATACTATGCTCAGATTTTTTTTGTGCGATTCTATCAGCATTTCCACGAGATAAACACTTCTTAAAACTGGCAAAATTCGAAGTATACAGATCCCCACTTATCGGCATTGCGGCTTTTATTTGATTAAATAAATTCTGAGTAAATTTTTGGAAAAACAGCTTTTTCAGGCGCTCTGTATATGTAAATACTATACTCAATTTTTTTTGTTAGTAATTCTATTATTATTTGCAAAAGAAATATGCATTCTAAAATTTGTCGGTAAATACACATTACCTTAATGGTTCCTCTGTTTGTCCTTTTCTATCCCATACATTATAGTATGAAAGTCAAAAAGCTGTCACATATAAGTATATAGCTACACCATGTTTTGAAACTCAAAATGTAAACATCATGTCTATACATATGTATAGAAGCTTTCTGACATGCAATGTGTACATGCAATATAAGAATATAATTGATTATGAGAGTTATAAATATATTGTTTAATATATTAATAATAACATAAAATTAATTTAATACACCTATATTTTTTCAATTTTACGATTTTACAAATGATTTTCTTGTCATCACATTTGGAATGGTTAGCATAATTTAGGTTACAACACGTGCGCTGTCGCGGACGTTGCCATGCAACGATCAACAAAGAGCGGCCACAAAAGTCGTTCTTCCCGGCGCGAAATCGAGCCGGGAAGACCGTACTTTCGGCTAGGGGATGAAGAAAACATTATTTGACATGCTTCTTAAAAAATATTATAAATTTGTGTTTCGTATTGGACTAAACTCATGATATAGCAGTTTCTCTATAAGTATTGTATGTTTTATTTTCATAAGTTCTTAGATCTTTAAATGATGTTGCTCCTTTTACTCTATTATATCTTAATTTAAGGAAAAAACGTTCAGTGTCTTTCGGTGATACTACATTTAATCTACCAATAGCCTTATTTATTCGCAGTTTTGAACATTTTAACCACATTTTTTTCATTAGAAAAAATATTTTATTTTATTTAAACCATGCTGTTAATGTAGTTTCCCATTTATTTAATGCATTTAATACATTTTTTTATCCAAAAATAATCTTCTGTTGATTTCCTGTATGAATAGATAATCTTATAACTGTATGACTACCACACAAGGGAAATTGTTGTAATCGCCATGCAGCTTCCATTGGACTATTGGTAGATATTTAACCCACTAACGCCTGAAACTGAGAAAACTTAAGTTTTACTTTGCGGTTTTTCTGAGCAGTGAAAAAAACGTGAAACAATTAATACGACCAACCGTTTCATATGTTTTTGGGGTCGCTCTACAAGATTCCGGTGTCAGATTTTCGATCCGACTGGAAGAATAAAAAATATGGCGGGTTTCTTGAAAAAAAGTACTAAAATTCTTATGCTTTTTTTTTAAGTTAATATTTCATATCGAAAGGGGACTTGCGATACCAAATAAATTGACACAAAGTGGCACAAACTTTTCAAACTTTCAAAATATGCATTTGGATCTTTTTTATTTTCAATATGGCGGCAAAAGTGAAAAAAACTTAAAGATTGTGTTTTTTTTCAAATATTCTGAAGAAAAAGGCTTCAAAGGCAATAAAAATAACCTAAACCGATAGAATATTATGTAATACATCTGTCTTATGTAGCAGATTTATGAATTGTCTAATATGGTTATTCGAAATGGCGGCTATACTACAAAAACCTTGAAAATTTGTATTTTTCTTGGAAAATTTAGGATACTTTTTGAGTATTACTTTCAATAATCAGGTTTTATAATTAATTTGGCGGTTCAATGATTCAATATGGCGGATGAAATTTTAAAATTTTAAATTTTTCAAAAATAAGAAATACCTTTATCTTTTGCGTAAAATTTCAGATCAAAAGTATTCTTATGCTTTTCTTGAGTTTCTCGGTTGTTTCTTCGAAAAAATTCATAATATAGCCGCCATTTTGAACAACCATATTAGACAATACATAAATCTGCTACATAAGACAGATGTACTAGATAACATTGTATCAGTTTAGGTTATTTTATTGCCTTTGAAGCCTTTTTCTTCAGAATATTTGGAAAAAAACCCAATTTTTAAGTTTTTTCACTTTTGCCGCCATATTGGAGACACCATATTGAAAATAAAAAAGATTCAAATGCAAATTGAAAGTTTGTAAAGTTTGTGACACTTTGTGTCAATTTATTTGGTATCTCAAGTCCCCTTTCGATATGAAATATTAAAAAAAAAAAAAAAAAAAAAACAAAAAAAAACAAAAAAAAAAAAAAAAAAACTTTTTTTTTCAAAAAACTCGCCATATTTTTTTTTCTTTAAGTCGGATCGAAAATCTGACACCGGAATCTTCTAGAGCGACCCCAAAAATATATGAAATGGTTGGTCATATTAATTGTTTCACGTTTTTCACTGCCAAGGAAAACCCCAAAGTAAAACTTAAATTTTCCCAGTTTCAGGCGTTAGTGGGTTAAATATCTACCGTCAATGTATTGAGTAATTTTATCGTAGACTTTTTCATTCTCTTCATGTTCTGCATCTTTTTCTTTTCTTTTATTTACAGTAAGCCTTATTTCCACCTTTACTAATGTAGTCAAAAATATATTTTATATTTTGTACTGAAGCACAATATTCGATATTTATATGACAATTACATTTTGTTAATAAAAAACCGTTATAAGAAACTACCATAAATTATCTACTCAAAAAATTTTATTACGTCATCTATGAGCCGCGCGAACATGCGGCTCGGTGTTCTTCACGTCTCGTCCTCCTCACTCTCTCTTGGCTCCTGCTGTTCGACGTCGGCTCGGACTCCTAGGCGATAGATAGGTGAGTGCTGCGCGTTGTCTGCTCGTGCTCCCTTGTACCTCAGCAAAACAGAAACACCTGATTAGCTATGTGTACGTGTGTGTGCACATAGCTCGGTGTCTGGGCAGACACTCGCCTCCCATCAGTAGCTTTTGCCATAATTACCTCTTTCAATGCGATGCGAAAAGCGCGTCTGATTACAGAGGTAGCGAGCTAAATATTTTTTACAAATATATCACACTAATTGTAAAAAAAGAAACGAGGTAATAAAGCTGTGCCTGACTTAGAAAAACTGTGATAATTAAAGTAAATTAGGTATATGGATTTTTGAAAAAAATCTAATTTTTGTCATTTTTTGACTCTTAAATCTTAAAATCCAATGGAATATATTTCTAGACTGCTTAAGAAACAAATTAAACTTTGAATCAAGTATGTACCACATCATGAAATGTTTTTATGGGCGTTTAAATATGAACATTTTCAGCGTAATGACGGAGAATAGCGTAGAATTGTTTAAAATCAAAATATAGTATTTTTAAAATTTGTGTATTAAAATTATTAAAGAACAATTGTTACGAGTGAGCTATTGCAACATTTTATAATAAAAAGAGAGGGACACTAGGCTTGAACCAAAGCATCCGACTCGTCAGTCAGACTATCAACTAGCTACGACCGCCACCGTTCGGCTTACTGATAATAGTCTTCATATTGTAATTGTACTCCTTGCCTCTTGTTATTCTGCATATTCGTACGTATATTCATCCGTACCACAATCAACGGGTCAACTTTTCGACTTGGTAACCAGGATATTTCGATTCTCCGTACCCAAAAACATAAGAAACCGTCAAGATACCGAGGGGATGCGTTCTGCATACTCGCGCCGAGAAACGTCGTTCTTCATTCGCGCGCCGAGATACGTCGTTCTTCGTCCATGAAGCGTGTCTTCTCCCCGCCGCGCACGTGAATTCTTCTCGACACTGGCGATATTGTAGTGATATTGATGCAACTGACGAAAACTCACTTCGCCGTCAAATATAGCCACTACGCCATAAAGACCCATAGTTTTGTGTGTGTGTGTGTGTGTGTGTGTGCGTGCGTGCGTGCGTGCGTGCGTGCGTGCGTGCGTGCGTGCGTGCGTGCGTGCGTGCGTGCTTGCGTGCGTACGTGTGTGTGTGTGTGTGTGTGTGTGTGTGTGTGTGGTCACTACGCCATAAACATCGATAGTGTGTGTGCGTGTGTGCGTGCGTGCATGCGACAGTACTTTTGGAGAGCTAGAGTCTCTTTTTTGAGAGTTCTCGAACAAGAGGTAAGGGCGGCGCTGCGCTCCGTCATTGTCTACCATAGCAACATCCCTCAGGTTCTCGGCAACCGGCTAATGCAATAATAATAGGATTTGTCGATAATAAGACATTCAACGGCAATCGAACATTTACTCGTTTAATTTTCAATACTTCTCAATAAATCACAAACCGTTAAAACCCTCTACTCAGGCACAGGGATACATTTTGTCAACGAGAAGCTTGGCATAAACCGTTTCAACTATTCACAGGGCTACTTTCTTACAGCTTTCGATCGCACACCTGATTTATCGGCTTACGGCACCTCGTGTTGGAATCTTATTCGCTCAGATAGATTACGCATAGAGGTGGGATTTGAGACAACTCCAACGAGCACAATAAACTCCATTGTATATGCCAAGTATAATAACGTTCTCGAAATCGACTCCACCCGCCAAATATTATCGGATTTTAGTGCCTAGTCATCAAAAAGGTGGGGGGACAAGGAATCGAGCAGCGGTCTCTAGCCTCATTTTTCTCTCGACTCTCACTGTGAACACACGCATACTGGATTACGTCGTAGACCTACAAGATTTTCGAGACGCCGAAAGGAAGTTTTTCCCCATTGTCGACCACTGGATTGTACAACCACCGTGCAATTTCAGCGATCTGCCTGACGACGTAAAAAATACAAATACCTACTGCGCTGTCGACATTAACGGCATTATCTGGTTCGAGGACGAGGTGTCACTCAGACAGCTACATCGTTATCTCTTCACCATCGCGAGAGCAACAAGACGAATTTACGTACGCGGCGAGGAGAAGGTTCGCTATCTGGAATCTTAACTTGGCCGAAACATATGTAATTTAGAAAAATATGACTCACCGACGTTTAGAAAACTCAACCATATGTTTTCTGACATGCTGGTATGTTCTACGCACTCGTCCAAGAGGTTTAAAAATAAGCAAGATTTTTGGGCGCTCTACAAGGTGCACCAAATAAAGAAGTGGATGCGCTCTATACTACCCGAAGAGTGGAAGATGATCAAGAAAGACCAAGTACAAAGCGAAATGTTCTACATGACTATTCATCAGTATCAGCAGAAGCAGCGCGAAAGATTACTCCGTTTTCAGCCGGGCTCCGAGCAGTCCGGTGAGGAGGAGGAGGAGGAGAACGACGACGACCGGCGCGACGAGGTAGATGTGACCCTAGAAATAGCAAGTGACAGCGACAGAAGCAGCGCAAAGGATTACTCCGTTTTCAGCCAGGCTCCGAGCAGTCCATTGAGGAGGAGGAGGACGACGACGGGCGCGACGAGGTGGATGTGACCCTAGAAATAGCAAGTGACAGCAACAGCAGCGAATATTACACGTTTAGTGAAAACGCATAAAATGAATACGAAACAAATCACGAGGGCCATTAGTCGACTCAGAGCAAACTTGATAGGTGTATACCACATCCCGAGAAGCTTAAATCTCACGGCCGCTGTCGTAACCAATGTTGACACCTCCGATAAGCCTGGATCCCACTGGGTAGTATTCTAAATAGACAAGAACGCAAAAGGAACATATTTCGATAGCTCTGGACTCGCTCCTGTGGCATGACATCATATCGATCGACTTCGAAAAAATAGCGCAAGCTTCAAGTGGAATGAGAAGAAACGGCAGAGTGTTAATTCTAAAGTGGCGGTGAATATTGTATTATGTTTCTTTGCTGTATGTGTAGCAGTCGAACATTATGCACGTTTTGTAACGTCTTTTCACGTAATTCACACGTAAACGACGAAATTGTCAGGAAATTTTATACTAATGTAAAAAGAAAGAATCAACGAAAAAGACTCCGTCATGCGAACAATTTCCTACGCGCTACTTCCATGGGCGCTGGTTCATTCGTACAAACATGTGAAGCATTTATATCAAATGTGTGTGTGTGCGTGCGTGCGTGCGTGCGTGCGTACGCCTGTGTGTGTATCAAATGTGTGTGTGTGCGCGTATGCGGGGATGAATGTGGGTGTTTTTTATCTGGAGGAGGTTAGGAAAAATGCACTTACTCGACCGTCACTGATAATACCTACTAAAACCTCCCTGCTGATGTTATGTAGCAGGGCCTCCCCCCCGACTGTAATTTCCCCCGCGGGAACCGCCGTTAGGTATTACTTCGCGGAGGACAGTCGCAGCCTTTACGGCCCTCTACACGGCCTGGCCCTCGATTGGGCGGCTTCCTCTTCTCGTCTAATGCAATTCAGTCTGTCCACCACTTCGGTGGCGAGACCAATTACTGCATCCCATTCCATCCTCTCTATGAAGACAATAAGCATCTCCCGATGCCCTCAGGAGATAAAGGGCCTTCCCATAAGGCCCTGAACCTTTCTCTCTCTTCCCGAAATCTGGGACATACGAACAAAGTATACTCGACGTCCTCGGCAATTCCAGGACATGTTGGGCACCCCGCGCTTTTGTATACTCCAATCCTCTTCAGGTAGCTGCGAAAGCAACCACGCCCTGTTAGTATCTGGGTGAGATGAAAAGAGACGAGTCCGTGCCTCCTCCCTGCCCACTCCACGACACATGGTATGATGCGGTGGGTCCACCGACCTTTGTCTGCTATATCCCATCGGCGCTGCCACTCTTTCCCGGCCTTGCTGGACCATCGGTTTCGACGCTGCCCCTGGTAGAAGTCATCCTCTGCTCTAACTATGCCTTCGCGACACAACTCAGCTCTCTCACTCGCCATTAGATCTACGGGTGGTAGTCCGGCGACTACCGATAGAGCGATGTCTGACATGGTATGGTAGGCACAGGCGACTCTCAGTGCGATTATTCTGCAGGCCCTTTGCCAAGCGGTATCGTAGCTCGGGTTACTATATACAGCATCAACCCAGATTGGGGCTCCGTACAGAATTACGGAATATACCACCAATGAAAGAAGCAACCGTCGCGGCTGCTTCGGCCCTCCTACGTTTGGCATAATGCCTGCGAGCGCTCGAGCCACTTTTGATGACTTCAGTCCTGCGTTCCTAAGGTGGTCTTTGAACGTCATCCGAGCATCTATTATGACTCCTAGGTATTTTATGTGTTCCTCGTCCTGATATCCCCGTCGTTGACCGTGAAAGTGGTGTAAATTCTCTTTTTTGTTCTGGTGATAAGTACCGCCTCGATCTTTTCGGCAGCAAGACTGCGTCCATGGTTGCTCAACCAATCTCCTACTACCTCGATTGCGGTATCTGCGAGGTATTGCGACTCTTCTATGTTTTTGCTACGACGATAGCAGCAACATTGTCTGCATAAGCTACCATCGACACCCCATCTGGGAGTGGTTACCTAAGCAATCCGTCGTATAGAACATTCCAGATTGGGGATCCTAATACCGAGCCCTGCGGTACACCACCTGTGATCTTATAAGAATGCGTACCGTCCTCGGTGTCATAGTGAAGGGTGCGGTTCGTTAGGTAGCTCGAGATGACTCTTCGAAAATACAGTGGCACTCTTAGGTCTTCCAATGCCAGCATGATTTTATCCTACCTGGGCGTGTTAAACGCGTTCCTTACCTCCTTGACTCTCACTGGGGTGCTTGTTTACGTGAGTCCCCTTGGCTCTCACCGGGGTCCTTGTTTAACGTAAGTCCCCTTGCCTCTCACTGAGGTGCTTGTTTAACGTGAGTCCCCTTGCCTCTCACTAGGGTGCTTTTTTAACCTGAGTCCCCTTGCCTCTCCCTGGGGTGCTTGTTTAACGTGAGTCCCCTTGCCTCTCACCGGGGTGCTTATTTAACGCGAGTCCCCTTGCCTCTCACTGGGGTGCTTGTTTAACGTGAGTCCCCTTGCCTCTCACTGGGGTGCTTGTTTAACGTGAGTCCCCTTGCCTCTCACTGGGGTGCTTGTTTAACGTGAGTCCCCTTGCCTCTCACCATTATTAATGCAGTTGACATTATCTATCCACGGAGTACATGTTCAAAGTTACCTCCGTTCGCTTCCAAGCACAGGCGTAATCGCCATTGGAAATGATCCACAGTCCTGAGCAACGTTGCTCTAGAAATGGATTCGCAAGCTCTACGAATTCTATCCATAAAATCTTCCCTTGTTGTAGGCCGTTGAGCAAAAACTACATTTTTTACGTACCCCCACAAGAAAAAATCTTGTGACGTCATATCTGGTGAATTAGCAGGCCAGTTAACTGGAGCTCCTCGTCCAATCCACCTGCCATTGTAGTTGTTATTTAAAAATTCTCGAACGATTCGTGCAAAATGTGGTGCTGCACCATCTTACTGAAGCCACATTCTTTGTCTTGTAGCTAGGTCGATTTTTTCCAAAAGTACTAGCAAATGATCTCTTATTAGCTCTAAATAGCTGTTTCTATCGACATTTCGCTCAAAGAAATACGGACCTATCAAGTAACCATTGACTATTCCACACCACACCATTATGCTCCACCGATTTTGATGATCCATCGCTCTGTGCCAGTGAGGGTTCTCATCTGACCAATAATGGCAATTGTGCCTGTTTAGTCGCCCATCGCTACAAAATTTTTCCTCATCCGAAAAAAGGACGTATTTGAGAAAGTCTGGATCATTTTCTATCATTCTTAAAGCCCAGTGACAAAATTCAATGCGCAATTGAATATGGTTCTGCCTTAGTTTCTGAACTAAAGTTATATGGTAGGCATGATAGTCAATAATTCTCAGAATCCTTGAAACCGTCGGACGGGAAATACCAATTTCTCTTTCAATTTGGCGTGTGCTAATATGCGGGTCGAGATGAACAATTGCTAAAATAGTCACGACACGAGCATCGTTTCAATCGTATTCGTGGTGCCTGCGCTGACGAATAAAGTTCTGATTGTCAAATCAGTAGGATGTCTCCTTTGTGGATACAACTCAGCATACCGCCTAGCTGCTGCACAATAATTACCATTACATTGTCCAGAAATGACCTTGAAAAATGATCTCAACGTCAAATTGAAGGTGACCAAAAGTTGACCCCGATCGTCACGAAAAATTTTCATCTGAACCATTTTTCTGTATCTGGCCTGCATTCGGAGATATTTGGCTGCATAGATTAAAATGAGACACCGTGTATAAGGAACATTTAGAGCTGCGATCTTTATAGCTAAACCAGGAATTCCATCCAGCCCTGGAGCCTTTCTTATGGCAACCTTTTTGGTCTTTATCTTCACTTCTGATTCGGTCACTGCTGTTGGCTCGGCTGCACCAATGTTTTCCGTTAGACCAGTGCCAGGTTGCCGTTCCCGGTGTTGTGGGAACAAACTTTCGACTGCTCTATCAAGGAAGGTCGGACAAGAGGGAGCACTGGTGCCTCTGGGTTTGATTTTACTCATGACCGTTTTGTATGGTCGTCCCCACGGGTCACGGTCAAGTTCCTCGCAGAAGTCCTGCCAGCACTTTCTTTTGGCTGTCTTAACGGCAATCTTGAGCTCTTTTTTCTTTTGCTCATAGCTAGACGCTAATTCTTCATACCGCAGTCCACGAATTGCTCTTTCATGCAGTCTTCTAGCAAGAAGACACTCTTTACGTATTACTGCAATGTCCTTATTTCACCATTAGACAGGGAGGCGTCCACGATGATTTATCTTTGTGGACATTGCAGCATCGCATGCGGCTGGGATGGTCCGCGAGAGGCTTTGAGCCCTAACCTTAGCAGTTCCTCCGACAGATGCTCCTTCCAGGAAGCAGAAAAAAGTTTCCCTGTCGAAAGTAGCTGATGCCCATTTCTCTCTCTTCAGCATCCGGGTCATATTCACTGTTTCGCTTGTCGGGTGGAGCTGGTACGTGAGAGCTTCGTGATCGCTCCCAGTGTATCGAACATTGACTTGCCAGTACGAGGCTTCCCGACTCAATCTGGGATCGACGAAGGTCAGATCTACTATGGTCGACTTTAGTGTAGGTCGGTCTCGTCCCTATGTTAGCAATCTCTAGTTCTAGTATCGCGAAGGTCTCAAGTAGTGCACGCCCGCGATGGTTCGTTTTCTTGCTTCCCAATTCGGTTGCCCAAGCGCTAAGTTCCCTCCGATTACGAACAGCAGTAGGGAGGTTCTAGCGCTAGCAACTATAGCATCCAGGGATATTTCGACCTCTTCTATTGAATCACTGGGTGGTAGATAGCAGCTGTATAGTCTCATACCAGCTACTTCAACCCAGATAAATCTGGACAGGAGGACGTCCATTTTTTTGGATATGTGAAGTTCTCCGCATACCCAGGTGGCCATCGTGCTGGTACGATCCTTTTTGGTTTAGTACGACCCAGTTTGGTTCACTAAGATCCCTGTACTGCTCACTGATGATAACTATATCCGCCTTCTCTTCTCGGATCAGTTGGGGCAGCAGGTCTTGGGCTACTGTACAGTGGTTCAGGTTGATTTGAAGCAGTTTAGCCATCGTTGTCTGTTGTTACGACCTCCATCGTTACCTGCTCGTTGGTGGTCGGGCAGTTCACTGCCTTGTGACCCTCCGTTTTTTACACCTTAAGCACAGAGACGACCGGTCAATTGCACTCTCATAATTCCGTTTTATGTATTATATTGATGAGAAATTTTAGGTAGGCTATATATTAATAGGTAAAGGTTGAGTTTTTGAGTGAAAGGTACCCTAAGGCTTTGTCTTTATTTCAACATGTACCTGGAATCGCGAGGTGCCTCGTGCGATTCACCAAGTGCCGCTGACAGGCCTACGACTGTTTATAAAAATACTCGACTGCTAGCGGTCACACAAAATAATACAGCGGTCGTGTTGTCTTTAACAAACTTTGCTTTACCAAACTCGGTATGTATAGTCAGTATGGAGTAAGTATAGACGACGCTCGCCGCGGTACAGCGTGCAGTGTTGCCAACAAAATTTGAAGGAAAAAAATGCGCGCCAAGATACGTTGTTCTTCATTTTCGCGCCGAGATACGTCGTCCTTCATCCGCACGGCGAGACACAACTTTCTTCATCCTCGCGCCGAGATACGTCGTTCTTCATTCTCGCGCCGAGATACGTCGTTCTTCATCCGCGCGCCGAAATACGTCGTTCTTCATCCTCGCACCGAGATACGTCGTTCTTCGTCCGCGCGCCGAGATACTTTCTTCTTGCACTCAGCTGTCGATATACTTCACAGCCACTGGGGTCTCTGCACCCTTGTTTCAAGAATGAACACCAGAGAAATAACACAAGCCATCGGCGAACTCAACGGTAATTCGATCGGGGTCTACGCTGCTGACAATATACCCTGACGTTAAGAGTCTTCCCGCAGCCATCATGACTAATCTCGACACATCGGACGAACCTGGTTCTCGTTGGATGGCGTTCTATATAGATCGAAATGCAAGCGGCACATACTTTAACAGCTACGGCCTGGGACCTACGTCACGATGGCATCTTGATCGACTCGGAAGAAATTGCAAGCGGTTCAAATGGAACAAGAAAAAGCTGCAGAATATCGATTCGAAAGTTTGCGGCTAATATTGTATTATATTTTTGTATTTTATGTGTAGTGGGCGTAGTTTACGCACTTGTCAAGTCTTTACGTCACATTCTCACGCGAACGATAAACAGTTGCAAAATTTGGAAAACTGTCAGGAGAAAATATCGTGAAAAATGACACGGGCAGAAACTAAGAGAACGGAAGAAAATGCGTCGCGAGAACAATTTTCTGCACACAATTTCCACTGGTGCAGATTTTTCTATGCAATCGTATAAATCAATGTCACAAAAATAATGTCGCCGTTTTTATATGGGGTTAATTTTAATGAATTTTTACTTTGCGTGGATTGGTAGTTTGTAGGTTTTTCTATACGCTTTGTACTTTTAACCTTTAGTTTGTAATCATGTATGAGTTTAATTTCACTGGAGCAAATGATATTCAATTTTAGCTTGTAACTGATCAATCCCGGTTGTACGCGCTCCTTTAAAATTTATATAATCATAGTTTGTAAGTTTGTGTATATTCATACTTGTATTTTTTACTATGTAAGTTTTTTTCTTAATAATCTGATCGATCGATTAAAATTTTTTACTAAAACAACTGTTTTCATTTATCGACCTCACATTCTTCCAATAAATTATCCAAACCTCTTCATTTCCTTGAAAAAAATAATACTAATAATAACCGAGTTTCATTTTTGTTCACGCACGCCCACGCATGACTAAAAAACACGATAGAATTGCTTGCAAGTCTATCCCCGGCTTTCTTGGAACAATTCTTGTAATCGATATTTACGCGATGATCGTATTTCTCTCTTATACAAAACTTATCAGCGCATATGTGACTAAAACAGATGAACTGACTTCCGTTGTTACCAAATACTCAAGCGTAATAGAATATCTCTCGAACTACTACTACGCGTCGATTAATCAAAGGCAACGTTAAAATCACACGTATCGATAAATATTTTTAAACAAAAATATCTTTCTCTTTGAGAATAACTTTTCCTAACGACTTGCCCCACACTAACAGAACGTATACGTGGCGTTTTGTCGTTCGCTAAATGCTGACCATCACCCACTGCACAAAGGAGCAGTAGGAGGTACACGCTCGCACGCATAAAGATCAACGACCAGCAAGACTGTGATAATATAGTAAAAGCAGCAACTAAAAAGCATCGTATCTCTACCGTAAAGCAGTATTTCCTTAAAAATAAAGTAGGAGATACGTGACGCACAATCTAAAAAAAACACATCACCTTGGACGTCTTGCCAGTATTTTCTTAAAAACAAGCGTAAGGAGTGTTAAAAAATGAATCAAGAGACTTTTCCACAGACTCTGCTATTCAACACGAGCTACGCTCTCAATAAATTACACTCAAAGTTTGTCTATGTTGACTTACAATATTTCGAGCTGTTATTCAATTCGTCGGAGGTACTTCACCACACAAATACGTCACTGTGGATAAACTTAGCTGGAAAAATTCACGGAACATTTGGTCACCATTCAAGAATATATGATAAACGAGAACCGAGGACCAAGAAAACTCACCCTACCCGCTCACATCATTTCCTTGATAACATGTTACAGCTCAAAAGCTATATCCGTCAACCAGAGTCGGGAAATTTCACCCCCTGACTTCTCGAGCCATTATGAACACGAGCCGCAGGACGTAGCAGCAACAGCGGTACCAATCAAGAAACTCCTCCCGCCGACGACGCTGACGAACCACCCAAAAAGAAGAGAAAGATGGACAATTTACCGAGTATAGCAATGCAGTTAAAGATATTTGCGCACTTAAAAAAATTACGCGATTGTATAAATTTTAGATTCAAACAACTAGAAAATAGTGCGGTATTTGTTAATGTGGCGTTAGAGATAATTATTAATAATATCAAAATACACATTCTAGAAAAATACGGCGAAAGTATAATACACACATTTTTCGACGGTATAACTTTTCTAATAATATTCGACGAACTCGAAGAAAATATAAAATCTAATGTAATCAATCGCGTGGGTTATCCAAACTTTAGAGAAACTGATGTAGATAGATTGTTTTTAGAACTACGTACTCTGTATTTACCCATTCTCGAAAAACAAGTACACGAAGTTGTCCAATAAATACACATTATTGTTACATTTGGTTTTTTTCACTTATACGTACCCTTCTCTCCTCACCTTATCTCCCCCACCCTCTCACTTACGTCATCATTCCCTACCCCCACCACCGCCACCACGTAAATATAAGTTAAGCGCAACACTGCGATAAAACAGTAGGTCAGCGATTCTCATTGAGACCACATCATGGGCCCACCGTCCAGTAGCAGCAGCAGCAGCAGTGCGTAGAATGTGGTATTACACATCGCATTTTATACAGCGAACAAAACACGTCCGGCCATTACAAGTGCTGACGCTATGACGCATATCGATGTGGCAAGTCCCGTGATCTCGTCTACAGGTCCCTGCAGGAGATGGAGTCACCTGCTCCCCGTAAGATTCGCCAGCAGCAGTAGCAGCAGCATCAACAACAGCAGTATAATTATACAAAACTATTAGTGACCGTTGTACACGTGTGTGAGTGTGTGTGACCACCAGCAGTATCTCTTTCCCCAAACAACAATGCTACTCCAGATACAACTAGTCACCATCATTATTAAAACTTATAACAGCCAAAGAAAGGAAGGCGAGAGGATACTACACTATGTCAGCCACGTCTCCCCACTACGCTCTCTTCGGACATCTTGCCGATGGCGCCACGCTGCTGCACCAGCAGCGACAACAGCTGTAAAATTTCTTAGTGTGTGTGTGTGTGTATTATGTGTTACTTAATGCCGAATATGCGTGTGTCTGTGTGCGTGCGTGGGTGCGTGCATGCGTGCGTGTGTGTGCTTATTTGTAATGGAGGTGCTGCGCATCCCAGATATGAGTGGGTTTGTAATGTATTTTATTAAAATTTTTTAATAAATATTAAAATATTTAATAAATAATACATTTTTTAATAAATAATAAAATGCTTAATAAATAATAAATTTTTTAATAAATAATAATATAAAAAATTTGTTATTTTTTACTCTCTCTCTCTCTCTCTCTCGCTCCCCCCCCACTCTCTCTCACACCAGAGCGAGGCTCCCCACTCCTGTCTCACCGTTCAACTTGTGGGCGCGGCTGCGTAAACGCCCACAGCAGTGCGTTCAAGCCGCCCAGAGAGAGCACACGCGTGACCGATATAGAGTAGTCCCCCCGCACCTACGGGTCGCGACAGGTAGCGCGCAGACCCACCCTCAAACTGTCCGAGGAGGGAGGAGTGGGGATACCATGGGGAGTATAGCGTATCAACTAGATATCACGTTACACCCAAGGCGTCCTCAAGTGGATACTTAAGATAAGAGCACTGCAGTAGTTAAACAACAATAGGCTATTAGTGATTGTTTATATAAACAAAACACTAATTACCCATTGTTATGACTAATTAGCTACCGTTTGGCTAATTTTTAGCTTCAGTTTATATAAGCATCTCTTATCTCAAGTACCCACTTGAGGATAACACTGGCGCCGCGGCGTATCATTTTACGGCGCACCGTAAAGTGATATTTATCTGTCTCACTATACCGGTTCTCCTGCTACTGACAACGTTTGAACACACCGTTGAACTATTATTAGACTCTATAAGCTTTATATATCAAAGGGACTGCACACATTTTTAGATCCCCTCGGTATCTTGACGGTTTCTTATGTTTTGGGTACAGAGAATCGAAATATCTTAGTTACCAAGCCGAAAAGTTGATCCGTTCATTGTGTTACGAATGGATATACTTACAAATATGTAGAATAAGAAGATGCAAGGAGTACAATTAAAATATGAAGACGATTATCAGAAAGCCGAGCGGTGGCGGTCGTGGCTAGTTGATAGTGTTTCCGACTCACGAGTCGGCGCACAGTAGGCAGAACTGGAAAATTTTGTGTCAAAATCGTAGAACTTCGCGAAAAAAATTTTTAGCGACTTAAAAATTTAGCAACTTACAGATGAGCTTGTGTACAATTGAGGAAAATTATTAGATAAAGAAAAAAAAATTGCTGAGATATTTGAATCGAATGTATAGCATTCGAAAGAGCATTAAAATACCTATATTTTCTAAAAAAAAAATTTCTCTAGCTATTACGATTCTTTTGTTATTAACAAAAAGGTTCTAACCTTAAAATTAATAAATGGCTATTACAAATCAAAAGCAGGTACACAACACGCGTGCATAGCGCATAGCGCATCTCATTTTCATTTTCTAGTATACATAAATGCGTTCCCGAATAATTACGATTTTGAAAGAGGTCTAAAATAGTTTTAACCTCAAATATATCTGAAATTCATAAACGAATTCTTTTACCCTAAGAACTCTTCTAATAAATAATATACAAACTCTACATCTCCACCAAATATCAAAGAAATTAAAATAATTTTAATGTAGTTTTATTGTGCGACAACAAAGAAAGTCATTTTCAAAAATACTAAAATTTTATATATCAAACATCTCAAAAAATAACCATATAATCTGAATGAAATTTCACACAGGTATGGCTATATCGCATACAAAATAGTCTATAAATTTCAAGCTGATACGTGAAGTCGTCATTGAGAAATTACGATTTTGAAAAAAACTGTAAAAAAGAATTTTAACCTTAAATATCTCTAAAAATCATGAGACAATTCTTTTACCTAAAGGACTTATACGATAATATATAGACTCAACATCTCCACAAAATTTCAACAGGATTAAACCAATTTTTGTTTTCTCTAGTTATCATGCGACAAAGAAAATAACTTTGTAAAATACGAAAATTTTGAAAATCAAATATTTCAAAAAGAAAATTCCGACACATATTGTATATATCACATGCATAATTGTCTATAAATTTGGAGCTGATACATGGAGCCGTTCTTGAGAAATTACGATTTGAAAAAAAGGTTAAAAAAATTTTAACCTCAAATATTTCTGAAATTTCTGGACTAATCATTTTGCCCAAAGAACTCGACCGAGAACTATCCAAAATCTACCTCTACAAGGAATTTCAAAGCGATTAAGTCAATTTTACTCCCGTAATCGTTGTACATACAAAACTCATTTTATTCACATTTCAATTTTTTTCTCAAAAACTAGTCAACAAAATGGATTCAAATTTTTACAGATTATAGCTATTTATATTTTGCATTATCATAATTTTTTTCAAGAAAATTGACCGTTTAGTTTAGGAGTTGTAAGCTTTTTAAGAAAAAAAACACGTTTTTGTTAATAGCAAAAGAACCGTGATAGCTAGAGAAATTTTTTTTTTTTAGAAAATATAGGTATTTTAATGCTCTTTCGAATGCTATAAATTCGATTCAAATATCTCAGCAATTTTTTTTTGTTTATCTAATAATTTTCCTCAATTGTACACAAGCTCATCTGTAAGTTGCTAAATTTTTAAGTCGCTAAAAATTTTTTTCGCGAAGTGTTGAGTGACACATTTTTTTCGATTTTTTTCAATTTGCATTTTTACTTCACCAGTTTTACTCAGATTCATTCGTCAAATATTTTTTCACCATACCCTGGCCGAAAGTGCCACTTTCGCTCCCGGCACAAAAACGCGAATGTAGTATTTTCGGCCCGGGTATGGTGAAAAATAGTATACGCTCCACGGGAGTAAAATTGGTCAGCCTATATCTCGTGTTTGCCACCCTCGCCTTCGGCTCGGGTGGCAATTTACACGAGATATGGACTGTCCAAGTTTTTTCCTCCCTAGGTGCGTAATATACTATTTCAAGCCTAATATCGGTTCCTCGCGACGAAAGGAATGTGTTACTCAGCATCCTCACCCCTCTTGGAGCCTCCCGCGAGGGAAATCCGAAACCCCTAGTCGGTGCAACAATGTTGCCAAGGGTATGGGACCCACGAGTGCGAGAGAGAAAACGCGTCGAGCGGGGGAGACCGTCGACGTTGCGACGGCGTCGTCGACGCGGCATGCCGGGGCAGTCCGCACCGAGAGCCTGATCGAATAAGTTGCATTAAGCGAGTGCCTTAAGAGTTACAAGTAAAAAATAGACAAAGGGAGACAAAGATAGTGCGAACGATACAATTATATCTTGGAGCAACACATAGAATTTGATCACCCTTACTATTATATATTATTGGATTTTACTAAAAGCGCCGTTATATAAAAAATCAAGGAAAACCAGGATTAATATTTTGCAATAAACCCACATTTCATACATTTGGATAATAACCAGCTCCGACTAATACATAAAAAGTAAGTGTATTCTGATTTACTTTGATCTTAACGATAGAACGTACATACATATACATAATATCTCATTCGAATATATATATATATATATATATATATATATATATATATATATATATATATATATATATATATATATACTCGCGTGTATATCGGCCGTGCACATGCAACACAGAGAGAAGTGACTGTGCGTCATACATTTTTGTAAATTCATATTAACAAAGTATCAAGCGAAATTCGGAATTAAGCAGTAATTGTCAGCGAATCTTTTATTCCCCTTTGCGTATACGATTTTCCTATATATCAGATTTCATTTACATATCAGATTGAAAATAGATGCAAATGGAGCCGCAATTTACGCAATAGATCTCGTTTCGTTTAATAAATAAAAATAAACTTTATATTCAAGCAACATTAGAATGCGACCGACAACATTTACAAATATAATTTCTAATTCACAATTCTTATGTTCATAAAAATACGGAAAGATAATAGAAAAAAAATCAATTAACTTCCTAAAATTATTTGATTCACTGGGGAATAGTGTTAATTGACAGTATTCAGATTCTAACCGAACACTGAAGTTTATGAGTCGCAGGCAGGTCGAGTCTGATTCCCCTCTCACCGTAGATGTCAGAGCCCCTAAAATAAAGTGATTAATAAGTATCTGAATGTTATATGAGGACACGTGTTCCATACAGTGATATATGATTTTCATATATAAAAATAATATACTGATCATAGAACAACCTAGACATGTCTTAACCTCAGTGATCATATTAAATAAATTCAATTGGGTTCAGTTATAAGAGTTTATTTGAAGAAAAAGAACAAGTTTGAAGTATCTTTAAAGAAAAGAAATCATTAGAGTGTATAATATTATCAATTTTGTTTATGTAGAAAACATCTTTTTTCTAAAGTATCTGAATATTTTTATAAAAAAGGGTTTAAACACACTAAAGCTTTTATTAAATCTATATCATTGTTTTTTGAGATAAGTAAAAGAGTCTAGATTATTTTGGGGATTTACATGCAGTAAACGATAATCGATGGTCAACCCCCACAGGGTTTTCTCGGTTTTTGGCCTTTAAATATAAAACATTGAGTGGTTGGTCAAAGTAAAGATACTTACCCCTACTCACAGAAGCGAAGAGACGACAGAGGACGGACACCCAGTAGTGTTGGGCGAAGGCGAGGGGAATATCCTCCAGGTGTCGTACAGACTACCAAGTTTTATTCAACCCTTAGTTTCCTTACTCGAATTCTTCGCAAGTTAACATTTCCTGTTCCTTGTTCTCCCTCTGGATAGGGAAATGCAGATGGCAATTATTATTTTCCATTGAGGAGGCGAGATCCAAACAATTATCACCCGGCATCGTGCATTTCTCCCTGCGGGTCCTTCAGATCTACATCTGTCAAGGGTGAGGGAGAGATCAGTACATTACCAGAAGGTCCCAGAGGCCTATCAGGCACAGAACCCTCTTATTGATCCACTTCGTCCACCCCAGAATTCTTCAATAGGACCCTGTCACTTGGAGATGCAGAGTGTATGTGTGTCACAGTATACCTATATACATACACATGAATATCTAGTTATACAGTGGGCGGATCAATTGCAGACAGTCATCTGAGGGTTACTGGATATCCTCGGAATGCTTCCCGTCTGGAAAAAAGGAAAGAAAACATCACAAAGAAACAGATCCTCATTTTATCATTACTGATATATACAGCGTGTCCAAAAAGTCTGGAAACACCCAAATAATTTCTCAGCTGAATTACTATTGGAAAATGTTAAGGTCACCTTTGTAGTAATTTTTTACGAGGAATCCAATGGTGACCTTGGATTCGACCTTGGACCTCATTTTTGAGGTTATTTCAAGGTCAACCTCATTTTTTTAAATGGTAACCCCTATTTTTTATAGCGGAATCTGAAAGAGCGGAAAATTTTACATCCGGATATGTATTAAGGTATGAGGTTGAGGTTGCCCCCAGAGGTCAAATTGAGGTCAAAGTATGATTTCTTAAAAATTTCGCGAGTTCAGTGGTAAAACAAAACAAACAAAGGTAAGGTTTGGTAAGTTCGAACGAAGACTTGAAGGTGACCTCTGATTCGACCTTGAACCTCATTTTGAGCCTCATTTTTGAGGTTATTTCGAGGTCAACCTCATTTTTTTAAATGGTAACCCCTATTTTTTTAGCGTAATCGGAAAGAGTGTGAAACTTTACGTCCAAACATGTACTCAGAACATAGTTCAAGAAGGACCTTGACGTTCATTTGAAGGTCATTTAAACTTAATGACGGTCTGATCTTGTGTAAACTTTTTAATTTTTTTAAACAGTCTAACATCTTATTTCAAGTGCTCGAATTATTTTCCATCCACTTTTTGATAGTAACCTAATCGATGATCGAAAACACCAACAGTATTTTTGATCATTTCAGTAGGAATGAGACCTGATTCATTGTAAAATTTTTTGAAACGTTTAAATATTGAACATTGTTACTTGTTATTTTTCGTATGGTTAGAGTGACAATAAACTATTATTCATTCCATAACCACCACAGAAAAGGGTTGGTCATCTTTCAAACATATTTTTTGAAAATTAAAAGTTCTTTTTATTTTCAACTCAAAAAGTATTTTTGGATAAGGTCTACTACGAAGAGTAATAAAAATGAACAAACTCACTGATAGAGAAAGAATAACGATTCTCATGATGAGAGGTTGGGGACACATGCAGCGATCTTATAGGGCCGTAAGAGATATTTTTAATGCTTCATTTAGGGTTGGTGGAACTCCACTATCATTTTCAACAGTTCAAAAAACTGTTAGAAGGTTTGAAAATACCGGCACTATCAGCGATTTACCTCGATCAGGCAGACCAATGTCAGCAGATAACGAAGAGAAATCTTTAGATGTTGTGTTAACATTCACCGAAGATCCGCATACTTCCGTTCGTAGAGCTGCTCAAGTGCACGAAATAAGTAAATCATCTATTCATAACATACTAAAGAGAGAGAAGTTCCATCCATTTAAAGTAACGCTAATACACAAGTTAAATGAAGATGATTTCGATCGTCGCGTTGAATTCTGTGATGATATGATGGCACGCATCGTTCAAAATCCAAATTTTCCATCAAATATAGTCTTCTCAGATGAAGCTACATTTCAACTTGACTCAAGCGTAAATAGGCATAACTGTAGATATTGGGCAGTTGAAAACCCTCATTGGGCAAGAGAAGCCAAGTCACAATATCCATAAAAATTAAATGTCTGGGCTGGAATATTAAATAATAGGATTATAGGACCATTTTTTATTGATGGCAATTTAAATGCAGAAAAGTATGAAACTATGTTGCGGAATCAAATTGTTCCTGCTATAAGAGAAATAGCTGGAGAGGACTTTAATAACACATGGTATCAACAGGATGGTGCAGCAGCTCATTATGCACGAAACGTTCGCACATACTTAGATACAGTATTCATTAATCGATGGATAGGACGAAGAGGTGCAATTGAATGGCCAGCTAGGTCCCCCGATTTAACGCCTCTAGATTATTTCTATTGGGGTTATCTGAAGGATCGTGTATTCAAAACAAAACCCTTAAACTTAGATGAATTACGTGAAAGGATCATTGATGAATCAGCTCTCATTCCTACTGAAATGATTGAAAATGCTGTTGGTGCTTTCTATCATCGATTAGGTTACTGTCAAGAAATGAATGGAGAACAGTTCGAGCACTTGAAATAAGATGTTATACTGTTTAAAAAATCAAATGTGAGAGGCAAGGGGACTCACGTAAATCAAGCGCCCCATCGTGAGAGGCAAGGGGACTCACGTAAATCAAGCACCCCATCGTGAGAGGCAAGGGGACTCACGTAAATCAAGCACCCCAAAGGGAACAGATTTTACTACGTCCACGTCGTTGTTCCTGGGTAACGCTAAATGTAAAAAATTGAACTTGACATGACTTTTAAGGACAATGTCAAGGTCACCATTAGATTTCTCGTTGAAAACTACTAAAGAATTAACCTCGCTCAGTGTGATAAAAAGTTTACACAAGATCAGACCGTCATTAAGTTTAAATGACCTTCAAATGAACGTCAAGGTCCTTCTTGAACTATGTTCTGAGTACATGTTTGGACGTAAAGTTTCACACTCTTTCCGATTCCGCTAAAAAATAGGGGTTACCATTTAAAAAATGAGGTTGACCTCGAAATAACCTCAAAAATGAGGCTCAAAATGAGGTTCAAGGTCGAATCAGAGGTCACCTTCAAGTCTTCGTTCGAACTTACCAAACCTTACCTTTGTTTGTTTTGTTTTACCACTGAACTCGCGAAATTTTTAAGAAATCATACTTTGACCTCAATTTGACCTCTGGGGGTAACCTCAACCTCATACCTTAATACATATCCGGACGTAAAATTTTCCGCTCTTTCAGATTCCGCTATAAAAAATAGGGGTTACCATTTAAAAAAATGAGGTTGACCTTGAAATAACCTCAAAAATGAGGTCCAAGGTCGAATCCAAGGTCACCATTGGATTCCTCGTAAAAAATTACTACAAAGGCGACCTTAACATTTTCCAATAGTAATTCAGCTGAGAAATTATTTGGGTGTTTCCAGACTTTTTGGACACGCTGTATATATATATATATATATATATATATATATATATATATATATATATATATATATATATAAATGCACGCGCTCCGGGGACACGAGCGATGACTTATCTGACTAGTTGGAAACCCTTCTGCATTGCCACCCATCTCGGTGAGAATCTATCCGGGCTGCTCCTTTTCCTATTGATTCTTCTTATTTTCCTTCGATTTTCACCTTGATATCCTCGCACAAGTTAGATCCCCGTCGCCGTCAGTCGGATACTGTTGGGTGTGAGTCAGCGGTTCGCTGCCTCCGCCTTCGACCGAGTATACATAGAGTACCGCGCAAACGAGGGCGCGCCGACCGCCACAGAGTATATAGAGTACGCGGAGAGTCTGTGCAGCTCCGACGTTAGGGTGCCTCTGCATAGGTGTAGGGGAATCGAATCACACAAATCAGTTCATAGGTTCGACTATAAGTAATAATAGGAGTAAGTCTTATTTCGGGGTACATTTAACAGGGTTAAAACACTTACCGAGTTTTAACTTAATAATAATCAACTCTAATATTAAGTAGTAATTGATAAGGGTCTTTGTATCGACGGAAATAATACGCCGTTTTGTATTGGAAATAGTGATTATAATAAAGTTTGCTTATGTTCTTTTTAATTAACGGATCGTGGATATTTATTTCTTTCATGTAACATAGATCAATATCCTATTTAACCTCTAATAATGTAACGATCCCTATATTCTGAAGTTTCATTGATACCAATCCATATATCGAGGTGTTTATGGGGACATTTCCACGAAACAGGTAAGAAGCAGAGGTCCTCCTAGAGTAAGGCGGACAGATGTCTTAGGAGCGTCATCCAAAAATATCTCCCATATATATACCCAATCACAATTTGAGGTCCAAGGGGAGAGTTACGATATTGTGTCACGAAATATCGTAACACGAAGTTCTACGATTTTGACACAAAATTTTCCAGTTCTGCCTACTGTGCGGCGGCTCTGGTTCAAGCTCAGCGTCCGTCTCTTCTTATTATTAAATGTTGCAATAGCTCACTCGTAACAATTGTTGTTTAACAATTTTAAAAAACCAATTTTAAAAATACAATATTTTGATTTCAAACAATTCTAGGCTATTCTCCGTCATTTTCTGAGAAAAATGTTCTGTTACAGTTTTCTGTCAGACGCAAAGTTTCCGAGAAAAAACTTCCCAAATATTTGAAAAATCGGATTTCTTTTCACATATTTTATGTTTAATATTGTAAAAAATATATCCTGGTATTTATTCAATAAATATTACAATAAAAAAAACAATACCTATTTATTATCGCTTACTATTGATTGAATCTAATTTAAATAATATTAATTAAATGATTTATAATATTTTGTTTCTATTGAAGAATTAAGATTTACTTCTAAATATACAGTGCTTTATTATCAATTATATCAGAAAATTTGTTAAACCTCATTTGAAAACAATGTTAACGATAATTACTAATTAAAATAAGACTTTGATACACCAAATTTTTAACAAATGTAAAAAAAGAGTATCGCTGTTTTTTCACACTATATTATGTGCTAATACACCTGAAAAAAGCATTTTCAAAGGTGTGCCTTCAAAATATTTTTTCTTTTTTTATTTAATCAAAAGTTAAAAAATTTGTGGATATGATTGATTATATCCGACACTCCATCCTAAATCTCCTGAAGGAAATAATAACGGAAATACCATTGGGTCTACATGATATGATAATTTATTTAAAAATGTATGTGTTACTTCATTGTCAGATTTATTTTTAGGATAAACACAAACATCATAATTTTCTGGAATTCCATAGTTTGATATAATTATAGCACCACATTCGGAAGTTAACGGTTTATTATACCGGTGTTTCTGTTTATCATTTTTACGTATAAAATATAGTTTATAGTTAGGAAGATTCTGAACACTACATATTTCATATGGATATTTCTAATGTTTAGCATATGGATTATTATTTATTATTTGAGTTACTATCTTTATATGTTCGCTAACTAATGCTTTATTATTATATTTTTTAATATTTTTTTAATTGCAGTAGCATCATCATATATACTTATATATGGGTCAAAAAAACATCTTTTTAAGAAAATGCGCGCACGGGGGTCGCCGATTTTGGGGCCTTGAGATATTTTTTAGAACTTACCACAAAAATAATGTTTGCCAATTTTTAGGGTAAAGGTGCAAAAAAGGGCATTTTTTAAGCCTTTTTTCATGTTTTTCAATCTTTTATTCAAAAAGTTCATTCATACCAATTTGTAATTTATCAGTGGGTTTTTTTCTTCGTCTTGATTTAAACTTTACAGATAGATTTTTTTCGAAAATCAAAATTTACGTATACATTTTCAAATTACAACATTCTGAAAGACATCTTTTTACCATTATTATGATACTTTGAAGTGATTTTTCGGGTATTATTTACAATTGCACCCTAATCTACCGAAGTGCGATTGAAAGAGGATGAAAAAACCTTTCTATTTCACTGGGCTTGAGCTAAAAAAGTTAAAAAATCTAGCGCCTGTGTTAGTTTGAATTTAGCAGATTTTGAAAAAACAGCCATTTTCACGAAATTAAAACCCGTGAGAAATTGTTCTATCAGCTCCGATTTGGCTGAAAACTATCAGAAAATCTTCTTTAGACATACCTTAACGAAGTTGAATTGAACCGGGCATGGATATCGAAAGATTTCCTGATTAGATATTGATTAGAGCTGATGAATTACGATATTCTTTTGATTTCTATGCTATACATTACTAAGGACGTTTTGCATTTCTATATATCATTCCCTTAAAGCTTTTGGAATAATTAAAAGACTTTTTTCAATATTTGATCAAAATATACTTCTGAAGTTTTTAATAAAGCTTTACGAGATATAAAGAAAACAATGTATTTTTGAGATTAAAAAAAAAAAAAAAAAAAAATTGACGTATTTACATAGCTTTAAAGTTACCGATTTTCGCAAAAATAGTGTTTTTTGATATTTTCAACTATCTAGATCTCCGGTCTAGAAACTTTTTTTTTTTTTTTTAAACTTTTCCGCTAAGTAACTTATATTATGTATAATAACGAATAATTTTTCTGGGCATGGACATCCTATCCTATCTATATAAAATTCAAACGTTAATAAGTCACTATTTTTGAGATTTTATAAAATATGTAATTTTTCAAGTTACTTATCTTCGTCAATTTTTAATCTACTTAATTGCGCCGAAAAGAAGTATTTACATTTTTTCAATACAAAACATTTTATCGAAAATACGTCCAAACGATAAAAAATTGAAAATTTTACTACTAGTACACGTGCAAACTGAACGCAATTTATTGAAATTTCTCGCTATTAAGCCACACTGACGTTCTATTCTTGTTCTGTTCTTGTTCTGTGCTGTGTTCTGTGCTTCGACGCACTTCTGGAACATGTGTGTAGTTCGCTATCTGCAAGCTGTGTAATCCGTGGTTTAAGAAGTATTCTTTATTACGTACACTTTTGGACATCTTTTTCGGAGCAGGGAAAACGAGAGCGTCAAACCATCAACTATTGTGACGAGTCGGTCAGAGTCATATCTTTCGTATTTACTTCCGTTTTTTCCACTTCACTTCTTAAACCACAGAGTACAAAGCTTGCAGATAGCGAACTACACACATGTTCCAGAAGTGTGCCGGAGCACAGAACACAGCACAGAACAGGAACAGAACGTCAGTGTGAAAAGTCCCTTATGCAGCCAAGCAGCGTCTCCCTAATCCGAAAAGAAGAAGACTAGTACATGCTACTTTATTACACGTACATTACAGGTATATTATACGCGTCTGAAGCATTCGCAGTTATTTAGCTCCTAATAGCTTTTTAACAGTAAATAAAAATTTTTCATGATTTAGTTTTTTACATTGATTGTTTTTTGTCGGAATTTTTATCAACAATATGTTGAATTATTTGACAAAAACAAATTAATGATGTTTGATGAGATAAATGACAGCGACAGTTTCTAAAGTTGGAAGATTGATCAGAATGGTCCAGCTGTCAAGGTGGTTTTTAAATGAACAAAAACCAATAGTTATCTTGCCGACGTTTCAGGGATTTTGTATGTCCCTCCTCTGAGCTAGATTACATTTTTAAAAATATGTTCTACCCAGTGCCTTTGACTGGCAGTTACCACTGCGTAGAACACGTTTTTAAAAATATAATCTAGCTCAGAAGACGGGTATACAAAAGGCCTGAAACATCGGCAAGGAAACTATTGGTTTGTGTTCATTTAAAAACCACCTTGACAGTTGGACCATTCTGATCAATCTTCCAACTTTAAAAACAAATTAAGTTTTTATCATGGAAACTCCAGTGAAATGTGGTATTGGTATATGTTTAAACGAAAATTATCATTTGGAAAGTTTAACAGAACAAGAGGATGTAAATAAATTTGAAGATCTTAAACAAGAAGATGTTAAACTTCTTTATTTAAGAATATCTAATCTAAAAAACTTAGAAAATCAAACAGTTTGTAGTCATCATTATTATAAATTTGTCAACTATTATTCAACTTTGTTCGGAAAAAATGCTGTGATCCGTGGAACATACACAACAAAATTATTAGAACTAATTTAACAGAAATTAAGGTAAATTTATGAGAAAAATTCATGAGTGTTTGTGAAATTAATGTTATACCAGGGAAAAACTTTGCAAAAATTGTTTGGCTAGATCTAGAAAAGAAATTGGTAATTTTAAAGGAGAACTTACATATTGAATTGATCCATATAAAAGACATAGGTCTAAAATTTTTAACGGATTAGAATTTTTAACATTAGAATATATAAAATATTTAAAAGATGTTCACAATGTATTATTTAGTTGTGAACATAAAATATGCAGTGTATGTAAAACTCAGATTAAATCTGATTTTACAGAATACATAAGGAGAAGAAATGCATCTGCATCTGCATCTGTATCGCACAATTCTGACTCTCAACAGTTTTCAAGTGAATCTAGTGAATCGCAACAATGCAGATACACACCTAAGTCAGATTTTGAATCATGCAGCCACAAAAAAAGACGTCTCGATACGATATTAAATACTTTTGATATAAATCCTATCAAACGCAAGAAGTTAAATGATGAATGTTTAGTGAATAAAGGTGTTAAAATCCTGCAAATTATTGTCAATGAAGTTTCAGGAGTCTTTGAACAAACCTATGGTGTTCAATTACCAAAATTTGAGGATTTAGAGGAAATACGTAACGAAAGTTTGTGGTTTCATAATATAATTTCAAATGTTAAATGTAAATGGGATACATGCAAAACTGTTGATGAAAAAATAAGTTTGTTAACTTTATTGCTAGATCATTGGAAATTCAAAACTGTTACTCAGTATTTTAAATATACGAATTATATGTATACGGAAGCGAAGAAACTAAAAAGTAATGTTGGTAAGTATATAAGTTTAAAAAAAAAATCCTTGCGAATATTCCCTCGAGACTAATAAACATGTATGCAACTCTGTTCCGTTTTTCCATTGTAAATTTTTTAATTCGAATTTTTATTTTATATTGTAACAATATTGTTACAATATTGCTGCAGACCAATGATTTCTTTTTTCCATTGTAAATTTTTTGTTCGAATTTTTGTTTTATATATTGCAACAATCTTGTTTCAATATTGCTGCAAGGTTGAACAATTTTTTCGAGCGTTTTTTTTTTTTTTTTTTTTTTTTTTAAATTAAAAAAAAACGAGACTTGCACCAATAAAAATGTCCCTTTGGAAAGTACCATCCATATGATAGGTTTCAAAGTGGAAATCTTTGTACGCAGAAGTGTCTTTTTCAATTTGTATAAAACTTTTTTATATTTCAGATATACATAATATTTTATGTGAAATTAAACATGTTCCTTTTTATCAAAGAACTTCTTCTATTGAAATCAAATATGGCTCATCGTAGTTAATATTAATATAATTCTTTTCTAGGTACTTTAGGTAGACATATAAAAAAAGTTATCTTCAGGTTTTTCCTGAAATCAGAAAATCAATCAATGATTATTATTTAAATGGTTCAAATAGTATAATGTGTATTGGAATGAAAGAATGTGTAAAGATGAAAAGTGGTGAATTGTCTATTACAGTTCAAAAAAGAATTTTGATTTATGATTTATCAGATTTATGTAAAAATTAGATTAAAGACAGTGGTCACGAAACTATTCCTTACTTCGCATTTTTTAATCAGATGAGACCGAAAGAATGTGTATTTGCTGGAGAACCAGATACTCACAACATATGTGTATGTTCCATTCATCAAAATGTAAAACTGAAATTATCGGCTATAACATAAAATATTAATTATAAAGAAGTTATTGAAGCTTCTGTATGCTCCATTGATAATAAAATTTGTATGCTAAGAAAATGTGATCAGTGTGCAGGAGAAGATGGTATTCGTCAATTCCTTACCTCTTGTGTTGATGATGTAAATACAGAAAGTATGGAGTATAGTAATTGGATTCCCGTAGCTATAAAAAGCAAGGACTCAGAAAGCTCGATTAGCTCTAGAGTGACTCTTGAAAATTTAAAAAATCCTTTTAATGAGTTTTCAGACAATTTTGTAGAAGATATTTTGAATATGACTGAACATCATTTTATTTCTGTTAGTCAAAAAGATTATTTTACTGAATGTAAAAACAATTTTTACAATGACACTGAAATATTTATTATGGATTTTGTTGAAAATTATACTTTTATTAGTCAAAATTCCGTCCAAGGATTCTACTTCAATAATACTTCGGCTTCATTATTTACCATCGCATTGTATTTCAAAGAGGAAACAGGAAATGACGTGAAACATAAAACTTTTTGTATTATTTCAGACAGTTCGATACACCAAGCTTACTCAGTCCATAAACTTACAGAAGTAGTACTTAGTAAAATTAAAAATGAATTTTTCTGGATAAAAAACTTAATTTATTTTTCTGATGGTGCTCCGACACAATTTAAAAACAAGAGGGAAATTACTTGATTAATTTTCATTTTTTTTATAGTTTCATTTAATAAATCACAAATAAGAATATGATAATAAATTATTTATGAGTGGATTATAATTCTTGATGTGAAGGCAATTTAAACATTATGAAAAGGAAAATTGAAACAAAATGTTTTTTGGATGGAAATTGATTAATTTTATAATAAGCAAAGTTCTTGACTTCTCAATTTCTATCATAAATTTTAATGATAATTAATTTAAATGATAAAAAAATCGTATTTTTCCCAACTGTCACAATTTTGGCATAAAAACAAAACAGCAATTTTCCATTTGAAGGTGGTTACGTCGTTTTCAGGGGACCAGCGGGGGTTAAACGTGATAATTGAAAAATTATCAATTAAAATTGAAGGCAATATAATTATATAACAAAAGGCTATTTTCCTAAAAGTATACTATATAAATAACTATTTTATGCACCCATACGTACCAAATTTCCCTTCGGATAGCTGGAATGGTCTTACGAATCGCATATGTCCAAAACCACGCGATTCTAAAGAAAGATTTGAACGAATTGGCTTGAAAAAATCCGACTCGCAGGATCATTCCAGGAATCCGAAGGAAAACTTAATACGTATGGGTGCATAAAATAGTTATTTATATAGTCTAATTTTAGGAAAGTAAGCTTTAATTATATAATTATATTGCCACCAATTTGAATTGATTATTTTTCAATTTTCACGTTATACCCCCGCTGGCCCCCTTAAGTGATGTCAATTCCTTAAACTCATGAGAAATGCAAACAACAATTAAGAATTATTTCTTTTTTTTTTCAAAAATCATTTTATCGATTTATGCCATCATGAAAAAGATTTTGGAATAAAAATACCTTCTGTCAAAAAAGTACCCGGAAAAGTTTTTTTAAATCTCCCGCGTTATAGATATTTGAAATTTTTTGTTGTTGTATATTGGCATCACTGTACCAAATTATGATGCCAAGTTTGAGCGAGTTCCATCAAGCAGTTTGTTTACGCCAGCTGTTATAGTCAGTTAAGGGGGTCGGACACCTTTAGAATGACGAAAAATCAATTTTTTTTTTATTACATATCTTACTAAAAAAACACTTGTAGAATGTGTCCCAATTAGTTTTAAAGCATTATCTATTTTTGTTTTAAGAATATACACAAAACACTGATAAAGATTTTCATTTATTTTTTGTTCAAATTACATTTTTCTCCTTGAATACATAATTATATAATCATATGGCCGAATCCATCTCAAATCAGACAGCCCGCGTATGCCTATTTCACCTATCATGTTGAAATAAAAATATTTATGTTCTACTCGAAAAAATATTTTACACGTGTTTTTTTATTTTTTTGTTTCATCAAAATTTCATGCGTTCAGCGATGCCGAAAAATTCCGAGAAAATTCTTTCATTGAGAAAAAAAATTTTCAATGTGATTTTCAGACTGCTATTGTTTCAGCAGTTTTTCGAGCTTTTAAACGTGTAACACACAATTTCACTCAGTTTTGAGCCCTCTTTAACGGCCTTAATGTCATTTTCAAAAAAAATAAAAAATCCACGAGCTATGCACTTTTTACTGAAAAATTCATTTTTTAGGGAAGTGCCTTTTTCTCGAAAACCCCATGTTTTTTTTGCACAATTTTTGTTGTCGTGACAGAGGACGGTAATGCCTAGCTAGACGTATTTGTGAGATTCGGTACTTTTTCCCTGGGATAGCGATCACTAATGAGATAACACACAAACAAATTTTTCACGCCTAATGCTTATATATAGTCAATGATATTAGAGTCAATGTAAAGGTATTTGTCTTTGTGTGTATGCAATATACAGGTACACATAACTATGTATTTATTTGTTATTTGCGTCTTTTGATTTTTTATTTTTATACCTTTTTTCATTTGTATACCTATTTTACTACCTTTGTTTTTCTGCTTCATTGTTCTTAATTCAGTAAGCGGACGATCAGCGGTCTTTGCTGTCAAACAATGTATTTTATCGTCACATGTTTTTTAACCCATATATGAGTTTTTTGAATTCCAGGATACTTTGGAGTTGTAAGCCAATCAATATTTTTTTCTTTTCTGAATTGTTCTATTTCAGCATCTTGTAAATGTATTATTTTAATAGCATCAGTATATTTTTGAACATGTATTGCAAAATCATTTGCGTTTTGAATAGCTTCTTCAAGGGGCTCTCGAAGATTATGCGAAGTAGCATAATGCTTTATAAGTCCACCCACACCATCTACAGCTCCTTTGCCGTGCCCAGTAGCAGAGAACAACCATTTTATATCACACGGTGCTCGTTTTAGTTCATCTAATTGAAAGCGATTTTTAAAGTGACTCGCAGCGCCGTCTGATACGATGGTAATTTTTTTAATTGAATCACAACAATTTTCTTTCAAGAATTTTATAATTTTTTGTACTGCTAGCAAAGCATACGTTGAATCATGTTTTCGGTCATCACTTATAACTGCGAAACTTTGTGTCGAATCCCCTTGATAAGAGACTGCTGTGAAAATAGAAATTTGATCATTAACCCAATGATTTCCTTGAACAGCTTTATTATGAATCACAGCCCAGTTTTCAGCGAAGTCTATTTGAAGAACTAAATGATGTGAGTCTTTTTAGCACTTTCTCTTTCTGTTTTTATAGCTTTGCGTTGTATATTTTTTACATACATGTGAGTACTAACCCTCATGGTCCAAACCGAAAGTTCATCTTTAAAAGCAGAAATTGATAGTGTCTTTTTAATCAGGTTTCCATTATCCCACAAATCATATGTAATTTCTTCTGTGCCTTCTACATCTTGCAGTTTTAAAACATGAAACGTAATTCCCTTAATCCCTGGACATAGTTTACATTCTTGTAAATAACATAAATCAGATGGCTCAGAACACATTGTTGCATTTATTATTTGTGACCGACTTTCATCCAACTCTGTGACGTTACTCCCTCTAAAATTAATTAAGCTCGTAAGAAATAAATCATAATTTGCGCAATAGATACAGAGACAAACTTCTTTGATGGGGCTAAGTAAGACATACTTTGGTCGCAAACTATAAAATTTCGATTTTCCAATTCTCAATTCTGGATAATCATTTTTAAATACTTTATACGTCTCTTTTAAACTTCGAGTAAGAAAACGCTTAACTTCTTTCTCTTTTTTATTGTTAACTTTAATTGTAACAACGTCACATTTATTAGGACTTTGTCTTGAACAATTAAAATCATCATTTAAATAATATTCCATAACAATTTTTTCCATGTTTTCATCAATCGGATGGCCTGAATATGCATCTGGTTCTGAATAAATTCCTTTTTCTTTAACAAGATTTCTCGATTTGTTGATCATATACATTGTTATTTCTGGAAATAAAGATAAAATTTCATGTTTTGTAAAGGATGAAGGTAGCAAAGTCAGAATTTTTATTTTTTCTGATACCGTAGAACACTTTTGCAAGGCTAGACCAAGATTTTGTATCCATTCTGTACAATGGCATACAGTTGATTCATTTGCTGTTATAGAAACGTCATAAACATTGTTCAACTTCACATCAAGGGTATTAGACAATGTTGAAAGTATTTTTTTTCTTCTTTGTTACGTAATTTTCAATTGATTTTTCATGTATAAGATTTTTTCTTTTAAGAGGCGATACAGAACCTAAGAAAGATGTACTTATTTCATTATTAAATTCTTCAATGCGTTCTGGAGTACTTGGTAAAAAATCTTCATCTCTATCAACTACGTTATCGGTAACTTCATTATCCGTTATAAATTCATTGTCAGTACTACTCACCAATTCTAAAGCACGATTGTAACAATGTTGACACAGATATGTAGAAGGTGTCAAAGGTAAATGAGGATAGAGGTGCTTCAATGGATGAGCAAGATTCTCAAGTTGTTTTAAACGTACGGAACTAGATTTGTAAATAATTTGTTTGTGTTTGTCTAAAAAGTCTGCACATTTGATTCTCTCTGTTGAGTAATATTGAGACATCGTAGTTGAGTTGATAAGGTGTAAATATGTAATAATTTTCCAAAAGATGATGGTTTTAAATAAGACGAGATGTGTGATATATAGCAGAAACCGAACTTTTCTTTGTAATTGTTAAGCCAAACCATATCCATCTAGCGGACAAATGTACTAGTACATATACTCCTATAAGTAGGCGCACGTACATGTATATTACATACGCACAAAGATAAATACCTTTACATTGACTCTAATATCATTGACTATATATAAGCGTTAAGCGTGAAAAATTTGTTTGTGTGTTATCTCATTAGTGATCGCTATCCCAGGGAAAAAGTACCGAATCTCACAAATACGTCTAGCTAGGCATTACCGTCCTCTATCACGACAACAAAAATTGTGCAAAAAAAACATGGGGTTTTCGAGAAAAAGGCACTTCTCTAAAAAATGAATTTTTCAGTAAAAAGTGCATAGCTCGTGGATTTTTTATTTTTTTTTGAAAATGACATTAAGGCCGTTAAAGAGGGCTCAAAACTGAGTGAAATTATGTGTTACACGTTTAAAAGCTTGAAAAACTGCTGAAACAATAGCAGTCTGAAAATCACATTGAAAATTTTTTTTCTCAATGAAAGAATTTTCTCGGAATTTTTCGGTATCGCTGAACGCATGAAATTTTGATGAAACAAAAAAATAAAAAAACACGTGTAAAATATTTTTTCGAGTAGAACATAAATATTTTTATTTCAACATGATAGGTGAAATAGGCATACGCAGGCTGTCTGATTTGAGATGGATTCGGCCATATATTATTTCTACTAATTTTTTTTCATTTCACTCTTCTTAATATATTTAAAATTCTCACTCTAAATACCGGTCTGTATATACTTTAAAAGATCCAAAAATAATATTTTAAACATTAATACAAAGATAAAAAATAAATAATATAATTTATGGACGGTATTATTGACAAAAATAAAAATTTGATTTTAAAACTTACATAGCAGTTAAGTTGGCACTGTAACAACCTGACTTATCAACGACAGCCTCTTACAGGCTCACAGCTCACTCCTTTATTGTAACAGTTAATCCACATTGCATGCCGTATACCGTATGCCGTATGCAATCAGAAAAATAGTTGTTGTCCGAAATCTATAATATTTATAACTGGTTACAATTCCTATAGGATTTATAACCATAGAGTTATAAATCCTATAGATTTCAGACAACAACTTTTTTCTCACGGCATACGGCATACGGCATGCAATGTGGATTCACTGTAACAGAACTGATTTTAACCTATGAAAAAGTCCGTAAGCAATGTAAACATGCACAGCTGTCATTTCATATAAACACTGTGATATCAGCATCAGCACCTTTTCTATACAAAGTGTTGTTCTTAATTTTCATTGTTTCCAACGGATTTAGGAGTAAACATTTAGTGTATTATGATACGTAAAAGTATTTTAAATCAGTTTTTAAAAGTGTTTGAATAATACGTGTGACAGTTGAATTAACGTTTTAGAAATAGCTTTTAGTACTTGAACTTTTATTGGAAACTTTATACTTAAAATAACAGGGATTGATACTAAAGAAAAATTAAGTCTATATTAACTATTACATAAACATTTAATGTACAGATTTAAATCAACTTTTAAAGGAAGCGAAAAATATGCTATTGTGCAGAAAAATGTTATGGAACCTTCGCTTCTGCCAGAAAGCTACCATTATCAGCCATTGCCTGAATTTCACTATGATATAATTGACATTTTATTTTCTGAAGTAAAAACAGTTATGCACTGCAATAAATATATATCAGTCGTATTCTCTTTATTAAGTAATAATATTATATGTGAAAAAGAATAATGAAGGACAAGTAAAGAAGTTCACCTTATCAGACATTACAAGAAGATCAATATAGGAATGTTGCTGCTATAAACATTTTTTTCAAGCATTTGGCTATGGCGATACTGACTTCATAACATGCATGAAGGATTTTGGATTTCTCAACACATTCTTTATTTACCTCAGTATATGTGTAAGAATCTAATATATGTGATAAAGATTATTAACCTTTAGAGGACGGGGATTTGGGTTTACTGTTTTCTCTCACTTTTCTATAGAAATCGAGTTTTTGTGATGTCTCACATCTCAAAACTAACACATGTAAAGGGTCGATCATGGGCATGGCCCGTATAGGGGCCATCCCGTCCTCTAAAGGTTAAAAACATATGGATTTAAAAGCACCAAAGGATCTACATATTAAACCACTTAACAAACTTGACTGACTGATGTGGATATAACTGTTACGCGTGCTCATAGCTTACAAGTCTGATAGATCGTATACTGAGGTACCAGAATATTTGTTCTAAATGTAAAATATTTTGAGCAAAAAACAATATTTTTTTGTATTTCAGGGCAGAGATGGAGTTAAGAAATAAAGAAGAAGAAATAAAGAAGTATTTTAGTAATTTTATCTTTAAAGCTGTTTTCTACACAATGTAAAATTTTGAGCTCTGCCGTCGACTCCAGATTCAGGAACTGCACATATTTTAATGGGGAGAGGTCCTAAAATTTTGGTATTTTATATGTCTATTGACTGAAGAGTTGTACATATCCAATTTATTTGATTAAATAATTTTTTACGGTCAAAAATTGCTAAAAAATCTTAAATTTAAGTGAAATTCAGATTTTTTAGCAATCTTTGACCGTAAAAAATTATTTAATCAAATAAATTGGATACGTACAACTTTCAGTCAATAGTCATATAAAATACCAAAATTTTAGGACCTCTCCCATTAAAATATATGCAGTTCCTGAATCTGGAGTCGACGGCAGACCAAAAATTTTGAAATGGCCATATATTTGGTTAAAATCGATCAAAATTTTTTTTTTTTGGGTATCATTTTATCATAAATTGAATATATTTTTAGAATATTACTTCTAAATATTTCTAATTATGAAAATTAATTTTTTTCAGATCATTTTATGAAGAAAATTGTAAAGGTGTCTGACCCCCTTAAACTCAGTAGTGCGTCACGATTTTCAGAATGAATACAAATATTGAACAAAGAGTTTGCCTCAAATTTTGTGTTACCAACGAAATTTCGTGCGCGGAATCTTAGAAAATGTTGGAAAAGACTTATGGGGAATCAGTTTTATCAAAAACACAAATTTACGATTGGTACAAAGCATTCAAGGAAGGTGGAGAAGTGTGTGAAGATTTGCCTCGGTCCGGACGGCCATCGACAGCATCCACCGAGGAGAACATTAAAAAAGTGAAACAAATCGTATTGGAAAATCGCCATTCAGGCTTAAAAGAGATAGCACAAGAGCTAAACATCTCCCACGAGTCAGTTCGTACGATTTTGGTGGATATTTTGGGCATGAAACGCGTCGCCGCTCGACTTGTTCCAAACTGAATTTTCTTCAAAAAGAGTATCGCAGACAGATCTCTTTGGACATGCTGGATCGTGCTAATTCCGATCCTACATTCATGGAACGCATTATAACTGGAGATGAGACATGGGTCTATGAGTTTGACATGCAAACAAGTCAACAGGCATCTCAATGGCAAACAAAAGACGAGCCAAAACTGAAAAAACCACGTCAAAGTCGACCAAAAGTGAAAGTCATGCTGACCATTTTCTTTGATATTCATGGTTTGGTGCATCATGAATTCCTACCAGAGGGACAGACGGCCAATAAACAATATTATTTGAGCGTTTTGAAGCGTTTGCGTGAAAAACTCCGTCAAAAACGGCCAGAATTGTGGAAGAACAATTCGTGGATTTTGCACGACGATAATGCACCACCTCATAGAGCCGCAGTTGTAACCGAATTTAAGGCCAAAAACTCAATAAATACAATCGAGCAACCACCGTATTCACCAGATTTGGCCCCATGTGACTTTTTTCTGTTCCCGAAACTAAAATTACCTCTCCGTGGAAAACGTTTTGAAGGAATCGAAGCCATAAAACAAAATTCGTTGAGGGAACTGAAGGCCATCCCAGAAAACGTTTATAAAAAATGTTTTGATGATTGGCAAAACCGTTGGCACATGTGTGTTGCATCAAATGGGGCCTACTTTGAAGGCGAAAAAATAAATATTGATAAATAATTGCATATTGTGTGTTTTATTTAAAAATTCCGGGTAGTTTTTTGACAGACAGTAAGATCATATAATTTTTTTGCTACATCTCACGGAAAAAGTGCTTGTGATGGCATAAGAGCAACAGCAAAACGGCTTGTCAGAAAAGCTTCTCTATAAGGTGTACAAATTTTAAATGCCCAACAAATGTATGATTACTTATTAGAAAAAGAATCAAATATTTGGTATAAATATTAGTAACATTTTAAAGTTTATATTTAAACGTTGATAAATGAAATATTTAAAAATTACAGTTTCTTACACGTTACTGATAAAGAAATTGCAGCAAGAAGCAAGAAGCTTGCACAACGATTTAAAACTGCGAAAACAGTGAAAAATACCAGACAATTTCATTACTTTAACTGTATTCGCTTGATAAAAATATACAGATTGTAAATATAGTTGAATAATAATTAATTCATGCAAGATAATTACAGAGTACCAAATTAATCTATTAATTTTACTACTTAATAAATTGACAATTTATAAAAATTATAAATACATCTGTTAAATCCATAATAAAATTAAATCCATAATAATATTTCTGCTCTTTTATTACAAATGTTAGGCTACGCGATAACGGACAAGCTCCATAACCTCAAAATTGTAGTGTTGTCTTCCATTTTTTTTCTAATCTTCGAAGTATTTTAGAATTTTCAATTTTTTATCGTTTTGGACATATTTTCGATAAAATCTTTTGTATTGAAAAAATGTAAATACTTCTTTTCGGCACAATTAAATAGATTAAAAATTGACGAAGATAAGTGACTTGAAAAATGGCATATTTTATAAAATCTCAAAAATAGTGATTTATTAACGCTTGAATTTTATATAGATAGAATCGGATGCCATGCCCAGAAAAATTATTCGTTATTACACATAATATAAGCTACTTAGCGGAAAAGTTTTGAAAAAAAAAAGTTTCTAGACCGGAGATCTAGATACTTGAAAACATCAAAAAAAAATATTTTTGCGAAAATCGCAAACTATAAAACTATGTAAATACGTTATTTATTTTTTTTTTTTAATCTCGAAAATGCATTGTTTTCTTTATATCTCATAAAGTTTTATGAAAGACTTCAGAAGTATATTTTGACCAAACATTGAAAGAAGTCTTTTAATTATTCCAAAAGCTTTAAGGAAATGATATATAGACATGCAGAACGTCGATATTAATATATACATTGAAATCGAAAAAATATCATAATTCATCAGCTCTAATCAATAGGAAATCGTTCGATATCCATGCCCGGTCCAATTCAACTTCGTTTAGGTATGTCTAAAGAAGATTTTCTGTTGGTTTTCAGCCAAGTCGGAGCTGATAGAAAAATTTCCCACGGGTTTTAATTTCGTGAAAATGGCCATTTTTTCAAAATCTGCTAAATTCAAACTAACACACGCGCTAGATTTTTTAACTTTTTTTAGCCCAAGGCCAGTGAAATAGAAAGGATTTGTCACCCTCTTTCGATAGCACTTGGATAGATTAGGGTGCAATTGTAAATAATACCCGAAAAATCACTTCAAAGTATCATTAAAATGGTAAAAAGGTGACTTTCAGAATGCTGTAATTTGAAAATGTATACGTAAATTTTGATTTTCGAAAAAATCTATCTGTAAAGTTCGAATCAAGACGAAAACAAACCCACTGATAAATTGCAAAATTGTGTTAATGAACTTTTTGAATAAAAATTTGAAAAACATGAAAAAACGCTTAAAAAATGCCTTTTTTCGCACCTTGATGACGAACTCCTGACGACAATTTTGATATCGGAGCCTAAAAATTGGGAAACGTTATTTTTTTGGTAAGTTCTAAAAAATATCACAAGGCCGCAAAAATCGGCGACCCCCGTGCGCACACTTTTTTAAAAAGATGTTTTTTGACCCACACACGTACACACACACGTACACACGCATGCACGCACGTACACATATAATTATGTGAGTAGGGGTTTATGCAGCCCAACCCTGTATATTAGTACCTACGCCCCAGACTTCCGCACTATAAGGAGGTAAGGGCGTCGCTACGCGTCGCCATTGTCTACAATACTAACATCCCTTAGGTTATTGACTAACACCACGACGCCTGCGAATTTTTCCGGAAATTTACTTGTGAACTCTCAAGTCGGGACTCTAGGTCGGGCCGCATAAACCCCTATATCTTGAAATTTAATGAAACCCGGGCTGCATAATCCAAGTCGGGCTCGATAAACCTCTATATATAAAAAAACGGGCTTTATAAACCCCGTTAAAGAAATATACATACACACGCACGCACGCATGCATGCATGCACGCACACACACATATATTATATAAACGTAAGGTTCAAAATGGGTACTTACTCCCTCCACCCCCCTCTACCCCCACCACTTCCCCACCACTTTTTACCGTTAAAGTCTTTCAAATTCTACGTTATTTTGAAGGATGTTTGCCCCTCCACCCCTTCACTCCCATCCACGCCCCCTCCACACCCCCTCCACCTACCCCTATACACCTAATCCATCCCTCATAGATATATTGCTAAAAATTGTATATAGTGGGTTTTCTAATTCGCTGATTAGGAATCTGAACTCACATTTTGTAACTATAAAATGACGGCAAAATATTTAAATAATACTGGATTTTGCTAAAAATTGTATATAGGGTGTTTCTGGATTCGCTGATTACGAATCTGAACTCACATTTTCAGAATCAAAATGGCGGATCGAAGGTGGAGGCCAAATATTCAAATATTACTGAATTTTGCAATTGTATACACGGAATTTCTGGATTCGCTGGTTACGAATCTGTACTCAGATTTTGAAAATTCAAAATAGAGGACCCAAGATGGCGGCCAAAAATTTTAATTTTATCGGAATTTGCTAAAAATTGTATATTGTGGGTTTCCAAATTCGCTGATTTGGAATGTGAACTCAGATTTTGTAAATATATTAGGTGTACAAAAAAGTTCTACCCGTTTGTAAGAGATGGCGCTGTCTTGAGAACAGATGCTTACTGGTTTCGTATCTTTATGCTAGTGTAGATCCTATTCTTCAAATAGACTGTGTATGCAAGTATTCATTGCGAATATAATTCTGTCTTTAACATAAATAAAAATGGAAGTAGATACTGTGCATATCCGACATTGCTTACTTTACGAATTCCATCAAGGTAAAACTGCCGCTGAAGCTCATAATACGATCGGTGCTACTTATGGAGAAAAAGTTATTGATTGATAAGATTGATGAGAGTACATGTCGCAGATGGTTTTGAAAATTTGAAGATGGAGATTTTGACTTGAGCGACAAACCACGCTGTGGTAGGCCTCAAAAGATGAATGATGAGAAATTGCAGGAACTACTGGATGAAGACTCGACACAAACGCAACATCAGCTCGCTGAAAAATTAGGCGTTGCCCAACAAGCTATTTCTGAGAGATTACGTGCATTGGGAAAAATTCAAAAATATGGAAAATGGGTACCTCATGAATTGACCGAGAAGCAACGTGAAAGGCGAGTCGAGTCGTGTCTCTCATTGCTTTCAAGACAAAAAAGAAGAGCTTTCTGTGGAAATTAGTGACTGGTGAAATTAGTGACTTAGTGATGAAAAGTGGATCTATTACGAGAATCCTAAATGTCAAAAACATTATGTTGATCCAGGACAGCCCACAACATCCACACCAAAATGCAACATCTTTGGAAAAAAGTTGCTGCTCTGTATTTGGTGGGACGAATGGGGTTGCTATATTACGAGCTTCTCAAATCCGAAGAATTTGTTACTGGTGAACGATACTCTTCTCAATTAAACCGTTTAGCGGAAAAAATCCAAGAAAAGAGGCCGTATTCTGCGTATAAGCAAAGACCAGTAATTTTGCAGCATGATAACGCTAGGCCACACAGAATTTCGACGGTCCGTCAAACCATAGAAGAATTACAATGGGAAATTTTACCGCATCCGGCGTATTCTACTGACATTGCACCATGCGATTACAACCTTTTTTGCTCATTACAAAACAGCTTAGCAGAGCAGCATTTTCAGAATGAAGATGAAGTACGAAAAATGGTTGATTATTTCATAAAGTCAACAGATGAAGCCTTTTTTCGCCACGGAATATATCAGCTGCCTAGGGGTTGGCAAAGAGTAGTAGAAGCCAGCGGTGCCTATATTGATTAAACTTTGTGTTTTTTTTGGAGTTTTTTAAATAAAAAAAAAGTTGCTGAAAACGGGTAGAATTTATTTGTACCCCTAATAAAATAGCCGCCAAAAATTGAAATATTACTGAATTTTGCTGAAAATTGTATATAGAGGTATCTGGATTCACTGATTACGAATCTGAACTCATATTTTGCCAATTCAAAATGGCGGCCAAATATTGAAATATTACTGAATTTTGCAATTGTATATGGGGGATTTCTGGATTCGCATATTAGGATTTCTGGATTCGATGATGACGAATCTGAACTCAGATTTTAAAAATTCAAAATGCCGGCAACATATTTAAATAATACTAGATTTTGCTAAAATTATATGTAGGGGGTTTCTCGATTCGCTGATTACGAATCTGTATTCAGATTTTGAAAATGCAAAATGGCGGACCCAAAACGGCGGTCAAAAATTGAAATTTTACCGTATTTTGCTAAAAATTGTATATAGTGGGTTTCCAGATTCGCTGATTAGGAATCTGAACTCAAATTTTGATAATTCAAAATGACGGATCGATGATGGCTGCCAAGTATTCAAATATTACTGGATTTTGCTGAAAATTGTATATATGTAATTTCTGGATTCGCTGATTATGAATCTGAACTCAGATTTTGAAAATTCAAAATAGAGGACCCAGGATGGCGGCCAAAAATTGAAATTCTACCGGAATTTGCTAAAAATTGTACATTGTGGGTTTCCAGACTCGCTATTTGGAATTTGAACACAGATTTTGAAAATTCAAAATGGCGGACAAGAATTGAAATATTACTGGATTTTGCTGAAAAATTAGTTTATAATTAATAAATAACGAATAAAATCAGAGCTGATGTAATGTAGTTACATATATATTATGCATTATTTTGTTAAATATAAATATACTGACCATTTTAAAAATTCATAAATGTTAAAAATAATTTTTATTTATTTGATAGAAGATTATCCTTATTCATTATTATTCATTTTTATCTTTAAAGCCCCCTAGTATATATATATATATACACACACACACACACACACACACACACACACACACACACACACACACACACACACACACTTCGGAAACCGGTACTTTTGAGGATCTATAGTTTTTTTCTCCAGAGTTCGTATATGCTTGACTAAAGAAATAACTCCCTCTCTGCGTTGAAGGTATTAATATAAATCCTCAAAAGTACCGTTTCATACCGAAGGAATTTTGAGGATGTCCTCAAAAGTCCGAAAAATCCTCAAAGTATCGAATCCGTGCTGACATAGATCCTCTAAAGCTGCATTTGATATATATAGATATATATATATATATATAAATGTGTGTATGTATAATTTCTGGGACCCCATAAGAAAAAGTAAAGTGGGTTTCACAATAGCATCTATACATACGTTGTGAAAAAGCCTAAAAGAGGGGAATTTGATGCTTGACTAAAGAAACAATAACCCTAAGTGTGTTGTGATTCGCAGGGGGCCTGCGGCGCCGGCTTCATGATGTGACAGTTAGCTTAAGACGTCCTGGAAGCTTGCGTCATATATAGAAGTCTTCCAGGAGTTCTGGAACTCAATTGAAAATCCCAGAAGCTTGCGTTACGTACACGAAAAGTCCCAGATACTAGCGTTTCATATATATATATATATACACACACACACACACACACACACACACACACACACACACACACACACACACACAAACACACACACACACACACACACACACACACACACACACACACACACACACACACCTAGAGTCTATAACCCTAGGGTCCATTACTTCTTTAGTCACTTGCCATAGGGAACTCTGGGCTGTAGGTACTAATATACAGTCTTGGGCTACATAAACCCCGATAAGTGTGTATATTATATATATATATAAATATCATTGGACGGTATTTTGAGGATTTCATAAAGAATTTGTACAATAGTGGTGACACAAATATAAACATTGTTATAAACAACCAATAAATAAGCGCGTGACTAAAGAAATAATGACCCTAAGGTTATTGACTAACACCACGACACCTGCGGCGCCCGCTTTTACGGAAAAATATCACGGAATTTCCGAAATCGATGTATTAACACACTATTGTGGAAACCGCTGAAAAATCCTCAAAATGCCTCTCGAGTGCTTTGGACGTTTGAGGAGACTCCTCAAAATGCCTACAAAATCCTCAAAATTCGGTATATATGACCTATATAATCCTCAAAATGCGTCCCAGATGTGAATATATATATATATATATATATATATATATATATATATATATATATATATATATATATATATAGGCTAGTAAGTTTGAGGAGCTCAACCCCGGTCGGTCAGAGTGGCTAAAGAAATAATAACCCTCAGGTTACCGACTCTAGACAAATAGACTCTAGAAAACCCCTCAAACTTCCGCTCGGATGCTGAATATATAGATTGGAAGTTTGAGGAGGCTCCTCAAACTTCCCATAACCCCTCAAACTTCCAAGCGGGTGCTGAATATAATCCTCAAACTTCCAGAATTTCATATTTATATATATATATATATATATATATAACTTAGTACACCGCTACCTTCCAGGACACCTACAGGTTTTCTGCAATAGAAGTAGGTATAAAACGTTAAACAGTATATAAGTGACTAAAGAAATAATATCCCTCAGGATGTTGACTAACACCACGACGCCTGCGGCGCCCCCTTACAGTTCCGCAGTATTTTACGTTGATTTCGGAAAAATTTTACGAAAAAAAACGTTGTGAAAGAAACCCTAAATGTCCTGAATAATACAAAAATGTCCTGAAAGGTAGCGGTAAACATATTCCTAATTCAGTACAGTCCTGAAAACATGCAAATGTCCTGAAACATAGCGGTAAACCAATGAAAAGTCCTGAAACATAGCGGTGAATATATATATATATATATATAAACTTGTATAACGTTAGTTCCCAGGACCCCATGTTACTGTATACCTATACGTGACTAAAGAAATAATGTCTCTTATGGGGGCCGATGTCCTCAAAACTGACGTTAAACATATGTAGATTCAGGAACTGTCCCCAAAACTAACAAATGTCCCCGAAACCAACGTTAAACATCTGGAATGTCCTGCAAACTAACATAATATATATATATATATATATATATATATATATATATATATATATATATATATATATATATATATATATATATATATATATATATATATATATATATATATATATATATCGAATCCAGATACGCCTATATACAATTTTCAGCAAAATCCAATAATATTTGAATATTTGGCCTCCATCTTCGATCAACCATTTTGAATTCTGAAAATCTGAGTTCAGATTCATAATCAGCGAATATAGAAACCTCCTATATACAATTTTTAGCAGAAGCCAGTATAATTTAAATATTTTGCCGCCATTTTGAATTTTTGAAATCTTAGTTCAGATCCGTCATAATCGAATTCAGAAATCCCGTATATACAATATTCAGCAAAATCCAATAATATTTCAATATTTGACCACCATCTTCGAATCCGCCATTTTGAATTCTGAAAATCTGAGTTCAGATTCGTAATCAGCGAATCCAGAAATCCCTTTTATACAATTTTTAGCAAATCCAGTAGTATTTGAATATTTCGCCTCCATCTTCGATCAGCCATTTTGAATTTTGAAAATCTGAGTTGTGATTCATGATCAGCGAATCCACATACCCCTTATATACAATTTTCAGCAAATTGCAGTATTTGAATATTTTGCCTCCATCTTCGATCAGCCATTTTGAATTCTGAAAATCTGAGTTGTGATTCGTAATAAGCGAATCCACATACCCCATATATACAATTTTCAGCAAATTCCAGTAGTCTTTGAATATTTCGCCTCCATCTTCGTTCAGCCATTTTGAATTCTGAAAATCTGATTTGCGATTAGTAATCAGCGAATCCAGATACTCATTATATACAATTTTCAGCAAAATCCAGTAATAATTCAATTTTTGGCATCCATCTTGGGTCCTCTATTTTCAATTTTAAAAATCTGAGTTACGATTCCTAATTGGCGAAACCGGAAACCCACTCTACACAATTTTTAGCAAAATCAAGTAAAATTTAAATTTTTGTTAGCGATCTTGCGTCCACCAGTCTGAATTATCACAATATATGTTCAGATTCCTAATCAGCGAAACCAAAAATCCCGTATGAAGGTAATACAAATTTCAGCAAAATCTAATAATATTTCAATATTTGACCACCATCTTTGAATCCGCCATTTTGAATGTTCTTAATCTGAGTTCAGATTTGTAATAAGCGACTCCAAAAACTCATATACAATTTTCAACAAAATACAGTAATATTTCAATTTTTGGCAGCCATCTTGGGTCCACCAGTTTGAATTAAAATTTTCAGCAAAATCCAGTAATATTTCAATATGTGACCGACATCTTCGATCCGCCATTTTGAATTCTGAAAATCTGAGTTGAGATTCATAATCTAGAAATCCTCTAAATACAATTATTAGCAAAATCCAGTATTATTTAAATATTTTGCCGCCATTTTCAATTTTTAAAATCTAAGTTCAGATTCGTAATAATCGAATCCAGAAATTCCGTATATACAATTTTCAGCAAATTTCAGTAATATTTCAATATGCGGCAGACATTTTCGTTCCGCTATTTTGAATTTTCAAAATCTGAGTTCAGATTCCTAATCAGCGAATCTGGAAACCCCCTATATACAAATTTCAGCAACATATCGATAAGAGATTAGTTGTAGTGGGGTAGGTGGAGGGGGCGTGGAGGGGAGTAGAGGAGGCGGAGGGGGGTGGAGGGGCAGGCGCCCTTCAAAATAACGTAAAATTTGAAAGAATTTAACGGTAAAAAGTGGAGGGGTGGTGGAGGGGAGGTGGAGGGGGTGGAGGGGGTGGGTACCCATTTTTGCCCTTACAACTATATAATATAGGAAGATATATATATAACTGACCACATGATGGTTCTTCATTATTAGTTGGAAATAATGTATTTGGTTTTTTATGACATATTTGACCTTGAATTTTTAAATTACGCATAGCCTTTTTTTATTTTGAATTACATTTGCATTAAACATAGCAAAACAAAATACATTATTATAATATCGAATTAAATGTCTACAATTATTATTATTTAGTAATAGAAATTTTAATTTTTCATTATATTGTTACGTCCGGAGACGTATTATAGAAATTTAGAATTTCATTTTATAAGTTTATTCATATCAGATATTTCCTGACGCATAAAAGCGGGAATGCAATTTTTTACAAACACAGCATTTTGCTCATGCGGCGTCGTGACGTAGTAGGTCATCAAACTTGCGAAAGACAACGTACGATATTCTCTTTAGGGTCAGCATTTCTCAATGCTATCGCCGAGTGGTATACGACTGACGAAGATAACATTGCCAAATAAGATGATTTCGATTTACTGTTACGACCATCTTTAACCTAATTATTTTGTATTATAAAATAAGCGATGTCTGTCATACGCGTCAGTCACAGTGTACAAGAAACCTGGCGAGCTCCGTATACTTCTACGACATTGAGCCAATTAAAATCGTAAGCCTTACTCATCCAGTAAGCAGAATTTATAAATTATTGTAATTAATTCACGAAACAAGTGTCAAATTAAGCGGGAGAACAACTGAAGAACAAGAGTCTATAAGTGAAAGCGCAACATCTGTATTTAACTCGAACTTTCTGCATACCGGGCAGCTACGCTACCATTTGCGCCATTGAGGTGATGATCTTTTCCAGACCCTAACCGCTACTCCTTCAATTAATAAATAAAAAAATTCCTTCTTGAATCATTAAAATCGACAGAAGAAAGACCCGCACAGAATTTTTCGAAAATAGTCGCTTTTTGACCGTTTTTCGAAATACAGCACAGTGTAGCTGTCTCAATATTGGATATAGGGGGCTAATATTGGAGTTTTTTCACTTTTTTTATATACACTTTCACAGGAAAAATCAGCGATTAAATCCTAAGACCCCCTGCAACCAGTTATGACCGAAAAGTACAAGAACGACCCATAAATGTTAATGGAGAAAATAATTTTTAAAAATATAATGTCGCCAGAGTAGTTTTCGATAACCAGTTTCGGCGTCAGAGCAGTTTTTGATACGTAGGTGACCTAGTTGTCGATAGATTGTGAAATGTGAACACAAAATTGAGATTAGAACTAAAAATTACAATTGTTTTACTTTTCTAAAATAATAAAGCTGTAAATTTATAAGTCTTTCACATTACTTATTTATAAATAGAACTGGTCATAATATAAATAAATTAATACCATAATTTATTATAAAAAATCCACATTTATAAGTACTTAATATATGCTGGATGACTTTATCGCAGGAGATATTCGGATCCGATGGACCAAAAGATTTCATATTTGATATGATTCTTTGTGACTATAATGGTTATACTAACAAGGAGAGGGTTTCAGCTGCGGGAAACGGATTTTAGGGGGCATTGGAGAGTCGATTTCTGGTACCTAAAAATGAAGCCTAGTGCTCACATTTCCGTCAAATGGGCCATTTTTCTTGAGATATGGGCAATATAATCTCAAATATCGTCTATTTCGCCAAAAAATGATGTCTCTTTTATTGACTTTCACATTGCAAATATTTAAGATACGAAAAGAGGAAGAAAAATTATAAAAGTAGACAGTAAAAGCTAAAATTTAAGCCCTGATTTATTAAAAACTATTAATTTTTCAGGAAGTTACAAGCAATCAAAGATAGGGTACGAAAATGGTTAAAAATTTGTATTAATTTGTATTCATTATTTATAACCATTTTCGTACCCTATTTTTGATTACTTGTAACTTCCTGAAAAATCAATATTTTTTAATGAATCAGGGCTTAAATTTTAGTTATTGCTATCTACTTTTATAATCTTTCTTCCTCGTTTTCGTATCTTAAATATTTGCAATGTGAAGAGATCATTTTTAACGAAATAGACGATACTTGAGATTAAATTGCCCATATCTCAAGAAAAAGGGCCCATTTGAGAGAAATGTGAGCACTGGGCTTCATCTTTAGGTACCAGAAATCGACTCTCCAATGCCCACTAAAATCTGTTTCCTGCAGCTGAAACCCTCTCCTTGTTAGTATGTTTTTGAAAACAAATTATTGTAAAATAAAAAAAAATGTATGTTTTTATAAAAATATCATATTAAATATAAATTTTATTTGGAAAAGTAATACGTATATATCACATAACTATTATAGTCAGAAGAAATAATATCAAATAGGAATCAAAAATCATTTTGTTCCCATAAGTGAGTTATTGAGTAATGAAAGTTGTAACTACCAATGGGTATAATGCATTACTATGAATATACAAAATATTCTATGTAATATGATAGAAAATATTGTATGCTTATAGGTAGTATCTTTAGCTACAATTTACACACAATGAAAATTGATTTTGGTCCTCTCGCATAAGAGATCTACAATATTATTAAGTTCATTGGGTCCAAATATTTCCTATGCTACAGACACCCAAGTCTTAAATCTATCAACGAACAACTGAATTATGGATCTCCTGAGAGAGTTTCACATATTTATAAACAATTGATTGTAACTTTGCAGGTTTAAATGATTTTCCAATTTTTCCTGTAGTAACTACCCTGAAATTGAACAAGGTACAGGTTCAGATGATTTTCCAATTTTTCCTGTGATAACTACCCCTGAAATTGAACAACATGACCGTTTTGAAATCTAAATTGGATAAAAAGTCAAAGTGATTGTCATATTTTGTTGAATTTTCTTCTAGGTGACGGTAACTAGTTTAAATAATAATTAAATGTCGTTAAAAAATTTTTTTTTATAACTAAGTGCGTAGAACTCGACTTTAGATGCCTATTTAGCGTGCGTAAAGTACCCCCTCTTTTCACTAGTGCGTAAAGTGTTTATTTTACGCACTCGGTGCGTGAAGTAGTGCGTAAAGTGAGTTCTTCGCGCACTCACTGCGTAAAGTACTCACTTTACGCACTCGTGAAAGAAATCCGGATACTTTACGCACGCTGAACATGAATTTAACGTAGTTTCATGCGCTCAGTTATAAAAAATAGTAAACGCAACACGTGCGAAAGCCAGTAATCTTTGCACGGGTATCTTGTGCAACACTGACTCGCTTTACGCACTAGTTGCGTAATGTACTATTTCGTCATCTTAACACCTCTACCTTCAATATATGTCGTTGCTTGTATTATGGTATGTGTAAAAATCACTGTAAAAAATTCTTTAAGTTGACGTCAAAACCCCCGAACCTCCTTAACGCATAATATTCTGATTTTCTAATAGATAGCGTGATGCAAGCGAACGCAATATACAATAATAACATTTAAAAATATTTAATAAATGTTAGAAATTTGTTTTCAGTGCTATTACTTGTCGGAAATCAATTTAGTTGATATTGAAACGAAAGATATCGAAAATTTGGTGCCTATCGAAAACTGGTTCCACTACCTTACCATCGCCTAATTTAAAACGCAACACCACCTGCGTTATGGAGGGAGCGAACTAACGCTTAAAGTGTTGGCGCAGCGATTATTTCAATCCGCACCACGCGGCTAACTTCAGAGCGTACTGAGTGTTAAAAGCACTGCGCAGCTAACTGTAGAGCGTTGAATTGAGTTGAGATTCAACGCTCTGTATACTGATTGTGAGTATAGGCTCTAAAGTTAGCCGCGTGGTGCGGATTAAAATAATCGCTGCACCAACACTGTCGATGCGATATAATAGTATATTGTGTACCTAGGGCGCAAAGTCGGCCTTTTTAGATCGAGTGTGGAGTTTGCAATACGAGTCGTAGATGAGCTAGCACGAGCCGAAGGCGAATGCGTTTTGCGAACCGAAGACGAGTACTGCAAAAATACGAGGTCAAAAGGCCCACTAAGCCCTAGGTGCACACCATATTTGTTGTGACTCATGTATTGATTTTTTGCGATTTTACGGAATTTTAGAGTAACGGGCGCAAATGGATTTTTTTAATCGATCAAAAAAAAAGTCGCTTTAGAACCTCTTTTTAGGTCGAAAAAAGATGAAAATTCATTTGCGCCTGCTTTGTGCGCCAAACGGGCGCAAAAAAATCCATTTGCACCCGCTACTCTAAAATTTCGTAAAATCGCAAAAAATTAATTTAGCCTTGCTTTTTAGGTTCAAAAACGCCGAAAATCAATACACGAGTCACAAAAAATATGGTGTGCACCTAGGGCTTAGTGGGCCTTTTGACCTCGTGTGTTTGTAGTACTCGTCTTTGAGTACTACTAAAAAGGCCCACATTGCGCCCTAGGTACACAATATACTATTTCATCCGGCATTGACTGACTTCAGAGCGGTCAGACTCCTTAGTCTGACCGCTCTGAAGTCAGTCAACACCGGGTGAAAAATATTTTGTATGACACCGCTGCCAAAACCCCCCGATTCGACCTTTTATGTTTAAGATAATTTATTCTATATATTATCTTAAGCATAGGCGCCGTAGTTTCTAGCAGTAAGGTTAGCAGTTGGTGTTTTCGACACTCAAATCAGGGATTGTAGATTCGGAAAGAGTAGATCAGAAAATTTGATAGATATTAGAAAAAAATAATAATATATGATAAAAAAATTCTACCAGTAGATGAAAAAGAATTAAGAAATACTATTTTAGAAGAAATTCTGACAAATTTATACCTTTGGCCACTCTTCAATATTTCTAATTTAAAAGTAAATATACGTACCCGAAATAATGATTTTGCATCACTTTTATTACATATAGGAGAAGGCATAATCACAAATGAAATTTGTTATGAAATTTATAAAAATGTTAACAATAATTATCATTTCACGCAAAGGTGTAAATCAAATGGATAAAAATATTCATTTAAGGCCATGTGATACTCAATTGAAAATTCCTACCTTACCGATATGTCGGTAACATACTATATATGCAATAATAATTGAAAAACCAATAATTTTTATGACAAAAATGCTCTTTCAGGCGCTCGGGAATTCTTTGAAGATGATTATGTCAAAGTTTCAGAATTGAAATGATAACTGTCATTGAGTTATCAAGTTTTTAGTCACATTTTTTATCTAAAAATTCAACATAAGCTCGAATACACACACACACACACACACACACACGCACGCACGCACGCACGCACGCACGCACGCACACACACACACACACTTATCGGGGTTTATGTAGCCCAAGACTGTATATTAGTACTTACAGCCCAGAGTTCCCTATGGCAAGTGACTAAAGAAATAATGGACCCTGGGGTTATAGACTCTAGGTCGGGCCGCATAAACCCCTATATTTAGAAATATTATGAAGCCCAGGCTGCATAATCAAAATCGGGCTCGATAAACCCCTATATACAAAAAAACGGGCTTTATAAACCCCTTTCGAGATATATATATATATATATATATATATATATATATATATATATATATATATATATATATATATATATATATATATATATATATATATATATATTCACATCTGGGACGCATTTTGAGGATTATATAGGTCATATATACCGAATTTTGAGGATTTTGTAGGCATTTTGAGGAGTCTCCTCAAAAGTCCAAAGCACTCGAGAGGCATTTTGAGGATTTTTCAGCGGTTTCCACAATAGTGTGTTAATACATCGATTTCGGAAATTCCGTGATATTTTTCCGTAAAAGCGGGCGCCGCAGGCGTCGTGGTGTTAGTCAATAACCCTAGGGTCATTATTTCTTTAGTCACGCGCTTGTTTATTGGTTGTTTATAACAATGTTTATATTTGTGTCACCACTATTGTACAAATTCTTTATGAAATCCTCAAAATACCGTCCAATGATATATATATATATATATATATATATATATATATATATATATAAAAACCACTTGACCTTGAAATAACCTTGAAGGTCAAGTTCAAGGTCAAAGCTGTTAGGACCATCGTTTGGCCCCCTTCGTCTAGGGCCAAACGATGGTCCTAACAGCTTTGACCTTGAACTTGACCTTCAAGGTTATTTCAAGGTCAAGTGGTTTTTTTTAATAGGAACACCTATTTTTGACCCCGGATTCGGAAAGAGCGGGAAATTTTACGTTCAAAATCATATTGAGACTTTTTTTTCAAGGTCATTTCACGGTCATTTCAAGGCCAAATGAAGGTCGAACTCCGAAAAATCCATTTTAAGTCGTTTTTTCCATGAGTCACAGGCTTAAGTGGTTCAAACTGATCGTAGGTTTAATAGGGAAACCCACACACCCAAAACTTTCACATCCTAGTAAACAAATATCAAACTTGCACATCCGAACCCCATGCTCTTCATAGCCTCACATGCTAAACTGTTACACCAGACATCCCCCAGTCCCACACATCTCTACCCCATGTCTGATGTTTGTTTAACGGAAACTTCAAGATCATTAAAGCTTCTGTTGTAAATGTGTCAACCTTACGTTTAGCGCTACCCAGAAACAACGACGTGGACGTAGTAAGGATTGTTTCCTTTGGGGTGCTTGATTAAAGTGAGTCCCCTTGCCTCTCACTGTTCAGGGTGCTTGATTTAAGTGAGTCCCTTCGCCTCTCACTGATGGGGGTGCTTGATTAAAGTGAGTCCCCTTGCCTCTCACTGTTCAGGGTGCTTGATTTAAGTGAGTCCCTTCGCCTCTCACTGATCGGGGTGCTTGATTAAAGTGAGTCCCCTTGCCTCTCACTGTTCAGGGTGCTTGATTTAAGTGAGTCCCTTCGCCTCTCATTGATCGGGGTGCTTGATTAAAGTGAGTCCCCTTGCCTCTCACTGTTCAGGGTGCTTGATTTAAGTGAGTCCCTTCGCCTCTCACTTATGTGTTTATCTAACCTCGAAGAAAATGTTCGAAATTACGACCATTTGCTTCCAGGCACATAGTCAAACGCCTTTGGAAGTGGCGAACGGTGTTTAGCAAAGTTTGCCTTGGAATGGCAGCGCATGCTCGACGAATTCTGTCCATCATGTCTACTCTTGTGGTGGGCCTTTCCTCAAAAACGGCATTTTTTAAATACCCCCATAAGTAAAAATCTGGTGATGTAAGATCTGGTGAGCAAGCAGGCCATTCAACCGGACCACCTCGACCAATCCATCTGTTACCATACTGCTCATTCAAAAAAGCCCTGACAATTCGAGCGAAATGTGGTGTTGCGCCGTCCTGCTGGAGCCACATTCTTCGTCGCGTTTCTAAGTCAACATCTTCCATCAATACAGGTAGTTCATCTCTTATTAGCGTTAAGTACGTGTGTTGATTAACATTTTCTTCGAAAAAATAAGGGCCAATCACACATCCATTAATAATCCCACACCATACCATAATACTCCATCGTCTTTGATGGTTTACAGTTCTGACCCAATGAGGATTAACATCAGACCAGTAATGACAATTATGTCTATTCAATTCCCCATCACTTTGAAATTTTGCCTCATCAGAAAAAAGAACAAAATTAAAAAAGTCTGCATCATTTTCTATCATTTGTAAAGCCTATTGGCAAAACACAATACGCTGTTGAAAATGAGCAAACTGTAGCTCTTGGACCAGAGTAATATGATACGCATGATATCTAAGCACCTTCATAATTCTTAAAAATGTACTTTTTGGAAGACCGATTTCCCTTTCGATTCGACGAGCGCTTATCTGTGGGTCAAGATGAATTATTGCCAGAATAGTCACAGCCCGATTATCATTTTCATCATATTGATGGCGCCTACGTTGACGAACCATGTGTCCACCACGAGCTCTTTGAGTTAAACGTCTGATAGCCATAGCGTCAGGGTGTCGTCTGTCTGGATAGCGTTCAGCATAAATTCTTGCCGCAGCACGATAATTACTTCGGCTTTCTCCTAAAGCCAACATCATGTCAACGATCTCGTTGGGCGGATAGTCAGCCATTTCAGAGCCAGCTATTAATTACTATTAAATTTGAATAGTGAAATGGTATAAAAAATATTAATAATTATAATATTTGCCCGTATACGGTCGTGACCAAAAAAGAAAAATGTTCCTAAATTATGGTAACTTTATCTGACTAAGTGTATTTGCCAAAAGTACTCCGATTGTCACACTTTTGTAATTGTAAGTTTTATAATAAAGTAATAATCATTAAATTATTTCTAATTTGAACTGCACATAATACTAAAACTTGCTTTTATTTTAAATATTGTGAATTATTGCCGTTCAAACTTGAGAAATACTAATATTGATAATGTAATCATTAAAGGCACATTTACAAATAATTTCTGTTCCGTCAAGATTTTTGTACAAAAAGAAATGTTGTATCTTTATTCTTTTGAAAGTTATGAGTAAATTAAAGATATGAGCTGTAAAAAAATGTCATTGTTTAAAAAGAAAAGTCATAACTTTCAAAAGAATAAAGATACAACATTTCTTTTTTGTACAAAAATCTTGACGGAACAGAAATTATTTGTAAATGTGCCTTTAATGATTACACCAGATCTTACATCACCAGATTTTTACTTATGGGGGTATTTAAAAAATGCCGTTTTTGAGGAAAGGCCCACCACAAGAGTAGACATGATGGACAGAATTCGTCGAGCATGCGCTGCCATTCCAAGGCAAACTTTGCTAAACACCGTTCGCCACTTCCAAAGGCGTTTGACTATGTGCCTGGAAGCAAATGGTCGCAATTTCGAACATTTTCTTCGAGGTTAGATAAACACATAAGTGAGAGGCGAAGGGACTCACTTAAATCAAGCACCCTGAACAGTGAGAGGCAAGGGGACTCACTTTAATCAAGCACCCGATCAGTGAGAGGCGAAGGGACTCACTTAAATCAAGCACCCTGAACAGTGAGAGGCAAGGGGACTCACTTTAATCAAGCACCCCGATCAGTGAGAGGCGAAGGGACTCACTTAAATCAAGCACCCTGAACAGTGAGAGGCAAGGGGAATCACTTTAATCAAGCACCCCGATCAGTGAGAGGCGAAGGGACTCACTTAAATCAAGCACCCTGAACAGTGAGAGGCAAGGGGACTCACTTTAATCAAGCACCCCGATCAGTGAGAGGCGAAGGGACTCACTTAAATCAAGCACCCTGAACAGTGAGAGGCAAGGGGACTCACTTTAATCAAGCACCCCGATCAGTGAGAGGCGAAGGGACTCACTTAAATCAAGCACCCTGAACAGTGAGAGGCAAGGGGACTCACTTTAATCAAGCACCCCGATCAGTGAGAGGCGAAGGGACTCACTTAAATCAAGCACCCTGAACAGTGAGAGGCAAGGGGACTCACTTTAATCAAGCACCCCAAAGGAAACAATCCTTACTACGTCCACGTCGTTGTTTCTGGGTAGCGCTAAACGTAAGGTTGACACATTTACAACAGAAGCTTTAATGATCTTGAAGTTTCCGTTAAACAAACATCAGACATGGGGTAGAGATGTGTGGGACTGGGGGATGTCTGGTGTAACAGTTTAGCATGTGAGGCTATGAAGAGCATGGGGTTCGGATGTGCAAGTTTGATATTTGTTTACTAGGATGTGAAAGTTTTGGGTGTGTGGGTTTCCCTATTAAACCTACGATCAGTTTGAACCACTTAAGCCTGTGACTCATGGAAAAAACGACTTAAAATGGATTTTTCGGAGTTCGACCTTCATTTGGCCTTGAAATGACCTTGAAATGACCTTGAAAAAAATGTCTCAATATGATTTTGAACGTAAAATTTCCCGCTCTTTCCGAATCCGGGGTCAAAAATAGGTGTTCCTATTAAAAAAAACCACTTGACCTTGAAATAACCTTGAAGGTCAAGTTCAAGGTCAAAGCTGTTAGGACCATCGCTTGGCCCCCTTCGTCCCCTACAACTTTTGTCTGAATCATTTTTTCCTGTCTGTCTTAGGATCCGAAAAATCCGGGTGTAGCGATTAAAATGGGTCACCGTGTATATATATATATATATATATATATATATATATATATATATATATATACACACACACACACACACACACACACACACACACACACACACACACACACACACACACACACACACACACACACACACACACACACACAGGGTGTTCAAAAAGTTCCAGAACGGTTAAATAACTCGTCGGGAAAGCATTTTTGCTTAAAACACTAAATGGGGAAAATTTAGGATTTTGAAAAAGCTATCTGGTGGAATTTCCGTTTCTTGGGAACTACTACAATTTTGGGCCTTGTAAGTCCCAAGATAAATTTGTTTAATGGGAACCCCTATTTTTTCCTCCAAATTCGTTTTCAGCAGCAAATTTTACGTTCAGATAGGTATTTTTGATGGCATCCTGAGCCAGTTTTTGGGCCCTGTGGGCCCAATGTATGTTTTTTTCCTATAAAAATGTGTTATTTTACGTGGGTAGTGGTTTTACAGCATATTTTCATATTTTATTCAAAAACATTTAGATGAAGGCCCAAAAACTTGTTTAGGGGCCTTATGGGACTAATATCGATCTTTTCTCCAATAATAAGGTTTAGGGGTTATTCCCCAATTCATAATTCGAAATATCAAAGTTTGAGACCCTAAACCTGATTTGGACCGTATCAGTCTAATACCTGATTTTTTAAGTGGTAAGTAGTTATAAACTTGTGTGAGGGAAAAGAAATATTGGGTTCGGAAGGCCAAAGAGTTCAAGAAGTCTCGCAACGGGGGAAAAACTCGAAAAATAACCGTTGGACAGAAAATTGTTTGGGACTAAACTTATAGTATTTTCCCTGGCTATCACTTCATAACCTTGGATTTGACCTTGACTTTGACCTGTTAGGTCATTTGAAGGTTATGTCATTTTTTAAAAAATGGAACCGCATATTTTCGACACCGGGAACGGAAAGAACGAGAAATTCGTTAATTCAAACAAGATTTTTCAAGTATTTGCGAAAATAAATGATTTGCAATAATTAAAAATTTACGAATATTAGTAAAAACAAAAAATTAGTAAAAGTTTGTAGAAATGAAAATTTTTTAAAGAAGCTCCTTCTCCAACTTGACAAAACATACTGAATTATTTTGTAACTCATTCTAACCGATTACAATTCTTCTATACCCAGACTTAACTCATTAGGTAAATTGTTACATTACTTTAACCGTCGCGTTTCTTCTATCTTTTAAGGTGAAATCCAGCGTAACTTGTCAATAATCAAGGACAAATCCTATTAGCTCTATGTTAATCGTTTTTCTGTCCGACTTTTATTTTCCAATTTATTTAGCTTTGTCGGTACAGTTTATTGTTTGGGCTCGCCCTTGACCACAAGGTAATGAAGGAGCAAGGCAAGGTCAAATCCGGACGTAAAATTTCCAGCTCTTTCCGTTTCCGGTGCCAAAACTAAGCGGTTCCATTAAATAAATTACTTGAACTTGGCGTGATAGCCAGGGAAAAATACTATAAGTTTAGTCCAAACAGTTTACTTTTCGACGGTTATTTTTCGAGTTTTTCCCCGTTCCGGGACTTTTTGAACGCTTTGCGCCTTCCGGACCCGATATCTCTTTTCCCTTACACAAGTTTGTCATTTTGAGTGCTAAATGATTTTGGGGCCTATTGTTGATTCCTATAGCTACTTACCACTTAAAAAATCAGGTATTAGACTGATAAGGCCCAAATCAGGTTTAGGGTCTCAAACTTTGATATTTCGAATTATGAAGTGGGGAATAACCCCTAAACCTTATTATCAGAGAAAAGATCAATATTAGTCCCATAAGGCCCCTAAACAAGTTTTTGGGCCTTAATCTTAATGTTTTTGAATAAAATATGAAAATATGCTGTAACACCACTACCCGAAAATAACACATTTTTATAGGAAAAAAACATACATTGGGCCCACAAGGCCCAAAAACTGGCCCAGGATGCCATCAAAAATACATATCTGAACGTAAAATTTGCTGCTGAAAACGAATTTGGAGGAAAAAATAGGGGTTCCCATTTAAAAAATTTATCTTGGGATTTACAAGGTCCAAAATTGTAGTAGATCCCAAAAAACGGCAATTCCACCAGATAGCTTTTTCAAAATCCTAAATTTTCCCCATTTGGTGTTTTAAGCGAAAATGCTTTCCCGACGAGTTATTTAACCGTTCCGGAACTTCTTGAACACCCCTGTGTGTATATATATATATATATATATATATATATATATATATATATATATATATATATATATATATATATCTATATATATATATATGTGTGTATGTGTGTGTGTGTGTGTTGGTGTTTTTGGGGTATATATAACCCATAGATTGCTACTTTTGGGGACTTTTGTCCCTTTTGGGGTCCGGCTTCAAAAAAACCAGGCATCTATCGGTACTTTTGAGGACCATAAGGGTTCTTCTACAATAACTCTTAGGTTCTTTTCCGGGCTTTTGTTCCGGAATTTCGGTACTAAAAGCGGGCGCCGCAGGCCCCCGGCGAATCACGGTAACCTTAGGGTCATTATTTCTTTAGTCAAGTGTATTCGCTCCGGTATTCCAATGTAAACTCTCAGAGTAAGAAACTCTAGGACCCCAAAAGTACCGGCTCACCCACACACACACACACACATATATATATATATATATATATATCAAATGCAGCTTGTTAAAATAAAGGGATAGTCGTGGTTGGTGGTAATATGATTATTTATTATAACAGAAAGAAAGTACAACAAAGCTCCATGCGCTTGGGCACCGTGTGCCGCTTCTGACGAGAGCTGAGAGCCAAGAGAGAAGCGCGAGTCGGCCGCTGCCGCTTGACATACCTTCTGGCTCTCAGACATACTTAGGCCAGTCAAATTAGTTTTTTTTCCAACTTAATTGTAACTAGAGGTTTGCAAACGGATTCTGGTCGGGGGAGGCATCAGGTACAATGATTCGGTGAGTGAGTATAAAAATTATGTCAGGATCATTTTTTAAATAACGAATTTATGATCGAAAAGTCAGTTTTTTGACCACAGAAAAAAAACTACTGACTTTACAGAAAAAAGTTTCATGTAAACTTTATAGATATTAAAAAGATTTATCAAACGCAGTTTACAGATTTAAATTTAGTTAATTTGTTATTTATTACTCCGTTAAAAAATTTGCTAGGTGCTTCATAACTCGATTAAGTATAGCTCTTATAGTACTTAATAAGCAGTTAAAATTTTAGCTAAAAATATTCAATAGTTTTTGCATAATTGCATTTATTTATTACATTTTGGTCATTTTTGCGTGATTTTTCCCAAGCCGTGGGACGTTGTACGAGGATGCAGTAAACGGATTTTGTAAGTTTAACATCTCTACTTTCACGAACAATGAAAAGCTAAGCGATTATTTCAAATTTAGTTATTAAAAATCGCAAAATAAAAAAAAGGCATTTTTTTGTTATAAACAATTTGAATTGCGACTCCTGTATTTGTCGTAGATAAACGACAGTAGATTCGTTGGAAAGCTGGCATTTTTCCTCAAATTTTAACGCCCCTACGAACTCTCTAAGTGCTCTAGAAGCAGAGATAATTTTTTTTTTTTTCAAAAATCGCTGTGTCTTTAATTATTAATATTAAGAAACGAGACAGGGGCGAAAAATCGAATTAATAGTTGTACTAACATAAAAAAAATATTGCGTCACATTAATTGCAAAATTACATTGTTATAAATAATCACAAAGGGGCGGGTCAAAAGTGGAGAAGGCTACAGTGTCACGCGAAAAAACTGAGCATAGGAACTTCAAATCCGACGCGCTCGAAAAATTTTTCATATCTCGGTAAGTAATTGATATAAACACTTCATTTTTTTTTTAATTTGGGATAGCTCGCGATAATATTAACATCTGGCCTACTTATTTCCCCGAAAAAGTTTATTTAACAATACATAATTAACAATAATTATTTTAATTAACTTTTTACTCTTTTTTTCATAAATCAATAATTAATTAATTATATATGTGTGCTTGGGTACTTGGGTACGTATTATTAGTTTATTAAATAATTAAAAATAATATATTCACTTTATTCAAATGTTATTGTATTGGCAATTTTCGCTTTTTTGTGTGTGGTGTATCTGTGTGTATTTGTGTAGCGTGTTCTTCTTCTTCTTCTTCTTCTTCTTCTTCTTCTTCTTCTTCTGTTTCTTGGTCTTTTTCTTCGTCTACATGTTGACTATCATCTTGCATCGGCATTTGCATCATTTTTTCAAAAAGCAACTCTTCGTCTTGAGTATCATCATTAATACCGATGTCTGGGATGTCGTCTATCATGGTTTCTTCGACGTTCGTGCAACTTTCACCATGACATGACGAGCACATTTGAGAGCATCGTAGCCCATGTTTTCGGCAACTGCATGTTTTTTTTTTGCATCCCGTCTCACACCTACAACTGATTTTACTCACAAGGAAAGTACCCGAACTGTCAAATTCAAAAAAATTCCAAACTCATATTAAAAAGTAGACCTCCATGCGAGATTCACGAAACCATTTTTTTTATCGGCTGAGAAGCGCTTTATAAGGGTTAAAATCACCCTTAAAGTTTACCCCCCAAGTAACGTTTTTTTGATATATCTCGGCTTCTACTTAACTTTTTTTAACGAAACAAAATGGAAAGAGTTTCTTATTAAAAAGTCAAGAAATCCGTGGTAGTATGAACATTAAGGGTTGCATCCCTTATTTTTTAGAGGATGAAATTGTGTTTTTTTAAGAATAATTTTTGTTGTGAGAATTCATAAAATAATTAAAAATAGGTCAAAACATTATTTTTACCAACTACAATAAATAACAGTTGGTGGGTTTGGGCATTCTTCGCGAAACAACCCCTTAAGAGGTGATAAACCACCCCTAACACAAATGAATTACGTATATTTTTTTGGCAATTATTTTTTTCCTTAAAATGGGTTCTTGAAGTCGTTAATCGGAATCCACAGTTAGATCTACAATAAAAACTTGAAAATAGTGAATTCAATATGGCGAAAAATTTTTTAGAAATATTTTAAATTCCACGAAAAATAGTATGTAGACCCCCTAGCGGAAATTATATTATGTAAATAAATGTATAATAATGTAACAATGTTTTGTTATGTAATTCTATTATTTATTATTTTTTTATCATACACTTGTTTATCGTACGATAAACGTTGGACAAGGTGGTGGTGGTGGGGGGCAGTCAGATCGTCCTTTGCTAACAAAGTTTTTTCCAGGTTTTAATTAAGTTTTTATTTCAGATTCTGCGGGGGTGATTATAAACAAGGGCAATCTGACTGCCATAAATATTAATTATTTTAACTTAATTTGTAAGACTGTAAGACCGATGGAAAAATTCTTATCAGTCGATAGTAAATTGCAGTCGACATAAGTAATATTTTTAATGATCAAAAAAATATACCTAATTCATTTGTGTTAGGGGTGGTTTACCACCTCTTAAGGGGTTGTTTCGCGAAGAATGCCCAAAAACACCAACTGTTATTTATTGTAGTTGGTAAAAATAATGTTTTGACCTATTTTTAATTATTTTATGAATTCTCACAACAAAAATTATTCTTAAAAAAACACAATTTCACCCTCTAAAAAATAAGGGATGCAACCCTTAATGTTCATACTACCACGGATTTCTTGGCTTTTTAATAAGAAACTCTTTCCATTTTGTTTCGTTAAAAAAAGTTAAGTAGAAGCCGAGATATATCAAAAAAATGTTTCTTGGGAGTAAACTTTAGGGGTGATTTTAACCCTTATAAAGCGCTTCTCAGCCGATAAAAAAAATGGTTTCGTGAATCTCGCATGGAGGTCTACTTTTTAATATGAGTTTGGAATTTTTTTGAATTTGACAGTTCGGGTACTTTCCTTGTCAGTAACTCATCGGGAATAAGCGGTTCCAGCGTGTGCACTGGGTAGGTGACATTTGTCGCTCTTTCCAACACCACGCTGTTGGATCCTTTTTATAACCAAGCCACTGTTGCAATTGTAGGTACGATCTGTATGCGTACTGCTTAGTAGCACTTTCGGTCGGTGGCAAATTTTCTAATTTCAAACTACCTTTCAAAGCTGATTCTTGCTGCCATACATTTGGCTAACTATATCGTTAGCACTCACAGCTAAAACATCAGGATTTTTGGTGGGATCGTAGAAATGCTGTGCTTTTTGCTGTAGAACTACATCATCGGAAAGCGTTTTTATTAATTTGTTGTTGCCTTGTTTGAAAAAACAAGACGTTGTATCACATCCTGTGAAAGCATGCAGGAAACCTATTAACTTTTTTACTTTCAAATATTTAAAACTGTTGCTGTCATATATGCAATCATTCACGTTTCCTTTACCGGGTTTTAAAAAGTAAACAGTATTAATAGGTGCGTGCTGTGGTTAATATTACCAGTAAGTCGATGTCTTCTCCAAGTATCCAAGTTGTTCCGCTCACGCTGCATTTTTCAGCAGTACTCACAATCAGAAAATCAGCATCTTCTTCCGCTACGATTGTACTACATTTTTCTTTTTCAAACTCTTCACACAGTAATTCAATTAACTTTTTTTTATTTTTATTCCTGCTCAAAAATTTGTCTTGCGAAATCGTAATAATCGTATCTCTATTGAATTCTATTTCTCGGCCTAAATTTTTATTCTCTCCGTGACCTCTCGGCTGCTTTAGTGCTTTTAACATTTATACCCTCTGGGTAACCATCGAAAACTATGGTGGAATTTCGACTGTAATTATGGGTTGTGTAATCAACATACTGTTTAATAATAAAGTCTATGGATTTATTAGTATCCCACCGAATTTTATGCAAAAGAAAACCCCCATCAACCACATAAAAATCGTTTGGACCACGAGATACACCAGAAATCTTCGAAAAATTATCATAGAATGATGATTTTCGTCCTTTTCGCATCCCGCCTTCGTCAAAAAGAGAAAGAGGGTAGGGAGCAAGTTCATATTCTAAAAACTTATGCATATCTGTTTTATTTTGAATATTTAATGATATTCTCTGAAATATTAGAGTTGGGTCAATTGTTACGACTTCGTTATCAATTTTTACAGAAGAATTTACTGCCTTCAATGATAGCACTTTGTCCTTTTTGTGCAATTTCACCGAACCAAAATCACCACCAATAATTCTGTTCATTGAAGACAAACCAATTTCTAACGCTTTGTAACAATTTATTTTATCATCATCTATTATCCCAGTGCTAATCGACAATATATTATCGGTCACGGAAAATGGGTTATGATTTTAGAAAAATTATGTCAACTTTTTGGAGTCCTGTAAATCTCTCATGATTCGCGAATTACTTGCGTCTACGTGTTGATCCGAAGTAGCGTAAGTGATGTTACAAAATTGCTCCATAGCATCCGTGACATGAATCAGAACGATAGTTGACAGAATCCATTTACATAAAGTTCTTACAGTTATCCCACGTCCATGAGTCAATCCAGCGCTAAATTTCATCGGTCTCATTAACATTTGCTCTATAATCACGTCCAACCATGTACCAGATCGAAACTTCTCAATTCGCCTTATGGTAAAATAACCTGAACGACTAAATTTGTCATATTCCATAACATCCATGATATTTTCAAGATTATTCATATCTTGCAAATATAGGTGGCTGCTTTTAGCGTACAGATTATGACCGCTGGCATGAAAATAAGGCAACATTTGTTGGACACACTGCAAATGCATAGACCAATTTCCGCTTCTTTCAGCCTGAATAAACTGTTTAGCCAGATCAACCATATTAAAATAGAGAATCCATAATCGTGCAGTTGGGCCATTTTCTTTTATCGATTCTAATTTACTTAAAAACTTTTTTTTTATTTCTTTGAACTCATCATTTTTTAGCAACGTATGGAACTCCGATTTTCCTACGAGATTAAACAAATTATTCAGAACAAGTACTTCTTCATCTGAGAAATCGATCAAAGAAAAAATAATATTCGCCAAAGCATTTTGAATTAAAATATTCCCCCGGATCGCACTAGAATAGGCATGGCCAGTTAGTGCTTTTTTGGCTGAAACTGCAGCATAAAGTTCACAAAATGCGTCCTTTAATCCGCTAACTTCCATTATGAAACCTATTTCGCCAAGGTAGGACATAAGCATATGGAACCCTCCGAGCCTGACAATAACTTTGTTGATCTTCGCTTCGTTTTGAGTTCCTTTTCAACACTCAATGATTTCTCCAGCCTTTTGATATAGAGGTTGATCAAAAGTCACGAAAACATTTTTTTGCTCTTGGCTCGTGCAATTATTATTAGCTTCAAGTAAAACAGTAAAAATGGTATCATAATTACTTGGCGGTGCATTGACAAATGGGACGGGAATTATTCCCGTCTTGATACGTGAAATGGTTTTACTTGTGTACATTGTTCCATAAAGCTATTCCAGCCGCTTATGTTTTCCCGCCGTACGTAATTGCCATAAAACCACAATAAATCCGAGTCCTCTACTTGATTGTTTGGTATTGGATTTGTTCCATTTAAGTCTTCAATTTTGATATTTTTAAGGCCTGCATGGATAACTCTTTGAAAATTCTTCAAAGGAACAAATCCAAAAGTGCCTATATTAGTTGCCGATGGAATACGACGCAGACGCTCTATTTTCGTAGTGCTGGATATTTCGGAGGCAGGAGTTGCAGAAATCACTCCACCCATAGCATGAAAAGTATTTCTGCCGTCGATTATACACGTATTATGATCTGCATTATCATAAATACATTGAATATACGATTTTCCTGCATCGTAACTTTCAGGTTGGCAAACTATAAAGGACTCGAAAAGTTGCGTTTTGTAATACGAAACGCACAAGCCAATATACGCTAGCGAATCAATTAGATTTTTCGAAGCATGTTTTTTATACATCATTGATGATAAACCTAGCAATATGGGGGATAAAAATGACCGAGGTCTCACTGAATTTATTATAATGTGACAAAGTGTTGTGATTCTTTTATCCCACATAACATAAGAATTTTCTGAACATTTGTGACTTTTAATTAAAACATCTAAAAATAATGGTAACGACTGTGGTATGTCATCATCAACGTTATGTAAAAAACAATTGGGAGTAGGATAATTAGCTGTGTCGTAATATTTTGATCTAATATCATTCAAAATTAATTTCGCCGATGTCTCGATTATTCTTTCACGCTCCTTATCTTCATCTGAGTTTATATTTTTGTACCATTCCTGAGAGAGAATCTTATTTCTTAGCGATGCAAAACAAACCACCAAATCATTTTTTACTTTATAAATCGTAATTGTGCTACCAAAATATTCTAATAATTTATTAAGGGGGTCGGACACCTTTAGAATGACGAAAAATCAATTTTTTTTTTATTACATATTTTACTAAAAAAACACTTGTAGAATATATCCCAATTAGTTTTAAAGCATTATCTATTTCTGTTTTAAGAATATACACAAAACACTGATAAAGCTTTTCATTTGTTTTTTGTTCAAATTACATTTCCCCCCTTGTATACATAATTATATAATCATATATTATTTCTACTAATTTTTTTTTCATTTCACTGTTCTTAATATATTTAAAATTCTCACTCTAAATATCTGTCTGTATATACTTTAAAAGATCCAAAAATAATATTTTAATCGTTAATACAAAGATAAAAAATAAATAATATAATTTATGGACGGTATTTTTGACAAAAATAAAAATTTGATTTTAAAACTTATATAGCAGTTAAGTTGGCACCGTAACAACCTGGCTTATTAACGACAGCCTCTTACAGGCTCACAGCTCACTCCTTTATTGTATGCCGTATGCCGTCAGAAAAATAGTTGTTGTCCGAAATCTATAATATTTATAACTCTATGGTTGCAATTCCTATAGGGCCTTCACACAGCTCTGAGGAACAGATATAAAGTACAAGAATAACATGGGTTATATATCTATATATACGAAGAACAGCAAGGAACAAGACTCTTGTTCCTTGTGTATCTCGCTGTTCCTCGTATATATAGATATACTAACCCATGTTATTCTTGTACTTAAAGGGCGCTACAGACAAAAAGAAAAAGCAAAAGCACAGGAACAGATATACGAATAACATGGATATGTATATCTATACATATGAGGAACAGGAACAGATATAGGTGTTCCTTCTAGCTGTTCCTGTTCCTCATATATATATAAATATACATATCCATGTTAATCTTACATCTGTTCCTGTGCTTTTGCTTTTTCTTTTTGCCTGTAGCGCCCTTTATATCTGTTCCTCAGAGCTGTGTGAAGGCTCATAGGATTTATAACCACAGAGTTATAAATCCTATAGATTTCAGACAACAACTTTTTTTCTGACGGCATACGGCATACGGCATGCAATGTGGATTCACTGTAACAGAGCTGATTTTAACCTATGTAAAAGTCCGCAAGCAATGTAAACATGCACAGCTGTCATTTCATATAAACACTGTGATATCAGCATCAGCACCTTTTCTATACAAAGTGTTGTTCTTAATTTTCATTGTTTCCAACGGATTTTGGAGTAAACATTTAGTGTATTATAATAAGTAAAAGTATTTTAAATCAGTTTTTAAAAGTTTTGAATAATACGTGTGACAGTTGAATTAATGTTTTAGAAATAGCTTTTAGTACTTGAACTTTTATTGGAAACTTTATACTTAAAATAACAGGGATTAATACTAAAGAAAAATTAAGTCTATATTGACTATTACAAAAAACATTTAGTGTACAAATTTAAATCAACTTTTAAAGGAAGCGAAAGATATGCTATTGTGCAGAAAAATGTTATGGAACCTTCGCTTCTGCCAGAAAGCTACCATTATCAGCCATTTCCTGAATCTCACTATGATATAATTGACATTTTATTTTCTGAAGTAAAAACAGTTATGCACTGCAATAAATATGTATCAGTCGTATTCTCTTTATTAAGTAATAATATTATATGTGAAAAAGAATAATGAAGGACAAGTAAAGAAGTTCACCTTATCAGACATTAAAAGAAGATCAATATAGGAATGTTGCTGCTATAAACATTTTTTTCAAGCATTTGGCTATGACGATACTGGCTTCATTCCATGCATGAAGGATTTTGGATTTCTCAACATATTCTTTATTTACCTCAGTATATGTACAAGAATCTAATATATGATAAAGATTATTAAAAACATATGGATTTAAAAGCACCAAAGGATCTACATATTAAACCACTTAACAAACTTGACTGACTGATGTGGATTACTTGGATGACTGTTACGCGTGCTCATAGCTTATAAGTCTGATAGATCGTATACTGAGGTACCAGAATATTTGTTCTAAATGTAAAATATTTTAATCGAAAAACAATATTTTTTTCTATTTCAGGGCAGAGATGGAGTTAAGAAATAAAGAAGAAGAAATAAAGAAGTATTTTAGTAATTTTATCTTTAAAGCTGTTTTCTACATAATGTAAAATTTTGAGCTCTGCCGTCGACTCCAGATTCAGGAACTGCATATATTTTAATGGGAGAGGTCCTAAAATTTTGGTATTTTATATGTCTATTGACTGAAGAGTTGTATGTATCCAATTTATTTGATTAAATAATTTTTTACGGTCAAAGATTGCTAAAAAAATCTGAATTTCACTTAAATTTAAGATTTTTTAGCAATTTTTGACCGTAAAAAATTATTTATTCAAATAAATTGGATACGTACACAACTCTTTAGTCAATAGTCATATAAAATACCAAAATTTTAGGACCTCTCCCATTAAAATATATGCAGTTCCTGAATCTGGAGTCGACGGCAGAGCAAAAATTTTGAAATGACCATATATTTGGTTAAAATCGGTCAAAATTTTTTTTTGGGTCTCATTTTATCATAAATTAAATATATTTTTAGGATATTACTTCTAAATATTTCTAATTATGAAAATTAATTTTTTTCAGGTCATTTTATGAAGAAAATTGTAAAGGTGTCTGACCCCCTTAAAATATCTTTAATCGAAAATTGACATTCGTCTTCACTACATTCGCACAAATAAGATATTATATACTCTACAGCTTCGGATGTACCTTCGTTCATAGGTCGGCCAGTCTGGTGAGTAAGTCTAAGAATTGAAAATTTCCTAAGACAATGATTATGGTAACGAGTGGCCCGCTCCACTAAATCTACGTTTTCTATGCGTTTCTTAAGATTTCTATATTCTTCCTGACGAATATCTTCTAAATTGCGATTTTCTAATAGCGAATTTATTTTTTCCATAATATTATTTTGGAGAGTATTGCTTATAACATGTTGAACTTTGAAAAGATTCATTTTAGTTTGTATCCTCCGTTTGGTCTCATACTCATCGGACGCATCTTCTCCGCAAAAAAGACAGTACTTACTAAAGTCAAATTTTCGTAAGCTAATACTACCTCTCCTTGCACTTACTTTAGAAGTTACAGCTTTTTTTGCGCAGCCTTTATACTTGACTTTTTAGCATAATTGCTATGACAATTTTTGTGAATATTTAATGATTCACACTTTTGAAGCTGTTTGTGTTTGTTGTCTTTTCTCTTTAAGCTTGCTCCAATCAATGTTTCAATTGCTCTTTCTTTGATATTTCGTTGCTGGTCGGGGGATATAATTTTGTCACACAGCAAACAGATATTCTCATCGTGAGTTCCCATGTTTTCAAAAAGCTTCAATCTGAAACAATACAATGTGCATAAAAAATAAAAATTATATCAATTAATTTTTGTAATTATCGAAACTATATGAAACTTCTATATATTATTTGAAAATTAAAAAAAATTAGTAATATATTGTTACGACCATAATTTATCAATAATTGATAAATAAGTGTGTATAAAAGTTTTAATTGGAACAATTTTTACATTTATAAGTATACGTTTATAATAAATTTAAAAAAATCAATTTAAAAAAATGTATTGTAACGGATGAAGTATAAAAATAAAAAAGTAAAACGGAAAAATCGGGAATTGAACTCGATTCACCCGGGTGAAAAGCAAGTGCCCGTACCGCCGGACTATCACCGCACTGGCAGTACAATGCTACATACGACAGTAACTGTCGCAGCCAGTGCCGGTATGGCAGGAACCTATGCGCCGACTAGCCCCAAATTCGTATCCCTTTATAGTATATAAATATAAATAAATGTAAATGCGTGTTCCTATTACAACAGTTATATACACTTATTGACATTTATATACATTTATTTACATAAATACACTTATTTAAATTTACATACATTTTTCATTTTCATTAGGGTTTGTTAAAAATAAATTGTGCATGAGTATTAAAGATACTTGAGATTAAAAATTTTGTCAAAGTATAATTAGGAAAGATAGATGAGAATACAATAGCTTCTATATGATTTTATACCGACCCGTTGAAAGTCACAGGAGAGAAAAGCAAAGAACTTGATTCAAAACAAAGTGTATGCATGATCCCTCTCCCCGCGAAATTACGTATGTGTGTGTGTGTGTGTGTGTGTGTGTGTGTGTGTGTGTGTGTGTGTGTGTGTGTGTGTGTGTGTGTGTGTGTGTGTGTGTGTGTGTGTGTGTGTGTGTGTGTGTGTGTGTGTGTGTGTGTGTGTGTGTGTGTGTGTGTGTGTGTGTGTGTGTGTGTGTGTGTGTGTGTGTGTGTGTGTGTGTGTGTGTGTGTGTGTGTGTGTGTGTGTGTGTGTGTGTGTGTGTGTGTGTGTGTGTGTGTGTGTGTGTGTGTGTGTGTGTGTGTGTGTGTGTGTGTGTGTGTGTGTGTGTGTGTGTGTGTGTGTGTGTGTGTGTGTGAAGTAGCACACACGCTGAGCTGTGCTCTGATACATTATAGATATGCTTTTCTCTTAGTTACCCAGCGACTTTATGAGAAATTTTATCCCTATGTGATAATTGTGTTTATGTACTTGCCAATGGTTTGATTATGCAGTGCGTCAATCTCGTTAAATCTCCCTAAAATGTATCTCTTGCAGTTGTAATTTAATATTGAAACTGAATTGGAGTTTATTATATATCTTCACTACAAACATAAAAGAACTCTATATATTCTTTTTGACAATGACAAATAAATAATGAATCAATTTTCTAAAAGCACTATAAATAAATAATTATGATGCGTATGTACTAACCAATGGTTCGCTTATGCAGTCCGCCAATCTCGTTAAATCTCCATAAAATATTTCTCTTGCAGTTGTAATTTAATATTGAAACTGGATAGGAGTTTATTATGTATCTTCACTACGGCATGTTCTTGTTTGTGCACATAAGGATTGTGCACATATTTATTGTGCACAGATAGCATTGGTACAGATCTATATATATAGATATATACCAATGTTAAAGTGTGCACAATTAATATGTGCACAATCAGTATGTGCATAAACAAGAACACGTCTTCACTACAAACATAAAAGAACTCTATATATTCTTTTTGACAGTGACAAATAAATTATGAATCAGTTTTCTAAAAATACTATAAATAAATAATTATAATGCTTATGTACGTACCAATGGTTTTATATATGTACTGCGTAAATCTCATTAAACCTCCGTAAAATATATCTCTGCAGTTGTCACTATCTTGCAGTTGTAAATTTAAACCGATCCGAATTGTCGTTAAAAAACAAGCTACACAAGTTTCGTACAGAAATTATTGTGAGATTTCGTTATTACACTATAAATCAGAAGAACATTAATGCACTTAAAAGCGTTCAATAATTGAAACAGTATATAAACAGTATCAAACAGTATTTCAAACACAAATATTTTTCTGTTCACGTGCTGGATAGCGTCACTAACAGCCCAACTGTCAAACTAACACAAAGCGACGCTCCATTTGGAGGGGACATGCGCACAAAGGACGAAGCAAAGGTCTACCTTGAATGTCTTTCTGAACGCATTATTCTGAACACATAAAAAAGCGGCAGACTTCAAATCTACTCACGCACACATATACTCACATACACAGAATTATATAGAAATATGTTTAATTAATTAGTAATATGCACCATTGCATAAAATTAAATGTATTTAATTATTTATTTATGAAAAAAGAGTAAATGAAAAGAGAGTAAAGTTAATTAAAATAATTATTGTTAATTAAGTATTGTTAAATAAACTTTTTCGGGGAAATAAGTAGGCCAGATATTAATATTATCGCGAGCTATCCCAAATTAAAAAAAAAATGAAGTGTTTATGTCAATTACTTACCGAGATATGAAAAATTTTTCGAGCACGTCGGATTTGAAGTTCCTATGCTCAGTTTTTTCGCGTGACACTGTAGCCTTCTCCACTTTTGACCTGCACCTTTGTGATTATTTATAACAATGTAATTTTGCAATTAATGTGACGCAATATTTTTTTTTATGTTAGTACAACTATTAATTCGATTTTTCGCCCCTGTCTCGTTTCTTAATATTAATAATTAAAGACACGGCGATTTTTGCAAAAAAAAAAATTATCTCGGCTTCTAGAGCACTTAGAGAGTTCGTAGGGGCGTTAAAATTTGAGGAAAAATGCCAGCTTTCCAACAAATCTACTGTCGTTTATCTACGACAAATACAGGAGTCGCAATTCAAATTGTTTATAACAAAAAAATGCCTTTTTTTTATTTTGCGATTTTTAATAACTAAATTTGAAATAATCGCTTAGCTTTTCATTGTTCGTGAAAGTAGAGATGTTAAACTTACAAAATCCGTTTACTGCATCCTCATACAACGTCCCACGGCTTGGGAAAAATCATGCGAAAATGACCAAAATGTAATAAATAAATGCAATTATGCAAAAACTATTGAATATTTTTAGCTAAAATTTTAACTGCTTATTAAGTACTATAAGAGCTATACTTAAACAAGTTATCAAGCACCTAGCAAATTTTTTAACGGAGTAATAAACAATCGTTAAAATGGCCATTTTCAGCGGTTTTTTACAATTTGAAGATAAACAAATTAACTAAATTTAAATCTGTAAATTGCGTTTGATAGATCTTCTTAATATCTATAAAGTTTACATGAAACTTTTTTCTGTAAAGTCAGTAGTTTTTTTTTCTGTGGTCAAAAAACTGACTTTTCGATCATAAATTCGTTATTTAAAAAATGATCCTGACATCATTTTTATACTCACTCACCGGATCATTGTACCTGATGCCTCCCCCGACCAGAATCCGTTTGCAAACCTCTAGTTACAATTAAGTCTGAAAACGGGCTAAAATAATCTAATTTGACTGGCCTAACTAGGGAGGGGAGACTTACGTGTGTGCATACGTGTGTCGCGCGCTGTAAGTTCCCTTCGCACGGAACCTGAAGCGATATATACAATATATATGTATCACATTTTCAACACGCCTCCTTACATATATATTGTGCGCTTAAATTTCACAATTAACAATCTTTGGTTTTCGTTTTTCTTTAATATAATAATTACTTTGTCTAATATTCTAATTTTAAGTTTGCTCTAAACTTTTCAAATTTTATCCGTCCTAATGACTTAGTGAAGATATCTGCAGGATTTTCATCTGAATTAATTTTTATAACATCAATAGTACCTTCTGCCCAATCAGCATCAACATAACATTCTAAAATATCAGCATTTAGATTTTTCTCGTATGTTAATTTTAATTCTTTTGTATAATACAGATATTTTAATATTCTTAGTGCATATTTATAATAACTCTGATCATAACAATTTTGAAATCTACTTAGGTAATTTACAGAATAACAAATATCTAGTCTAGTACTAGAGCTTATGTACAATAGTGCTCCAATTAAATTTCTATATTTTATATCATTTGATGCTAATAACACAGGTTCACATTTTAAATTTTGTTCCATCGAAGTAGCATACAATTTCGCATTTTCGATATCATATTTTCTCGCTAAAGACTCAATATAATCCTTTTGATCTAAAGTCATAATATTATTATCATAACCATAATTGATATTTATCCCTAAATAAGTTTTTATTTGGCCCATATCTTTCATTCTAAATTTCACAGATAATTTCTTTTTAATAAAGTCTATCAATTTTTTATTTTTACCACAAATTAATAAATCATCAACAAAAATTATTAAATAAATCTTCTCATTTTCAATTTTTATCTAAGCACTCATACCATGCACGTGGACTTTCACGGAGTCCGTACAAAGCTTTATCTAATTTGCATACTCTTCCTGAATTATCATCACAACCTTGAGGTTGTTTAACATAAACTTCGGATTTTACTTTTCCATTAAGGAATGCTGACTCGACATCCTTTTGATCAATTTTAAAATAATTTTGCACACAGTAATTTAATAAGATTTTTAATGTTTGAATTCTTGCAACAGGTGAATAAATATCATCAATTATTTCCTTTTACTGAAACCCTCTTACTACAATTCTAGCTTTAAACTTATTATTTGCCTTTTTTGTATAAACCCACTTTAAGTCTAACGCCTTTTTATCTTTCGGGTTGTCAAATAATTTCCATGTTTCATTTTTATTTAAACAATCAATCTCATTATTCATAGCTTCTTGCCAATTTTGACTCTCATTACTATTTATCGCTTCGTTATAATTTTCGGGATTATCAACGTTTACATAATTCACATAAATACAGTTTGTTACCGGATTTCCGTATCGATTTACAGGGCTTTTCTTTCTTGATGACCTTCTCGGTACTATTAAATTATCTTTACTAGAACTAGGTACGTTATTTTCATATTCATTATTTTCAATGTTTTCATTTTTATTTTGATTTTCTAAATCATTTTCCCTTCCCCTACTCTCCCCAAGGGTCGAAGTAGGGGGAAGTATAATTTCATCATTGTTTTCATTTATTTCATCATTATCACCAAATCCAACTAACTTTACACTTCCTTCAATTATGTCTACATGTTTAGCTACAATTACTCTATTATTTGTTAGGACTCTATAACCTACACTGCCATATCCAACTAATACTCTGAAATCTGCTTTCCTATCCCATTTACTTTTTCTTTTAATTTCTGGAACTCGAACAAAAACTCTACTGCCATATAGTTTAAGATTTTTAATATTATGTTTTTCTCCCATCATAATTTCATACGGAGTCTTTTTCTCTAAAGTATTTGTTGAGAATATACATATTATATTGTACAGCGCGCGACACACGTATGTACACATGTGTCTCCCCACCCCATAACGTGTGAGAGCCGACGGGCGAGCGCGACGCTCCTGCAAATTTGTCGTCAGACCGAGAATGGCCCGCGCCAAGTGTAGTCATACTGTATCTTAGATTAAGTCTCTTAAATAAACTCTTTTATTCTATCCAATTTGTGTGTCCTTTATTCAACATGGTAGCAGAGCGTGGTTCTTTCTCAGCTCTCTATCTTAACCTTCGGGAAAAGATAGAGTGCTTATATCAAGACGCCTGACAAAAGGGAAGAAAAAGACTCCGAGCACAAAGGAACGCTCAAGTCGAAGGAAGAAGCCACAACACCGAAGGTCAAGAAAGAAGAAGAAGATTCCGAACACGAAGGAACGTTCGAGAATAATCAAGAAGACGAAATGGATAAAAAGGATGTTTCAATACCAGTATTCGATGGCGGAAACTACAGTATGTGGAAAAAGAGGATCCAAATGTACATGAAGCTCAAAAAATGTGAAATTGTGATAGAAAGAGAAAAGAGTGAAACAGACAAAGTAGAAGAATGGAAACAGAATGATTTAAGAGCAATAAATACAATTTATAGTGCGATATCAGATAAACAATTAGAATTTGTTTGTGAAGAAGAAACAGCATACAAAATTATGAAGAAGCTAGACAGTATGTATTTAAAAGAATCAACGGCGTTACAAATAGTCTGCAGGAATAGACTGGAGAAATTAAGATTACGAAACTATAGTGATTCTGAGGCATTTTTCAGTGATTTTGAAAAAGCGGTAAATGAGTTAAAAGGCGCGGGTGCTAAAATAAGCGAAAAAGAAAAATTGAATTATATGCTCAACACGTTACCAGAATCATACAGTTATATAGGTGATTTGGTTGATATATTGAAAGAAGAAGAACAAACGGCTGATTACATAAGAAACAAAATTAAGCTAGCTGAAATGAAGAATCGAAAAGAGCATAACGAGAGAAGTACGAATGTATTTACTGCAAGAAAGGGAAACTGCTATAAGTGTGGACAACCTGGTCATTTCGCACGAAATTGCCAAGATGGAGGACAAGCAGGTAGCAATGGCAGCTCATGGAGAGGATCGACACGTGGTCACAGCCGAGGCACAGCCGGAAGAGGCCATTACGGCAGAGGACGCGGAAAATTCCATGGACAACAAGGAACCAGCACGAGCGAACAGAGCGGCGAAGGTGCGAGCGCATGGATAGCGACGACACACGCTGCGTACACCAACGAAACAAACAGGTCAGGTATGAGCGAGATAGAGTGGATACTCGATAGCGGATGTTCTGATCATATTATAAATAACGAAAATTATTTTGAAAAATGTATTAGTTTAAAAGAACCGGTAAATATTTATCTCGGTGATAATAGAGCTATAAAAGCTACAAAGATAGGAACTCTATCTCTTTATTTTGTCACCTTCGGGAAACAAAATAAAGTTAATATTAATAATGTTTATTTTGCTAAGGAAATGAATGCTAATTTAATAAGTGTTGGAAAATTAACGAATAATAAGAATGCGGTAATTTTGAAAGGAAATGTTGCAAAAATTATAGATAGTGATAATAAATTAACTGCAATAGCATTTAAATTTAATGATACATATAAGATGAAAAGTAAATTGGCAAGGAATATAAGTTGTGTAAATAGTGCCGAACAGAATAATAACATGAGTCAAAAGGAAAGATGGCATAGAGTGTTAGGTCACGTAAATTTTAGATATTTGGATACGATATGTAAACAGCAGTTATTAACGGGCGTTCCAAATGAACTTGAATCTGAATTTATGAAATGTAAAACTTGTATAGAAAATAACTTGCCATTTACTAATAATAGAACAAAGGCGAAAGATATATTAGAAATTATACATACGGATGTATGCGGTTCCTTTAAAACTACTGGGTATAGCGGAGAAAAATATTTCGTTTCTTTTATTGATGATTATAGTAAAATAGCTAAAGTTTATTGCATAAAGACTAAAGAGGAAGTTTTTGATTGTTTATTTCAATTTGTAAATGAATCTGAAAATTTAACCGGAAAAAGAATAAAAATATTGAGATGTGATAACGGGAAAGAATACTTAAATAATCGGTTTTATAAATTTGCTAAAGAAAAGGGTATTATTATTAAAATTGTCCGACGTATGTGCACGAATTAAACGGCACAGCTGAAAGATTTAATAGAACGATAATGGATAAAGCACGATGTTTACTATCAGAGGCAAAAGTACACAAATACTACTGGCCAGAAATAATATGTGCCACGACGTATTTGAAAAATCGTACGTTAGCAAATACGATTGAAAGAAAAACACCTTATGAAATATTTTTTAGAAAGAGACCAAATGTCGAACATTTACGTTTGTACGGGAGTAAAGTTTTTGTAAGAAAACCGGAACAAAAAAGATTGTCTAAATGGGATCAAAAAGCTGAAATGGGAATATTGTTAGGTTATAGTGATGTAGGCTATAGAGTACTTATAAATAATAAAATAATTGTTGCAAGGCATGTGGATATTATAGAAAGAGATGTTAAATGCATTGGTATTGATTATGAAGATAATATTGATAACGATGATAGTACAGAAAGTGATGCAAGTACAAACGATGATTTATCGGATAATGTCTTTGAAAGCGCGAATGAATCCGAAGAGCGACAAGGTAAAGTAAAAGAAAAGAATAATTTATCGTTAAATCAACCTTCGGGGAAATGTAAAGATACAGAAAACGCAACATTGAAAGTTCCGCGAAAATCTACGCGTGATAGGAAAAGTCCTGTAAGATACCCAGAAAAGGAAAGCTATAATATTTATGTAAGATACTGTAGAGTAGATACGCCTTGTACATTTGAGGAGGCGACGAATAGTAAAGAAAGTAAAAATTGGCAAGAAGCCATGAATAAAGAAATCGAATGCATAAATACAAATAAAACTTGGGAATTAGTCGATAGAGTACAAAATAAAAAAGTTATAAATGTAAAATGGGTTTACACAAGAAAATCAGATAATAGATACAAAGCTAGGCTAGTTGTGAGAGGTTTTCAACAAACAGATGTAATTGATGACATATATTCCCCAGTTGCGAGAAATCAAACGTTAAAAATTTTATTTTCATATTGCTGCCAAAATGGGCTCAAAATAGAACAAATGGATGTAGAGACAGCATTCTTAAATGGAAAGGTAACTACGGAAGTATATATCAATCAACCAAAAGGTTATGAAGATGGAACCGAACGAGTGTATAAATTGTCAAAAGCGTTGTATGGATTGAGAGAAAGTCCTAGAGACTGGTATGAATGCTTTGATGAATATGTTATGAAACTTGGCTTTGGAAAGAGCAATGTAGAATTATGCCTATATATACATGGAAAAGACAAAGACATTGTTTCCCTATTAATATACGTAGACGATTTGTTGATTTGTGGAAAAGATGAAAAGAAAATACAAAGAATAAAGAAATTGTTATCTGATCGTTTCAAAATGAAAGATTTAGGTGAAATAAATGAGTATCTAGGCATAAACGTAAAGCATGATTATATAAATGGTAAGATGGAATTAAGTCAAGAAAAATATATTGAGTCACTAGCAACTAAATTTGACATAAAAGATAATAAGTTATATAGCATGTACTAAGGAATAGGCCGCTAACGGTTCTACTGCCCAGGTTAAAGAATAAAGACAAAACTTATATGTCCAAGGTTTCGAACGGTTTTCTTCCGCCCCTTATCAAGGTCTAAAAAATACAAATAAAACAAATTTATTCAGGAACAAAGAACACTTAATCTATGACTTCGTATTTTTCGAATCTTACCAAAACTCTATCGTATTAAAGTATACTGCAAGTAGACACTATAAGTGACTACTAGTCAATGTGAAGCAACGTAAGCAGATTAGTCGTATTTATAGTAAAGTATGTACCTGTGTGTGTGTGTAAGAAAAGTGTGTACTGACAAGCTATTAAGTAACGATGACTAGACCGCGTATGTATAAAAAGTATTATTATTCTGATAGTACAAAAATGAATATAACTTATAACAACTTATTGTTATTGATAAAACTTTTATAATCAGCCTTTAAAAAATTAGTGTCAAACTGTCTATTTAAACTATTGTGTTGTGATCTTATATACAACATGAGATTTTTCATTTTTGTGATATTTGTCTTTTCCTAATCTAATTATGTAATTGAATTTGTTGGAGATTGAATTGATCATGGTCAGGTTATTACTATTACAGATGTTTTTTAATTCTGGATTAATATATTTAATATATGGAAAAACTAAAATGCTGTTGAAATTTATATTTTTAGAATTACATGTATTTTTATTATTATTTTTAATATGTAGTAAACGTTTATTTATGTGTTTATTAATAAAATTAATAGGATAATCATTCTCCAATAATAAATCTCTAATTAGATTAAGATTATTGTCATGGAAATGTGTGTCTGCTAAATTAATACATTTATCCACTAAATTACAAATAATACCAATTTTATTACTAACAGGATGGTGAGAGTTGAAATTTATAAATCTACCAGAAAAAGTTGGTTTCCTGAACCAGTCCGTGGAAATTTTTTGTTTATTTTGAATGATAAGAATGTCAAGAAAACTAATTTTATTATTATTAGATATTTCAACTGTGAATTGCAAATTCTTATCAAAACTATTGAATAAGTTTACGGTATAATCTATCATCCGATCAGGGACACATATGATGATGTCATCGACGTATCTATAATAAAACGGAACAGGAAAGCAAATTTTTGATAAGGCCTGATTTTCTAAATCCTCCATGACAATATCAGCTAAGATGGGACTTAAGGGGTTGCCCATGGCCGCTCCAAATATTTGTTTATAAAACATGTTATTGAATACAAAGTAATTATTATGTAAGATAAAACTAATAACATTGATGAATTCGCTACAATTTAGTTCGCAAAAGTTATAAAGTTGATTCCATCGTTTTTCCAATGAGTTAAAAATGAAATAATCCGCAACATTTGTATACAAGCTAATAACATCCAAACTAATAATCGTATATCCGGCAGGTATAGATACGAATTCAATTTTTTGTTTAAGATCTAGGCTATTAGTAACATGTGAAATCGGTCTTTTTAATTTGTTGAATAAAAGATATTATAAAAGTTTTATCAATAACAATAAGTTGTTATACGTTATATTCATTTTTGGACTATCAGAATAATAATACTTTTTATACATACGCGGTCTAGTCATCGTTACTTAATAGCTTGTCAGTACACACTTTTCTTACACACACACAGGTACATACTTTACTATAAATACGACGAATCTGCTTATGTTGCTTCACATTGACTAGTAGTCACTTATAGTGTCTACTTGCAGTATACTTTAATACGATAGAGTTTTGGTAAGATTCGAGAAATACGAAGTCATAGATTAAGTGTTCTTTGTTCCTGAATAAATTTGTGTTTTATTTGTATTTTTTAGACCTTGATAAGGGGCGGAATAAAACCGTTCGAAACGTTGGACATATAAGTTTTGTCTTTATTCTTTAGCCTGGGCAGTAGAACCGTTAGCGGCCTATTCCTTAGTATATTCTACCATGACTGCCATTAGCTGCAAACAACTACATATACTTCGTCGTTGGGTTCTCAACACGACCTTGAATTTGTGATACACTACCATCATTCATCGAAGACTGCAATCCCACATTGAAGCATCTCTTGATACCTTCAAAGATAGTGTTTTCGTAGCACCAAACGTTATGCAAGTTTTTTTATTACTTAATTTAAGATGGATTTAGAAGAAATTCTTACCAAAAATTTTAAACTTAGTTATGTATTATACCTAATATTTAAGAAATTTGGTTTTTTTATTAAAAAACTCTTTCGTAAATTCAGTTCGCTATTATACGAGTATAAGAAAGCGTGTTGTCAATGTAAGTTCTTGATTAAGTGTAGATTTTATGATTTAATACCGACACATATTAGTAATAGCTCGAAGAATTTATCTTATCTTTCGATGCATTCTAATAAAGAGCATCGTAGTTTGCAAAAAATTATTAAGAAAATGGAGAAAAGAATTTTAAATATAGAGATTTCAGATATTAATTTCCACAAGAAATTTCTTACAGACAAAATCTTTAATTTTAAGAACGTATTAATTAAACACACAAATCCAAATCTGATTGACTCTTTTATGCATTTTTATAATACCAAATTAATGTTTATAATGAAAAAAGTTGAAGAGAAACTTGATACTAAATTAGAAAATTAATATTTACAAAGATACAATTCACATTTGATTAAAAAACACATATAGAGATGACGCTTCATTGAACGTTAGTGCTATTGACCTCAACCAAAACAGTACACAGGTCAATGAACGTTCTCACACTGTATCTAATGACAAATGGCTAGTGAACCTTTCCAATGTTCAACTACCTCCGTTTGTTATTAATACACTACGTCTTGGCGCAAAATTTAATTTTACTGACAACTTAAGTAAAAAGAATGTTTTAGAAATTATAAAAAACTTAGAATACTTTTTTAAAGAAAAAACAGTAGAGTCTGAATTCTCTAAAAATATAAGAAATAAGATCTTAAATATTTTAAGTAAACAACAGAATAATAATTTCAGTTTAGATTTTTTTGACAAAAAGCTCAAGATTGATTTAAAAAGAACCAAAGAATTTCTAAGCCATGATACTAACCTTTTAGTAACACGAGCTGATAAAGGTAATAGTACTGTTGTGATAGAAAAACAAAAATATGTGGAAAAAATAATTAATTTATTCTCGGACACAAAATATTATAGTATTATTAAGAAAAACCCTCTGCCTTCATTGGAAAAGAACACTGACGCTCTTATTAAGAATCTAAGACATAAAACTAACTTTCAAAAATTACAACCGGTCTCAAATAAATGTACAATAGCTAGAGCTTATGGTCTTGTGAAAATACATAAGATCAATTTTCCAGTTAGACCTATGATTTCTGCGATTAATACTCCCATATATCATTTATCTAAAATTCTAGCCAAGTTTCTCTTCAACAAATTAAAAAGACCGATTTCACATGTTACTAATAGCCTAGATCTTAAACAAAAAATTGAATTCGTATCTATACCTGCCGGATATACGATTATTAGTTTGGATGTTATTAGCTTGTATACAAATGTTGCGGATTATTTAATTTTTTACTCATTGGAAAAACGATGGAATCAACTTTATAACTTTTGCGATCTAAATTGTAGCGAATTCATCAATTTTATTAGTTTTATCTTACATAATAATTACTTTGTATTCAATAACATGTTTTATAAACAAATATTTGGAGCGGCCATGGGCAACCCCTTAAGTCCCATCTTAGCTGATATTGTCATGGAGGATTTAGAAAATCAGGCCTTATCAAAAATTTGCTTTCCTGTTCCGTTTTATTATAGATACGTCGATGACATCATCATATGTGTCCCTGATCGGATGATAGATTATACCGTAAACTTATTCAATAGTTTTGATAAGAATTTGCAATTCACAGTTGAAATATCTAATAATAATAAAATTAGTTTTCTTGACATTCTTATCATTCAAAATAAACAAAAAATTTCCACGGACTGGTTCAGGAAACCAACTTTTTCTGGTAGATTTTTAAATTTCAACTCTCACCATCCTGTTAGTAATAAAATTGGTATTATTTGTAATTTAGTGGATAAATGTATTAATTTAGCAGACACGCATTTCCATGACAATAATCTTAATCTAATTAGAGATTTATTATTGGAGAATGATTATCCTATTAATTTTATTAATAAACACATAAATAAACGTTTACTACATATTAAAAATAATAATAAAAATACATGTAATTCTAAAAATATAAATTTCAACAGCATTTTAGTTTTTCCATATATTAAATATATTAACCCAGAATTAAAAAACATCTGTAATAGTAATAACCTGACCATGATCAATTCAATCTCCAATAAATTCAATTACATAATTAGATTAGGAAAAGACAAATATCACAAAAATGAAAAATCTCATGTTGTATATAAGATCAATTGTTGCGATTGTGATGCGTCTTACGTAGGACAAACATCTCGAAAATTAATTGTAAGAAGTAAAGAACATGCGAGCGACTGCAAATTTAAGAGGGATAAATCAGTTTTACACGAACATATTACGAATACAAATCATCAAATTGATTTTAAAAATATCAAAATTTTAGATCAAGAACCAAATTTAAATAAAAGATTGTTATCAGAATTGCTCCATATACACGCACAACACAATAGTTTAAATAGACAGTTTGATACTAATTTTTTAAAGGCTGATTATAAAAGTTTTATCAATAACAATAAGTTGTTATAAGTTATATTCATTTTTGGACTATCAGAATAATAATACTTTTTATACATACGCGGTCTAGTCATCGTTACTTAATAGCTTGTCAGTACACACTTTTCTTACACACACACAGGTACATACTTTACTATAAATACGACGAATCTGCTTACGTTGCTTCACATTGACTTATACATTGACAGTCACTTATAGTGTCTACTTGCAGTATACTTTAATAGGATAGAGTTTTGGTAAGATTCGAAAAATACGAAGTCATAGATTAAGTGTTCTTTGTTCCTGAATAAATTTGTGTTTTATTTGTATTTTTTAGACCTTGATAAGGGGCGGAATAAAACCGTTCGAAACCTTGGACATATAAGTTTTGTCTTTATTCTTTAACCTGGGCAGTAGAACCGTTAGCGGCCTATTCCTTAGTATATTCTACCATGACTGCCATTAGCTGCAAACAACTACAAGTTATATAGCACTCCGATGGAGACAAATTTAAAAATTGAAAATTTCAAAGAGTTCGAACCAAATATAAAATATAGGAATTTAATTGGCGCATTATTATATGTTAGTTCTAGCACTCGACCAGATATTAGTCATAGCGTAAATTACTTAAGTAGATTTCAAAATTGTTACACCGAGACACATTGGAAATATGCATTACGAATTTTGAAGTATTTGTATTTAACGAAAAAATTAAGTTTACAATATAAGAGAAATAAAAATTGTGAAATAATTGATGGCTATGTAGACGCAGATTGGGCTGGAGACAATGTTGATAGGAAGTCCACATCAGGTTATGTAATTCGAGTTTTTGGGAATGTAATTGATTGGAAATCGCGAAAACAAAAATGTATAACGAAGGCTTCGACATATGCAGAGTACGTTGCGTTATCTGAAATAGTAAGCGAATTGAAATCTCTAAAAGAATTATTAAAAACGTTTGACTTGGATATTGAAAAACCAATAAAGATTTATGAAGATAATTCAGGTGCGATAAATATAGCGAACTTTGGAAACTTTACGAAAAATTCAAAACACATTGAGATTCATTACCATTATGTACATGAGGGCGTTAAAAATAAAGAGATTGAAATTGTAAAAATCGACTCAGAAAATAATATAGCCGATGTATTCACGAAAGCATTATGTAAAGATAAGTTTGTTAAATTCAGAGAATTGTTAAATGTAAAATGAAAATGATGAAATAGTACAATATAAATGTAAGGAGGCGTGTTGAGAATATGCATATTATATTGTACAGCGCGCGACACACGTATGTACACATGTGTGTATCCCCACCCCATAACGTGTGAGAGCCGACGGGCGAGCGCGACGCTCCTGCAAACTTGTCGTCAGACCGAGAATGGCCCGCACCAAGTGTAGTCATACTGTATCTTAGATTAAGTCTCTTAAATAAACTCTTTTATTCTATCCAATTTGTGTGTCCTTTATTCAACAGTATTTGCTAAGGTTCTATTTTTTAAATATGCTGCTGCTTGCTTCCGGCCAAAACCTATTATGAATTTTTGCGTCTGCTAATAAACATCTCGCCGTTTCCATTATCGACCTATTGTACCGTTCGGCAGTTCCGTTCAATTCGTGAACATACGGGGGGCATGGTTCAATATAAAACCTTTTTTCTTTAGCAAAATTGTAAATATCTTTATTTAGGAATTCTCTACCGTTATCACACCTTAATCTTTTAACCTTTTTTCCTGTTGAATTTTCAATTAAATTTACATAACTCACGATGCAATCATAAACTTCATTTTTCTCTTTCATCGTATAAACTTTTGCAACTTTACTATAATCATCTACTAAAACTAAAAATATTTTTCTCCCCTAAATCCTATTGTACTATGCGGTCCATTTACATCCGCGTGAATAATTTCTCCTATATCTTTGGCTCTATGCCTATCATTTTCAAATCTAGTATTAGTCATTTTATTTTGTACGCAAGTACCACATTTTAAATATTCACTTTCTAAATTATTTGGCAAATCTTCAACTAAATTATTTTTACTCAAAATATTCAAATATCCAAAATTAACATGCCCTAGCATTCTATGGAATTTTTCTTTCAAAGTCATGCCGTTATTTACATTTTCTATTACGTAGGTCTGTTTATCCTCTAACACAGTGTTTATCTTATACACATTATTTACTTTATTTGCTACTGCGATTAATTCGTTTTCACGGTTATAAATTTTTGAAGTATTTCCTATCGAAAAAATTTTTATATTTTCTGCTACTCCCCCGAAACCATTAAATTCCTATCCATTTCTTTTACAAAAAATACATCTTTTATTTCAATTTCTATTTCATTATAATTTGTTCTAAATTTAGCTTTAATATCTCCTATACTAGTTGCTTTTAAGGTACGACCATCTCCCACTTTTACGTTAATCGGGTTTTCTAATTTATTTACTCTAGCAAAGTATTTATCATCGTTAATAATATGATCGGAGCATCCGCTATCTAAAACCCATTCCAAATTACTTTCGCAACTATTTACCTCTACATTATTATTTACGATACCCTCTACTTCGGTTATGAAAGTCGTCGGGTCTCGACTCGTGTTCTGTCGATCTTGCCGCTGTTGACTGCCTCGTCCTCACTCACCTCTGCCTCGGCTGTGATAGCTGCCGTCACGCTGCTGCTGGTGTTGAGAACGTGCGCCGCCTCGCGCTTGTTGTCCTCCTCCTCTCGAGCCTCTCCACGAATTCCTTCCGTTGCTTGTACATTCGTATTGAAAGTGACCGGGCTTCCCGCATTTGTAACATGTATTGTCTCTTTTCTTCTCTACTTTAAATGCATTTGAATTCACATTTTTATTTCTTGAGCTCTGATTTTCTTCTCTTTCACGATTCTCGTATAATTCAATTTTATTTATGATGTAATCAACGGTTCTTTCATTTTCGGGTAATACACGCCTCGCTGCTGCACGATAATTGCCATTACATTGCTCTAAAACCATTAACATGTCAACTATTTGATCAGCTGGATAATTCACAGATACAATAAAAAAGGGATCTGTACCTAACACTAGACCCATCAACTCTTATGAATTTTGATGTGCTAAAACCGAATCTGGGGCCAGAATTATGCCATCACCTTCCATTTTTTATTAAAACTCAAGAAATCACCCTCCCACTTACGAAAATTCATGATTTTATGGGAATAAGCGTACGTAAAAAAATTTAAAGTAAAAGAAATTTTTATCTTTATCACAGGAATAACGATGTCAAAAGATTAAAATCTAATAATTGATAACAAGATTAACTAAGTAAGAGGTTAAAACACAAGTGATAACTATTACATTGTTGAAAATAAGCAAGAATTGTATTTTCAACAATTTGTATTGAATTTGTAACTTAAGTTAAATTTCCAAAACACGAAGGTTTATTTGTTCTCAATATTTTAAAAATTAAATCTTTTTCAATTGTCTCGTCTATAAGTAAAGTTACATCATGGCTGATTATCCAGCTGATCAAATAGTTGAAATGATAATGGTTTTAGGGCAATGTAATGGTAATTATCGTGCAGCAGCTAGGCAGTATGCTGAGTTGTATCCACAAAGGAGACATCCTACTGATTTGACAATCAGAACATTAACTCAAAGAGCTCGCGGTGGGCACCTTATTCGTCAGCGCAGGTACCACGAATACGATGAAAACGATGCTCGTGTCGTGACTATTTTAGCAATTGTTCATCTCGACCCGCATATTAGCACACGCCAAATTGAAAGAGAAATTGGTATTTCCCGTCCGACGGTTTCAAGGATTCTGAGAATTATCGACTATCATGCCTACCATATAACTTTAGTTTAGGAACTAAGGCAGAACCATATTCAATTGCGCATTGAATTTTGTCACTGGGCTTTAAGAATGATAGAAAATGATCCAGACTTTTCCAAATACGTCCTTTTTTCGGATGAGGCAAATTTTTGTAGCGATGGGCGACTGAACAGGCACACTTGCTATTACTGGTCAGATCTGAACCCTCACTGGCACAGAGCGATGGACCATCAAAATCGGTGGAGCATAATGGTGTGGTATGGAATAGTTAATGGTTACTTGATAGGTCCGTATTTCTTTGAGTGAAATGTCGATAGAAACAGCTATTTAGAGCTAATAAGAGATCATTTGCTAGTACTTTTAGAAAACGTCGACCTAGCTACAAGACAAAGAATGTGGCTTCAGCAAGATGGTGCAGCACCACATTTTGCACGAATCGTTTGAGAATTTTTAAATAACAACTACAACGACAGGTGGATTGGACGAGGACGTCCAGTTAACTGGCCTGCTAATTCACCAGATATGACGTCACCAGATTTTTTCTTGTGGGGGTACGTAAAAAATGTAGTTTTTGCTCAACGGCCTATAACAAGGGAAGATTTTATGGATAGAATTCGTAGAGCTTGCGAATCCATTTCTAGAGCAACGTTGCTCAGGACTGTGGATCATTTCCAATGGCGATTACGCCTGTGCCTGGAAGCCAACGGAGGTAACTTTGAACATGTACTCCGTGGATAGATAATGTCAACTGCAGTAATAATGGTGAGAGGCAAGGGGACTCAGGTTAAACAAGCACCCCAGTGAGAGACACGGGGACTCACGTTAAACAAGCACCCCAGTGGAGGCAACGGGACTCACGTTAAACAAGCACCCCAGTGAGAGGCAAGGGGACTTACGTAAACAAGCACCCCAAAGGAAACAGGCCTTACTACGTCCGCGTCGTTGTTTCTGGATAACGCTAAAAGTAAGGACCCAGTATTATCAAAAAGAGCTTAAAGCCAATAGAGCAATGTTGCTGGAACTTCTGTAGATAAGTGACCGCGAAAACTCCCAGGATAGTATTTTTAGCGATTTTCATGGAAATTGGAAAATTGACCCCACTTAAAGCGATTGAATCTCCATGTGGTACTCCGGCGTCGCATGTGACTTCGAATTTATAATCAGCGACTCCTGAAGCTCTCAGAATGTGTTTTTAGTGATTTTCAGCCTCCATGCGGTACCATCGCATCGCACCCCACAGAAACCTAACATCATATTCACAATTGGCGACCACAAAAATTTCTTAATTGGTTGGGTTTATCAAGGCTTGGTCTGCTTGAGACAACTATGAAATTTCGCGTTCTGACCAATTTTTAAGCATTTGCCCCTGATTTAACCTTGTGGAGGTCACAAAAAAATGTTTAAAGAACGGTTTTGGACGTAAAATTTCCAGCTCTATCCGATTCCGACGTCAGAAATAGGGGTTCTAATTTGGAAAAATGATCTCAACCTTGAAATGACCTTGAAAAATGATCTCAAGGTCAAATTGAAGGTGACCAAAAGTTGACCCCCAACGTCACGAACAATTTTCATCTGAACCATTTTTCTGTATCTGTCCTGCATTCGGAGATATTTGGCTGCATAGATTAAAATGAGACCGTGTGTGTGTGTGTGTGTGTGTGTGTGTGTGTGTGTGTGTGTGTGTGTGTGTGTGTGTGTGTGTGTGTGTGTGTGTGTGTGTGTGTGTGTGTGTGTGTGTGTGTGTGTGTGTGTGTGTGTGTGTGTGTGTGTGTGTGTGTGTGTGTGTGTGTGTGTGTGTGTGTGTGTGTGTGTGTGTGTGTGTGTGTGTGTGTGTGTGTATATTTATGTTTTATGTTAGTTTCCAGGACATTCCAGATGTTTAACGTTGGTTTCGGGGACATTTGTTAGTTTTGGGGACAGTCCCTGAATCTACATATGTTTAACGTCAGTTTTGAGGACATCGGCCCCCATAAGAGACATTGTTTCTTTAGTCACGTATACACGGAGAGCTCAATTTAACTATGATAGTACGGGATCTCGTGCTATAGAAGCATCAATTTTTGTTATACTTGACTAGCATAGTAGAGCAGGCTACCGTAGGAGGAGATACCCCCATGCGCCGAAAGCAGAAAGTTTATACCACGAGAGTATGGAATTCGTGCAACGGTGCCAAACGAAACTCCTCGATTGTAAGAATCTCATACCACCGTGGTATGAACCTCTTGCTATTGACGCTCGACAGTTTCCAAGCTACACTGGTATGGTGGCGTTACTCTCCATGCACGCATTGTTTACTTCTGTGGCAGCGAATAGTATGATGTATTAGCACGAAGTAACTTTATGCTGCCGTAGCTAAAATGAGCGCTCCGTGTAGGTATACAGTAACATGGGATCCTGGGAACTAACGTTATACAAGTTTTTATATAAAAAATAATATATATATATATATATATATTTATATAAATGTGTGTAAGTGTAATTTCTGGGACTCCATAAGAAAAAGTAAAGTGGGTTTCACAAAAGTGTCTATACACATGTTGTGAAATAAGCCTTTAAGAAGGGAATTTGGTGCTTGACTAAAGAAATAATGACCCTAAGTGTGTTGTGATTCGCAGGGGGCCTGAGGCGCCCGCTTTTAGTACCGGAAATATGAGAAAATAACTAAAAAAAGTAATGTTTTCATGTTGTGACAGTTAACTTAAGGCATCCTGGAAGTTAGCGTTACATATAGAAGTCTTCCAGGCTGACTGGAACTCACTCGAAAATCCCAGAAGTTGGCGTTACGTACACGAAAAGTCCCAGATACTAGCGTTTCATATATATATATATATATATATATATATATATATATATATATATATATATATATATATATATATAAATATATGAAACGCTAGTTATGCAGACACTTTCCGAAATTTAAATAGACTTATGCAGACAGAGACCGACTTATGCAGACGTCAGCATAAGTAGAGGGATTATTTCTTTAGTCACGCTAGACTTGTGCAGACACTTGTATAAACGGTACTACACTTATGCAGACAGGTCACGTGGTCTTATACATTGGTGTCAGCATAAGTCGATGTTCATATGATTATATATATATATATATATATATATATATATATATATATATATATATATATATATATCGCATATGTATCATATATATATATATATATATATATATATATATATATATATATATGTATAATTATCCCCCCATCCGTTTATGGAGCCCATCCCTGTATATTAGTACCTACAGCCCAGAGATCCCTATGGCAAGTGACTAAAGAAATAATGGACCCTGGGGTTATAGACTCTAGATCGGGCTCCATAAACGCCCGAGAAAAATATTTTATGGGACCCGGGCTCCATAAAAGAAAACGGCCTCCATAAATATGCTCATGTGTATAAAAGGGCTCCATAAATCTGTTAAAGCAAATATATATATATATATATATATATATATATATATATATATATATATATATATATATATATATATAGGATCTGCCTGAAATTTTACACATATGCTCGACGTAGCATTTACGAGTGCCAGACAGTCTTATTTTTTTGAAAATGGACAAAAAGTATTTTGTATTTATTGAGACCTTGAATAAGTTCTCGTTGTCTGTACCAAATACAGAGGAGAAGCTTCGAACCATGGATATTTGGCTTTGCGGACGATGTTGATGCATGGTCGGGCTTACCCCACGATTCTTTATGCTTAGGATTATCGTACTGTATCCACTTTTTATCGCCAGTCACGATACGATGCAAGTAGAGGAGCTATGCCGGTTCAGGCCCACTTACCCTCCGAGCTGGCGCTTGGTCGGTAAGGTAGAGCGCTACCTTACCGGTCTATGGTAATTGCAGAGTGGTTGATAACCCAATATTACCAACAGTCGATAACCCAAATCTACCTTACAAACAGAGCAGAATACTATATAGGCTGTTAACCCAATTTAAAAAATTTGAATTTCGCGCCAAGAGTGTAGTTCCGCGATAATCCAAATCTACCTTACCAACAGAGCAGAATGCTATGTAGGCTGTTAACCCGAGCGCTGTAGGCACGATAGCACAACCTACCCTACCGGCATAGCAGTCCTTTTCAACAGTCGATAACCCAAATCTACCTTATCAACAGAGCAGAATACTATATAGGCTGTTAACCCAATTTAAAAAATTTGAATTTTGTCACATCGTGTGAGAGCAGGTGATATTTTGTTAAATAATTAATTAACTAATTATTATAATGTTTTTTAGTTTTTTATTTTTAAATTTTTTCTATTTTCTCATTTTTTTCATTGTTTCCATTGTTTCCATTTTTTTCATTTTTTTCATTTTTTTCTAATAAAGTCATACCATAACTCATAAAATTTTGTCCGTTTTGCCGATCGATTCTTCCCTTTATAGTAGCATGACTTCTGAAAATTGGTATACGTTTGAGGTTGTTGTCATTTGGAGGTTCTCTTTCTATTGAAACCCACTCTTTCGTAGCGCCATCTGTAGATGGATCATGCATCTCTACCTTTCCGACAGAGCAGTATGTAATACCCAACTCTGCCTTGTAAACATTTTGAGGTTATGTTTCCATTGATATCCATTCTTTCGTAGCGTCATCTGCAGATGAATCAGCCATCTACCTTACCGACAAAGCAGTATGCAACATCAGATAGGCTATCCAACTTGACAAACAGAACCGTATGAGATAGCTCGAAACTCACCGATAATTCTCATACCTGTTAGATGACATACACGACATGCATTATATATATTCCGCGCTCCACTAGGCGGCGAGCCGTCGCGCTGCGCACTGCTGAGTAGGCGCACTGCCGACTATAAGTCAGGTTGTGCAAACCATCAACAACTACCACCTATACTCCAACATCGTGTAAGGGTGGGTGGTGGTTTGTTAAATAATTGATTAATTTATTTTTTCATTTTTTTCATTTTTTTCATTTTTTCTCCTTTTTTTCTCCTGTTCAACAACAGAAGCATAAGCACTTGAGTTTTGATTCATATGATGTTAGGGACACAAGCATATACTCCCAATCCATATATAGATAACACACGAAGCATGCATACTATATTCCACCACCGCTCAATGGGGTTCGCATCTTCAAACCTTCACAGAATTCTTGGAAAAATGTTTTGAATAGGTTGAGACAGAGCTCGCGGATGCAAGTTCAAACCTGCATATAATTCTTGGAAAAATGGTATGGAGCTCTCTGATTGGTCGAGCGTTGCCATCACTATAGAGGCGAGGTCCGAAATTCTTGGAAATTTAGACAAGGTTCTTCACGTCTCAGCCCACTATATTACATACGAACCCTACGGCATTTCTACCTTATTGATAGAGCTGATTACTTCCATCGGTAATTGTAAGAATTGTAATGCATTAACTTTTACATACAAAGAATGCATTATATACTATGTGAACTACATTTACTATGTTTACTGCATATACTACGTATACTACATATACTATGTGTACTACATATACTATACATACTAGCACTCTACACCGCCGCCCTCCACCACCGCGCGCGAGCGCTCTCTTCACCATGCTATCATTACCAACGATTGATAAGGTAGAAATCTACTTCAGCGACAGAGTGGGAAATACAAAATGGCGGGAAATTTAAAAATGGCGGGTAATTTGAAAGGGTGGAAAATTTAAGAGGCTGGACAAAATTTTCAACGTTCCGGCGGAAATTCGTGGAGCACCAAACGATAATTTTTTTTTTTTTTTAATGATGAGAGCCCCAACCATCACTCTTACCTGTGAGGTACAACCACATTACCTCTCCATCATTTATTAATAGAGTTTATTCATAATCCATATGTATGTATTTAAAGTAAAATTTTTTCATCAGCTTGACGTTGTGAAGTGTACACGCAGCTTTGTATGCTCCATTGTGATTAGTGCAAACAGTCACCGCCTTGTTAGGACCGTCAAAGCCTGGATAGCCGTACTCGATGACATCGATAGCGTTGACTTTGAAGCGTCTTAATCACTCTCTCCTGATTTCACCATGAACAAATAATTTCGTCGCATCATACAGACTATCTCGAATGATTTTCTCCACGTCAGTGTAGAGAACGTCTCCAGATTTCCAGGCAAGACCGTGATAGCAACGCTCCAACCATGTATTCTCGCGTCGGTACTTGTCCGTGAGTCGACGCCACGGATACGGCTCCCGAAACATGAGCACCAGAGGTTCTAATTTGTCATCTAGAGGAAGTATGGGGAGTTCCTTGAGAATGAAATCGTTCACTGGTTACTTGAAATCGTTCACTGGTTGCTTGAAGCCGTGCATGAAGATTTCTTACTCCTATGACACATTCTATGAAAAAGTGTCACTCCTATGACACATTCTACGAAAAAGTGTCACTCCAATGCCACATTCTATGAAAAAGTGTTGTTCATCCTATGAAAAAATGTCACTCCTCATATGGAAGAGTATCACTCCTATGACACATTTTGCGAAAAAGTGTCTCTCCTATGACATATTTTGGAAAAATATGTCACACCTATGACGCACTCTATGAAACAGTATCACTCCTATGACACATTTTGCAAAAGTAAGGTAGACTTGAGATATCAACTGTTGACAAGGTAGACTGTTCTGCCGGTAGGGTTATTGACTGTTGCGTCACCCTGCCGAGAACGCTCTATCGGTTGGGTTAGTAGCCTACACAGTAATCCGCTCTATTCATAAGCTTATCAACAGAGCGGAATACTGTGTAGGCTATTAACACAACCGATAGAGCGCTGTCGGCAGGGTGGCCCAACAGTCAATAACCCAAGTCTACCTTACTTTCCCTAAATGTGTCATAGGAGTGACACTGTTTCATAGAATGCGTCATAGGTGTGACATATTTTTCCAAAATATGTCATAGGAGTGACACTTTCTCGCAAAATGTGTTATAGAAGTGACACTTTTCCATATGAGGAGTTATACTTTTTCATAGGAGTGACACCTTTTCATAGAATTTGGCATAGGAGTGACATTTTTATGTAGAATGTGTCATAGGAGTGACATTTTTTCCCAAAATGTGTGATGAGTGACCATTTTTCATAGAATGTGTCATAGGAGTAAGACATCTTCATAGGAGGAATGACACTTTTTCATAGGTGGAGTTACACTTCTTCATAGAAGGAGTAATACTTTTTCATAGGAATAACACTTTTTCATAGGAGGACTACCACTTTTTCCTAAAATGTGTTATAGGTGTAACACTTTTCATTGGAGGAGTGACACTTTTTCATAGGAGGAGAAGTAGCGCTTTTAGCAAAATGTGTCATAGAAGTGACTCTTTTTCATAGATGGAGTAACACTTTTTTCATAGGGGGAGTATCACTTTTTCATAGAATGCATCATAGGAGTGACACCTTTTCATAGGAGGAGTAACACTTTCACAGGAGTGACACTTTTTCTCAAAATGTGTCATAGGAGTAACACTATTTAATAGGAGGAGTGATACCTTTTCATAGAAGGAGTAACACTTTTTCATAAATATGTCATAGGAGTGACACCTTTTCATAGGGGGAGTTACGCTTTTTCATAGGAGCAGTAACACTTTTTCATAGAATGTGTCATAGGAGTGAATCTTTTTCGTAGAACGCTTCATAGGAGTAACTCCTTTTTCATAGGAGGAGTAACGCTTATCGCAAAATGTGTCATAAGAGTGACACTTTTTCATAGGAGGGGTGACACCTTTTCATAGGAGGAATAACACTTTTTCCTAAAATGTGTCATAGGAGTAACACTTTTTCATAGGAGTACACTCTTTCATAGAAGGGATGACACTTTTACATAGGAGGAGTAACACTTTTTTATAGAATGTGTCATGTGTCATTGGAGTGACACTTTTTCGTAGAATGCATCATAGGAGTGACACCTTTTCATAGGAGGAGTAACACTTTTTCATAGGAGGAGTGACACCTTTTCATAAGGGAGTGACGCTTTTTCATAGGAGGAGTAACACTTTTTCATAGAATGTGTCATAGGAGTGACATTTTCTCGTAGAATGTGTAATAGCAGTGACACTTTTTCGTAGAGTGTGTCATAGGAGTGACACCTTTTCTCCAAATGTGGAAGGTTTGGTACTAAAGTTTTGCATTATCGTAAGTATTGATTTCGAAAGCGAGTATGTTAAAAGGTGCTGGTTGCCTGTTGATTCGAATAGACTACGAACCCCATATCAAACTAATAGCAATATATATATATATATATATATACACACACACACACACACACACACACACACACACACACACACACACACACACAGGACATTCATTATACGTAACGTTAGTTTCCAGTACATTTGGTAGTTTCGGGGACTGGTTCTGGAAACTGCATATGTCTAACTTTAACTTCCAGGACTTGACCTGTAGTTTCGGGGATCTTTAGGGTTACTTTCACAACCTTTTTTTCCGAAATCAACGTAAAATTCGACGGAACTTAAAGCGGGCGCCGCAGGCGTCGCGGTGTTAGCCAATACTGAGAGGGATGTTGTATTCTAGACAATGGCGGAGCGAAGCGCCGGCCTCACCCACTTTTATTGCAGAACACACCTTAAGTTTTAACATTGGAGTCCCAGATAGTACCGTATTACACAGTTATGTGTGTGCGTGTGTGTGTACTCGAAAACTAAGGGGAGTGGAAAAAACTTTGTATACAAAAGTTGTAGGGTTCAGAGGAGCCCAACTGATGGTGATCTTGATCATGACCTTGAGGTCAAGGATCCAGGAATTTGAAGGTCAGATCGATTTTATTAAATGGGAACCCCCACTTTTGACCTCGTAAATGGAAAGAGCGGGAAATTTAACGTTTAGATATGTCCTTGGGTCAAGGTCACGGTCACGGTTATGGTCATGGTCATGGTCAAAATCCAAATCAATCAACACATCCAAACCTTTCGATAATTACGATTGCGAGAAAAAGCGTTCAATACAGAAGTAATAGGGTTCGGAGGGGCAAACTAATAGTGATCTTGACCATGACCTTGAGGTCAAGGGTGATGTCATTCTAAGGTCAAATCGATTTTTTTAAACGGGAATCCCCACTTTTGACCTCGTAAATAAGAAACCGGAAAATTTTACATTCTGATATTACCTTGGGTCAAGGTCACGGTCAAAGTTATGGTCAGTTTCCGACCAGTTAAGGTCAAGGTCGGAGATGACCCAGCCAGTTAAGGCATGGTCGGAGATTACCCGGTCAGTTAAGGCAAGGTCGGAGATGACCCGGCCAGTTAAGGCAAGGTCGGAGATGACTCGGCTAGTAAAGCAAGGTCGGAGATAACCTGGCCAGTTAAGGCAAGGTCTGAGATAACTCGGCCAGTTAAGGGAGTTTCACCCAAAACGCCTTTTCTTAGAAATTTCTCTCAATTTTGACCAGGTGTTGATAATACTATTGTCTATAAGATATTTCCATCTAAAAACTCCCAGCGGTTTAGTTCTCGAGATATTAAACATCAAAGTCGCGCATTTTAACACAGCGCCTTATGGGACGGCCCGCGCGAAATGAACGTTTTCGTCTGTAACTCGAAAAGTTTTCTTAGCAATTTTTCTAAAAACCGAGATCTTATTAATGATATCTATTAGAACAAGACATTCAAATCTGAGAAAGCCCAGCGGTCTCGTTCGTGAGATACGTTAATTGAAAGTGCGGAATATCAGGCTAGATTTCACGCGCGCGTGAGACGCATGTGTGGCGAGGGGAGAGAGAGCGGGAGCGCCGCTGGCGCGCACGCTTACTGCGCACAGACAGACAGGCGTCTCTCGGTGTCTATGCTCAGTCCCGTAGCAAGCAACTCTCAAAAGAAAGAGAGGGGGAGCGCATGCGAGAGCCTGTACGCGTCGCAGGGGGCGCTGTGCTCTGTGGGTTCGGGCCTCGTTGGTGAGACCCCCTTAAGGTAAGGTCGGAAATGACCCGCCCAGTTAACCCTCGGAAATGAAGTGCACCACCATGTTCGTAAGAGTGCATAGTATTATTCTATATAGTTTCCAACTCCAAATTCGGGACCGAAAATTATTTATAAACAATTTATTGCAAAAAAACCGTCTTTTTTTTAGTTTTTCGCTAATAAAATGAAAAGTATTGATCCGTTCTTAAAAGTATAAACAGACAAATTGTAAAGGAGAAAAAGACGAACCAAGTGAGAGGTTGATCGACTCAATCGGATTATTAGTATTCGAGAAAAACAGAAAAATGTGCAAAAATGAGGTTTTTTTCGAAAATTCATATCTTCGTTATTTTTCAAGATGTAGTGTAGGGCTTCCGCGAAATTATAGCTATCGATCTGTATTTTATGTGTGCAAAAACCAGGCGCTGTCGGATTATTAGTTTTCTTGCAATTGCGATTCAAAGTTTTTTGACTCTTATCTTTCGGCGGGTCTGGACGCTCTACAGATTTTAATTTTCAAAAAAGTTTTCGAAAGTTCAAGATACATACTACAAAACGTATATTCTAGTTTTGCGTTGAAATAGTGTGAAATATGTTTAAAACACCCGCAAACGGCCGCGCGCGAGAAAGCAGCCGAGTGGTGGAGGGCGCGCAGCGGGTGAGGGTAACGCGCGTAGCGCGTTACTATTACTATATATACACTTCCCCTCGCTCGCTCCGCGCCCCCCACCACTCGGCCGCTTTCTCGCGCGCGGCCGTTTGTAGTCACGTTTGCGGGTGTTTTAAGGCCATGTGAAACCGTGAATTTAATATTTTTTAAATCAACATTCAAGCGCTTATTCGGAAAACAAATTTTGTCAAGCCCTTCGTACACATAAACACTATATTCAGGAATTTTTTTGAGTAATTCTATTAGCATTTTCGTTAGATATGGTCATTTAAAAAGTAGGTCAATTGCAGATTCCTACTTACCGTCAGTACGGTTTTTATTTAATTAAATAAATTCTCATATTTTTTTGGAAAAACACGTTTGTCAAGCGCTTCGTATATGTTAATACTATACTCAGATTTTTTTTTTGATGATTCTATTGGTATTTTCATGAGATGTACTCGTTTGAAAATTATGTCGGTATTTAACATCACCTTAAAAACATATTTCACACTATTTCAACGCAAAGCTAGAATATGCGTTTTGTACTATGTATTTTGAACTTTCGAAAACTTTTGAAAATTGAAATCGAACAATCTGTAGAGCATCCAGACCCGCCGAAAGATAAGAGAAAAAACTTTGAATCACAATTGTAAGAAAACTAATAATTCGACAGCGCCTGGTTTTTGCACACATAAAATACATATCGATAGCTATAATTTCGCGAAAGCCCTACGCTACATCTTGAAAAATAACGAAGATATGAATTTTGAAAAAAACTCATTTTTGCACATTTTTCCGTTTTTCTCGAATACTAATAATCCGATTGAGTCGATCAACCTCTCATTTTGTTCGTCTTTTTCTCCTTTACAATTTGTCCGTTTATACTTTTAAGGTCGGATCAATACTTTTCATTTTATTAGCGAAAAACTAAAAAATAGACGGTTTTTTTGCAATAAATTGTTTATAAATAATTTACGGACCCGAATTTGGAATTGGAAACTATATAGAATAATACTATGCACTGTTACGAACATGGTGGTGCACTTCGTTTCCGGATTGGTTGTGTGTCATAAAACCAGTACTTTTCAATCTCTATTGACTGGCCTAATTGTACTTTTGAAGTACCCGCGAATAATAATTATTGATACATGGCAGACTACAATACTGCGCATGCTCGGCTATACTTTGTTATGAACTGCGTTCGCGTGAACGAGTAACGCAATAATTAGGGTCCTTCTACAATGACCGTTGCGAATATATGGAATTCATAACCGTATTCCCATACACAATAATTAAATCAATTATTAACTTAGACGAGTGGAATTAAGACAACCGATAATGAATTTATTAACTAATTGCCTTTATCAAATAGTAATTGCGCCCGTATAATACAACTATCAATAGCAAGGTCAATGCGTTAACGAACAAATTGAGATTAGCAATAACGATTAAACAAACGGTAGTAATCTGCGATTAAATTAATAGGTAATAATTACATCATCAATACTCGAGACGAACCGTAATAATAATAATAATTAGGGAAAAGCTCGCTCAGGCAGAGTAAAGCTCTGTTTTCAGGACCCTGTACGGATTTCATCATGGATGGTAACCAATCGATAACGGTTGCAAGTACGAAGGAATACAACGACGGTTAAAAAGGCAGCATGAACATAAATAACTCCTCGAGGTCAACAATTCCGAGAAGGGCCATTAGCAAAGGGAATGAAACCTCTGGAGTGCAAGATGGTTGAGCACGGCGAGGAACGAGCTATGAGTCACCAGCAGTAACCAACCCTAGCAATTCAGTGGGCAACGTTGCATCAGCCTGTGGGTCATGACGCAATCAACTCAAGAGGCTACGTGGCAAACGGCCCGTCAAAGGGGAACCAATCAGGAGGCAGGCATAAGCGCCGCAAGTCGAGAGGGAATTTTCGGCAAAGATCTGGGCATCCACAGATGTTCCCCCACCACGGAGCTCGCCCGTGATTGAGAGAAGAGAGGGAAGCTCTCGGCCCTTCTAGGCATCTATAGGCGTCCAAACCGACTTCAAGAGGATTCAGCTTTTCGCCACCAGAGGATCTGACTCCTCCCATAACCTCTCGTCAACGGCTTGAGGTCCGCGTCAGGGATATAAAAAGGGAGTCCCGGGCCGCCAGAGTTAGGCGCTACCGAGCACATGAGACGCTTCGTAGCTCTAGATCTGAGTCGTTACCAACTAGCTTGGTACTCTGCTGCACTTGTGCATGTTGCGCCCAGAAGCTCTAACAATCGGTTTGCCAACTAGTCTGGTCCTTGTCACCGTGTACGTTGCGCCGTTGAGGTTTTAGTCGAAAGTTATCAAGTACTCTTAAAGCTTTGTAACAGTATTGCATCAGTGCGTGTAATCTGGCTCTATCTTATTATCGGATTAAGTTTATATAGTCACAAACACGTTAAACGAACTATTGTTAATTGTTAACGTCATTAATTTCAGTTACAACTTATTTCAATAAATTACATCATTAACTTTAAATCTTCTCGTGAGTGTTTATTCCAATTTACCCGCAACTCCATGCGCCTTAGCGTTTAGTTGAGCAACGAATTCCACGTTCCAATTGATTAACGCGACGACCATTGCAGAAGCGCCTTTCTGCTCTCAGACCCCGACTCAGGTCATAACAACTTTACTCGATCGCAGCACCAACCCGTGGAAAATTTTGAGATTACAACAGCGTCAAATAAGAGGCCTACCCCCCACCACCGGAGTTTTCCGACCTGTGTATACGATCGTGGTCCTTATTCACAAACCAACTCACCGGTGAGAAGTGAGATGGTGAGATGGTGAGTTGAGAAGTTAGGAGAATACTACTATAGCCTATAGGTAGTATATGGGTAGTATTCTCTCAACTCCTCAACTCACCATCTCACCAACTCACTTCTCACCGGTGAGTTGGTTTGTGAATAAGGACCCAGTAGGGCGCTTATTCTTTATATCTGTTCCTGGTCTTTATATATATATATATATATCTGTTCCTGGTCTTTATATATATATATATATATATATATATATATATATATATATATATATATATATATATATATATATCCATGTTATTCTTATATCTGTTCCTGTTCCTTTACTTATTCTTTTTCGTGTAATGGGCTTTAAGGGTGCTACAGGCAAAAAGCAAAAGCACAGGAACAGATATAAGAATAACATGGATATGTATATCTATATATATGAGGAACAGGAACAGCTACAGGAACAGATCTAGGTGTTCCTTCTAGCTGTTGCTGTTCCTCATAAATGTAGATATACATATCCATGTTAATCTTATATCTGTTCCTGTGTTTTTGCTTTTTCTTTTTGCCTGTAGCGCCCTTAAGGGCTCTTGCACGAATGAAGGTGCACTAAGGAATAGCGTCTATCAGCCAATAAAAGCGAGAGTTAATAAGACTGTTCCTTCTTGTTTCTGCTAAAAAGGAACAAGTCTTTTTAAAACTTGCTTGTGATTGGCTCTTACGTATTATTCCTCGGTGTTCTTTCACTCGTGCAAGACCCCTTATGCTACATTCTTTCTTTATCCTTTCTGTTATACAAAACGTTAAAATATACGTGTTTTGAGGATAGATTATTGTTCCTCACACTTAATACCTATAATATGCACATATTTTGACAATTTTTACGACAGATTACTATTTTTAAACATCTGTCGTAAGTATAACAACCGCCTTTTAAATACTATTTTCTCCATTAATATTTATTAAATCTGAACTTTTTTGTTTTCATTTACCTGAACTTGTTCTATAACTTTATAAAAAAAAAAAAATGTTTTCTTCAATAAAAATATTGGTTTTTGGAACAAAATCTTACCTTGCGTCTTACGCTATCGAAAACTTTTTTCACTACCTTATCTCTTTTTCTTCCAAATCTGAAGAAAGCTCTTCAAGTTACGAATGAAAATGTTCATTTCTACCATATATCTCTACCATGTATACTTTTATATCTTTATACGACTCTAACCTAAAAATCGCAACTTTGACATGATTTTTAAGCTCTCGTTGTATAAAATCACCTTCGACGCCAGTGTCAATGTATTATTGGAGATTTATATATAATACTCATCTTGAAATTATGTATACATTTTATCAACTTAAAAATTAAATTTTTTTAATACTTACATCTCTTCTAGGCCAACTCAATATGACCTTATAGTCTTCAGTAGGATATCCTTGCACAATCAAAAAATTCAAAATTGTTTGCAGTGTAGCATCAGACTTAAATCTACGTTCAAGAAAACTGCCTGATGGACGTCTTACTTTGATTTTTAAAACATTCTTTATTAAATCTTGTGGAGGTTCAGGAGGCAAACTTGATTCAACTGCTAATCTATGAGCCTCTTTTCTGGCTTGCTCGGCTAATCTCTCATTTTCTGCTTGTTCTTTTCTTTCTTTTTCAATTTTTTCAAGTAATAGTTTAGCTTCTTCTTTAGCTCTAAATACAATAGTTATTAGGAAAATTGACATAAATATTAAAAATTAAAAATAATTATAGTATAAAAATCTTAATGTTTTTTTTTATAAAAATTCGCTTTTACCTATCAGCAGCTAAACTTTCTTGATAAGCTTGATCTTGCTCTTCTTTTACTCTTTCCCTAGCTTGTCTTTCATCTTCAAATTCAATATCACTTTGTTTTTGTTCCTAAATAAAGATATAATTATAAATTTATAAAATTATCATTATCTTTACATTACAAAGTAATATTATTTTATACCTGGAATACATCTACAGCTTCCATTAAATTGGTAAGTAATTCATTCACTCCCACATTTCCATGAATTATAGTAAAAACATCTGTATTTGATCTTGATCTCATAATAACTATAAAAACTGGCATACTATCCACATCAATATTTCTTACTGCCATAGCAGCGGTTAGTCCTAGAACTTGCTGTATTGATGTAAGAAATCTAAAAAGGTTATTGATAAATATATTAATAAACATAATTATTTTTTCTTTAAATAAGTAGAATTTGATATTTTTCTTTACCGTTGCTTATTTGATTCACATGTACAATCCCATCCCCAGACTACAAAATTAGCTGATAAGAGTTGCAACACAGTTTCAAAACCTAATAATTGTGTGCAAAAAACATTTGCTAAGATACTATTATCGTGATGTAAGTACACTGCCAATAATTTCCTCTAAATTAAATTATAAATATTTTAATTAATTATAGTTTTCTTTTTTCATTAGTCACTTTAAATAAATACCTCTCTTGGTTGTTTTGAGCAAGACTCTGCCACTGCTTCCTCTAAAGTTCCAGTAAAAAAATTTGGGCAAGTAGAACCATACCGTTTTTTGTATCCCTCAACAAAGTGCATACTTCCAACAAGTTCATCTTCAACTTTATCAGGTACTACAGATGATTAAAACGGTTTATTATTTTTTTAAATTACATTTAAATGTTTGCTACTTACTTAAATGTTGAATTTTTGTTGGCTGAACATGATCTATAAAAATATCATCATCAACATGAAAAGTTTCAGGAGCATCTTCAAAATCTTCACCATCTTCTTGTTCATCTATGGAACTATCTGTATCAATTAAGTCAACAACTTCCTAAAGTAATGAAATAATTAAAAAATTAATTTTTTGAATTTATTTATTGTTTTAATATTATTTTTTCTAAAATACTTTTTTTGTTTCCTTTGCAGGAATTTTCTCGACTGAAAGGTTATGTTCAGGATATGAAATGCCACTTTGTGCTAATGTAACCGAGTCATTTTTAATAGTTGAAGGCCATCCTTTCCACAACTGATTTCGAACTGGTACATCATTTAGTGTATAAACATTACTTTTTACATCTAATATTGTATGCGTACCAGGAAATTTTAATTTATATGTGGTATTTTTGATTTCATCTTTTATATTTAATGTATAATTACTTGCTAAGCGGTCAGAAAGTTTATTACTGGAAACACATTTAAATTTAATAAAAAAAATTGATTTAGGAAATAAAATTTCTTGTAATATGTTGTAATAACTTACAACTCTGATAATGAATCTCCTTCATCTGTAACTGGAGACATAAATAAATCATTTTCACGTGGTAGTTCAAGATTTTGTAAGATCTGTGAAGTTCCTCTAGGCTCTTTTTTCCATCCATGTAAATTTTGTTGGCAAGATGAAATATTTGTATGATTAAATATTTCTAATTTTAAGTCTCCTAAAATATCAAATTTTATAATTTAATTCAATGTATATTTACAATGTATAAATTATAAAAGAACTGAAGTAAAATTGATTATTATTAACATACCCACTGTTTTAGTGTCAGATATTTCAATCTGAAATATCTTATTTTTATAATGTACATGGAATGTAAGAACTCTTGTTTGTTCTTTTAGATGGCTTGATCCTGGCAATGTGCTTCCTGTACTTTTTGAATTGCTGGTACCAGGTATAACTTCAACCTTATCAGCTGCACAAGAATTTCTATTTTGTGGTATGCAAGCTTCTGAGGAATTTTTAGATATGTGTTTGACCTCTTCTATCATTTCAATATCTCGATTTAGTTCTGATGGTAATTGTTGTGTATTTTGTGGCATGACATTGTTGATAGCTGCCTATAAATATTTTTTTTATTATAAAAATAAATGAGAATACTTATATGATGTAACAAGTAACAAGGAAATAAAGACATGTTTTCTTACTAATAAATCCCAATTTGTTTCTTCCAAACGCAGAATGGCTTCCCCAACATCTTCAATGTCAGTGCATGCCTACAGAAAAACAAAATTCTTTATATTTCATTGGTCAATTTCATGCAATATTTGCTTTCTTTTGATAATAAAATTAAAAACAGAAGAAATTAGTCATTTCGTAAATAATAAAGAAAACGTGAATAATTCTTTGTATTTGTGAATTTAATGAAAAGCACCACCTATAAAAATTACAGTGGTCAATGAGGCAACTATTAAAAGGATGTAAAGCACGGATTATTTAAAGTACTCATAAATATTTTTTCAAATTTTTTTTTATTGGCATAATATTTTATTAATTTATGAAACTAGAAATTTAATGTATTTGATGAAATTTCATTTTTAACCTTTAGAGGACAGGGGCGGTCGATATTTCGACCACCTGTCAGGTCGGGAACGTGCAATGAGTTATTTGTTGATAATGTGGATAAATTTTGGGTCTAAAAAAAACGGCGCGGCTATTTGTACGACAGATTGTATTCGTGGTATATCTATATATACAGATACGACAGAAACGCGTATCATTTGAGTGCGGAAATTTTGATAGAGCAGGTAAGAAAATAGTTACCACACAATAAGGGATATTATTTCTTTAGTCATCTATCAAAGTTTGTCTAATTTTCAAAATTTTCTAGTGTACTCCTTTCATCTATTGATATATTTTGAGGTTAGGAAATCTGTCGTACAAATAGGATCAGCCGTAAAAGTCGATTTGAACAAAAATTTTCACGTCCTCTAAAGGTTAAGTATTGAAATAAAAATAAAAATAGTTTTCTGGCCATTATTGCTTTGAAAGAGATCTCCATCTAGGAAAGCTTGCGATTGCAAATTTGCATTAATAAGATAGATTTAACAAAACTTTACTATATAATGGTTAATTTAATTTTAATTTTCGATTAATTGTCTTACTATCGATGCTATGAAAAATTCTTTCGTTCTATTAAAAACACGCGAATCCTGCTATCAATTAATGTCAATGTCATCGTACAGAAAGAAACTTTGTTCAAAAGAAACTAATATTTAGTTTTTATGGTTCATGCATGTTTAAAGCGTCTATTAAAGCAGTGCGTAAATAATAGAATTACCTGGAAGTCTGCAAGAATGACATCACGATTGCCGGCCATATTAAAAACAACGTGAGTTCACGCGTTTAATTAAATTACAAACAAATTACTTGTTCGTCGATGCTTCGTATATATTTAGAAATACACTTAAATAAAACGCATAATGCGTGAACCACGAACTTTTACGAGGTTTTTGTTCAGGCAACAAACTCTATAGTATGTTACACTGTTACTGTCTGTTACCGTCATCAATCAACCGGTTCAACGAAAAGCAATTTTCCGTCTTGTGTTTCGTTTTTAGCTTCATCAGATAGCAGCACTTTCGATTACACTTGTCCAAATACGGGACTCCATCCGCAGTCCGCTCTCAATGGCTCTATTATATTATCATGAAATCCGGATATTCCGAAATTCAAGTACGAAACTTCGGAACAACGTTTTACTGGGGCCTGATTCTAAATTTGTCTCGACGTCGAGACACACCAAATCCGGAGCTGTAGACCAATCAGGGAGCTCCTTTAAAAGGAAAAGCAGTTGTCTCGAGGCCGAGACACATTTAGAATCAGGCCCCTGACGCACTGTGCCTGCGCATCATCCGCTGTGCTGTGTTCAGGGGCCTGATTCTAAATGTGTCTCGGCCTCGAGACAACTGCTTTTCCTTTTAAAGGAGCTCCCTGATTGGTCTACAGCTCCGGATTTGGTGTGTCTCGACGTTGAGACAAATTTAGAATCAGGCCCCTGTGCTCCGACGCACTTCTGGAATATGACACATGTTCCAGAAATGGGTCTGAGCCTCGGAGCTGGGAGTACAAAACACAGCTCATCAGTGTGGAAAGTCTCTCCTAGTGCCTACATTAGGGAGAGTGTACATAAGCACTACCAGAGATGAATAGAGAGATTACCAGCGCCCTGGAAAAAAGTGAAGCAAGTTTGCGAGCACGGCGCACTGCTGCCTCTCGCGGCCAAATCCTCCAACTGTACACATTTGTTCTGATTGGCTGTTGGAATATGTGTACAGAGCGGAGCGGGGGAAGCGGGAGAAGACGGCGCGGCGGCTGGTGCGCGTGCACTAGGGAGAATGTACATAAGCGCTGCGCTACGCTGTCGCATTGATTACTTGTAGACCTCGTCGCTGATTGGCTAACATTTAAATATTAGCCAATCAGTGGCGAGGTCTACAAGTAATCAATGCGACAGCTTAGCGCAGAGCAGCGTAGCGTAGCGTAGCTCAGCGTAGCGCAGCGCTTATGTACATTCTCCCCTAGTGATGCACAATATCAAGCTTCGATATCGATATTAGGTATCGATATTAATTATTTCTTTATTATCGATATTTACAATATATTGATATTATATTATCGATATTTCTAATATCGATAATTTATCCAAGTAGACGGGGGATATGAGGTCCACGCATATAAAAGAGTCATGTAGACATGAAAAAATAAGCAAAACGATTATTTAAATAATTTTTAAACCCGAGTAGGCGGGAGATATGAGGTCCACGCACATAAGGGAGTCATGTAGACATGAAATTAAGCAAAACAATTATTTGAATAATTTTTAAACCCAAGTAGCCGGGGGATATTACGAGGTCCATACATATAAGAGCGTCATGTAGACATGAAAAAATAAGCAAAACGGTTATTTGAATAATTTTTAAACCCAAGTAGCCGGGGGATGCGAGGTCCACGCATATAAGGAATTCACGTAGACATGCAACAATAAGCAAGACTATTATTTGAATAATTTTTAAACCCATATAGCCGGAGCCGCGTGGTCCACGCATATAATGGAGTTGAATTATAGAGGTTAAGAGGGTGTGGCACTCATGTACTCTGTTTTACCGGCAGAACACGGTAAATTCTATATTATTAAAATAAACATATCGAATTACGTCTTATAAAGAGATAGTTGCCCTGTGCAATGTAATAATCTACCAGCCTACGCAGTTTTGAGCTCAAATATCAACGGCATCCTAAAAAATTTTGCGAACAAAAATAATTCGCAAAAATTTCGTTCGCAAAATTTTTTAGGGTGCCGTTGATATTTGGGCTCAAAACTGCGCAAGCTGGTAGATTATTACACTGCACAGGGCAACTATCTCTTTATAAGACGTAATTCGATATATTTATTTTAATAATATAGAATTTACCGAGTTCTGCCGGTAAAACCGAGTGCATGAGTACCACACCCATTAAGAATTTTTTAAATTAAAGCCTTGCTTATGTCGCATGTCTACGTAACTCCGTTATATGCGTGGATTTCATATCCCCCGCCTCCTTGGGTTTCAAAATTATTTAAATAATCTTTTTTCTTATTTTTTTCATGTCTACATGACTCCCTTATATGCGTGGACCTCATATCCCCCGCCTACTTGGGTTTAAAAATTATTTAAATAATTGTCTTGCTTATTGTTGCACGTCTATGAAATTCCTTAATGTGCGTGAACCTCGCGTCCCCCGGCTACTTGGGTTTAAAAATTATTTAAATAATCGTTTTGCTAATTTTTTCATGTCTATATAACTCCCTTATATGCATGGACTTCATATCCCCCGCCTACTTTGGTTTAAAAATTATTTAAATAATAGTTCTGCTTATTTTTTCATTTCTACATGACTCTCTTATATGCGTAGACATCATATCACCCGCCTACTTTGGTTTAAAAATTATTTAAATAATCGTTTTGCTTATGTTTTCATGTCTACATGACTCCCTTATATGCGTGGACCTCATATTTCCCGCCTACTTGGTTCTTGTTCTTGTTTTTGTTCTTTTAATGGCTGTGGGTACTAGACTGCGATATGCCACAATTCATGCTTAGTTGTGTGAGTGTATTTGTTTGTTGGCGAAGCTTATAGATAGTTGGAGGACGCTACCGCCCCAACTATTGAACCTACAGTTTCAAGTGGGTTCCGAACCACCGAGACCACGGTGAAAGTAAGCACATGAAAAATTCGTGTTTCAGTGGTGCCGGTTTTTTCACGGGAGCGGGAATCGAACCCGAGACCTTTATGGTACGAGTCCGACGCGCTAGCGCTAAGCCACCGTGGTTCTGTCAACCGCCTACTTGGGTTAAAAATTATTTAAATAATCGTTTTGCTTATGTTTTCATGTCTACATGACTCCCTTATATGGGTGGACCTCATATCCCCCGCCTACTTGCGTTTAAAAATTATTTAAATAATTGTTTTGTTTATTTTTTTATATCTTCATAACTCCCTTATATGCGTGGACCTCATATCTTGGGTTTAAAAAAAGTTTTTTATATTCTCGCGGTTTTGGGCTACTTCAGCGTTATCTAGCGGCGGCTTGATCTCGGCAGGTTCTGGCAACACTGGACGCAGCACCGCGCAGTGCTACAGTACGCCCTCAATTCCGATATCGATATTTGCGTAAAGAGTATCGATATCTGCTATTATTGGTGTTCCAAATATCGATAAAAATTTGCAATATATTCCCTATTAAATATCGATATCTGAAGTTATCGATATATATATATATATTGTGCATCACTAGCGTGCACTGAATGTGTGTATGCTCGAGCGACGCGGCGCTCCACGCGCTAGCCGGCTCTGTTTACTTCCTCCAACAGGCCCGACAATGGCCGAGCGGCCTGATAATCGCCGCTCGGTCAAATGAACGAAATTGAAAGCGGAAAGCTACAAAACCCAAATTCTAAGCCACAACTAAAGCCCGAAGGGTGACAAATAAACATGAACGACTTTACTGCAATACATTCATATTGTAACGGTAGCCGCGGTGGCTAAGGCGCGCAGCTACTTTTGCGCTAATCTTTTGGAATCAAGTTCGATCCCGGCTCGCAACTTTTTTTTTTTCCATAATACATGTAAAATTTCTTACATTATATTATTATACCAGACACATTTTTTTACTTCAATTGTTGTTCTCTAATAGAATTGAAATTTGACTGGTAATCGAGATATTTTTTTTCCCAGAAAACAAGTAAAATTTTCGTTTTTCAAAATTATTTTATACAATGTCCTAATTTTATTAAAGTACTGTGATATTTTGGATAACATTTGTTTAGTTAAGAATATGTTGTATCCTGAGTAAATTCATTCACCGAGCGCAAATTAATTAAATACATGGTTAAATTTATTTTATATTCAAAATAATCTGTATTCAATTTATATGTAGAATGTTATCAATCATAGTCAAGATTGAATTTTTTTTAAGGATGAGGAAGGATCAATTATCGTTGAGCACGAAGCTCAGTTTCTAAAATACATGTTCCCATTCCCATTCTCTAATCCCCAAAATATACGTTATTTGTTATAAAAGTGAGTTTCTATTATATTTAATATTGATTAAATGGTTATCAACAAATGTGACAACAGTAAGAGCAGCATTTCCAAATATAATATTTCTCTAATCCCCAAAATATACGTTATTTGTTATAAAAGTGAGTTTCTATTATAATATTATTGATTAAATAGTTATCAACAAATATGACAACAGTAAGAGCAGCATTTCCAAATATAATATCACTGATCTGTACAAAAAAACGCGCTTATGCTTTAATTGTTTTATTTAAGACTCAAAGAAACTAAAATGAAAATCCCAAGTCAAAATCCGAACGGGCTAGGATGATGAGCCTAAACGAGTTTACACTTTGCACTTATATTGGTGGTGTAATCAAAACACCATATTCCTTCCAAATATAATGAATTATAATCTACAACATAAAAAAATGTTATTATATTATACACATTTATTACTCTAGTGGAGTTGAAATTTTAATAATTTCAAAAATCATATTTAGTCAATAACAACTCTTCTGTAAAATATATAATTATATACATGTTGTTACAGCGACTTAATCATTTAGCTCGCTTTCCCATGCTCTAATTTTTATTCTATTTTTAAATATATTATTAAATGGCCTTAATCATATAAGAGAAGGCAAGCTTTTTAACATTCATTTGAAAAATCTCTCTTATATTTACATGTTCGTACTTATAAAAATTGTATTTTATGTATTTATTTATTTATTAAAACCAGAACAAAATTACATAGAGTAAAGTCCTCAGAGATAGATATTAACTACCTGTACGAGGGCTGGTACATGAATACTTAAGACTATACTTATACACTAAAGCTTATATACTAAGTATTAAATATTTAAACCTTAAACATTTAATATTGTCAATAGAATTCTCAAAACTTAACGCAAGTAAAACAATATGTATACATTTGTTTATTATATATATTTTTTAGTTTATTTTTTAGTTCATGTTTCCTATTAACACTTTTGCAATAGAGCTTTTTTAAAATTTTCAATCTCACTGCCAAAGTTTGTATCACTTAAATTAAAAGTTTGTTGATCCCTCTTGCGTATTTTTGGTAGGCGAACTCAGGCTGAGGTCTTGTTGTGAGTAGAATCTAGATCTTGTTGTTATCGATGTAAGTGAAGACGAACTTCCAAGCCTGGGTTTTGCCAGTATTAATTCAGTTCCGCCCACCTGAGTTTGTAATGTAGTTGGTGATTTAGTTAACTCTTGCGTCCGTTTCTTGAAGTTATCTACCTTACCGAGGTATCTCGGTAAGTCAGGTTTTATTATATATTCAGTAGTGTTCATAGCCTTGTTTACCTTAGCATTCAAAATTTTGCATTCTTGTCTGTCAGTGGTAACATGATCAGTATTATAGTCGTTTCCAAATGTCTTATTTGAGAAGCTACAGTTGACGCAGCACTGTTTCTCTGATGTGCACTTTTCTGTTAGATGCGTTCCCGCACATTTTAAACAGGTTGGGCTGTTCTTACACCTTTGGCCATTATGACCCAATCTACCACACTTATAACATGGTTTCACATTTATTATATCGTAAACTTTGCAATTCTGATAACCAACGAATAATCTGTCTTTATTTTCTTTAATATGTTTGTGCATTTCACCCGTTATTTGCATGATGACCGTTACTTTACTGTTTTTGTCATTGCCAGCTACGTGTAATACGTTACCCTTTGTATCTAAATTTGAAAAATTTCTTTGGTTTATGTCATTTTCGATTGCTTTTATATCAGACTTGAATTCATTTTCGATGCCAGTTATTCTTATGACAGGCTTACTAAGCTGTTCTTCTTCGACCTTGTAGAGGTGGTTGAGCTTGGAGTCTAGTAATCTTTTTGCTGTCTTGGCACTTTCCTCGTTCATGCATGTTATTGAAATTACATCTTTACTTTTCATATCAATTTTTTTCGTTTGGATTGATTTTTCTTTAAGTAGATAGTGGAATACTTTTTCCTTTATCACAGATTTCTCTTCTTTGTCTTTTCTTGTCACTACAATTTTCGGCACTTTTTTGGATTGTGGTATGTGTATCTTTTTGACATTATATCTGCATATGTTTCCTTGTATTTACTCGGTCGTTCTTTTTCTTTCGTTAGAATTTCGTTTAAAAGCAGATTTTTATGTTTCAATTCAGTATTTAGTTCCCTAAGCAGCTGGTTTTCTGTTATTAGTGCACTTACTTTATCACTGTCCTTGTCTTCGCATGTAGTCTCATCCAGCTCATCAACTTGCATTCTGTTTTCTTGAAGGAGGCCTTCATAGTTGATTTTAAGTTTACTGTACTCTGATTCTATTTTCCTATAGTTTTTACTAAGATTCTCAATCGCTTTAGTTTTGGTTTGCAGATCTTCTTGTAGTTTTAGTAACACAACACGTGTGGAATCTTGATTTGAGGTTATGCTCAAATCGTGTTCATCACAAACAACTAACACACTGTTTATGTATCTTACATTTTTTTTTCTATTAAAGTCACTTTTATGAAAAACATTGCAACACCATATACATACTACCGTTTTAACCGCTTGCGTATTGTGACATCGATAGTATATATCGGGAGGGACTGCCTCCGGTGGCAGCCCACTATCCTCCATCTTGGATATTGTTGCAAACAATTTTAAATGTTCGGATGATCTCTTAAATAAGACAGCGCTAAAAATTCAGTACTTTTTAAAGCTGAGTTTGTCATTTTAAAAGCGATATTCTAGTAGAGATTAAACCAATCCAGCTTCATCGAAAGCTGTACTCGATCGGCTATCGGGATAAAAACCAAAACTCGACGTGATAACATTTTTCTTTTCCCCCTCCGATGTCATACATCCATTCAATAATTTTCTCACTATAGGTTTCATTTTAATATATTTATAGTTAACGTGTCTTAATAAACGTTAACCCATTAACGGTTCATCACATATAATACGAAAGTATATACCTGTCTTACAGTATTTGGCTAACTTTGTTTAGCCGTTTCGTCAATACGTTATACACTTTAAATATAATTTATAATTTTGAAACCGTATCTCATCAAACTTCTTTTTTCTTCACTAACAGGTTTTCTTCACGTTTCGTTTTTCTATGATTTAAATGTCACCATTATTTAACTAGAAAATCGATAAATAACATGACTTTCACTTTATTCGTTTACAATATAGCGCATTCTAAGCGCAAATTAACTTTTTTAATAATGATTAAATTTGTATACATAAGTAAATTAATAAATAATTAACTAAGACGAATCAGTCGCCTAATGTCAGCAAAATGAACTTTCTACCTTCATTTATGAACTAGATTTTAAATATAAGATTTTTTACGTAAAATTAATGATAAATTTTCTTAACATTTTACAATAAGCACAATGTTTTCAAAAATATAATTAATTGGTTGTTTAGCCAAATAAACTTATTGTACTGCATCTATCAATTACAATAAGTGCATTTGTTTTCGGAGGGCACCAACGGGAAGGCAAGCAATACCACCCCCCATCTGAAAATAAAACGATCTGAAAACGATAATACCTAATTAGCTATAGGAATCCTAAAATATTTGTTGTATTATTATAACATTCTATTTTACCTTGAAAATATTATTTTCTAATTATTTGTCTCGTATATACCTGAAATGTATCATAAAAAGGATAATAATTATGTTATTTACAATCTTTGTACATTATAATTACAAAACGATACAGTAAATCGAGTCGCTTCATATTAATAATTTAGAACAGAATCAACATATTTACATCAGAACGTATATTACAATGTTATTATTATTATTATTATTATTATTATTATTATTAAAAAACGGAAACATCAAATTATCATTGGAAAATAGTACGCTTAAGGGGATGTGCAACCCTAATTTCAATATTTTTTTAAATCAACATTCAAACATTTATTTGGAAAAAGACGGCTGTCAAGCGCTCCGTACACGCAAACACTATATGCAGATTATTTTCTGGATAATTCTATTGATATTTGCGTGAGTTATGCTCGTTTGAAAAGTAGGTCAATTGTAGATTCCTACTTACCGACAGTACGGTTTTTATTTAATTAAATAAATTCTCATCATTTTTTTTTGAAAAAGACGTCTGTCAAGCGCTCCGTACACGCAAACACTATATGCAGATTTTTTTCTGGATAATTCTATTGATATTTGTGCGAGTTATGCTCGTTTGAAAAATAACGTCGGTACTCACATCCCCTTAAGATAAGAAATTAAGATAAGATAAGATAAGATAAGTTAAGAAATTCACGTAAAATACGAAAATAATTTTTAAAACGTCAAGTTATAATTATTAGCCGTTTTTTCCAATAATTTATAAAAAATAATGTTACTAAAAAATTTATACATTTTGAATATTCTTTAGTTTTCGACATTTAGTTACAATCGATCTTTTAGCCGCAGTTTTCCTACTATTGTTATGTTCCCTTGTTTTTGCATAAATTTTAACTAATAAAAGAAATTTAAGCATTTTTATTCTGTGCTCATAGCAGACGTTCTCTTCATCAAACCAATCAGAGAATTGTTTACGAGTGTACGCTTCTACGTTTTCAACTAACTTAAGTAAAGATCGTGCTCATGCCAAAATTTTGAATGAATTTTGTCAAAGGCTTGTAATTGACAATTAACTACTTTTGCAAACTGTTCCGTTGGTCTGATCAAGAACGTTACTGGTTGAGCTTCTGGATCAGAATGAGGGTACTCTCTAAAGTTAATATATTTTTCATTGCTGGTCCCTGATTCTGATGCATCTTTCATTAAATCTTTTTCGCATGTCGGACAATGACTTTTCCCTAAAGATTTACGCGCCACGTAACCAGAAAAATAAGTTATAGCGTTTTGTTCGTAAGTGAATTTAGTGTCCATATCTGACATGCTAGAAGACTCTAACTCTAGATGTAAATCCAGTAAAGCAACATCTGTTATAATCCAGTATAACAGAATCTGTTATTTTTTGGAGCTCTTGCATTTCCTCTGAATTATATTCAGGTAATGAACTGGTACGGTGTTCTCTTTTTCAACAACGTGATTTTGGGGAAGTAACGAATGACTCTCTTCGCAATTTGTGTTACCTTTTTTACTCGTATGAATGAAATCGGTTGACATAATGTGTCTAACAGTCAAACGATACCCTCTACAGGTAGGATTAGGATTGAATCCACCTCTACCGCGCAACTTAGAATGAGCATGCTCCACAGAATCTTGGTTACACAGACCTGTTGCTAGTTCAAAGTCAGGAAATGAAGATTTTATTTCCAAATAGAGACTTACTAAAGCACGAACAGTCAGGGGTAACCCCAAAAAACAAGGCGGCTTGTTGTCGATGCCTTTTTTCTTTACAACCCATTTCTCTGACCACTCGATAAAACTTTCAAGTAGCTGCTCAATTTCTGGATTTCTGTCAGACAATGGTCGCTTCAATGCATGGCGATTTTTCAAACTATATACATTACATGCATCGATGACAGCGTCCATTGTCTCAACAAAATTGGCTGACTTTTACCATGTATTCGAAGATAACCCTGATAGAGCGTCTTCGCCGGCTAATTTAATTGCAGAGGCCATGCGACGACTTAAGAGTTGGAAAGCAAGTTTTACTTTCATACAATCAAAACTATTAGGGTTAAAATGATTTTCTGATAAAAAGCTTAATAAATTAGAAGTACCATGAGATTTGTCAAGCTTCCAGGTTTGCTTTAAATCGGTGAAAGAAATAATATTTTCATTATCGACATAAATGCAATCGTGGGCTCTTAGCTGTGCTATCAATCTCTCAATAAGATGCAGCCAATCAAAAGTTGCAAAAATCTTTACAGAATCTAGAATAAAATAAGGTTTCTCTGGACATACTTCCAATAATTTAAATAACTTTTGATTATTGCTACCTTGATCACATACAATCACACGGATATCTGCTCCTACTTTTCGAAGTTCTGTCACAATTTGGGGAACGATCTCAAAGAGCTCTTCTGCACTGGCGCCATTTTCGTTAAATCCAAAAGCTACTATTTGACGCCATGAGTTTTTGGCATTAATGCTATCAATGCAAAATAGCAATGCGTGTTTCGCGACTTTACAATCTCTGCGATCTTTTCCCATATCGACAAGACCTTCAATTACATCGTATTTTTTCGAATATTCTTCGGCCGCTCTGATGGACATTTCATCAAATTTCAACGCACACAATCGTTCTTGTGGCGGAAGGGCCATCAAATATTCTCCTATCTTCTTTAAAATTGCGTCATTGATGCCTGGGACAATGTCACATTCTGCCACCCAGGATCTAACCGTTGATTCAGCTGGCAAAACTAATCCCCCAGCCCTTAACCGAGAATAGCAAGCTGCTGAATGAAAATAAATTTGTTTTGCCAAATCTTTCTCATCGGTTGTATATAGCGTGTTGGGCTTGTGCAATTGCAATTTTATCATTGTCTCAGCCATATCAGGGATATCTTTTTCTTTCAAAAGATCGTTAATATCGGAAAATCTTTTAGACAAATTTTTTTGTAAACATTTAGTTAAATGACTGTTCTTGTTCTTCTCAGTTTTAAGGGCTCTCTGCAATTGCTTAACCTTTGTTTCTGCAGCTAATAATTTACTTTTTAATTTACAAATATAAACTTTACTACGAACCGTTGTATCAACAACGGGTTTTCTCAACGGTGAAGCAATTGGAGCAGATTCTTTAGTGGTTGAACTAACGATTACTTTAACGGTTTTAGCAGGAGGCTCATAATTCAGAAACGATAGATCACCATCCTTTTCAGAAAAAGAAAAAATGTCCTTACCAGAAGGGTAAGTTGCAGATGGCAATGAGCTTTCCAACACACCTATAAAATCATTTTCTTTTTCTGATTGGGGCTCTTCTGTCGTTTCATTTAACACAAACATCTTGTGCTACCTGTTGTTGCTGCTGTTGTTGTTGTTGTTCTTGAGGATGTTGTTCTTGTTGTTGTTGCTGTTGCTGCTGCTGTTGTTCTTGTTGCTCTTCAAGATGTTGTTCTTGTTGTTGTTGTTGTTGTCCTTGATGTTGTTGTTGTCTTTGTGGTTGTTGTTGTTGCTCATCTTCTTGTTCATGCACGTGCAGCTGAGCTTGCACTTGTGCAGGCAGTTCCTCATCGCCATTTTCGTCTTTTTGCCAATGAAGAGGAACAACATTGTGCTGCAAACGTGTCTTCCCTTCATTGGTAAAGTCATTGTCCCTGAAATGTAGGCGGCAGAGTCCTGCAGACCTAAGTGAGGATGTCGTCCAATTGGAAAGTAAAACGTTTCCTGTGAAAATTTAAAATTGATTTAAAATTTCTTATTATTTTTTTTTGTAATTATACTAAAATTATCAGTGACCTGTTATTTATTACTTAAAGTAAATAATTTTTTTCTCCGGTCAGTACCATTTCTGGTTATTCTAAAGCAACTTTGTGTCAAGAAGAAAAAGTTTCCTAGAAAACATGTTTAAAAGGTTTTAATTTAGTTATTTAGAATCGAAATATGCTATGTTTAAATAATGTCCGCACGGTCGCGTACATGTAATTTCATTTAAAATATTCGGAAAATAATCTTATTTATATCAATTTTAAACTTTTTGAAAATCAATTTTTAACTTTTTCCAGACTTTAAAATTAATATTGACCTTATATTAATGACGTAGTAGTTGCAGAATTAAATTCTCGACAATTGAAAAACAAAAATTTTTGTTTAGCTGTGCTCATTAGTTCTTAAGGAAAACATCACTCTTGCAATAATAGGTAACACCTCGAAAACAACATATTGTAATATGATGATAACAAATTTAACGTTCATGCATAATATATTAATTTGTAATTTTCCGAAATTATTAATTTTTAGGTTGATTACACAGGCACACAAAAAAAAAAGTGGTCTGTTACTGAGACTTGACATACCCCCTCTTATGCATTTTGACGCGCTGAATCCGAATCCGAAGCCAGAATTGCGCCATCACCCCTCAGTTTTTTTTAAATCGTGTAAAACCACCCCTAAATCGAAAAATCCGGGATATTCCGCTTTTAACGTTGGGAAAATTTTTATAAACTGCCTAAAAATTGCTGCAGATCTAAAGCTATACACATTTTGAGGCGCTGAATCCGAATCCAAAGGCAGATTCGTGCCATTACCCCTCAGTTCTTCTTAAATCGTGGAAAACCACCCCTAAATCGAAAAATCCAGAAATTCCTCTTTTAACATTAGGAAAATTTGAATAAACTGCCTAAAAATGACTGCAGATCTGGAGCTATACACATTTTGAGGCGCTAAATCTGCATCCAAAGGCAGATTTGTGCCATCACCCCTCAGCTCTTTTTAAATCGTGGAAAACCACCCCTAAATTGAAAAATCCGGAATATTCCGCTTTTAACGTTGGGCAAATTGGTATAAATTGCCTAAAAATGACTGCAGGCTGGAGCTATACACATTTTGAGGCGCTAAATCCGAATCCAAAGGCAGATTTGTGCCATCACCCCTCAGCTCTTTTTAAATCGTGGAAAACCACCCCTAAATTGAAAAAGCCGGATATTCCGCTTTTAACATTGGGCAAATTGGTATAAACCGCCCAAAAATGACTGCAAATATACTGCTATACATATTTTGAGGCACTGAATCCGAATTCGAAACGAGATTTACGACATTGCCTCTCTTTTTTTTCAATCACGGAAAACCACCCCTAACATAGAAAAATTCGAAAAATTCAGCTTTTGACCCTTTCTCAAACCCGGAACCCTTGAACTTATAACCCTTAAACCCTAAACCTTGAAACCTTCAACGCTTAAACTGAACCCTTAAATCCTGAACCCATAAATCCTGAATCCCTTAAACCTGAACCATTAAATCCTGAACTCCTTAGCCCTGAATCCTTTAATTCCAAAACCTAAAATCCTTAAACATTAAACCCACAACCCTTTAACCCTCAATCGTTTAAACCCTTAACCGTTGAACCCTGAACTCTTGAACCCTTAAAATCTTAGATCCTGAACCCTTAAGCCCTCAACCCATGAACGATGAACCACTAAACTCCGAACCCTTATATGGTCAACAAGAAATGCGCTCAATCCTATCCGAATCCAAAGGCAGATTTATGCCATCACCCCTTAGTTCTTTTTAAATCGTGGAAAACCACCCCTTAATCGAAATATCTGGAATATTCCGCTTTTAACATTAGGCAAATTTGTATAAACTGCCTAAAAATGACTGCAGATCTAATGCTATACATATTTTGAGGCACTGAATCCGAATTCCAAACGAGATTTACGACATTCCCTCTCCTTTTTTTCAAACACGGAAAACCACTCCCAACATCGAAAAATTCAAAAAATTCAGCTTTTACCCTTTTGATCTTTAAACCCTGAACCCTTAAACTTATAACCTTTAAACCCGAAACCTTAAAACCCTTAACGCTTTAACCTGGAACCTTTAAACTCATACCCCATAAATCCTGAACCCCTTAAACCTGAACTTTTAAATCCTGAACCCTGAATCCTTTAATCCCCAACCCTAAAATCATTAAACATTGAACCCACAACCCTTTAACCCATAACCGTTGAACCCTGAACTCTTAAACCCTTAGAACCTGAACCCTTAAGCCCTCAACCCTTATACGATGAACCACTAAACTCTGAACCCTTAAAACATCAACCTTGAAACCTAATGGTTTGACTGACCCTCAAAACCCTTAAGAAGTGAAAACTGAAACCCTCAGCTCTTAAACCCTCAACCATTAAACCTTGCGACTTTAAAAAACTAATTCAATTTTCTCTTTTTCGCTTATAGCGGGTTCATTTATCCTCAAATGACCTGTGTAAAGGATTTCTGGATCTTTTTGTATCACCTGGGTTAGTTTCTCTTTCCAACATCTTGCAGTAGTCAGCCATCATATTAATACCTCAAGTGCCTTGATATCTCCTCTCCATTTCTATAAGGTCTTCGTGAAATCGCTCACCTTGCTCTTCGCTGTAGTCATCTAAGTTTTCAGGAAAGTATTGCAAATGGGCGTGCAAAAAATGCAATTTCACACTCATCAAACAACCTAAACGTTCGTAGTTATCGAATAAATCTGAAACAATTTGTTCATATTCCTGACTTTTCTGATTACCTAAAAAATTTTCAGCAATACTTTAAAAACTGAGCCATGCTAACTTTTCTGTTTCGTTCATTGTGTTGATGAAATTAGGATCTCGAAACATTCTTCGAATTTGAGGGCCGTCAAAAATTCCTGCTTTTATTTTAGCGTTACTGAGACCTGGAAAATGATCTGACAAGTATTGGAAACATGCCCCTTCTTTATCTAATGCTTTAGTAAACTGCTTCATTAAACCAAGTTTAATGTGCAGTGGAGGAAGAAGGATTTTTAATGGATCGAGCAATGGTTCTTGAAGCACGTTGTAAGTACCTGGATTAAGCGCATTCCTTTTTGATCATTCTCTCTTCCTGTAATGATTTATGCGATCTCCGCTGTCCCATAAACATAGAAAGCACGGAAACTTTGTAAAACCTTACTGTTGTCCTAATATGATGGATATGATTTATTTTCTCTAGGACATACTTCATATTTTCATAACTTTCTTTTAGTTTCGTGGAATGAGCTATTGGGATGCTTGCGTATTTATTTCCATTATGCAGCAAAACTGCCTTTAGACTTTGCTTTGAAGAGTCTACGAAGAGTCGCCATTCACTGGACTTGTAAATATTAGGTTTTAATTCATTAATCAGACTCTTTACATCTGTGCAATAAACTAATGTTTTATCCTCATCTACAGTGAAATATTTTGTAAACTCTTGTTCCCGTTTTCTATAAACAGAAGATTTAGTTCCAGGTTCTACTAATTCCCGCCTCTTAAATTCCGCTGCCATGAATTCTGCAACATCTTTAGAGACGCCAGTATTTTGAATAAAATCATTTAAATCTTTTTGGTTAAATGGTTTAGGATTCTATGGCTTAACAGAATGTGGAACAGACTCGTCTTCACTTTCATCCATTTCTCTTTCACTAATTCCCATTGATTCGCTCTCACTGTCATCTTCATTTTTTCTTATGTCGTCTTCTTTAATATCTTTTTCCATAAAATCTTCTTCTACATTCATAAGTTCACCAGCATCACAAATAGTTTCCTCTCTTTCAAATTCATTGGATGTATGAATATCTGATTCCATGATGGGTTTTATCATTGAAGAGACATTAGCATATTTTATTTTAGATTTATTTTTTGAGTTGAAGCCACTTGTAATAGTTTTGCAAAAATAACAGTCATCGCATGACTGTGGTTTCTGCCATATAGTTGGCGTGGTAAATTGTAACACTTTCTTTCCTTTGCTTTTCTTCCATCGATTCAACATCGTTAGACAAGTACAGCACATCACTTGAGGAACCCACCATGTATTTTCAACAGGTATCTGCATTTTGAAGCAGTTAAGAAAAATTTTTCTATTTAAATCCGTAATAGGTCTGCGGAACTTTGCTACCTCAAATTTACCACATATGTAGCAAAACCGATTTGGTTCTCCAAGGCAATCGTGGTTACTTGAGGGGTTTCTTGTGGCATTATACTCAACACTGGCCAAGTTATCCACCTGTGAAGAGCTGCGGTCGTATGATGACGATAACTGCGGGCCCGCTTGCCCACCCTGACCAGTCGCCGATACTGGATTTCCGAAGCCCTGCATCGTAATAGATATATTACTTATATCTGCCATGACGGCGAAACGCCCTTTTCCAGGAACTTTGTCAGAATATACAAAAAATTTATACAAAAAACCGAAGTGAAAAAAAAAACCAGCAAAAAATTTATCCGTTGCCCACCGTCACCACGGGGAGGTGCCCTGGGTGCAGATATAAGTGATATATATTCACGATGCAGTGCTTCAGAAACCCAGGGCGACTGGTCAGGGTGAGCAAGCGGGCCCGCAGCCGTCGTCATCATACCACCGCAGCTCTTCACAGGTGCATGACTTGTCTAACGATGTTGAATTGATGAAAAAAAAGCAATGGAAAGGAAGTTTTACAATTTACCACGCCAACTACATGGCAGAAACCACAGTCATGCGATGACTGCTATTTTTGCAAAACTATTACAAGCGGCTTTAACTCGAAAAATAAATCTAAAATAAAATACGCTAATGTCTCTTCAACAATAAAACCCATTACGAAATCAGACATTCATATATCCAATGGATTTGAAAGAGAGGAAACTATTTGTGATGCTGGTGAACTTATGAACGTAGAAGAAGATTTTATGGAAGAAGATTTTATGGAAGAAGATATTGAAGAAGACGTCATAAGAAAAAATGAAGATGACAGTGAAAGTGAATTAATGGAGATTAGTGAATGTGAAATGGATGAAAGTAAAGACACGTATGTTCCATATTCTGTTATGTTATGCAATCCTAAACCATTTAACCAAAAAGATTTAAATGACTTTTTTCGCATTGCAGAATTCATGGCAGCGGAATTTAAGAGGTGGGAATTAGTAGAACCTGGAACTAAATCTTCTGTTTATAGAAAACGGGAACAAGAGTTTACAAAATATTTCACTGTAGATGAGGATAAAACATTAGTTTATTGCACAGATATAAAGAGTCTGATTAATGAATTAAAACCTAATATTTACAAGTCCAGTGAATGACGACTCTTCATAGACTCTTCAAAGCAAAGTCTAAAGGCAGTTTTGCTGCATAATGGAAATAAATACGCAAGCATCCCAATAGCTCATTCCACGAAACTAAAAGAAAGTTATGAAAATATGCAGTATGTCCTAGAGAAAATAAATCATATCCATCATATTAGGACAACAGTAAGGTTTTACAAAGTTTCCGTGCTTTCTATGTTTATGGGACAGCGGAGATCGCATAAATCATTACAGGAAGAGAGAATGGCCAAAAAGGAATGCGCTTAATCCAGGTACTTACAACGTGCTTCAAGAACCATTGCTCGATCCATTAAAAATCCTTCTTCCTCCACTGCACATTAAACTTGGTTTAATGAAGCAGTTTACTAAAGCATTAGATAAAGAAGGGGCATGTTTCCAATACTTGTCAGATCATTTTCCAGGTCTCAGTAACACTAAAATAAAAGCAGGAATTTTTGACGGCCCTCAAATTCGAAGAATGTTTCGAGATCCTAATTTCAGCAACACAATGAACGAAACAGAAAAGTTAGCATGGCTCAGTTTTTAAAGTATTGCTGAAATTTTTTTAGGTAATCAGAAAAGTCAGGAATATGAACAAATTGTTTCAGATTTATTCGATAACTACGAACGTTTAGGTTGTTTGATGAGTGTGAAATTGCATTTTTTGCACGCCCATTTGCAATACTTTCCTGAAAACTTAGGTGACTACAACGAAGAGTAAGGTGAGCGATTTCACGAAGACCTTATAGAAATGGAGAGGAGATATCAAGGCACTTGAGATATTAATATGATGGCTGACTACTGCAAGATGTTGGAAAGAGAAACTAACCCAGGTGATACAAAAAGATCCAGAAATCCTTTACACAGGTCATTTGAGGATAAAAGAACCCGATATAAGCGAAAAAGAGAAAATTAAATTAGTTTTTTAAAGACGCAAGGTTTAATGGTTGAGGGTTTAAGAGATGAGGGTTTCAGTTTTCACTTTTTAAGGGTTTTAAGGGACAGTTAATGGTTTGAGGGTTGATGCTTTAATTGTTCAGAGTTTAATGGTTCATCGTTCAAGGGTTTAAGGGTTCAGGGTTGAGGGCTTAAGGGATCAGGATCTGACGGTTTAAGGGTTTAAGAGTTCAGGGTTCAACGGTTAAGAGTTTAAAAGGTTGAGGATTAAAGGGCTATGGGTTCAATGTTTAAGGATTCTAGAGTTGGGGATTAAAGGATTCAGGGTTAAAGGGTTTAGGATTAAAGGGTTTTAGCGTTGAGGGCTTCAAGGTTTAGGGTTTAAGAGTTATAAGTTCAAGGGTTGAAAGGGTCAAAAGCTGAATTTTTCGAATTTTTCGATGTAGGGGTGGTTTTCCGTGATTGAAAAAAAAGTAGAGGGAATGTAGTAAATCTCGTTTCGAATTCGGATTCAGTGCCTCAAAGTATGTATAGCAGTAGATCTGCAGTCATTTTTAGGTAGTTTGTACTAATTGGCGCAATGTTCAAAGCGGAATATTCCGGATTTTTCAATTTAGGGGTGGTTTTCCACGATTTAAAAAACACTGAGGGGTGATGGCACAAATCTGCATTTGGATTCGGATTCAGCGCCTCAAAATGTGTATAGATTTAGATCTGTAGTAATTTTTAGGCAGTTTTCACAAATTTTCCCAACGTTAAAAGCGGAATATACCGGATTTTTCGATTTAGGGGTGGTTTTCCATGATTTAAAAAGAACTGAGAGGTGATGGCACAAATCTGCCTTTGGATTCGGATTCAGCGCCTCAAAATGTGTATAGCTTTAGATGTGCAGTAATTTTTAGGCAGTTTATAAAAATTTTCCCAACGTTAAATGCGGAATATCCCGGATTTTTCGATTTACGGGTGGTTTTACACGATTAAAAAAAAACTGAGGAGTGATGGCGCAATTCTGGCTTCGGATTCGGATTCAGCGCGTCAAAATGCATAAGAGGGGGTATGTCAAGTCTCAGTAACAGACCACTTTTTTTTTTGTGTGCCTGTGTTACCTTCGGATAAAACACCAGTAACGTGAATAAAGTGAGTTTATTTACTTCAAAATTGTTTTATATCGATTTTTTTTTCGTTATATGTACAACGATCTCATAAATTACACATATTTTAAAATAAATTTGAGAAATTATTGAGGTTAAATCTTTTAATATTTTTACAAAGGTTTTATAAAGGTTTGGAATAATAAGTGTTACTATTATTATTATTATTTTTTAATATGTTATATATTAATTTATGTGCCTCAAAAAAGAGAGGAAAACTTGGCAAACCCTTGTTGTATTAAAAAAATAACAGAAAAATATATAGTATTTTGTTAATAGTATATTTTCATAAAAATATTGTAAAATTATATTAATATTTTTGGATAGTTCATTCTTGTGTGATTTTATTTAAATTAATCGATTTTCGAAAAAAGGGGACCTCATTTATTTAGAACCTTCATTATTTTTTTTTTGGCTTGATAAACCAACAAAAATGTTGTGGATGTTATTTAACTTACGGTTAATTTAATCTTATTTCAAGTCTTATAGAGATTGGTCAAGCTAGTAAAAAGTTACTGTTTTCTTTTTTTTTTTTATCTCAAATTATACTTTCCACAAAGACAAATTCTTATATTGCATTTTCAGTACTTCTTTTTAATTCGACAATAATTCATTTTCTTATTCTTTTCGGAATGTCGTTTTGTATACTTTTTGCAATTGATAATTTTTCTTTATAATCTTAAATCAAAACGATTATGCACAAGTAATACAAAATATCGACATGAAAATTATTGACTATAATAAAAATGAAAAATGGTATTGAATAATTCACCTATGACGTTACAATGTTAAAAATAATATTCTTTGGAAATTTTCACTACAATAGTGATATCTTCCAATGACTGAAGTTTGCATCGTTGGAATGCAACGAAACAATTTATACATTTAATTTAAGTTCTTAAACAATGATAATTTCAATAACATTAAAGTTATTTTATACTATGCAGCACTAAATATTGATGTAAAATTAATAGTAATTAATATAGCCTTGAAGTAAATACCATTTTTTATTTTTTTTTGCGCTCCAATATTGCAAACTTCAGATCCATATCGTCGGAGAATTTTTTATTTAAAAAAAATCATGAATATGTTAAGAATTTAAGGTTAAACTTATAAAATAATTATTTATGTATTAATGTTGAGATTTGTTTTGCTGTATTAACCGAAATATTATAGCATATAATAATTAACGACAAGTATATGAAGATTCTTAAAAATTGTTAATTCTATTGTGAATAGTTTATTTTCTAAAAAGGGTATTCTTTATATAAAATTATATTAAAATGAGTAAAATTTTCCATTATACATCCACATACGGATATTAATAAACAACAATAAAAAAGTTATTGTTTATACTAAATTATTATTTTAAAAAGAAAGTCATTAGGTCATAAAAAAAATCCCATAAATTTAATAAAATTCTGTTACTATAAAAGTTTCAATTGAAGATGTTGTTTTTGGTATTAACATTTTCTGTTAAACTAAAATTATATTTCTTTGGGTGATGTAATTAATTTAATGTAATAATAAATGTTTCCTGAACGTTAATATTACTAATTAAACGTATAACAAAATATTTTATAATCTTATAAATAAAACTATAACTAAAAGTATTTTCTAAAATTTTACACGATTTATAATTTAGAATAAGCATGAGAAAATGATAATTTTTCTTTTTACCAGAGCTCGTTTGTTTTATAAAACAGGATATTTTAACGGCGAAATATACATATGCATATTTATAGCAATATGTTACAATTAATTAAAAACACGTTTAAAAAAAGAAATGGAAGAAGCCCAAATCTACTATTTTATACAAAATTGTATAGTTCATAAATAATTAATTTCCTTTGAACCCATCATTTTTTTTACAATACATGCAAAACATCGCAAAGTTAAAATAAATCATAGGAAAAAGTATGCGCTAAATGGAAATAAATTGCTTTTAAAATTCTACATATGTGAAAACAATTTTTTTTTTTGGGAGGAAGCAGTCTAGTTTATTCAATTTATTGGTAAAAGATTATTCTTGAAAAATAATTATATATAGTACAATAGATAATTGTACAATAGAATATGTTCAAATGATTTTGTCTTATTTAAATAAATAAAAATGAGCTGGATTAAGCATGTAGTGGCTATATCGTTCCTGTCAAAAGTTAGTTTTTAGCGTTAGAACTGCGATAAATAATTATATGGAATAGTTAACGATTTTTCCATCCAGTACGACTGTGCGGAAATGCAATCTGAATATTTTAAGCTTTAAAAATCAGAAATCGAAGCAAAATTGATGAAGTTACATTATTTTATCAAAATCTTAAAAATATTATGTACTATGCTTTTTTGCATGATAATAAAAAATAATGAAACTTTATCAATTTTGCTTCGATACCAGATTTTTAAAGCTTATAATATTCGGATTTCATTTCCGTACAGACATACTGGACGGCAAATTCGTTAACTATTTCACATAATTATTTATTGCAGTACTAGCGATAAAAAGTAACTTTTGGCAGGGACGATATAGCCATAACATCCTTAAATGCACATATTTTCTTTAAAATTTATTCACGATTTTCATATAAATAATATACTTTTAACACGAAAAGCTGATCTATTCTTTGCTCGATAATGGATTTTCGGGAATTACAATAATAAAAGCGGTAGGAGACCTTTTGTGGTATTAAGATTAAAGCCGATTATTAAATTCAAAATGTCAAGCAACAGTGGGAAGAGAAAGGCCATTTACAGTAAAAATAGTAAATTAGAAAAAATTAGATAACAAAGAAAATTAGATTCGAAAGTTAAAATCGCAATTATATTCTTTAAATTGATGTAAAAATGGGTGTTCCAATACGAATCACACGATTAAAGATAAATAAACAATCATGAAATAAACCATCTTCATGCAATAGAGAATGCTATTTTTTTCATTTCTAATACAAAATTTTTGCTTTTTTTATCGCGCGAAAAAACCATTACATTTTTTGTAATTAATTTCTTACTTGCCTATTACAACCAAGGCACATGTGAAATCACCAGTAAATATATACAATAAATTATTAATGTCTGTTTTTAAAAAAATTATTTTAGTATACAAAATTTTCTGTAAATATACACTGAAAAAAATTAAGCGCACGACGTGACCTCTAGTCGGCGTAACAACGACCACTCACCATTTTGTGTAGTCAGTGCGCCGAAAAGGCGCAGTGGCTGCCACTTTTACGCGCGCAGTAGTTACTCTGAGCAGTAGGGCACTCGCTACTCCTTTTTTTAGCTTACTAACTGCCCTGCGTCGTCGGTGCAGTGCAGTATATACACGGCTGGGGAAGTCGATTATTTCGCTCTGCATGTGACATTTTGCACGATCGAAGCGAGGGCGAAAATATCACATCAGCTAAATAATCTTATACTTGAATAGTATTTTATGCCACGAACACCGAAAAATGATACCAAAGTTATGATTTTGAGGTTAGAGTGGTATAAACTATTTTTGTAATCACTGCGTAAGTTTAGCAATTTCTCGGAGAGTATTTAATCAATCGGTTTGAAATTTTAACTATATATATATAATACTTATTATACTTGGTGGATGCAATACTGACTAACGATTTAAATTGATAATTGAAATAATATAATAATTAAAATTAATTAGTTTACTTAAAAAGAATATATTTTTAAGGGGCATACAGGATTAATAAATAAGTACATCTCTACGATGTACAAGAATGTACGAAAAAGAGAAGTGTTATATATTAATAAAAATATTTATTTAAATTACATACGATTCTTATAATCTATAGCGTGGAATGATCCAGTGACAATTTTCTTTTTCTATAGCAGCTACTGGAGGCATAGACGGGATCTCTTCTACATCTACAATCTTTATTTCATTTTTATTTTCGACAACATAAACCATATGATGTTCATCGAAATAAAATTCTTCGTAAACTTTGACAGAAAATTTAACAGACTCTTTTGTTACTCCTTTATCTTTACCCGCTCTCTCTTTCGATTCTTCTGATTGAACAGCCTTTTCTATATCAATAATTTCGCCGAACTGAATATCAGGTTCTGTAATGTTTAGAACGAGAAACATACCGATACTAAACTCAGTATTATTTATATAAACTTTTTGACCATTTGTACTAAATTTATATGTGATATCCGATACAAATGCGATATCATCCAAGACTTTACATAATTGCAATACTTGCTTCAATGCGATAGTTTTCAACAAATTTCGGGTAGAACTACTGGCTACAGCATTCGCTTTAACATCAATGTGCCGAGACTCATATCGCATTGTCCAGAAATGAACGCACGGGCCAAACAAGTACAACAATGATGGATAATGGATTAAAAAATGAAATTTGGGTTTTAAAGTATTATAAAAACTTAAATAAATTGAATTTAATTCTTTCACTAATACTTTCAAATTTTCTACGTGTTCAGTGACAATTCGGGGGGACATGAGAATGTCTACAATTTTACGCAGTATAATATACATTTTCCAGTGTTTATTACCAGCAGGAATTTTATCACCGATTATTGCTCCTAAATACCGGGTAATAAATAACATTTCAGATGCAGAATATTTCATGTTCAGCTTTTCTTTTTTTTGATTCAATGTAATTGGTGGAGGTTTGTTAGAATCGTTTGAATGTGAAATGAAATCTTGAATTCGAATATTTAAATATTGTAGTGTGAAATACTTCTCTTTAAAAATAAATTCGTATAAGATATTACGGATAACGTATACGCAAACACCTTCTAAAACATCGTGCATTAAATCTACACATTTATTAATCGCAATGTGAAAATTATTTAGTTGATTAAAAACGCATCTTTCTTTAATACCAGTTTTCGTGGTATCAGATAAAAGTAAATCCAGTTCATAATTTTCAGGAGTTCTGAGTAATTTTTCATTCTCAGAACACATTTGCGAACAATCATAAGCATCGGCTTTACACAGTCTGCAGAAGGTATTTGCTTTAAACGATTTTACAAATCCACATATTTCATTGAGTTCCAAATTGTCACCTAATAGCAGAACCGTTTGGAATTTAAAATTATTTACTACTCCGTCAATTAACACAGACACGCCTGTTGTTTGTAAAAAATTTAACTCGTCAATGAGTTTTTTAAAAACTTTTTCCGTACTACACAATTTTATATCATTGGCTCGGATTAACATACAGAAAATAATACTATTCAATTGAGATGCAATATTCGCAGGTAGACACGCAATTGATGCATAAACAACCCCGAATTTATTTTGTCCACCGTGGCTTCCTAAAGCGTTTCCTACTTCAATTTCATCATAATAAATAAATAATGGAAGCACGTACTTTTACAATCAAAGTTTAAGGCATTTCGGAAGTTTTTCTTCCAGAACCTACCTTGCATCACGTTAGAAATAACATTATTTTCTGGTAATAATTGCTTAAGATTTTCTAACAGATTTTTCGATATATTTGTAACTTCTAAAAATTTTGTTATTGAATAAATTAAAGATACACGAACAGCATAAATAGGTTTACTAACAAAAATAGGCTCATTATCTTTAATATCTTCCATATCAATTTGTTGGACTACGAATTCTTGAGGTTCTTGGAAGCCTTTCTTTTTCAACATATTAAACCTGTTAGTTTCTGTCACGAAATTATCGAATATTCGACTATGCTCTTTAAAACATAGTCGAATTTTTGTAACTACTTCTGGGTTACATTTATTATCCGTTAAAATATTTATTACGCAGGTTTCTAATGAATAACAAAATTTAGTTTTAATGAACTCAGAAATAAAATTTATAATTATATCTACGACATTTCTTGGCAAACTTGGTTTCCCATACAATAATAAAATAAATGATACAATTGCGTTATGCAATGTTAAGTAATCCATTGCACAATTAAAACACACAATCGCAGAATAATATGAGAAAATTCAGAAGAACTCAATCTAAAAATTGAATACAGATTATTATAAAACAATTTTTGTAAATATTTGTAATAGCTTTTCCTATTTTTCTGTCAAATTTATGTACACAGTATCTGTGTTTAACCTTTAGCCTGTCGGGATTTGAACCTTTTAACTGTCCGTTAAAATTGGCCAAACTTGTGCCTTGTATCATCTATCAACTATATACAAAGTTCATGTCAGAGGTCAAGCCTATATATAGGCTTTCCGGCAGTCTAGAGGTTAACCGTGTGTGTACGTGTATATTTACTATATAACTGACGGACAAATAGTAAAACTACATTTAATTTCGATAACATTAAATAAACATACCTGTTTTCAGTATTTGCGCATCAACTTTTCTGATGAATGCAGAAATAGTCTTTAAAGACTTTGCTGGTGGAAAAGCGTAGGATACATCAGGCCGAATTTCATATACGTGCTGTTGTAAATAATTCCAAATGAGTACGGATATTTCTGACCAGCAGTGAAGTGCAATGGAGGCTTTAAAGCAGACATCAATAGCTTCTAAAGCATTTTTGAACTCGTATTTTTCTCCATTTAATATGATAAATGCTTTTGAGATTGCATTTAATTTTCCACAGAAAACGACGTATGGATAAATGTTCAAGCCGAGATCCCTCAATTTACTTTCGAAGGTAGTTTTATACCCCTCCAGTTGTGATTCGTCCTAAAATAGAAAATAGTAGAGTAAGATAAAATTTATAGGGTTAAGTGTATACTTATGATTCAACATTGCTATGTAATGAGTTTAAAACACATATTTACCTGTATTAACTTAACGAAATTGTCAGCAATCTCAGATCTTAAAAATATAACAGATCCTTGATCTTTCGTTTTAAGCTTGATCGATTTAGTAATTAAGTATGGCAAATAAAACAATGCCAAGATGGAATCAGGAGCTGAAAAAATTTTTTTAAATATTATTATCAGAGTTAAAAATTATTTTGATTTCTTTAATCATCAAGTACATACTATTGGCAAGATACTCATTATTCTTCCTGAACTCTTTCAAATCTTGAGTGTTTACACTCAAAGCAAATGTACAAATGCCTTGTGCTAACATCGGCCACCTCTTCAAAAACGCTGCCTGAAAATTTTTAGCAATATCGTTAGGTATTGCACTATTTTCCTTACAATCCTTGATAATCTGGGCACAGTCTGACTGAAGCTGTAAGAAATGCAATTTAATTTTAGACATAAAAAACATACAATAATCTATAACATTTTTGTAAAAACATTAAAATAAATATCAAAATAGAACAAAAATATTTATGTTTTACATATAGTTATTTCTGAACTATACAAATTTATACTTAAAAAACATAAGGTAACAAAAACTCACCAACTCAAGTCCAATAGGTGGCTTCAAACATTTTAACGTATTTAAATACGAGATATAACGTATTGAAATTTTCTTATTCTTCGATTATACAAGCATTTCCAGTCTCCTATTGAAAGATGCGTTCCAATTTTCTGTAACCTGCTGAATCAAATATTTCGTTCGGTCCCCATCAGTAAGTGGTATGAATAGGGAATCACTGTTGTTATCTACTGCACTTTCATCTTAAATAATATAATAAGTTACACAATGAATATAATAATAATAATCATTTTTAATCTAACAATAATATTTATTAAAATATATTATTTATACTATACCTAACGTTGTTGAGGCATCTAAGGAACTACGACGGATTCTTTCAGCAATTTTAGCATCGACTACATTTTTCCTATATCTTCTATAGAATTCCTTTAAGCACCCAAAGGCACTAACCTGTGCGCCAAATGAGTTAGTACTAGCAGGTTTATACCAGTCATCAATATTTACTGTTGGAAACAGTTGAAGTATTTCATTACTTAAAATAATGAACCTTTGTGAGCTTACTCTGAAAAACAAAAATAGCATTAGTGATGTTTCTATTAAGTTTGAGATTGAAGTTATATCATTTTTATAGGATATATAGAAAGCTGTAGAATAAAATCTTGAAAAAGAAAACAAATCAATAATGCTTGAAAAAGTAACTACAAATTAACTACTGAACTATAAATAGTATAGGAAGAAATTCTAATAAGAAAGTAGAATGCACACAATTATATTCATAACGGTACTAAAACCAATAATAGTTTATAGTTATCGTACATGATTTAAGGGAAGGTTACTATAATATAAAGATTTTAATTTTACAATGATTAAACCATGAAATTTTCATACATATACGTATACTTCAATAATAAATGATAACTGAATAAATGTATATTTCAAATTATACTGCACATTTAGATTTTATGTTATTGATAAAAAAATACTGTAATTAAATAGAAATTCTAATGATAATTAAATAAAAAATTTTCACATATGAAATGATTTTATTTGAACATAGAAGAATAATAACCAACAGTTTTATGAAAAAACTTGAGACACAGGTTGTGTTCATAGTTTTATTATTTACTACATTTGACACGTATGCACGCACAGACACACACACACACACACACACACACACACACACACACATACACACATCTTAGAAGTACGAGTTGCTTAACAAAAACACAAAAGCTGAAATAGAAAATAGTCCTAAGAGTTGTGTAAAAAATTTTAATCTACATGGAGTGAGTATGAAAATAATAGACCTGAGTATACAAGTTACACTTGTGTCTGAATCATGTATCTTACGTATTAAGTTTTATTATTTTCTTTTTCTCATATAACTTTTCTACAAGACATTTATTAACTGAAGAAGTTGGAGTAACACATAAAGAGCCATAAATGTCATAAAGAGCGAATACAATTTTGTATAATAACTCACTTGTAGCCCACACAGCATGTATTAATTCTGAAAGGATTCTGAAAGAATGCATGAAATAATTTTATTCTTTCAGAAATCATTCAGTGAAAGGATTCTGTAATAATGCTATGTCCGGGGTATTTTCCTTTCAGAATTAATTCAATGGAATAATTCAAAAATAATTTATAATATCATTGCAAAATTTATTCAATAGAAGATTTCTGAAAGGATTCATGGATTATTACCAAAAGGTTACTAAAAGATATTTCAAAATTATTTCCTGAAATAATTCTGAAAGGAAAATACCCCGGACATAGCATCATTACAGAATCCTTTCACTGAATGATTTCTGAAAGAATCTTTCAGAATCCTTTCAGAATTAATATCACATATTATTGCAGAATCCTTTCAATGAAAGATGTCTGAAAGGATTCAGGAATTAATTTTGTGAATTAATTCGAAAATATTATGAAAATATTACTAACAAGAAATTTGGAAGACGGATAAATCCCGTATTATTACAGAATCCTTCCAATGAAAGATGTCTCAAAGGATTCAGGAATTAATTTGTGAATTAATTCCTGAATCCTTTCAGACATCTTTCATTGAAAGGATTCTGCACAATACGTGATTTATACTGTTCGAAATTTCTTTTAGTAATATTTCCATAATATTTTCGAATTAATTCACAAAATTAATTCCTGAATCCTTTCAGACATCTTTCATTGAAGGATTCTGCAATAATACGTTATTTATACTTTTGAAATTTCTTTTTAGTAATATTTCCATAATATTTTCGAATTAATTCACAAAATTAATTCCTGAATCCTTTCAATGAAAGATGTATGAAAGGATTCAGGAATTAATATTGTGAATTAATTAGAAAATATTATGGAAATATTACTAACAAGAAATTTGAAGAGGATAAATCCCATATTATTACAGAATCCTTCCAATGAAGGATGTCTGAAAGGATTCAGGAATTAATTTTGTGAATTAATTCGAAAATATAATGGAAATATTACTAACAAAAAATTTCGAAGGTTATAAAATCATGTATTATTGCAGAATCCTTTCAATGAAAGATTTTTGGAAGGATTCAGGAATAAATATTGTGAATTAATTAGAAAATATTTAGTAAATATTACTAACAATAAATTTCGAAGGGTATATATAATCCCGTATTTGAAGGCACATTTTTATAATTTAGAATATTATTTAAATAATATTCTAACTATTTTTACATATATTTACATTGTTAATAATTTTACACTATTTTATCGCAGAAAAAAACGCAGAAAAATTTTTTACATGATGGAGATTCGAACCCGGGTCGCTTGGGTACTACGCAAATACGCTATCCATTACGCTATCGCTCGCTTGTTAGATCATTTCATTTTTTTCATTATATACTGCAATATGAGTGATACGATACATTAGAGAATTTATTCTTAATATTACTTTATTTTTTAATATTAACTTTGATCAATTAATTCATAGTTATTTAATACTTTTAGTTTATTAAATATGGTATTAAGTCGATGTGAAATGTGTGTGTATAAAGGGAGCTCTTCCTTACCGACGTTATGAGTTTTTACATTTTTTTGATCTTAGATTCAACTTTTGATGAATGAAGCTCTTCACTGCACTCCGTAATTGCATAAATAATACACCTATAAATTTTTCAGAAATTCTGTTCATTATTTTTCATAAAAAACTGGTAGAAAATTTTTCAACCCGTTTCCTGTAAAATCTATAACGAGCAATAACTTGAAAATTTACACATAGTGTATTTTTGTCATTACGAAGGGCAATAAAGAGCTCTTTTCCCGAAATTCGATAAAAATAAAAAATGATAATTGCATATAATGCAGAGATGAATAGAATGAGCTCTACCTTACCGACGTTATTATTATTTGTAGTGTTTTCAATTTAGAATCAACTTTTAGAGTCAAAGGCTCATTACTCTTGGCAGACGTATAAATAATATTTCTGTCGATTTTGAGGGGACTTCTAAACATTGTCATACTGAAAGAATACTATTATGAATAATAATAAAAAATATTGCTTATTTTAAGTACCTATATTATTCATCTTTAAATGTTTTTTTTCCTTTTATTTTAAGTTTTTATATTCTTACATTAACTTTTCAAATTAATATTTTTCGCAATTAGTAAATGTTTCAATCTATCTTAGTTCACAAAAACGAAAAATTATATACCCCCACACATTTTAATACGTTCTTTAATAGGATCATACGAATGTAGAAAACAATGGACGACTAAATCCGATCATTATCCAATCATTTCATTTTTTTCATTATATAGTGCAAAATGACTGACAAAATAAATTAGAATATTTATTTCTAATATTTCTTTATTTTTTAATATTAACTTTGTTTAATTAGTATATACTTATTTAGTAAGTTTTGTTTATTAAATATTGTATTAATTAGGACTTATTTGATTGAAACAAATTCGAATTAAAAACAAAATAAATACATTATACGATGCCTCTTATATACGGACGCTGCCCTTTTCGTGTTGAATACTTGCAATAATTTCTGAACTATTTTATGTTTTCTTTCAAAAAATCTTTTCAAGGTTCTTTCAGGAAGAATACGTGTAAATATCTTTTTTGCTATTGTGTTTTAAAAAATTTTATTATAACTATCTTTTTCAAACGAATTCTAAATTATTTCTTGTATTAATTCACGTGAGTTTCCCGCAACATTTCATGAAATAATTCATGAAATTATTTTCAATAGATATTGAATTATCTTTGTGAATGATTAATTTTTATCATTCTGAAATTATTTCTGAATTATTTCGTGATATAATTCTTGACATGATTGCTGAATTGTTATGTTTTCTTTAAAAAAATCTATTAATTCACACGAGTTTCCCGGAAGATTTCATGAAATAATTCATGTAAGATTTTTGAATAGATATTGAATTATTTTTGTGAATGATTAATTTGTATCTTTCTGAAATTATTTCTGAATTATTGCATGAAAGAATACTTACAATAATTTCGAAATTATTTTATGTATTCTTTCAAAAAATCTTTTCAAAGTCCTTTCAGAATTAATTCGTGTAATTATTTTTTTTGCTATTTTGTTTTAAAAAATTTTGTTTTAAAAATCTTTTTCAAAAGAATTCAAAATTATTTCTTGTATTAATTCACACGAGTTTCCCAGAAGATTTCATCAAATAATTCATGTAAGATTTTTGAATAGATACTGAATTATTTTTGTGAATGATTAATTTGTATCTTTCTAAAATTATTTCTGAATTATTGCATGAAAGAATACTTGCAATAATTTCGAAATTATTTTATGTATTCTTTCAAAAAATCTTTTCAAAGTCCTTTCAGAATTAATTCGTGTAATTATTTTTTTTGCTATTTTGTTTTAAAAATTTTGTTTTTAAAAATCTTTTTCAAAAGAATTCAAAATTATTTCTTGTATTAATTCACACGAGTTTCCCAGAAGATTTCATCAAATAATTCATGTAAGATTTTTGAATAGATACTGAATTATTTTTGTGAATGATTAATTTGTATCTTTCTGAAATTATTTCTGAATTATTGCATGAAAGAATACTTGCAATAATTTCGAAATTATTTTATGTATTCTTTCAAAAAATCTTTTCAAAGTCCTTTCAGAATTAATTCGTGTAATTATTTTTTTTGCTATTTTGTTTTAAAAAATTTTATTCTAAAAATCTTTTCAAAGTCCTTTCAGAATTAATTCGTGTAATTATTTTTTTTTGCTATTTTGTTTTCAAAAATTTTATTCTAAAAATCTTTTTCAAAAGAATTCAAAATTATTTCTTGTATTAATTCACACGAGTTTCCCAGAAGATTTCATGAAATAATTCATGTAAGATTTTTGAATAGATATTGAATTATTTTTGTGAATGATTAATTTGTATCTTTCTGAAATTATTTCTGAATTATTGCATGAAAGAATACTTGCAATAATTTCGAAATTATTTTATGTATTCTTTCAAAAATCTTTTCAAAGTCCTTTCAGAATTAATTCGTGTAATTATTTTTTTTGCTATATTTGTTTTAAAAAATTTTATTTTAAAAATCTTTTTCAAAAGAATTCAAAATTATTTCTTGTATTAATTCAGACGAGTTTCCCAGAAGATTTCATGAAATAATTCATGTAAGATTTTTGAATAGATACTGAATTATTTTTGTGAATGATTAATTTGTATCTTTCTGAAATTATTTCTGAATTATTGCATGAAAGAATACTTGCAATAATTTCGAAATTATTTTATGTATTCTTTCAAAAAATCTTTTCAAAGTCCTTTCAGAATTAATTCGTGTAATTATTTTTTTTGCTATTTTGTTTTAAAAAATTTTATTCTAAAAATCTTTTCAAAGTCCTTTCAGAATTAATTCGTGTAATTATTTTTTTTTGCTATTTTGTTTTAAAAAATTTTATTCTAAAAATCTTTTTCAAAACAATTCAAAATTATTTCTTGTATTAATTCACACGAGTTTCCCAGAAGATTTCATCAAATAATTCATGTAAGATTTTTGAATAGATACTGAATTATTTTTGTGAATGATTAATTTGTATCTTTCTGAAATTATTTCTGAATTATTGCATGAAAGAATACTTGCAATAATTTCGAAATTATTTTATGTATTCTTTCAAAAAATCTTTTCAAAGTCCTTTCAGAATTAATTCGTGTAATTATTTTTTTTGCTATTTTGTTTTAAAAAATTTTATTCTAAAAATCTTTTTCAAAAGAATTCAAAATTATTTCTTGTATTAATTCACACGAGTTTCCCAGAAGATTTCATGAAATAATTCATGTAAGATTTTTGAATAGATACTGAATTATTTTTGTGAATGATTAATTTGTATCTTTCTAAAATTATTTCTGAATTATTGCATGAAAGAATACTTGCAATAATTTCGAAATTATTTTATGTATTCTTTCAAAAAATCTTTTCAAAGTCCTTTCAGAATTAATTCGTGTAATTATTTTTTTTGCTATTTTGTTTTAAAAAATTTTATTCTAAAAATCTTTTTCAAAACAATTCAAAATTATTTCTCGAATTAATTCACACGAGTTTCCCAGAAGATTTCATGAAATAATTCATGTAAGATTTTTGAATAGATATTGAATTATTTTTGTGAATGATTAATTTGTATCTTTCTGAAATTATTTCTGAATTATTGCATGAAAGAATACTTGCAATAATTTCGCAATTATTTTATGTATTCTTTCAAAAAATCTTTTCAAAGTCCTTTCAGAATTAATTCGTGTAATTATTTTTTTTGCTATTTTGTTTTAAAAAATTTTATTTTAAAAATCTTTTTCAAAAGAATTCAAAATTATTTCTTGTATTAATTCAGACGAGTTTCCCAGAAGATTTCATGAAATAATTCATGTAAGATTTTTGAATAGATACTGAATTATTTTTGTGAATGATTAATTTGTATCTTTCTGAAATTATTTCTGAATTATTGCATGAAAGAAATCTTGCAATAATTTCGAAATTATTTTATGTATTCTTTCAAAAAATCTTTTCAAAGTCCTTTCAGAATTAATTCGTGTAATTATTTTTTTTGCTATTTTGTTTTAAAAAATTTTATTCTAAAAATCTTTTCAAAGTCCTTTCAGAATTAATTCGTGTAATTATTTTTTTTTTGCTATTTTGTTTTAAAAAATTTTATTCTAAAAATCTTTTTCAAAACAATTCAAAATTATTTCTTGTATTAATTCACACGAGTTTCCCAGAAGATTTCATCAAATAATTCATGTAAGATTTTTGAATAGATACTGAATTATTTTTGTGAATGATTAATTTGTATCTTTCTGAAATTATTTCTGAATTATTGCATGAAAGAATACTTGCAATAATTTCGAAATTATTTTATGTATTCTTTCAAAAAATCTTTTCAAAGTCCTTTCAGAATTAATTCGTGTAATTATTTTTTTTGCTATTTTGTTTTAAAAAATTTTATTCTAAAAATCTTTTTCAAAAGAATTCAAAATTATTTCTTGTATTAATTCACACGAGTTTCCCAGAAGATTTCATGAAATAATTCATGTAAGATTTTTGAATAGATACTGAATTATTTTTGTGAATGATTAATTTGTATCTTTCTAAAATTATTTCTGAATTATTGCATGAAAGAATACTTGCAATAATTTCGAAATTATTTTATGTATTCTTTCAAAAATCTTTTCAAAGTCCTTTCAGAATTAATTCGTGTAATTATTTTTTTGCTATTTTGTTTTAAAAAATTTTATTCTAAAAATCTTTTTCAAAACAATTCAAAATTATTTCTCGAATTAATTCACACGAGTTTCCCAGAAGATTTCATGAAATAATTCATGTAAGATTTTTGAATAGATATTGAATTATTTTTGTGAATGATTAATTTGTATCTTTCTGAAATTATTTCTGAATTATTGCATGAAAGAATACTTGCAATAATTTCGCAATTATTTTATGTATTCTTTCAAAAAATCTTCTCAAAGTCCTTTCAGAATTAATTCGTGTAATTATTTTTTTTGCTATTTTGTTTTAAAAAATTTTATTCTAAAAATCTTTTTCAAAAGAATTCAAAATTATTTCTTGTATTAATTCACACGAGTTTCTCAGAAGATTTCATGAAATAATTCATGTAAGATTTTTGAATAGATATTGAATTATTTTTGTGAATGATTAATTTGTATCTTTCTGAAATTATTTCTGAATTATTGCATGAAAGAATACTTGCAATAATATCGAAATTATTTTATGTATTCTTTCAAAAAATCTTTTCAAAGTCCTTTCAGAATTAATTCGTGTAATTATTTTTTGGTAACACTTTTTTTATTTTTTTGGAAGATTTTTGAAAGTATTTTGTAAGGATTCCATATATTATTTTAAAAATTAATTTAAAATTAATTTTTTTTCCTTTTAAAATTCTTTCTAAATCATTTCAATGTATTAATTCATGAATTATTTCATGTAATTATTTCAGTTTTCTTTCATGCTGTATGGGAGGTAATTGGATTTTGAACAATTATTTTTTGTATAATAAAAACTTTCAATCGCCTCTCAAGAAGAATTTTGTAATTCTTATAAAAACCTAATATTATTTTTCCTTCTATATCTTATTCTAATAAATGATATAATTCATTTTTAACAAAAGCAGAATCAGCTATCAAATCCACAGAGAAATATAAATTTATGAATAAAAAGTTCAAAAACAATTTTCATAATAATGTGATATAGAAATAAAAGTATATATAATAGAGACCTTCCAAATTTACTAATGAACTGTTAACACAGTCACTCGACGTTTCATCCATCATCTGTTCATCTTCATTTTCAATAACAGTCGTCATCTCATATTCATTTACAACATCTTCATCAAATGTCGCATTCAAACTATTTTCATTCACACTATCATGTATCAATAAAGTACTGCTATCATTACCAGTTATCTTAGGCAATTCAAAAGTCAGTACAGTATTTTGATTGTCTAAAACTTTTTTTTCTTCGTTAAATAATTGTAAAAATAAAGATAATGTACTCCGATCATCTTTAAAAATTTGACAAAACTTTTCTATTTTAATATTGAAAAATTCTTCATCAGTAATATTTTCTAAATAAAAAAATTAAAAACTACAATTAAGAAAAAACTTTTTAACTAAATATGTGTGTGTATATAATATATACATGTAATATATACATATTAATCGGCATGGTGTGGTTTGTGCACATAAGAATTATGCACATATTTATTGTGCACGCTTTAGCATTGGTGTATATCTATATCTATGTGTATACTCCAATGCTAAAGTGTGCACAATAAATATGTGCATAATTCTTATGTGCACAAACCACACCATGCCTATTAATCTTATATATAATATATATAAACGCATATGATACACACTAAGGTATATATTATAGATACACACACATATATAACCTTAATACCAGATTAATGTTATACATATATATTATAGGTTATACCCAAACTTACCTGCTAGAAATAAATTTTTTATGTTGTTTGGCAGTACCATGCCGTATTTTTGGATAAATCTATCCATTCTTTTACCATAAATAAATCCACTTTAATTGCGTACAGTGATGATAGCGAGGATTCCTTAGATGCTCTTCTTGCTCTTCTTAAATGGGCAATGGCTGCCCCTTTTTCAGCAGCAACGGCTACCCTAACGGTCGCAGTCGCTCTTTACACCGAATTAGCGTACGAGTTACTCCAAGAAGCGTAGTTCGTGCCTCGACTAAAGGTGTCGCAGCTAACCCGTAAATAGAGGCTTGTCGTAAACCAATGAGGTAAGCAGTGCGCTTAATTTTTTTCAGTGTAGATATAAAGACAAACGTATCTACTCTGGTAGAAAATAGACCAACTTCGTTGGTTAACATGTTAATCAAATTAAAACATTTCTACTAAAGATTAACATCGAAATTTAATTAAAACTATTTAAAACTATCACTATATTTTAAAGCATCTAGAATATAATATTTCCAAATGTATAAATAGTTATTCTTCGTCGACAATAGCAACATAATCATGGTGTGACGTTTTTAATTTAAAAATTGACGAACGGTTCGCCAACCGTTGGTTAGCATTTCTGCCAAGGTAATAAAACTGTTATTTATCCTAAAAGAAAATAGTACAGTACCTACCTGAATTTTCTATCCACTGTAACCGCTGTTCTTCTTTAACAGGGAATCGAAACAAATGGTAACCATTGTGATTCCCATTCTTGCAATGCAAGTATTTGCATCGAATATAGATCGTCTCTCGCTTTTGCATTATCGTCTTAGCACTTTCATACAGTATGGAAAAAGTATACTAACACTTTACATTCTAATAAATCACTGCACGAAAGTACAGTCATTAGCGTTGTTCAAATAAAGAACAAACGAATGCAATTAATAACCTACAAAACGTGAACTATTTTCGGCGGTAGCTAAAAATTATCACATTGTTTAGAAAGCGCACATGAAATTCGCACTAATGTCACTTTCATACAGTTGAGTTTTGATCTCACGCACTAGAAATGTCGCTATCACTGCACTACTGGCAAGACCGATTATATTCACGCGCGCCGCGCAACTAAATGTCCGGATAAAAACAAACGCAAACTCTTTAAACTGTCAAATGCGCAACAACAAGACACGCGCGCGCGCGAGCGCCGAGCTTCCGTAGCCCGCACGCGCGCGACGGATTTCCAAGAATGCAGACACCATTTAAAGTCAAGAAAAATATTTAGCAACTCATTTTTTCAGATTGTCCAAAAAATTATATGTAAAAATACTAATAATAGATAAATACTATAAAATAACATTGAATAAACTCTTATGACCGTAATAATACTGTCATATGGCACTGAAGATATCACTGTAAAAACTAAGCTAATAAGTGTACATAATAATTTGTTAAAGAGTTTTTTTACTTTTTTAATTTGAAAAATCATTTGTTCACAGAGAAAATTTATGATTGAAAACATTAAGAAGTTTTAAATATATATATTTTTTTACAAATACACTGTAAAATTCAAAATCTGTCGCTGTGAATGAAAAAAACCTAGAGAAAAATAAAGCAACTAAAGATATCCAGATTCTATAAAGAAGAGATGTAAAAGAAAATCGGGCTAATATAATATAAACGGGATAATAATGCCGATTTGGTTTTTATCCCGATAGCCGATCGAGTACAGCTTTCGATGAAGCTGGATTGATTTAATCTCTACTAGAATATCGCTTTTAAAATGACAAACTCAGCTTTAAAAAGTACTGAATTTTTAGCGCTGTCTTATTTAAGAGATCATCAGGACATTTAAAATTGTTTGCAACAATTTTTATAAGTACGAACATGTAAATATAAGAGAGATTTTTCAAATGAATGTTAAAAAGCTTGCCTTCTCTTATATGATTAAGGCCATTTAATAATATATTTAAAAATAGAATAAAAATTAGAGCATGGGAAAGCGAGTTAAATGATTAAGTCGCTGTAACAACATGTATATAATTATATATTTTACAGAAGAGTTGTTATTGACTAAAATATGATTTTTGAACTTATTAAAATTTCAACTCCACCAGAGTAATAAATATGTATAATATAATAACATTTTTTTATGTTGTAGACTATAATTCATTATATTTGGAAGGAATATGGTGTTTTGATTACACCACCAATATAAATGCAAAATGTAAACTCGTTTAGGCTCATCATCCTAGCCCGTTTGGATTTTGACTTGGGATTTTCATTTTAGTTTTTTTAAGTCTTAAATAAAACAATTAAAGCATAATCGCGTTTTTTGTACAGATCAGTGATATTATATTTGGAAATGCTGCTCTTACTGTTGTCACATTTGTTGATAACCATTTAATCAATATTAAATTTTTTTTTTATTTTTTTATTTTATTTAAACCAGAGTAAAGTACAAAAAATTACAAGTTTGTAACCATTATACATAGTTTACATTACAAAGTAAGTACAATGTAATCCAGCAGAGGAAAAATTCCTGTTCGCTGGTCCGGCATACTAAAACTAACTTAACCTAAAATTCATTTGGTTAATATTTACTTATGATTAATAATTTGAGTAGTAGCTATGAGAGTTGCTGCAGCTTAATATTCCTAGGAGTATTAAGCAGAGCCCACTCTCATTTTTGGTATGTGTTTATAAAATTTGTATGAAAATTTAATAGTGTTTAAAATTAGTAACAATTTATATATATTTTTAACATTAATAACTATCAAAATTTTTATACTCTTGATGCATCAGGTACATTCTCGTATCCATTGCTTTAGTTTTAGTTTTCTGCTTAGTTTGTTTCTAATTGTTTTTAAATCATTTGGTAGGTTATTGAAATGTGTTATTGCTCTAATATAACTGCACTGAAAAAAATTAAGCGCACTGCTTACCTCTTTGGTTTACGACAAGCCTCTATTTACGGGTTAGCTGCGACACCTTTAGTCGAGGCACGAACTACGCTTCTTGGAGTAACTCGTACGCTAATTCGGTGTAAAGAGCGACTGCGACCGTTAGGGTAGCCGTTGCTGCTGAAAAAGGGGCAGCCATTGCCCATTTAAGAAGAGCAAGAAGAGCATCTAAGGAATCGTCGCTATCATCACTGTACGCAATTAAAGTGGATTTATTTATGGTAAAAGAATGGATAGATTTATCCAAAAATACGGCATGGTACTGCCAAACAACATAAAAAATTTATTTCTAGCAGGTAAGTTTGGGTATAACCTATAATATATATGTATAACATTAATCTGGTATTAAGGTTATGTATGTGTGTGTATCTATAATATATATCTTAGTGTATATCATATGCGTTTATATATATTATTTATAAGATTAATATGTTCTATAATATATATCTTAGTGTGTATCATATGCGTTTATATATATTATATATAAGATTAATATGTATATATTACATGTATATATTATATACACACACATATTTAGTTAAAAAGTTTTTTCTTAATTGTAGTTTTTAATTTTTTTATTTAGAAAATATTACTGATGAAGAATTTTTCAATATTAAAATAGAAAAGTTTTGTCAAATTTTTAAAGATGATCGGAGTACATTATCTTTATTTTTACAATTATTTAACGAAGAAAAAAAAGTTTTAGACAATCAAAATACTGTACTGACTTTTGAATTGCCTAAGATAACTGGTAATGATAGCAGTACTTTATTGATGCATGATAGTGTGAATGAAAATAGTTTGAATGCGACATTTGATGAAGATGTTGTAAATGAATATGAGATAACGACTGTTATTGAAAATGAAGATGAACAGATGATGGATGAAACGTCGAGTGACTGTGTTAACAGTTCATTAGTAAATTTGGAAGGTCTCTATTATATATACTTTTATTTCTATATCACATTATTATGAAAATTGTTTTTGAACTTTTTATTCATAAATTTATATTTCTCTGTGGATTTGATAGCTGATTCTGCTTTCGTTAAAAATGAATTATATCATTTATTAGAATAAGATATAGAAGGAAAAATAATATTAGGTTTTTATAAGAATTACAAAATTCTTCTTGAGAGGCGATTGAAAGTTTTTATTATACAAAAAATAATTGTTCAAAATCCAATTACCTACAAGTGAGTTATTATACAAAATTGTATTCGCTCTTTATGACATTTATGGCTCTTTATGTGTTACTCCAACTTCTTCAGTTAATAAATGTCTTGTAGAAAAGTTATATGAGAAAAAGAAAATAATAAAACTTAATACGTAAGATACATGATTCAGACACAAGTGTAACTTGTATACTCAGTTCTATTATTTTCATACTCACTCCATGTAGATTAAAATTTTTTACACAACTCTTAGGACTATTTTCTATTTCAGCTTTTGTGTTTTTGTTAAGCAACTCGTACTTCTAAGATGTGTGTATGTGTGTGTGTGTGTGTGTGTGTGTGTGTGTGTGTGTGTCTGTGCGTGCATACGTGTCAAATGTAGTAAATAATAAAACTATGAACACAACCTGTGTCTCAAGTTTTTTCATAAAACTGTTGGTTATTATTCTTCTATGTTCAAATAAAATCATTTCATATGTGAAAATTTTTTATTTAATTATCATTAGAATTTCTATTTAATTACAGTATTTTTTTATCAATAACATAAAATCTAAATGTGCAGTATAATTTGAAATATACATTTATTCAGTTATCATTTATTATTGAAGTATACGTATATGTATGAAAATTTCATGGTTTAATCATTGTAAAATTAAAATCTTTATATTATAGTAACCTTCCCTTAAATCATGTACGATAACTATAAACTATTATTGGTTTTAGTACCGTTATGAATATAATTGTGTGCATTCTACTTTCTTATTAGAATTTCTTCCTATACTATTTATAGTTCAGTAGTTAATTTGTAGTTACTTTTTCAAGCATTATTGATTTGTTTTCTTTTTCAAGATTTTATTCTACAGCTTTCTATATATCCTATAAAAATGATATAACTTCAATCTCAAACTTAATAGAAACATCACTAATGCTATTTTTGTTTTTCAGAGTAAGCTCACAAAGGTTCATTATTTTAAGTAATGAAATACTTCAACTGTTTCCAACAGTAAATATTGATGACTGGTATAAACCTGCTAGTACTAACTCATTTGGCGCACAGGTTAGTGCCTTTGGGTGCTTAAAGGAATTCTATAGAAGATATAGGAAAAATGTAGTCGATGCTAAAATTGCTGAAAGAATCCGTCGTAGTTCCTTAGATGCCTCAACAACGTTAGGTATAGTATAAATAATATATTTTAATAAATATTATTGTTAGATTAAAAATGATTATTATTATTATATTCATTGTGTAACTTATTATATTATTTAAGATGAAAGTGCAGTAGATAACAACAGTGATTCCCTATTCATACCACTTACTGATGGGGACCGAACGAAATATTTGATTCAGCAGGTTACAGAAAATTGGAACGCATCTTTTAATAGGAGACTGGAAATGCTTGTACAATCGAAGAATAAGAAAATTTCAATACGTTATATCTCGTATTTAAATACGTTAAAATGTTTGAAGCCACCTATTGGACTTGAGTTGGTGAGTTTTTGTTACCTTATGTTTTTTAAGTATAAATTTGTATAGTTCAGAAATAACTATATGTAAAACATAAATATTTTTGTTCTATTTTGATATTTATTTTAATGTTTTTACAAAAATGTTATAGATTATTGTATGTTTTTTATGTCTAAAATTAAATTGCATTTCTTACAGCTTCAGTCAGACTGTGCCCAGATTATCAAGGATTGTAAGGAAAATAGTGCAATACCTAACGATATTGCTAAAAATTTTCAGGCAGCGTTTTTGAAGAGGTGGCCGACGTTAGCACAAGGCATTTGTACATTTGCTTTGAGTGTAAACACTCAAGATTTGAAAGAGTTCAGGAAGAATAATGAGTATCTTGCCAATAGTATGTACTTGATGATTAAAGAAATCAAAATAATTTTTAACTCTGATAATAATATTTAAAAAAATTTTTTCAGCTCCTGATTCCATCTTGGCATTGTTTTATTTGCCATACTTAATTACTAAATCGATCAAGCTTAAAACGAAAGGTCAAGGATCTGTTATATTTTTAAGATCTGAGATTGCTGACAATTTCGTTAAGTTAATACAGGTAAATATGTGTTTTTAACTCATTACATAGCAATGTTGAATCATAAGTATACACTTAACCCTATAAATTTTATCTTACTCTACTATTTTCTATTTTAGGACGAATCACAACTGGAGGGGTATAAAACTACCTTCGAAAGTAAATTGAGGGATCTCGGCTTGAACATTCATCCATACGTCGTTTTCTGTGGAAAATTAAATGCAATCTCAAAAGCATTTATCATATTAAATGGAGAAAAATACGAGTTCAAAAGTGCTTTAGAAGCTATTGATGTCTGCTTTAAAGCCTCCATTGCACTTCACTGCTGGTCAGAAATATCCGTACTCATTTGGAATTATTTACAACAGCACGTATATGAAATTCGGCCTGATGTATCCTACGCTTTTCCACCAGCAAAGTCTTTAAAGACTATTTCTGCATTCATCAGAAAAGTTGGTGCGCAAATACTGAAAACAGGTATGTTTATTTAATGTTATCGAAATTAAATGTAGTTTTACTATTTGTCCGTCAGTTATATAGTAAATATACACGTACACACACGGTTAACCTCTAGACTGCCGGAAAGCCTATATATAGGCTTGACCTCTGACATGAACTTTGTATATAGTTGATAGATGATACAAGGCACAAGTTTGGCCAATTTTAACGGACAGTTAAAAGGTTCAAATCCCGACAGGCTAAAGGTTAAACACAGATACTGTGTACATAAATTTGACAGAAAAATAGGAAAAGCTATTACAAATATTTACAAAAATTGTTTTATAATAATCTGTATTCAATTTTTAGATTGAGTTCTTCTGAATTTTCTCATATTATTCTGCGATTGTGTGTTTTAATTGTGCAATGGATTACTTAACATTGCATAACGCAATTGTATCATTTATTTTATTATTGTATGGGAAACCAAGTTTGCCAAGAAATGTCGTAGATATAATTATAAATTTTATTTCTGAGTTCATTAAAACTAAATTTTGTTATTCATTAGAAACCTGCGTAATAAATATTTTAACGGATAATAAATGTAACCCAGAAGTAGTTACAAAAATTCGACTATGTTTTAAAGAGCATAGTCGAATATTCGATAATTTCGTGACAGAAACTAACAGGTTTAATATGTTGAAAAAGAAAGGCTTCCAAGAACCTCAAGAATTCGTAGTCCAACAAATTGATATGGAAGATATTAAAGATAATGAGCCTATTTTTGTTAGTAAACCTATTTATGCTGTTCGTGTATCTTTAATTTATTCAATAACAAAATTTTTAGAAGTTACAAATATATCGAAAAATCTGTTAGAAAATCTTAAGCAATTATTACCAGAAAATAATGTTATTTCTAACGTGATGCAAGGTAGGTTCTGGAAGAAAAACTTCCGAAATGCCTTAAACTTTGATTGTAAAAAGTACGTGCTTCCATTATTTATTTATTATGATGAAATTGAAGTAGGAAACGCTTTAGGAAGCCACGGTGGACAAAATAAATTCGGGGTTGTTTATGCATCAATTGCGTGTCTACCTGCGAATATTGCATCTCAATTGAATAGTATTATTTTCTGTATGTTAATCCGAGCCAATGATATAAAATTGTGTAGTACGGAAAAAGTTTTTAAAAAACTCATTGACGAGTTAAATTTTTTACAAACAACAGGCGTGTCTGTGTTAATTGACGGAGTAGTAAATAATTTTAAATTCCAAACGGTTCTGCTATTAGGTGACAATTTGGAACTCAATGAAATATGTGGATTTGTAAAATCGTTTAAAGCAAATACCTTCTGCAGACTGTGTAAAGCCGATGCTTATGATTGTTCGCAAATGTGTTCTGAGAATGAAAAATTACTCAGAACTCCTGAAAATTATGAACTGGATTTACTTTTATCTGATACCACGAAAACTGGTATTAAAGAAAGATGCGTTTTTAATCAACTAAATAATTTTCACATTGCGATTAATAAATGTGTAGATTTAATGCACGATGTTTTAGAAGGTGTTTGCGTATACGTTATCCGTAATATCTTATACGAATTTATTTTTAAAGAGAAGTATTTCACACTACAATATTTAAATATTCGAATTCAAGATTTCATTTCACATTCAAACGATTCTAACAAACCTCCACCAATTACATTGAATCAAAAAAAAGAAAAGCTGAACATGAAATATTCTGCATCTGAAATGTTATTTATTACCCGGTATTTAGGAGCAATAATCGGTGATAAAATTCCTGCTGGTAATAAACACTGGAAAATGTATATTATACTGCGTAAAATTGTAGACATTCTCATGTCCCCCCGAATTGTCACTGAACACGTAGAAAATTTGAAAGTATTAGTGAAAGAATTAAATTCAATTTATTTAAGTTTTTATAATACTTTAAAACCCAAATTTCATTTTTTAATCCATTATCCATCATTGTTGTACTTGTTTGGCCCGTGCGTTCATTTCTGGACAATGCGATATGAGTCTCGGCACATTGATGTTAAAGCGAATGCTGTAGCCAGTAGTTCTACCCGAAATTTGTTGAAAACTATCGCATTGAAGCAAGTATTGCAATTATGTAAAGTCTTGGATGATATCGCATTTGTATCGGATATCACATATAAATTTAGTACAAATGGTCAAAAAGTTTATATAAATAATACTGAGTTTAGTATCGGTATGTTTCTCGTTCTAAATATTACAGAACCTGATATTCAGTTCGGCGAAATTATTGATATAGAAAAGGCTGTTCAATCAGAAGAATCGAAAGAGAGAGCGGGTAAAGATAAAGGAGTAACAAAAGAGTCTGTTAAATTTTCTGTCAAAGTTTACGAAGAATTTTATTTCGATGAACATCATATGGTTTATGTTGTCGAAAATAAAAATGAAATAAAGATTGTAGATGTAGAAGAGATCCCGTCTATGCCTCCAGTAGCTGCTATAGAAAAAGAAAATTGTCACTGGATCATTCCACGCTATAGATTATAAGAATCGTATGTAATTTAAATAAATATTTTTATTAATATATAACACTTCTCTTTTTCGTACATTCTTGTACATCGTAGAGATGTACTTATTTATTAATCCTGTATGCCCCTTAAAAATATATTCTTTTTTAAGTAAACTAATTAATTTTAATTATTATATTATTTCAATTATCAATTTAAATCGTTAGTCAGTATTGCATCCACCAAGTATAATAAGTATTATATATATAGTTAAAATTTCAAACCGATTGATTAAATACTCTCCGAGAAATTCCTAAACTTACGCAGTGATTACAAAAATAGTTTATACCACTCTAACCTCAAAATCATAACTTTGGTATCATTTTTCGGTGTTCGTGGTATAAAATACTATTCAAGTATAAAATTATTTAGCTGATGTGACATTTTCGCCCTCACTTCGATCGTGCAAAATGTCACATGCAGAGCGAAATAATCGACTTCCCCAGCCGTGTATATACTGCACTGCACCGACGACGCAGGGCAGTTAGTAAGCTAAAAAAAGGAGTAGCGAGTGCCCTACTGCTCAGAGTAACTACTGCGCGCGTAAAAGTGGCAGCCACTGCGCCTTTTCGGCGCACTGACTACACAAAATGGTGAGTGGTCGTTGTTACGCCGACTAGAGGTCACGTCGTGCGCTTAATTTTTTTCAGTGTGTTCTTAATGCTAACGGTCAAGTATCTTTTTGGAATCTGTATACTTCTGTTTCTAGTGTTGCTATTGGAATTTATATATGCTGACTGTAAGACTTCGTAATGATAAGACAGTGATTCATAAGTAAAAATTTGATCTATGCTCATAGGATTTTTGTCGACTGCAAATTTGTTTTTATTGATTATTTTAAGTATTCTGTTCTGTAGTTTAATGAGCAGGTTTTTACTGTTAGAATAAGCTCCTCCCCATGCTATAATTCCATATGAAATTATGCTGTGAAAGAGGGCGTAATAAATCATCCTTAGAGTATCAGTCGTCATAAGTTTTGATAGCTTATAGAATACGAAAATGAGATATTTCGTTTTGTTGTATATATATTGGCAGTGTTCGTTCCATCTCATGTAACTATCGAAGATTATACCTAAATATTTGGTATTATCAACTCTTTTGATTTTTGTGCCTTGTATATTTATGTCTAAATTTTTTGGTGTGCTGTCAACTTGATTCCCAAATTCAATGTATACTGTTTTGTCCGTGTTTAAGGAAAGCTTGTTAAGAGCTAGCCATACTGATATTTTGAGTAGTGTTTCGTTCATTTTGGTTTCAACTTCTTTCCACGTCTTAGCCGACGTCACTACTGCTGTGTCATCTGCGTATGAGACTAGCGTATCTTCCGGGATATCAGTAGCAGGTCGTTGATATATAGTAAGAAGAGCAGTGGTCCCAGAATTGTTCCTTGTGGAACACCGACGTTGACAGATTCGAGATGACTTGTTGCATTATTTAATTTTACTTTTTGTAGTCTGTTATCTAAATAACTTTTTATTAGATTATGGGCACTTCCTCTGACACCGTAATTATATAGTTTATCTAGTAATATTTGATGATTTACAGTATCAAAAGCTTTGGCGAGGTCCAAAAAAATTATGGCAATTGGTGTACTCTTATCTAACTTACCATATATTACATTTGATATTAGTGTTAGCGCATCTTTTGTACTCTTGTTTTTCCTAAAACCATATTGATTTTTGGCAAGTATTTCACATTTGTTGATAAAAGTAATTATTCTTTTATGAATTATTTTTTCTAGTACTTTTGCTATATTAGAAATAAGAGATATAGGTCTGTAATTATTGGCAATATGCTTTTCTTTTGATTTATGTAAGGGTATTACATCTGCTATTTTCAAGGCATCTGGCCATATGGCCTTATCTATACAGTGGTTAAAGATGTGGGTTAGGGGGTCTACTAAGAATTCGACCAGGGTTTTTAATGTCTTGGCATTAATATTATCATTTCCTCCATTTTTGTTTTCCATGTTATTTATGATATTTTCTATTTCATGCTGGTTTGTTGGCTCAAAGAATATACTTTTGCTGTTCATTGAAGGGAGTTTAATTTCCTCATTTACCGGGGGATTTATTTTATCACTTAACTTTTTGCCGATGTTACAAAAATATTTGTTCAAATGCTCAGCAATTTCTTTAGGCTCTGATATTTTCTTGTTGTTTTCTATTACATAGTTGATGTTATTTTTCTTTTTACTATTTTTTCCAAGTTTTTGATTAATCACATTCCACATACTCTTCATATTATTCATGCTTGATTCTATAAGTTTGTCATACAATTCCTTTGCTTTAATTATAATATCCTTAAGGATATTCGTAAATTTCCTATATTCTTCTCTTTTTCTATTATTATTAGGATCTTTTTTCCATAATTTATATAGTTTTTCTTTGGTTTTACATGATATCATAATTGCCTTTGTTACCCAATCTTTCCTTGGTTTCATGTAGTTGGTATTATTTGTTTTTTTGGTAATTTCAGCTTTGCTAAGACATATTTTTATTTTATCAATCAGGTTATTTAAAGCAATATTCGTGTTGTTTATTTGTGACAATTCACTCCAGTTTATAGTGGAGGCAACTGCCTTGAGTTTACTGTGATTTATGCTATTTCTATTATGTACATTTTCAATTGTTCTTATCTTATTTAATGACATAAATAGTGGGAAATGGTCTGTTAGTGGTACTCTGAGTGTGAATGTTTTATAGGCTATTTTATCTAGTTTAATAAAAATATTGTCTATGCAAGTTCCTGAGTTACCTGTTTTATCAGATGGTCTGGTAATATTACAAAAGCCTGGACAATAACCATCTTCCAAGAGTATATGTAAAAATTCTTGATTAATTGTTTCTTGATTTAAAATGTCAAAGTTAAAATCTCCCATGATCAGGTTATTTTTATATATTTTGTTATGCTCTATTAATTTTTTGAGATTTATAATGAATTCAGTCTTTTTTATATTGTGGCATCTATATAATGCAGATAATATTATTTCTTTATCATTTTCTATTGCAATTTTTGTATTAATTATTTTGAGGTTATTTATATCTAAAATTTCCGTAGTTTCATTAATGTATTCACTTATGTAAACTACCAGGCCATCATTTTGATTAATATTACCGTGATTATAGTACATTTTGTACCCTGCTATGTTAAAAGATTCAGGGTGTTCAAGTTTTCTGGTTTCACCACAAACTATAATGCATGGCTTTATAACAAGGTTTTTAATGAATACAAGTAAGTTATTAAAATTTGCATTTAGGCCTCTAATATTTACATTCAAAATTACTTCCTTCTCTAAAGCCATACGTTTGTTTAGTTCACGAATGTTATCGCATTTACAGTCTCTATAAATTATATTGTTTTGTAAATCATCAATTATATTAACACTGCTATCCATTTTGGTTAGTTGAAGTTGCTGTCACCAGGTTTCGTATTGGTGTTGTATTCTCCATATTACGTGATGCTTGCGAAGTTGACGAGTCAGCACTCGTAAGTCTCGCTCTCCTAATCGGTGCCGTCCGTTGATATTGTAGTATTTCTACCTTACCAAAGAATCTCGGGTAGGTAGGTTGCGTCGGGTAATCAGTCATTTCAATGTATTTTGTGATTTTTGATTTTAATATTTCACAAAGCTCACTATCAATTGCACTGTGGTTAATATTATATTTGGTATTGAACTTTTTATTACTATAGTCACAGTTTGCACATTTATTTGTTATACTTGCGCACTTAGAGGTTTCGTGGGCTTCTGCACACTTATTACACGTAGCACTGTTGGTACATTTTTTACTGCTATGCCCGAATCTCGAACATTTATTGCACGGAGTAGTGTTTATTATGTCATAAACTCTACAACTTTGGTGTCCGACAAATAATCTGCTCTTGTTATCTTTAATAAGTTTATAAATATTAGATGTTACCTCAATAATTGCACATTTTCTATTTGTTCTTTCGTTCTTGTATACGTGAAGAACTTTGCATTTGTCTTCAATATTATTAAAATTTCTCTGATTAATGTCTAGTTCGATCTCACTATCATCACTATTATCAATATCAATCTCAATTACCTTTAGTTTAGGTTTGTTAATTTGCTCTTTTTCTATTTTAAAATTGCTTGACAGTTTTTCTCCCAGTGTATTCACAAGTGAATTAATATTTTCCTCATTCATGCAGTTTATAATAACTGTATCATTGTTCTTGCATGCTACACTTTTTGTTTGAATTGTTTTATCTTGAGTTAAATGTTGTAAGACTGTCTTTTCTAAGTCAGTGCTGTCTTTCTTGTCTGTTTTTTTAATAATCAATTTTGGCACTCTTTTGCTTTTTGGTTTTTCCTTAAATGTAACTTCTGCGTAGGTCTTGGAGTTATTGTTTTTGCCCTGTTTTTCCTTGGTAAGTAATTCGTTTAAGATTTTGTTTTTATCTTGTAATTCGAAGTTTAGCTGTTTTAGCAGTTGGTTTTCTATTTTTAGCGATTCAATTTCATTAAACTCTTCGTAGATTGTCTCGTTATGGCCTTGTTGTTTGTTGTTGAGTGTTTCCAGATTTATTTCACTGATTATTTCTTGTTTGATTTGCTCCTTCGTTGTATAATAAATAAATAAATATAATAGAAACTCACTTTTATAACAAATAACGTATATTTTGGGGATTAGAGAATGGGAATGGGAACATGTATTTTAGAAACTGAGCTTGCGTGCTCAACGATAATTGATCCTTCCTCATCCTTAAAAAAAATTCAATCTTGACTATGATTGATAACATTCTACATATAAATTGAATACAGATTATTTTGAATATAAAATAAATTTAACCATGTATTTAATTAATTTACGCTCGGTGAATGAATTTACTCAAGGTACAACATATTCTTAACTAAACAAATGTTATCCAAAATATCACAGTACTTTAATAAAATGACATTGTATAAAATAATTTTGAAAAACGAAAATTTTACTTGTTTTCTGGGAAAAAAAATATCTCGATTACCAATCAAATTTCAATTTTATTAGAGAACAACAATTGAAGTAAAAAAAGTGTCTGGTATAATAATATAATGTAAGAAATTTTACATGTATTATGGAAAAAAAAAAAAAGTTGCGAGCCGGGATCGAACTTGATTCCAAAAGATTAGCGCAAAAGTAGCTGCGCGCCTTAGCCACCGCGGCTATCGTTATAATATGAATGTATTGCAGTAAAGTCGTTCATGTTTATTTGCCACCCTTCGGGCTTTAGTTGTGGCTTAGAATTTGGGTTTTGTAGCTTTCCGCTTTCAATTTCGTTCATTTGACCGAGCGGTGATTATCAGGCCGCTCGGCCATTGTCGGGCCTGTTGGAGAAAGTAAACAGAGCCGGCTAGCGCGTGTAGCGCCGGGTCGCTCGAGCATACACACGTTCAGTGCACGCGCACCGAGCCGCCGCGCCGTCTTCTCCCGCTTCCCCCGCTCCGCTTCGTACACATATTCCAACAGCCAATCAGAACAAATGTGTATAGTTCGAGGATTTGCCGCGAGAGGCAGCAGTGCGCCGTGCTCGCAAACTTGCCTCACTTTTTTCCGGGGCGCTGGCAATCTCTCTATTCATCTCTGGCACTATGCCACGCGACGCGACGCGTCGCAACGCAACGCTACTGTTACTTGTGGAATTTGTTGCTGATTGGCTAATAAGCTTTGTGGTGTACGAGTTAACTATATATAACCGCAGGGTTACGCGGCTTATTAGCCAATCAGCAATAAATTCCACAAGTAACAGTCCCTGTTAAAAAAAATCATATGACAATCACTTGACGAATCACGCCAAAAAGTCAATTGGTTTTCATATGATTGTCATATGATTGTCATATGATTGTTATATAATTGTCATATGATTATCATATGATTCTCATGTGACTCTCATGTCCCCAATTTATTAAATATATGAGGAAATCCACAGAACCTTTAATTGTTTTGATACTTTTTTCTTAAAGTAATTTATTGCTGCTATTAATTGAGCGTGCGAAGCACATAAACGAGACAAGGGGTACAATCTTCAATTTTTACGTAGAAAACCAGTCCGGTAATCCATATTAGTGTGCCACGCATGCTCAAGTCTGGGGATGTAAAAAAGTGGACTTTTTTCGACAGTTTTTTACATCCCCAGACTTGAGCATGCGTGGCACACTAATATGGATTACCGGACTGGTTTTCTACGTAAAAATTGAAGATTTGACACCTTGTCTCTTTTACGTGCTTCGCACGCTCAACTAATAGCAGCAATAAATTACTTAAAGAAAAAAGTATCAAAACAGTTAAAGGTTGCGTGGATTTCCTCATATATTCAAATTATTTTGTATAATTAGTCAATAGAAGATTAGGGAAATAAAATCAATGGAAATGATTTATTTAAATCTGCTCTCTATACAGAATTCAGGAGCGGACGGTATTTATACCAAGGAAAAGAATTTAATGGAAACAAATGCCATAAAAGGCTTAAAGGTTAAAGGAAATATCCAAAACAGATAGGTAAAAGCAGGAATAGGTCAAGTCATCATAAAGCACATCTAACAAAACAAAATTTTTATACACTGAATACCGTGGGGAAGGGTGTTTAAAAAAACAACGGTGTATACGGAAAAAGAAAGAAGGCTCACTGTTTTTGACATGAGCTTTCACGGCTCGAGCCCAGTGGCGGACTCCTGCAGGCAGAAGAAACGCCAGAAAGAAAAAGGACAATGAAGAGGGTAGGTACACATAAAAGTCTTTTTTTTGTTGTTTTTTTAAACAAGTTCCCCATGGTATTTAATGTATAAAAATTTTGTTTTGTTGGATGTGCTTTATGATGATTTGACCTATTCCTGCTTTTACCTGTCTGCTTTGGATATTTCCTTTAACTTTTAAGCCCTTTTATGGCATTTGTTTCCGTTAAATTCTTTACCTTGGTATTTAAGACCGGCCGCTCCTGAATTCTGTATTACAGTAGATTTAAATAAATCATTTCCATTGATCTTATTTTCCTAATCTGCTATTGACTAATTATACAAAATTATTTGAATATATATTTAATAAATTGGGGATATGAGAGTCACATGAAAATCATATGACAATCATATGACAATCATATGACAATTATATGAAAATCAATTGACTTTTTAGCGTGATTCATCAAGTGATTGTCATATGATTTTTTTTAACAGGGGTAGCATTGCGTCGCGTAGCGCTTATGTACACTCTCCTTTATTTACCGTGTTCCGTCTACCGTCTACTGTTTACAGTGTACCGAATCACATAGTCCTATCACAGTATAGCGAATACGTTAGGCTGAGTCCCCATAAGCGCTTTGCGAAGTGCGAGTGCGCATTGCTCCTTGCCCGTTGAAGTACTGGATGGAAACAGCTCGAATACGAAGTTGAACCTGCAATTGAGAGGTAATAAATCCACCCCAGTTATTAAAACAAATAAATCTGTAAACTGGATTTGGAACTGTTAAAAATCCGTCACAGACTGAGGACACCTAAATTCAAATTCGACAAAAAGGAAAAAGACGTGAGTTATCTCAATCTGTCAAATTCTAATGGCTCAATTGAATTCTCAGAAATCATGAATAAGCTTGAGAAGCTTGAAAACGATAATGAGGAATTCAAAAGGAACATGAAGCACGAATTCAAGGAAATGCACTCAATGACGAGTCAATATCTGGCCAATGCTGCTCAATCACACATTGACTTCAAACACTCGATCAACGATGAGTTGAGGTGGCTGGAGGAAAAAGTCTTAGGCTGGGTTGAGCAGAAGTATCAGGAGTAGGAGTTGGATAATGGCAGTTCAGCTGGAGAAACATTAGATAAGACGGTAACAAATAAGAGTATAAATAATTCTTTGGATCAAAATTTTGAATAGGAAAAATTAAGTAGAGATTACATAACTCAAGTCATTCAAGGGGAATTAAATAAGAAATCTATGAACAGCAAAGATAAAATGCAGATTGAAGTAACAAATTAACGTGTAAACTGGGCATCGATTCTTTTATGGATTATTTAACCTCAGATCTGACTATTTGCGACTTATTGTATGTAATTGATCCTTCCATTACACCAGCTCGAGATTTAGATCAAGTAAAATTGGATAAGAATAAAGTCAGAGTTCGCGATATTCTTATAAATAGAATTGATATGTCGTATCATTCTAAAGTTAGCGATATTCGAGATCCACTTGAATTATTAAATAAAATTAAACGCATTAAAGAAAGTGAGACTAATATAACTACTGCCAGCTTGAGAAAACAGTTGCATAGTATTAAGTATAATCCAGATAGAGAAAAGGCTTCAGCCTTCTGGGATAAGTTTGATGATATAGTTCGAAAATACAATAAACTGCCAAATACTCCTAATTTGTCCGAAGTAGAAATCAGAGACGCGTTCTTTGAAGGTGTTGTTACAAATATTCCTCGTGTTAGAGAAACGCAATTCATAAATAAAAATGCAACCGGAAATTTGTTGACGTTAAATCAGCTAAAGGATTTTATTGTTCAGCAGGAAGCAGCTCGACAAGAGTTCAAAGGACCCACAAAATCAAAGGATGATTCAGCTGGAGCTAAAGCGCATTACAAGCCTCATCTGGGAGTACTCTGTACCTTATGTGGTAACAAAGGGCACTACTTCTTGGACTCTCGGGTTCGACGGGGGCTAATTTGCCCTGCGTCGACAGGTAAGGGCTTCTTCTTCGAGGCATTTGGCTAACTAATTGCGCGGTCTTATAAGGGGGACCGCGCCGCTTAGCCATCGCCCGAGGCTGCATATTTCCCTGGTTAATTGGGTAACTAAGTTACCCGCTGGCGCCGTACGCTCCGATGAATGGTCCCTCGATGGTAGCGACCAGGCTACTTGTGAACAGCTCTTGTCCAAACTATCTTTGTGCTCTTCTGCGGTGACGTACCACTTGATCTGTTGCGCATGGACTGGATGTATCGTCCGACCATCCTCACCTTGGATCTCATAGGTGTTTTCGACTAGAATGTTCACAATCGTGTATGGTCCTGCGAACTGCGGGGCTAACTTGGCAGAAATCGCCTCAGCCGCTGTGGATAGTAATTTATTCTCCTTCCATACACGATCGCCTAGACAGAATTCGAGAGGTCGACGATAAGCGTCATAATATCTGGATTCTCTCGCCAGCTCCGCTCACGCATCAGCCGCCGCCGCCCGATCGTACAATTCGCGGAGCTTGTCCATGCGTGACTCCCAGTTGTCTAGAGCCTCTTGATTCCTCTGCTCTTCATCTAGCCTGTCTTCTTTTCGCCTTAGTGTCTTCGTCGGATCAGGCCGACGACCATAGTTGAGCATTGCAGGGCTCTTTTTAGTGAAACTGTGTTCGGAAGTGTTATATGCGAATGCCAGCTCGTTAAGTTTTTCATCCCAGGACCGGTGATTCTCCTCTGCATAAGACATAATCATTGTCTTCACCGTTCGGTTCACACGCTCGACGGAATTGGCTTGTGGGTGATATGGTGGCGTATACGTATGATGTATGCCTTTCCTTTAAGAATGCTTCTATGGGTGCATTCTTAAACTCCGTTCCATTATCGGAGAGGAACACCTTGGGGACTCCGAAACGTAGACATACTCGTTCGTTGAGTCCTTTTATCACGGATTTGCCGTCCGCCCTTTTGATCGGAATCACTTCGATCCAGTACACGAACAGACCCTGGAATATGAGAATATTTTCATGGCCGTGTGTTATTTCGGGAGTGGCCCCATAACATCATCGGGCACTTACCTACCAAGGCCGCTCTGTGATGCGGCGTCCCATGAATCCTGCTGGAGCGCGCTGTTCAACTTTGCACTGCTGGCAAATTTGGCACTGGCTTACGTATCTGGCAACGTCTTGGGACATATGTGGCCAATAATACTTCCGCTTTACCCTTTCGAAGGTTTTCTCGTGGCCCAAGTGCCCAGCAGTTGGAAGGTCATGGCATTCTCTCAGTACTTCGCGACGCTTTGCTTGAGCGAGTACTAGTTTCCATGCATCTTTCTCGTCCGATTGAAATAGCATTGCCGCAAGACCATCTGCTAACGCGTCAGTGTGCAATTCGGTCCTTTCCGCATTACGATTATATATAGCTAATATCGGTTTTGAAGCTAATTTCTCTTTAACGGATCGAAACGCTATTTCTTGACGTTCTCCCCAAACAAACATTTTGTCTTTCTTAAACGACTCTATGATAGGGCCCACCTCCCGCGCGAAACCGGGAATGAAATGGCGGAAGAAACTCGCCATTCCATGGAACCTACGAGCTTCGTGTATGTTACGCGGAGTAGGAAAATCCAGTATCGCACGAACCTTACGCTTACCCGAACCTATTCCATCCTTACTTAACTCTAATCCGACAAAATTTACCTTGTCCGCTCCGAAAACGCTCTTTTTCAGATTCAGTGTCAACTGAGCGTCCATCAATATTTGCAATACCTTTTCGAGCTTCTGAAAAAGTTCTTCCCACGATCGAGCATGTAAAAGTATATTGTCGAAAAACGTTATGGGCAAATCGTTACCGTATCGATCAAACACTTTCTTCATAAGTTTGGCAAAATAGAACGGAGCGTTCACTAATCCGAACATTGCGCGCTCAAATTGGCCAGTCTCGTCTGGCGTAATAAATGCGGTTTTACGCTTCGCGTCCTCTGTAAGGGGAATTTGTAGGTACCCCTGCGCCACATCCAATGTTGCAAAAGTCGTCGCACCCGAAATAGCCTCTAGCAGTCATCGATATTCGGCAGTGGAAAATTTATTCGCATTGTATTTTTGTTTAATCTACGATAATCAACCATGAGTCTAGACGTACCGTCTCCTTTTAACACTAAGAGACACGGACTTGCGTACTTGGAATCAGTTTCAGTTACCAAACCGGCCTCTTTCCAATCACGATTTTTTTCATTATTTGCCTTTGCTCGGCGCTCGCCTTATAAGGTTTAGAACAAACTGGTTCACTTCCAGGCTTCTCTTGTATGTCCACCGTGATTAAATGCGTGGAACCTAATTCTAGATCGTTCATAGCCGAACAAACGCGGTATTTATTCAGAAGTTTTAGAAGTGAATCCTTTTGTTCCTCACCTATCTGCGGTCCCACATAGACCTCGTTTTGTTCTATAGGCACCATGTGCGATTGTAATTTAGGTGGGGTTTCCTGTAATACTACTTCGCTTTTCAAAACCTCACCTTTTTGAAGTATAACATCATTTTCAGAGGAATTCAATATCGGCAGTTTAAGTTCATCGTTATCTATCTTCACGCGAACAAACCGAACTGCAGCTCGAGATATGCCCATTTGCTCTAAGATTTCCGGTTTAGTTATAATTCCACTATTTTTTTCTGCTATTTGATTTATTGCAAATTCAAAATTATCACGCGGTCTAAACTCTAACTTATCATCTATTCGAAAATATATTACATTCGGGTTCTCTGTAAAATTCCTACCTACTATTACGTCGCATGGTAAAACATCATCAGGTACCACTCTTAATCTAACCTTATCAACTATACACGAATCTACTTCAACCTTCTCATTAATAATGCAGCTCGACCTTACCTCGTTATTCGATTTACCAAACCCTATTAGTGTACTCGGTGCACGGATGTATTCAAACCCATTATCAAAAACAAGCGATGCTTTTATTAGTCAATCAGAACTTCTCGCATCAACGAATGCATTGAGATTACTTACACCGCTGATTTTAATCTGTATATGATATTTTAATCCACCATTTACCTGATCGGATTCAAAATAACGCACGGTTGTATCAGTAGTCGACTTCGGCTTTTTACAGTCTTTAGAAATATGCCCGATTTCGTGACAGTTATAACATTTTATTTCCCGCTTAACGGTACAATTACACACAATGTGTCTCTTCCGATGACACCGATAACATTCTCGATCCACAGATGTAACAGCGCCGCCATTGCGTTGACCTCCATTGCTCTGCCCTGTAGACCACTGCTCTGCTCGTTGAGACGTCGCCTTCTCGTCTGACGTCGGTTTACGTCTGTCATCCGTTGTTGACCTTACTGCATTTTGCTTCTGCCCAAAGGTCTGTTTTCGAGCACTCTCCAAGGTTTCCTGCTCCTCAATCGTCCTTAAAACCTCGTCGAGGTCGAAATGTGACTGGTTGGTGATAGCAGCGCTTGTGCTGCGTGAGAGAAGTCCTACTGCTACTTGCGTCTTGGTCTCGGACAGAGAAAGTTTAAGTGCCTTACATAAGCGCACTTTATCGAAGAAATACTGAGCGGTCTTGTCGTCAGGTCGTTGGTATCGTCCCTGCATTTCCTTCCATTTTTCCGTCATGGACTTCTCCAAAAGAAACGTGTTCGAGAATGCCTTCCTGAAAATTTGCCAGTTTACTATCGTGTCAAGATTACCAATATACCAACTTTTTGCAGCTTTTTTCAAATGACTCCTTGCGGTTTCAAAAGCAACCGGTTCAGTCCATCTATGTAGTGTGGCTGTCGACTCTAATTGCTGAAGCCAAATTTTCGCATTTGCCGCTCCGGAAAGGCCATCAAAGTCAGCAATATTATACGACAAGTCGGGTAGTATATTGAAAAGCTGGTTACCTTGACCTTGAGATACCATTTCCATTAATGCGGCATTGTGCTGCATGAGTTGTGTTATTGTCGCAATTAGTTGGGGCATCTCTATAGTTTGCGTCGACGGTTGTTGTGCAGACGGTGGCTGCTGCCGGTTCGCTGAGCCGTCGGCAGGGAATTCCAAATTCGGTCCGTTGCCAAGATTAGCCCGCTGTTGGTTTACTTGCTCCTGTTGCCATTGCAAGGTCTCCTCGTTATTCACTTCGCCTCCACATCTCCAACAATGCGGCGGCCGCTGTCTGGTCGTTGTTTTGCATCGTTGATTGTTTTTTTTTTGTTCTCGGAAACCGATACTTTCGAAAGCGGCGCAACGGTTCTCGAGCGAAAATTTGTATCTTACCCGTGTCGCAAATTCTCACTCCTGCCGATTTATGACGAGACGTTACTCGTCTCTGGCTATAGCTTATACCCGCATGGTATAGTCACACTATCTATTGACCGTCACCAACTTACACGTGGACGTGTTTTTTTTTTCTTCACGGCGGTTGGACTAGCTCGACTCATCCGTCATTTTGAAGTCCTTCTAACAAAATTCAAAAATCAATTCTTATTGTCCCGATGCTCGCATCTACACAGTTCCTTTTCAATCCTTTCTTAGCACGTTTTTCAGGTAGAATCCCACTTTTGAAGTGTTATAAGCCAAATTACGCTCACTCTCGAACTTTACTTGCTTAGCCGAGGAAATCCTTTAGTTAGTAAGGGTGGTAGGAATAACAACTCCAAGTCTAGGAGAATGATATAATAGTGGTTTATTAAGGATGCTCTTCGTCCCTCGACTACACTGCAGCTCGTCTTACTTATCAATCGACAAACACACTCTGTCTCTCGACACCCACGTTTCCGGACACCCTCGGTACGCTCGCCCACACAGACACCCACTCACGATGAGAGACGAATCCTTGCTCTCTCCGGCAACGTCCTGCCCCTATCGTGCCTGTACGCTCTCTGCGCGATATACTACGGTTGCTATACGCTCTCTCTCTCTCTCTCTCTCTCTCTCTCTCTCTCTCTCTCTCTCTCTCTCTCTCTCTCTCTCTCTCTCTCTCTCTCTCTCTCTCTCTCTCTCTCTCTCTCTCTCTCTCTCTCTCTCTCTCTCTCCCTCTCCCTCTCTCTCCCTCTCTCTCTCTCTCTCTCTCTCTCTCTCTCTCTCTCTCTCTCTCGCGTCTCATACACTCAAAGCTCGCTCGCTATCGCCCTCTATAGAGCCCTCTATAGAGCCCTCTATATCACGATATAGAACACTTCTTATTCACATTTTGCCTATAACAATATAAAAAACATTTTTACAAAATTTTCATAGTTCGGGCTTTAACACTGAACCTAATGAGGGACCAACAAACCGCCGAGCAGCCATGAGTCGTGGGCTTGGAGACGCTCCCCTATATCCTCTCGGATCCGCCAAATCAGTTACAGAAGCCGCGCGGGGACGGTTCGCGTCGCCTAGCGGCAGATCAGAAACTAGACTCTGGTCGGCCATCGCGCGCGAGGCGGGAGATTCAAATTGATACAAATTTCAATGTTGCGGATATTTGCAACCAAACGAAATGAATATCACTTAGGAAATATATTACGAAATAAAATAAAATGGTGTGGACTTGGGGCCTTATGGCGCTTTTCTGTAATTTCAATTTATGTATCAAAATTTTTACATAAATTTAAAAAAAAAACAAAACAAAAACAATTTTTCCTTCAAAACCATAGCGGATATAATTTTTGTTTTAATTTTAATGTAATATTTTTGTAATTTTAACATCTTTCTTAATGTGCTTCAGAAAGTTAATAAACAATAATTGTGCTCCCAAAAATTTACAATAATAACAATAACAAAACAAATATATAATTAATATTACTTATTGACGTCTTTTTAACTAAATTACTTAAAGTAAATACTGCAAATATTTTTTTTCTTTTGTTTTTACATCTTTTTTATACACTATATCGACGGCTGAGCGGAAGCAGGTTGTATCTCGGCGCGCGGACGAAGAACGTCGTATCTCACAGCGCGGATGAAGAACGACGAATCACACGCGGAAGACAAACGTCGTATCTCGCCGTATACTGGCCATGTACTGGCCGCAAGAGCGCCGAGGTACGACGTCCTTCGTCCACGCGGTGAGATACGACGTTCTTCATCCGCGTGGTGAGATACGATGTTCTTCGTCCACGAGGTGAGATACGACGTTCTTCATCGGCTCGCTGAGATACGATGTTCTTCGTCCGTGCGGTGAGATACAACGTTCTTCGGCCGCCTGCTGAGATACGACGTTCTTCATCCGCGCGGTGAGATACAACTTTGTTCCGCTCAGCTGTCGATAGGGGAGAAGCGGCATGATTGGCGCACCTAACCCTTGTCCTTGATTATTTAACGGGGTTCCATAGTCCTACCATTACCGACCGAGCAATTCACACAGTTTCAAGCTGATTAAAAATAAAATACGTCGAATCACAAAAAATCAAGAGAACACTTCGCTGCCGTTTTGAACGTTCTATCATCCAGTAAAAGTTTGGAGTCGAAATATCAAGTTGTTTTTGCAAAAACTTTGAACGAAACCGAATTTTGACGTTCCAATGACGGTGCTACAACGTTTTGTGCTATCTAAGCACTCTCCCGTATAAATGAACTCAGGACTTGTTGAAATATTTCTTAATTTTTAAATCAAGGATCATAAGTATTTCAGCATTGCTGTCAACTTTAATCAGAACCAACAAATTTTCCATCTGATTGTGAGTTAGGTAGCACCTTTTTCAAGCGGCTTCTGAGTTAGAACCATTTTATTCGAAAGCGACCATTTAAAAAATTTTAATAAGTCAGCTAAATCAAAAATAATTCTATTCTCTAATTTCTTCTTCTTTATAGTAAACTGGCATGAGTGAAAATACGGCCATCATCAACGTAATGTCTGATTTCTATTTCCCACGCACACAAGCGCTATCTTCCAAGTAGAAATTGACTCCGGCATGTCTGACCAGATATGTTGGCCTTGAAAAGGCACGTCTATTCCGGGCCTGCGCAGGCTTCCACTTTTGCTGATTTAGCAACATGAGTTCCTGTACATAAAAATACGTATAGAATAACTAATAAGCAATTTGCAGCAGCAGTTAACTCTTAAATAAGACATTCCGACACAGGTGTGGAAAGTGATTATTTAGCTCATGTGACGTTTTTCGCACGAACGAAACGAGAGAGAAAAGCAGGTCGTTGGAAGGGGTACTTAAGCGAAACTATTGAAGCGTTCATCATGGTGGTGGGAAACAGTAGTAGCTTTGGAGGCTATTGCGTGTATTACTATATATATTGAAAATAGATTTTTCGAAACTTGTTGTCATGAAATAATGTTATATTTATATAGCTATATATAACACATATTATACAAATGACATAATGAATTGTATTTGTGTTTACGCAGTTATATCGTTTATTTAGTAACTTCCCGTGTTGGAGACATAGTAAAAGTACCGCTGCTTCTAGAAGTACCCGTGTCTCAGAGATGGCACCTACATCGCAGACGGCAAAACCGATTCAAAATGAATTCTTTATGAATACGTGAAATTTTGTTGAATTCATAAAGAATGTAGAAAAATGATCATATAGAATTCATTATCTATTCATTTCTTGATCATTATATGTCAGCTGAAATGAACTACATATGAATTCAAAATATGTTTGATAGAGTCGTCGTGTATTTCACAAACTCTTCATGATTTACTTATGAATTAACAAAGAATATTATCGGAATATACATTAAAATAAAAGGTATATAAATATAATTCATAAAGATGCATGAATTAGGAATCCATTTGGAATTCATTTTTAAATTCAGTTTGGATTCATTTTAAATTCATTACGAATTCATATTAAAGTTAGTTTTTAATTAAGTTTTATTTCATTTTGCAATAGCTTTCTAAACCTTAAATGAATAGTTATGTATATTCCAACAGCAGATTTTAAGAGTTCATTAAGGATACAAATTGAATTCATTTTGTATGTACTTTTCAATACCGTTTGAATTAATTATGAATTCATTTCAATTTAAAATTAAAAATTCGTTACAATTTTATAAAATATTACAAATGTTACAAATGGATTTTTAAAAATTCATCGTACAAACTGTCATAGCACTAAACTTATTAATCAGCTGATTTTAACAAATTTCTTAGAATCTCTATCTTAAAAACGAAATAAGCGGAAAGTGAAGCCAAAATAAAATGTTTGTTATTATTGTTATGTCCTATGAAAGTAAACATCAGATTGGTTAACTTTTAAACTTTAGAATCGAGCTAATTGTTTTGTGGCCGTATCATATATTGTTTTGCTTTACTGTTGTTTAATCGTTTCATTTAAAAAAAAGTGATTAAAGGCAAGAACATATTACAAGATAACAGCATTTTTAAGTAATTAAACTTTGAATTTAAATAATATTAGATAAAGAGATGAAATTTCCTAATATTAAGATTTAATAATATTAAATATTATTGCCCAATTTATACTATGTAAATCAAAATATAAGAAGTTGATGCTTTTCAATTGTCAAACAAATATTTATCGTCCTAAAGTTAAATTTTCGATTCCTGTAAAAAAAAAGAAAAAAATATAAAGTACGCGTGATTTTGCTAGTATCTTATATTTTAAATTTCACAATCTCTTTAATATAATAAATAAATAAGAATTTGGGTTGGATCTATAAAAATATGTATTTGTTATTAAAAAATGGTTTATTTTATAATACAAAAACTAATATTAATTTGTAGCGTGTCTTTTTATCCTATCGCTGGCATGTTGCAGCCATACCATGGCTTGATGTTCGCAATCTTTCAATTCAAACTTGTATTTTTTGCTGATCGTTTCTGAAATATATAAAAACGTTTTTTAAAAGTGGTACATTTACTAGGAGAGAGAAATGGTAATTATTAGATACAAACCTAATAAAGTTTTACATACAAGTTTGTCCTTGATTTTATCAGTATTTTTGAGTCCTGACCAAGAATACTGTGCAGCCAAGTCATTGGTCATAATATGGTAAAAAGCATTGTTGACTACTTTTGTTACCGTTTTGCCGCCAAGATTCTTAATTTCATCTTTCTACAAATAAAATAAAACTTGCATTAAAATTTAAAAGATAAATGATTCGTTTTACTTAAATTTTAGCGCTTTAGCGCCCATTACGACGTATACATCCAAGCAATTTCAGACTACCAGAAATTCGTTATAATCAAATAATATGAATTTAAAACTATGACGGAAAATTATTCTCCGTCATTTTCCTCTCTCCCCGCATTAATCATGTACTAATTCCTCACAGTTGTTATAGGTGCAGACGATGCGGAAGGACGCCTGACCGAGAGAGATAGATAGATAGAGAGAATTTTATTTGCCTTCGCGGCAAAACATTAAATACAAAATTTATGCAGAGCATAATTTACAATAATACAATCTGAATAGTACAAAAAAAGAATACGATAAAAAAATAATAAAAAAGAATCATATTGTGCACGAATGAACGTGTACGAGTTATTTATATTGTTAGAGTTTGTCACCGAGAAGAAATGAATAAGTGTGACTCTTGGAGTCTCTGCTCCAACCCACTCGAAAGTAAAATTGGAAGCAGAAGGAATAAGAACGCTACGCGCGTTCGAGTAAAATAGGCAAGCAATACGCAAGGTATATGCAATAGGCAAACTGATAATACGAGAGCCTCGCGTAATATCAGCAAAGCAAAAGAAATAGCAATTGGGCAATAAGTAAAGCAAGGGGTAAATATATAAGTAAGGCAAATAATGTGCCTTAGTCGCAACTAAGACACGTGTAGGCAAATGTACGCAACAAGTATAGGCAAAAGTATAGGGGAAAAGTAACAAGGCATGTGCATAAAGCACCTGAATAGTGGCTGCCGCAGACCTCTATATGTATACTCATTGAAGTATTTTTCATTGAAGGTTGCTCGTCGGTGCTTGCCATCTGGCGGACACTTCGGGTACTTCAATCTCGAACACATATGATAAAATAAAAATAAAATACATAAAAATCATTAAAAATCACGAGGACCCTTCATTAAAACAAAATAAATAAAAATAGAGAAAATATCACAGCTGGTACTATACGCTAAAAGGAAAATATTACAGTTATAATAATACATTAACCATTTCATAAAATATCACAGTAAGGTATCACAGCCGCTTAGTCAAAAAATCACAGATCAAAGTTAATCCGCAGTCTAACACTAAACTAGATAAAGGTCCCCGCACTGGCAGCTCTAAGCATCCTTATAGAGAGGCTAGGCGTCGAGATCAAGCAGGTGTTGGCGCACAGCCCTCTTGAGTGATGAAAGTGATGGAAGGTAGCGCAGGGAGGGGGGGAGGGAGTTCCAAAAGCGGGCACCCTGAGCCAGAAACGCTCTATCACCCGTCTTATACTTCAAGGCAGGGAAAGCAAGCTCCGGCTGCCATCCCGTCCTTGTTGGCCTAGGCTTGTGCACCGTAAAAAAGGCAGCCAAGTAACTGGGCTCACGCATCCGAATTATTTTATATAGTAGAAGGGCTGCGAAGTAGAATCTGCGTGAGTCCATACGGAGCCAGCCCAGACGTCTCAAGTAGGGGGTGATATGCTCATCCCTCCTAGCCCCAGTAACGTACCTCACACATGAATTGCTCAATCTTTGCACTCTCGCTCGCTGTTCGTCAGACGCGTCCAAGTAGACCACCGTACAGTAGTCAAGGTGGGGTTGAACTAGGGACTCGACTAATCTTTGCGGAGAATCTCGGTGGTACACGCCCTAATAAACCGCAAACTGTATAGGGCTTTATTGACTTTCTTTGTGAGTTGGTCAATGTGCGGTTTCCATGTTAATTTACTATCCAGTGTAACACCGAGACTCGCAACTTCGCTACTGAACGGGATGCGTTCTCCAGGCCGCACACCAATACCTGGCAGATCTAATGAGTTTATATGATTAACTCCTACCCTGGAGCCGAATACAATGGCTTTGGTCTTACCAGCATTGAGGTGCAGGCCCGAGTTCGCCGCCCATTCAGCCACCATTTGCGCCGCATGGGACAGCCGATCAATACCCTCCAGAATTTCGTCTTTTGTCGTGTGTAAGTAGATTTGAAGGTCATCTGCGTAAAATATATGTCTGATAGTATTACCGTCAAGTACGTCACGTAAGTCGTTAACGTAGAGACAAAAAGCAGTGGACCCAGGACAGATCCCTGTGGAACTCCCAGATTGGTTTCTAACCAGTCAGAGTTACCTTTGCTATTTGAGGTGACCATCTGGGTACGTCCTTTCAGATATGATTGAATCCACAGGAGAGCTGCCCTGGAGAACCCCAGCCGACAGAGCTTACGCAGAAGCGCTGTTGGTGAGATGGTGTCGAAGGCTTTGCTGAAGTCGAACAGTAGCAGTAACGTCAGTTGTCTGTTGTCGATGCCTATACGTATATTGTCGGTTAGCTTGAGAAGTGCCGTCTGCGTGCTGTGGTGCTTGCGAAATCCGGCCTGGAGGGGGTCAAGTAAGTTATTGCTATTAAGATACTCCGTGATTTGGTTGTGGGCAATTTTTTCAAGCACCTTAGAAAGAAAGCAGAGAAGCGCTATAGGACGAAAGTCCGAGACTATAGACGGCGATGCAATTTTCTTGAGCGCAATTACCTGTGCTTGCTTCCAGGAGCCTGGAAAAATTCCCTGAGCGAAGGAGGAGTTGAAAATTCTAACCAAGTAGTCTCCCTGTCATTGGACAGGGAGAGCCTTCACGACCACCTCCCGAGGAATTCCGTCCACCCCTTTTGCCTGTGAGTGTTGGAATATGTGAATGTTTCAACATGCGGCGCGCTGTACGCGAGGATAGGTTCAATGGTATGCGCGTCTGCCAAGCGACGGCGGACGTAACACACATATGAGTGTCTCCCCACTCCAGGATGTCTGTATGAAAGTTGCGTGAGACGCGAGAGCAGTGTAGCGCACTTAGAATGTTTCTTACCTTCTTGCTATTCCAACTGCGATGTAAGTCGGACGTGCCGACTGGCTTTCTTGCCACCTAAATAAAGTCTCTATATTTATCTCTCTCTATTAAACAATGGACTATTAATTTACCACAAACCTCAACACTATTAATTATCCAAACCTCAACATGGTAGCAGGTCAGTGGTTGTAAGTAAAAGAAAAAAGCCTCTGACTCAATACAAGCCTCGGCCAGTATTGGGGCAGCCTTGCCGAAGATAGAGGAAAGCACGTGGAAGTTTAACTGTGAAAAATATTGAAGGAAAAGTGCAAAAGTAAGTAAAATACAAGTGTGAATAAATAATAGAATATGTCTATAAGTGATAGAAGAAAGATTTTTGAAAAATTTATGAATAATCCAAGCCGATGCGAGCAGATTAGATTTCTTGTGTGAAGCACGCTGCACGGTGCAAGAATAGAGCACGTGGAAATTTGAGGTTATACATGTGGTAAATGGACACTAAAGGAAAAGTAAAAACCAAAGAAGAAGTAATACTATATGACGTTGAAGATGAAAGCGGAGAAATAATTGAGGCAAAGAATGCTGAAAAACGTTTTGTGAAAATAGTGCAGAAAGTAATTACGCTAAATAAAGTAATAAAAGTGTACGAAGATATTAAATTAAAAAAGGTCGAGATGGCTAAGCAAGCAAAAATTAAAGATATAGTAATTCCCATTTTTGATGGTGCAAATTATACAAGTTGGAAATTTCGCTTAATGACTCTATTAGAATATAAAGAGTGCAAAGAGCAAGCCGAAAGAGAACGGGCTGAGACAGATAAAGCAGATGAATGGAAGAAAAAGGATTTAAAGGCAAGAAATATATTAATTTGCACTATTTCAGATAAGCAATTAGAATATATTTGTGAGTGCAAATCAGCTTATGAAATGATTACAAATTTGGATAAATTATATGTGACGAAATCCACGTCATTACAAATAATATGCCGAGGAAAAATTGAAGATATTAAATTAAAGAATTATGAAAATGTTGAAGAATTCTTCGTAGAATTTGAGAAAGCGGTGAACGAATTTAAAGCAGCCTTTATCAACGTCATTCCAGAAAGAGAAAGGACAGTAGATTACGTAAAATCAAAAGTCAAAGAAAAGAATTTAGTTAAAATTAATTCAGAAAAGAAGAGTAATGCAAGCACGTTCTCAACAAAGACAAACGGACAGTGCTTTACTTGCGGCAAAGTCGGACATTATCAAAAGGATTGTTGGAAAGGCCAATAAGGCGGCAGAGGCAGAGGTGCCCAATCATCGAAAGGACAACGTGGAAACCAACGATGCTACAATCGAGGCAGAGGACGCGGACGCAGTTTAAATCAAAACAAGTCAACGGACGAGCAGCAGAGTTCATCATCCAAGACGTGGTCAACACAAGTATGCGGCCCAGAAGTAAAGGACATAACAGGTTATAGCGTAAATACAGAATGCGAAGGTAACGAAATAAATTGGTTATTGGACAGTGGTTCTACAGACCATATTATTAAAAGCGATAAATATTTTGAGAAGTATGTAGTTTTAAAAGATCCGGTAAATGTAAAATTACCAGACGGTAAAATGTTAAAAGCGACGAAAGTCGGTAATATAAAAATCAAAGTTAGAAATTATTATAATGAAAAACAAATTGATTTGAGTAATGTATATTATGTAGAAGGAATTGAGCAAAATTTGTTAAGCTTTTCCAGAATAGCTAAAAATGCTACAATAACTGCACGAGACAGTAATGCCAAAATTTACAATAAATCGGGAGAATTAGTAGCTATTGCCAATAAAATTGATAATTTGTATTCTTTGAAAAGTTATGCATTAACGAATAAAAACAAAGATAAATATGTAAATTCAGTAAGATTATCAGATAAAGAAAAATGGCATAGAGCACTTGGCCATGTAAATTTTAATTATTTGAATAAAATAGTAAATAATAAATTAGTTGAAGGTTTACCAGATAAACTGGAAAAAATAGATATGAAATGTGCAAATTGCATACAAAGTAAAATGGCAAATATACCGTTTGAAAATAATCGAACAAAAACGAAAGAAATCCTAGAATTAATACACACTGATTTAAATGGTCCACATAGTACTACTGGCTATGGTGGAGAAAAATATTTTCTTACATTTATTGATGATTATAGCAAATGTACCAGAATCTTTTGCATTAAGAATAAGTCAGAAACTGCAAGTTGTTTTATTGAATTCGTAAATTTAGTAGAAAATAAATTTAATAAGAGAATTAAAAGGGTGCAATGTGATAACGGCAGAGAATATCTAAATCGCGAAATTCTCGATTTTATAAAATCAAAAGGAATAGAATTATTGACATGTCCACCCTACGTCCACGAATTAAATGGAGTAGCGGAGAGATATAATAGATCAGCAATGGATATAAGTAGATGCTTAATGAGGGAAGCAAAAATTCATAGAAGATATTGGCCGGAAATAATGAAAACGGTAGTTTACTTAAAAAATCGAACAATTGCAAATACGTCAGAGAATAAAACTCCTTATGAAATATTTTTTGGGATAAAGCCAAATGTTAAAAATTTAAAAATTTACGGAAGTAGAGCTTCGTAAGAGTTCCGGAAGCTCTAAGGAAAAGTAAGTGGGATAATAAGGCACAACTAGGTGTATTAGTAGGATACGTTGAAAACGGTTATAAAGTCTTAGTTAATAATAAAGTAATTACTGCAAGGCATGTTGATGTAATAGAAGAAAGCATAAAGTTAATCTGTTTAGAAAGCGAAAATAGTGATTCTGAAATTAACGTAGAATTAAATGAAACGAACAACAGCGGTTCTGAATATCCTTCTCACTCTACTACGACCTTCGGGGAAAGTAGAGGAGAGCAAATTGAATTAATCGATGCGAATAACGTAAACGATAACGAATCTGATAACGAAGACAACAAAAACAGAGATAGACTAACAATACCGCGAAAATCTCAAAGAAAGAAAAGTCCAGTAAATAGATACGGAAATCCAGTTACTCATTTTATTTATGTAAATTATATTGATGCAAATGTACCAAATACATTCGAGGAGGCGATAAACTCCAGCGAATATAAACAATGGCAACTAGCAATGGATTCCGAAATAAACAGTTTAAAGAAAAATCACACATGGCAAATTGTTGAAAGGCCAAAAGATAAAAAAGTCATTGACGTTAAATGGGTTTATAAAAAGAAAAATAACGATACTTATAAAGCGAGATTAGTTGTAAGAGGATTCCAACAAAAAGAATATGTTGAAAATGTTTATTCACCTGTAGGTAAAATGCAAACGTTGAAAATTTTATTGTCTTACAGTTGTAAAAATAATTTGTTTATAGAACAAATGGATGTTGAAACGGCATTTTTAAATGGCAATGTAAAATCAGAAGTATACATTAATGAACCAAAAGGTTACGAAACTGGAGACAATAAAGTTTGCAAATTGCAAAAGGCTCTGTATGGTCTCAGAGAAAGTCCTAGAGCATGGTGTGATTGTTTCAGCAAATATATCAAAAAATTAAATTTTATAAGAAGCAACTATGATTACTGTCTATATGTAAATAATACAAGCAAAGATTCAATATATATACTAGTCTTTGTAGATGATCTCTTGATTTGTTGCAAAGACAAAAATAAAATAAACAAAGTAAAAGCAAGTTTAATGGAAAGATTTATAATGAAAGATTTGGGCAAAATTAACCAATATATTGGCATCGATATTGAATATAGTGAAGACAGAGGTAAAATGACTTTAAGTCAAACGAAATATATCGAATCTTTGGCTATAAAATACAACCTTGAAAATGCAAAATTATACGATACTCCAATGGAGAGTAATCTAAAATTAGAACAAGCAAATGAAACAGATGAAAGAATAAAATACAGAAATTTAATCGGCGAATTATTATATATCAGTACAGGCACAAGGCCAGATATAACATATAGCGTTAATTATTTAAGTCGTTACCAAAGTTGTTATGACCAAAGACACTTTAAATATGCACTGAGAATTTTGAAATACTTATTTAAGACTAAAGATTTAAAGCTAACGTACTACGATAATGTTAACAGCGAAGTATTAGATTGTATGGTAGATTCTGACTATGCAGGAGATAATGTAGATAGAAAATCTACAACAGGTTTTGTAATTAGATTATATGGAAACTTAATTTTTTGGAAAACGCATAAACAAAGTACAGTAACGAAATGTTCTACTTTTGCAGAATATACTGCTATGTCCGAAGCAGTGACAGAAATCTTGTTCATTAAAAATTTATTATGCGAATCATTTAACGTAAAATTTGATAAACCAATTAAAATCTATGAAGATAACTCAGGCGCAATTGCAATCGCAAAATTTGGTAACTTTACAAAAAACTCAAAGCACATTGAAGTGCAGTATCACTACGTTAATGAAAACTACGAAAATGGAATAATTGACATTGTAAAAATAGACTCAGAATTTAATCTAGCAGATATATTAACAAAGAGTTTAGAAAAGACGAAGTTTTTGAAAAATAGAAAAGCGTTGGGAGTGATTTGAAATAAAAGAAATCTATTAACGCTATGATACTTTAAAATTACTGTATGACTGAATGAAAGAATGAACATTTAATTATAATGTTGAAAATTCAAGGAGGCGTGTTGGAATATGTCAATGTTTCAACATGCGGCGCGCTGTACGCGAGGATAGGTTCAATGGTATGCGCGTCTGCCAAGCGACGGCGGACGTAACACACATATGAGTGTCTCCCCACTCCAGGATGTCTGTATGAGAGTTGCGTGAGACGCGAGAGCAGTGTAGCGCACTTAGAATATTTCTTACCTTCTTGCTATTCCAACTGCGATGTAAGTCGGACGTGCCGACTGGCTTTCTTGCCACCTAAATAAAGTCTCTATATTTATCTCTCTCTATTAAACAATGGACTATTAATTTACCACAAACCTCAACACTATTAATTATCCAAACCTCAACAGTGAGGAGAAGTGAGAAATTGCAAGAACTACATCACTCAGTGTAACCTGTTTAAAGGAAAAGCCCTCCTCACTTGTTAGTAAAATAGTGTCCATAGCTTCTTCTATGTTTTCAAGGAGGGACACGGAGATTCCAGCGAAGTGAGCGTTTAACTCTCCCGGCGTGAAGCCGCAAAGGTCCTCCTCTTTTCGCTTTGGAATAAGGCCGAGTTTACGCATTTCCTTCCATATATCCTTGTTAGCATCAAGAGCGTCTGAGAGATGTTTGTGAAGGAAGGAGTTACGCTCTTGAGCAAAGCGTGAGTCGACTTCATTGCTGAGCCGAAGAAACTCATCGAACACCGCCGCTCGCGCAGTGCGTTTGTAACGCCTATGGGCCGCATTACGTTTGTTGATTAGTTCCCTCAGCTCAGGACCAATCCAAGGAGCATTATTTCGACTGGGTTTCACAGTTTTTAAAGGCGCTAAATCGTTTATGACAGAGTTAAGGTTTGCGTTTAAAGAATCTAGTGCTCCCTACAAATCGGATTCAATCGAATTCATGCCTACCCAATCGCAGCGCGCAAGCAGTTCATTGAGAGATGTAGGGCATACGTTTTTATAATCTCTGTAGGAGAAAGACTTCCCTACTCGCGCTGGCACAAAATAGTTGATGGTAACATCAATGATAGCATGCTTACCGAAACTGGGCAGGTGTTCATTCGCATAGTCAAGCACCTCGTCGTTTTCTTCCGTGAGGATTAAGTCAATCCATTTGTGAGACGTGGGCGTGTGATGTGTTGGGCCATGCTGCACAATATGTAATGATAACTCTGTGGCAAGGTTTCTGATGGAATATGCATCAGCATCGGACGCCGATGACAAGTCACCATTCAGATCCCCCATGATAAACTTGTGACTATACTTACTACTCAGGTCGCGCCAAACATCGAAAAGGTCGGTGTCCTTTTGCATGGCAATGTGTGGAGGTCTATAAATGACACCGACCAAAATGGAAGGAGAGGAACCCTGCTGCACACGACAGAATAAGTACTCAGGGATTGAGGGTTTTCCCAGTCCCTGAGTCATAGATGACGCCAGTTTCGTGATGGTGAAGTCGTTTCGTGCATACAGAGCAACTCCGCCACCATTTATATTACGATCCTGCCTAAGCACTGAGTAGCCATCAATCTGAATGAGGCTGTCATCAACGTCAGGTCCAAGCCAAGATTCAGCTATGCCAAAGAGGTGGTAGGAGGGATCTTCAACCAGGTACAGACGGAGCTTATTTATACGAGGTCTGATTGAGTTAATATTAAGAAACCCGGCCTTGAGAGGACATCCACCCCCCGTCCCCTTGCAAGTAGTCGATTCCAGTCATGATGTAGGCGCCGACCCGACAGCCTGTTCTGCTCCCTGCCTCGCAACAACTATGTCGTTGTTAGTGGCTGCAGCGTTTGACGGGTTGCTTTTGGGCAGATGTTTTTTTTAGCAGACTGGCACGTCGTTTGAATGACTTGTAGGTCGGATGCTGTGGCGAATATATGCGCAAGCTCGCCTCCCTTATGCCTAGCCAGGAATCTACCACTCGAGTGCCACACATATTTAAAGCCCAGCCCCTGGGCGATGGACCTCAGGCTCTTAAATTCCTAGAACTTATCATGGGGCAACATCTCATTTATGAATATTTTATGGTGTGGCACAGAAGCAGCTAAAACCGGGCCAAGCATTTCGGGATCGATGTTACTTGTGGTAAAGTAAGAATTGGCGAGCGAGCGCTTAGCTCGCATCACATCCCTGACCAGGCTCGGGCTGCCGAGCCTTACTATGCAGGAGGGCAATGCGCCTGCTCGTGACCCCAAGCCTCCCGCCGCCTCACCTCCATTTCTCTCAGACGGGTCCCGGACCACCAAGACACGCGTCCCAAGAATATTATCGCTGTTTAATGGGGGATAAATGGTTCCGAGTACTGCGAAGGCGATTTGGTTGGTTAATACCTCCGTATATACAAAATCCTTCTTTAAAATACCATTAAGTACCACCTCGCAGGACTCAGAACCATCAATCCCAGAACACGCGGAAGAGGCCCCAGGGCCCGGCTGAGAGGACGGGCATAATAGCACTGAGTTTGTGCTGGCAGCGGAAGTAGAGCTGCCAATGTCACCTACTTCACGACTATTAAAAATTAAGCTATTTAAATTCGCTGGCTCCATGTGAGCACGCTGGAGCTTTTCGAAGCTGCTAAACGCTTTGTCTAATTTATCTTTTGGTGAAGAGTTGGCCTCGAGAAGCAGCTGGCACTTGGAATCAAGGGACTCAAGTAAGCAATTTTGGTTGCTTACCTGCCCCTCGACAACAGAGACCCGCGTGGGCAGCTCCGCATTGTTGATTTGACCCTCATCGTAGTGAGTGGTGTCGGCGCTGCACGACGCGGGGCTCCGGCTGCCAAGGAGCTTGAGTTCGTCCAACTGCCTCTCGAGCATGTCGAAACGCTGAAAAAAGAGCTCCAGCGTGCTTACAGGAATTAAAACATTTGTCACACCAACCAGGTTTACATCCCCCAGCGGCGGGGGTAGTACGTGGTTGGTGGCGGAAGATTGCGCAATACTTGAGCTCGCCACTGCCGATGAAATATCTCCCGTAACTTCGCAGATTTGTGATGCGTCTTTTGGCGCCTGAGTGTCGGTGACCCGTCCGGTACTCTCACTCAGAGCAGACTGCGCCTGTGGGCAGTTGGCCCGCTGGGCACCTCTCTCTGGTGCTCCTGGCCCCTGCGCTCCAGCTACCTGCCCCGCAGACTTAGCCACACTGGTAGCGAGTAGCGCGCATGACCCATGCGCGCTACTATTACGCGCGGAGAGCTTGGCAGCCGGCGTCGATGAGCCGAGAGGCGTATGATGGTGGGAGGCGGCAATATTAGATGTATTGGGCGTGCGTCGTTGTGACAACGACGCACGCTTGCTCACCTGCGCACTCTTCGGCTTGATAAAGGATGACGCCTCTGCTGACGTTGGTCTCTGCTCCGCAATGCGCCATAGGTCACACGGGGCACTCTTTTTCTTGCCGGAGCATTTGGCATGGCACGGCTGGCCACATATCGGGCATAATCCCAGCACTCTCATCGATGACTCACCGCATACAGCACACCTCTTCTCCATGTTCCACTACAATAACACACGATCGCCTCTGTGATTGTTGACAGCTTTCCGTCTGCTGTCGGTTGGCCCGCTGAATTCAAAATTCGCCGTTGGGATGATTAGAAAGCTGCCGCAGTAGGAACCGTGCGCCGACTTGCAGTGTGGTGCAGTGCAGTGGAGGAGTGGTGGCCAGTAAATGCTGATACGTGGTGTTGGTACTGGTGATGGAGTTAACACTCACCGATGGTGAAAGCCGGGATTTGCTCGTTGATGGTAGCTATGATTGCCAGCCTTGGAGGTTAGGGCAAGTGTCTTCAATAGAAAAGTAACTCCTGGCTCATAGGACACCGTGTAAAACATGGGCCCTTAGGCGAGGAGCTTGAGAGCCGGTGGAGCCACTTTTCTGTCAACAAAGCACTCCAAGGAGTGAAAGAATATTTCAGAAATGCTCGAAAAAGTCGGGAGCAAAATTCAAAGATGTTGACACTTACCCGTCGAGAGAGAGAGAGGGCACGCGAGGAGCGCGCGCGACCTGCTGAGAGAGAGAGAGTCAATTAGTCTCGTTGAGGATAGCGCCCGCGCTCCTTGCCCCAAAAATATACGGGAGAGTTCCGTGACGTGCGACCTCGGATTGAGAGTGTGTTTGTGTGAGTATGTGCACCCTGCCACGAGCCTGTGGCCCGTTCCAGCCTCCGAGAGGCAACCGAAAGCGACCTGCGCACCAGGAGCTCCGGCGAAGCGTCTTCGGCGACAGCGACTACGCACCATTTGTAAGTGGCGGATCGACTCTTCTCTCTCTCTCTAACTCGCGGCAACTCGGGCCTCCTTCTTGCGCCCGCTGACCGTGAATCGCAAATTGTGCGCTGTGTCCCCTTTTCCCCTCTTTGACTCGTTCAATAAACCTCGTTATATGGTATTTAATTCTCGCGAGTGATCCTTCATTTGCTACCCCGTTCTTCCACCTTTATTCAATTCTACATTCGCATGCGGCGTGCATTGCAAGAGGCGCGCTAGCCTCACCGCCGCATGCACTACATTTGTAACCGGATAATCCCGAGCAGCCGGAGAATTAATTATCCGTTACAAAACTTATCAAATAGTCGAAAAAACGTGTTAGGCATAATCAAATTTTAGGGTTTAACTTGAAAATGTAGCTTATAAGCTACTCAATTGTATTCAATTGAAAAATTATTTTTTGTAACACAAGCACGATTTTCGCATTTCTTTTTTTTTTTTTTTTGACCTATTAAGCAAGTCTAAAACGACCGTTTATTAACTGATGATAGATAAAAACTGAAAAACGATCGCTGCTGACGGTAGCGGTCAATAAAAACTGAAAAACACCTTCTGCTCGCCTTAGCGGGTAATAAAAACTAGAAAACGCCCGCTGCTCGCTGTAGCGAACACTAAAAATTGGAAAACGCCCACTGCTCGCTGTGGTTGCCGTATCTAAATATCATCGCCTGGGAGGTAAAAGGTTACAACTCGGTACGGCGCGTAAGAAGGTTACAACTCGGCTCGGCGCGTAAGAAGGTTACAACTCGGTTCGGCGCGTAAGAAGGTTACAACTCGGCTCAGCGTGTAAAAAGCTTTGAAAAATCTCTTAAATATAAGATATTGAGAAAAAATAATTTATAAAATTTACTTTCCTACAAAATAAAATACATTGGGAAATAATTATATTATGTATGAAAGCTCGAATTCCCCCAATTTCTACAGCGATTCTCAATTCAAACACCAATGAAAAAACGAAGCTGCCGAGTTGTAACCTTCTTACGCGCCGAGCGGAGTTGTAACCATTTTACGCGCCGAGCCGAGTTTTAACCTTCTTACGCGCTGAACCGAGTTGTAACCTTCTTACGCGCCGAGCCGAGTTGTAACCTTCGTACGCGCCGCGGTGAGTTGTAACCTTTTACCTCCCAGGCGGCGATATGGTCACGTTAGCTTTGTTTTATTTAAAAAATAAAACCCAAAAAAGAGTATTTGCGTTACAAAAAATATGGTGTGCACCAAGTACTAACAAGGAGAGTGCACACCCTCCGGGAAACGGATTTCAGCGGGTATTTGAGAGTCGATTTCTGGTACTTAGAAATGAAGCTCAGTGTGTCTAATTCCATCTCATATGCCCTTTTTTTCTTGAAATATGAGCAAATCCTCTATTTCATTAAAAAAATTATGTCTCTTCTATTGAATGTCACACTGCAAGTATTTATTATACGAAAACGAGGAGGAATGATTATAAAAATAGACAGCAAAAGTTAAAATTTAAGCTTTGATTCGTTAAAAAATATTTATTTTTCAGGAAATTATAAGCAATCAAAGATAGCGTAAGAAAGTGGTTAAAAATTTGTCTTCATTTTAGGTGACTTAATGGATCGTATTTTTAACCATTTTCTTACGCTATCTTTGCTTATAATTTCCTGAAAAATAAATATTTTTTAGGGAATCAAAGCTTAAACTTTAGCTTTTACTGTCTGCTTTTATAATCTTTCCTGTTCGTTTTCGTATCATAAATACTTGTAATGTGACGATCGATAGCAGAGACATCATTTTTTAACGAAATAGAGGATATTTGGGATTATATTGTTCTTATCTCAAGAAAAAGGGCCTATGAGATGGAATTAGACACACTTAGCTTCATTTCTAAGTACCAGAAATCGACTCTCAAATACCCGCTGAAATCCATTTTCCGGGGGGTATGCACTCTCCTTGTAAGTGAGCTTCTGACCTCGTATGGTTGCAGTACTCGTCTTCGGCTCGCAAAACGCACTCGCGTTTGGTTCGTGCTTGCTCGCTTTCCACTCGTTCTGCAAACTCCACACTTGGTTTAAAAAGTCCACTTTACGCCCTTGACACATAATACACTATTATTTTTTATCGGGCGTTCATGTTTGACTCATTTTTTAATGAAATAACATGAAAAAGCGTGTGGTGGACCTAGAGAGTAAAGTGAGCCTTTTTAGGCCGAGTGTGGAGTTTGCAGTGTGAGTCGTACATGGAAAAAAAATTTGAGCTGCAGGGACACAAAACTAAACGTGTTCACGCAGCACAGATACTGGTGCTACTTCGGCACCAACCTTTTGCCGTGTCAGGCTGCGATTCAGCGAAATGCGGCATTTGTTATTGTCTTTCGAGCACGCTTGAAGGTCGTGTGAGTGAGTGTGTGTGTGTGTGTGTGTGTGTGTGTGTGTGTGTGTGTGTGTGTGTGTGTGTGTGTGTGTGTGTGTGTGTGTGTGTGTGTGTGTGTGTGTGTGTGTGTGTAATAGTTGTAAGGGTAAAAATGGGGACTTACCCCCTCCGCCCCCCTCCACTTCCCCACCACTTTTTACCGATAATTCTTTCAAATTCTATGTTATTTTGAAGGGTATTTGCCCCCTCCACCCCCCTCCACTCCCTTCCACCTACCCCCCACCACACCTAATCCATCCCTCTTAGATATCTTGCTTAAAATTGTATATAGTGGGTTTCCGAATTCGCTGATTAGGAATCTGAACTCAGATTTTGAGAATTCAAAATTTTTGTAAATACAAAATGGCGGTCAAAAATTGAAATATTACTGGGTTTAGCTAAAAATTGTATATAGGGAGTATCTGGATTCGCTGATAACAAATCTGAACTCATACTTTGCCAATTGAAAATAGCGGCCAAATATTGAAATATTACTGAATTTTTCAATTGTACATGGGGGATTTCTGGATTCGCATATTAAGATTGCTGGATTCGATGATTTCGAATCTGAACTCAGATTTAAAAAATTCAAAATGGCGGGAAATATTTAAATAATACTGGATTTTGCTAAATTTGTATAAAGGGGGTTTCTGGATTCGCTGATAACGCGAATCTGGACTTAGATTTTCAGAATTCAAAATGGCGGAAAAATTTAAATAATACTGGATTTTGCTAAGAATTGTATATAGGGGATTTACGGATTCGCTGGTTAGGAATCTGAACTCAGATTTTGAGAATTCTAAATAGCGGATCGATGATGGCGGCCAAATATTGAAATATTACTGGATTTTGATGAAAATGGTATATATGGGATTACTGGATTCGATGATTACGAATCTGAACTCAGATTTTGAAAATTCATGAACTCAGATTTTAACAATTCAAAATGGCAGCAAAATATTTAAATAATATTGGATTTTGCTAAAAATTGTATATAGGGGGTTTCTGGATTGGATGATTACACATCTGAACTCTGATTTTAAAATTCAAAATGGCGGATGGATGATGGTGGCCACATATTGAAATATTACTGGATTTTGCTGAAAATTGTATATACGGGATTTCTGGATTCGATTATTCGAATCTGAACTAAAATTTAATAAATTTAAAATATCGGCAAAATATTTAAATAATACAGGATATTTCTAAAACTTGTATATAGGGGGTTTCTAGATTCGCTGATTAGGAATCTGAACTCAGATTTTCAGAATTCAAAATGGCAGATCGAAGATGGGGGCCAAATATTCAAACATTGCTGGATTTTGCTGATAATTGTATGTACGGGACTTCTGGATTGGATGATTACGAACCTGAACTCAGATTTTGAAAATTATAATGGCGGATCGAAGATGTCGGCCACGTATTGAATATTACTGGATTTTGCTGAAATTTGTATATACGGGATTTCTGGATTGGATTATTACGAATTTGAACTAAAATTTAAAAATTTTAAATATCGGTAAAATATTTAAATAATACAGGATTTTGCTAAAAATTGTATATAGGGGATTTCCGGATTCGCTGATTACGAATCTGAACTCAGATTTTCAGAATTCAAAATGGCGGATCGAAGATGTCGGCCACATATTGAAATATTACTGGATTTTGCTGAAAATTGTACATACGGGATTTCTGGATTGGATTATTACGAATTTGAACTAAAATTTAAAAATTCAAAATGACTTTAAAATATTTAAATAATACTGGATTTTGCTAAAAATTATATGTTGGGGGTTTCCGGATTCGCTGATTAGGAATCTGAACTCAGATTTTGAAAATTTAAAATGGCGGATCAAAGATGTCGGCCATATATTCAAACATTGCTGGACTTTGATGAAATTGTATGTACGGGATTTCTGGTTTCGCTGATGACGAATCTGAACATATATTTTGAAAATTCAAACTGGTGGACCCAAGATGGCTAACAAAAATTGAAATTTTACTCGATATTGTTAAAAATTGTATATAGTGGGTTTCCGGATTCGCTGATTAGGAATCTGAACTCAGATTTTGTAAATATAAAATGACGGCCAAAAATTGAAATATTACTGGATTTTGCTGAAAAATTAGTTTATAATCAATAAATAACAAATAAAATCAGAGCTTTCAAGGATGAAGGAGACAATTATCCACTTGCGGTAGACTCACTACTCTTTGGAAGGTATGTGGATGATATCTTCGGTGGAGCTGCATCAACGGAAATTCTCATCGAAAAGGCCAAGCAGTTAACCGCTCTCTGCACGGCGGGTGGTTTTCCATTAGCAAAATGGAATTCAAACTCACCAGGCTTCCTCAAAGAATTTCTCGAAGAGCCAGCAGCTGAAGAAGCTGTACCTCTAGATGATTGCGCTACAAATATACTCGGGATGAAATGGCTCCCACACTCGGATCAGCTCACCTTCAGAATGACTCTGCCGCCCCACAAGGAGATGATAACGAAAAGAATTATATTTTCAGAAGTATCTCAATTGTACGATCCCATGGGAATAATCTCACCGTTAATAATCACACCAAAAATCCTCCTGCAAGAATTGTGGCTTCACAAGCTATCTTGGGATGAATCACTGCCAAACTCAATTGTGAAAAAATGGTTGAACATCCAAGAAGATCTCAAAAACTTGAACAAAATCGCCATACCAAGGTGGTTAGGAATTTAGGAAAACTCAGTCGTGGAACTTCATGGCTTCTCGGATGCTTCACAACAGGCAATGGCCGCAGTTCTGTACATCAAGACTACAACACACTTATCTCACTCAACTTCATCGTTTCTCATCTCCAAGACAAAAGTGGCTCCACTCAAACGACTGTCAATCCCACGATTGGAATTAGGAGCGGCAGTGTTACTCACGAAGTTGGCAAAACACGTTTTGGATAACTCACGTCTGCCAATTTCACAAATTCATTTGTGGACAGATGCAAGAGTAGCACTCACATGGATACACTCACACCCCTCAAAATGGAAGGATTTCGTCGGAAATAGAGTCGCCTTGATTCAAGAACTCATTCCAACAGCTCAATGGAGACATGTGCCTGGAGCTGAAAATCCAGCAGACTGCGCGTCGCGAGGAGTTCTGACCGCACAACTCAGAGAGCACCATTTATGGTGGCACGGACCGAGTTGGCTCTGCAAGGAAGATTCAGCTTGGCCATCTCAAGCAACCTCCATTCAAGAGAACAACCTTCCAGAATTGAGGGCCAAGGTCACACTCACCACAGCCAAATCAAACTCAAGCACCGTATGGAACATCATCGAGCATTATTCATCACTCACTCAACTCATAAGAATAACTGGATGGGTAATGCTCGCATGCGATTGATTCAAGGCTAAAGGTAAAACTCACCATGAATCGAAACTCACTACTGATCTAATCAGCAAGGCAAAACTCTTCTGGGTCAAGAAGATTCAGCAAGTTCATTTTCATTCAGAACTTATCATGCTGAAAAATTCTCAAGTCCCAAAAGTCATGTTTTCAACAGGATGACTGCTTACCTAGACTAATCAGGAATTATTAGAGTAGGAGGTCCGCTAAAAAAAACTCAGATGGATCATCACTCAGAACACCCAGCAATCTTACCACGGAGCAGTCAACTCACCTCACTGATCATTCGGAATTCTCATCTCTCAACGTTACACGGTGGCGCTCAACTCACTCTGGCACACACTCGGCAGGAATTTTGGATTATCGGAGGCAGAGCACCGGTCAAGTCACATATATTAAAATGTGTGACTTGTGCAAGGTATCGGGCTCAACGGGCTCAGCAACTCATGGGGCAATTACCCATGGCCAGGGTTACCCCATTATCACCTTTCACTCACACTGGGATCGATTACGCCGGGCCAATCACCATAACCTCATGGAAAGGTCGTGGATCCAAAACATACAAATGCTGGATTTGTATCTTTGTGTGCTTCTCAACATCAGCTGTTCATTTAGAACTGGTCAGTGACTACTGAACGGACGGATTCTTAGCGGCTTATAGACGGTTCACCTCAAGGAGAGGAAGACCTCCTAACCTCTACTCAGACTGTGGAACAAATTTCATCGGAGCAGACAAGGAACTGAAGATTCTCTTCCACCAAACTCAACGTGAAAACTCAAGTCTGTACAACTCACTAACCAACGAGGGAACCCAATGGACATTCAACCCACCTGCTGCACCTCACATGGGAGGCAAGTGGGAAGCAGTAGTGAAATCAGTTAAATTTCATCTGCGACGGACCATTGGGGACACTCTACTCACATGTGAAGCTTCACCCACTTTGCTCACTCAGATAGAAGCTCTACTCAACTCAAGGCCACTAGAACCTCTCAGTGAAGACCCAGAAGACCTCAACGCACTCACACCCGGACATTTTCTCATCGGAAAGGCACTGAACTCAGTGCCTGAACCTAGTCTACTCAACTTAAATGAATCACGGCTGTCCAAATGGCAACTCATCCAACGGATTACTCAGAACTTTTGGCAACAGTGGTCAACTCAATATCTTCAACGGCTTCAATCCATTTCAAAATGGCATCATCCCTCTCATGCGATCAAGGTGGGTTCTATGGTACTACTCACGGATGAACGCTCACCACCGAGCAAATGGCCACTCGCAAGAGTCACTCAACTTCATCCTGGAACCGACAATCTCACCAGAGTTGTCACAGTCAAGACGGCAACGACTCAGCTTACTCGCCCAATCTCAAAACTCACCATATTGCCAGTGCCAATCAAGACTTACATCAACCTGTAGATTTATTATGTTGAGTGGCACCCTCCATGTTTAATAATTTAAATGTTGTGAGGGTCCTCGTGAGGGCCAATTCCCAGAAATAAATTTGAAAACAATCTTGAATACTAGATTGCAACGTTTCGTCAGGAAGTTCCCTGACCTCTTCAGGCTTTATTAAAAATATACAGAGTTAAAACACATACAAAAATAAAAATAAAAAACTAGTCAAATAAATTAAACACAATCTATGCAAAAACCTTTACCTATAAATAGCTACGTCGATACTGGTAAGATACCAGTAGAGTCGAGATGGTATGCAGAACATGATGCACGCTTCGCTGGGGTTTATATATAATCACGCTTGTTTACCTTTTTAAATGTAACGTTCTTAACAGCTTTTTGTATATATTATTCAAATTTTGTGTATCTTCTATTCTATTGATAGTGTTATGATTTAAATTAATATGTAACATTTCGGAAATAATTCGTTTCGTGTAATTGTTTTCCCTATCTAAAACTTGGATGTTTTTCCAGTCAATGATGTGTTTCATAGTTCTTTGGTGTGTTGCTATCACTGATTTGTTATTCTTATCTCTTTCATGTTCTTTAGCCCTATTTTTTAACATTCGCTTAGTTTCGCCAATACAAGTCGATATACAAGACATACAATTTATCTTATAGACTACGCCACATGTTTCTGATTTTTCTATTTTATCCTTTCCTAATTTAATTATATTTTTCAATTTTTTGTTGATCAAAGGTACTGTGCGGATGTTATATTTGTTTAAAATATACGAACATTTTTTATACAAGGTATTATTATATGGAATGGAAATTGTAGTTAGTGGACGGTTCTCATTATTAGTCTTTTTATTGTGATATTTGAGTTTTCGAAGTCTATTTCGTATGTGTATGTTTATAAATTCGGAAGGATAATCGTTACATAAGAGAAGTTCTGTAATTTTGTGTATATGCGCGTCATGAAAACAAGTATCGGATAAAAGAATTGCTCTATCCACCAGGTTCGCAACGATGTTTATTTTTTGTTGTATGGTGTGGTTAGAATTATAATTTAACAGTCTCGATGATGCTGTTGTTTTTTGATACCAGTTAGTCAAAATTTGATTGTTTTTTCTCGTAAGACTGAGATCTAAAAAATTTATACTATTGTCTATTTCAGATTCGAATGTAAATTTGAGATGAGTATTATACTTGTTAAACACTTGTAGAACTGTATCAACTTGATCGCTTTTTATACATAAAATTGTGTCGTCTACATATCTAAAGTAAAAGAGCGGAATACAATCGTGTGTAATTTTTAATTCGCGCAAGCAGTCTGTTTCTAAATCTTCCATAACCATGTCAGCGAATAATGGTGAGATAGGGGAACCCATAGGTGTGCCAAATATTTGTTTATAAGTTCTATTGTTGAAATTGAAATATGTGTTGTCAAATAAAAAACAGACTATATTCCGAATCTCATGAAAAGGAATTTTGCATTTAATGTGAATATGTATGTAACGTCTGTCTATGCTTTCTAATACTAAATCGCACGGTATATTTGTAAACAGAGAGCAAACGTCCAAAGATAGAAGTACATATGTACTGGGTATTATAATTTTACTGATTTTATCTTTCATCTCGAAACTATTATTAATATGAGAAAGCGGTTTCGGAATACAATTTTTTAATTCGTTGTAAATGATCTTAGATAAATAATGTGTTGGGCTACCAATAGTTGAAATGATAGGTCTTAGTGGAATACCTTCTTTATGGATTTTTGGAAGACCATATGCTCTAGGTAGTAGAGTGTTGGTTTGTGTGAGTTGGTTGTTATGATATTTTATTTGTAAGAAATCGTTATTGTTTAAATGCGCTAATCGTTTGTGAACATCTGATTGTAACTTTGGCAATGGATTTTTCTTTATTAGTTTGTATGTATTACTATCTTTCAATAAGTCTATCATTTTACTCTGGTAATCCAACACATTCATACATACGGTTAAATTACCTTTGTCCGCGTGTGTGAAAAATATATTAGAATTATGTTTTAGAAAACTTTTCGTTCTCGCTAAATCTGTAGAGAAAAGTTTTTCTTGGTGTGCTGTATGTATTATTTTTTTTTGATTATGTAACATAACAGTGGTTAAGTTCGCTCGGATTTCATTCTTAATATCGTTATGCAACTCTAAGTTTTTGAGGCTGCTTTCAACATTTTTGATTGTTGTCAGTATATCAGTTTTTGACATTTCTGATTTTATATTATATTTTGGACCTAGTGATACAATATTAAGAACAGATTCGGGTAATATTACCCACAAGTTCTATTATCAAGAATAGAACTTATAAACAAATATTTGGCACACCTATGGGTTCTCCTATCTCACCATTATTCGCTGACATGGTTATGGAAGATTTAGAAACAGACTGCTTGCGCGAATTAAAAATTACACACGATCGTATTCCGCTCTTTTACTTTAGATATGTAGACGACACAATTTTATGTATAAAAAGCGATCAAGTTGATACAGTTCTACAAGTGTTTAACAAGTATAATACTCATCTTTAATTTACATTCGAATCTGAAATAGACAATAGTATAAATTTTTTAGATCACAGTCTTACGAGAAAAAATAATCAAATTTTGACTAACTGGTATCAAAAAACAACAGCATCATCGAGACTGTTAAATTATAATTCTAACCACACCATACAACAAAAAATAAACATCGTTGCCAACCTGGTGGATAGAGCAATTCTTTTCTCCGATACTTGTTTTCATGACGCGAATATACACAAAATTACAGAACTTCTCTTATGTAAAGATTATCCTTCCGAATTTATAAACATACACATACGAAATAGACTTCGAAAACTCAAATATCACAATAAAAAGACTAATAATGAGAACCGTCCACTAACTACAATTTCCATTCCATATAATAATACCTTTTATAAAAAATGTTCGTATATTTTAAACAAATATAACATCCGCACAGTACTTTTGATCAACAAAAAATTGAACAATATAATTAAATTAGGAAAGGATAAAATAGAAAAATCAGAAACATGTGGCGTAGTCTATACTATAAATTGTATGTCTTGTACATCGACTTATATTGGCGAAACTAAGCGAATGTTAAAAAATAGGATTAAAGAACGTGAAAGAGATAAGAATAACAAATCAGTGATAGCAACACACCAAAGAACTATGAAACACATCATTGACTGGAAAAACATCCAAATTTTAGATAGGGAAAACAATTACACGAAACGAATTATTTCCGAAATGTTACATATTAATTTAAATCATAACACTATCAATAGAATAGAAGATACACAAAATTTGAATAATATATACAAAAAGCTGTTAAGAACGTTACATTTAAAAAGGTAAACAAGCGTGAGCATATATAAACCCCAGCGAAGCGTGCATTATGTTCTGCATAACTTCTCGACTCTACTGGTATCTTACCAGTATCGACGTAGCTATTTATAGGTAAAGGTTTTTGCATAGATTGTGTTTAATTTATTTGACTAGTTTTTTATTTTTATTTTTGTATGTGTTTTAACTCTGTATATTTTTAATAAAGCCTGAAGAGGTCAGGGAACTTCCTGACGAAACGTTGCAATCTAGTATTCAAGATTGTTTTCAAATTTATTTCTGGGAATTGGCCCTCACGAGGATCATCACAACATTTAAATTATCAACCTGTAGGTTGATTGGTGGGCGGAATGTTTGGGAATTCAGTAAGTTTGAATTCCCGCGCGTTCTCGCGGAACGGCTCCACTCAATAAGTCGCCGCGGCGCGGCAGCACCTCGTGGTGTCTCGGCGGCAAAGCGGAGACACTACACTGACTACTCAAGTTATACGTGATATGTCGGTCTCTCTCGCTCCCTCACATGCAAATGTGAGAGAGTGATTGATTTGATTATTGCGGTAACGAGGTCGAGGCCGAGAAGAAGGAAGTGGTTCAAGGCCTCGCTCTCTCTGCATCTAGCTCGCCACGAGGTCACACCGGTAGGCAACTACACTGCAATTCTCCGTCTGATTTATCAGCATTCTACTCGGCTCTACTCATCTATTTCACTGGCTCTTCTCATCTCCTGCTTCACTCATCACGGAAAACTCATCTGCTTGCTTCGGCCACTGCATCGCGGGAGCAACTCACCGTTGCAGTTTATCTGCAGCACTCGTGCAAGGTAACCTCAAAATTACACAGTGACTAAGCACGTGCGCGGACACAGACAAACTCTTTACACTCTTGACTGGCGGAATTCTCACACACACACGAGTGGATCAATAATTACCTACTCGTGTGCGCTCAATTATGGGTCACAATTAAATCAATAATATTGAATTGTCTATTCAATCAGCAGCACCGTTTACCATCAGAGCGAGTTGCAACAAAGTCAAGGCAAGCGTTTCACTCACTCATTGGAAGTAGCAAGACTCGGTAGCATCACTCATTGAATATATATCAATTTACGGATATACTCAAATTTGGCTAAACTCATTAGGCGACACAGGTTAGTCATCTCTAGTGAGAGATTGCAACTACATGCAACTAAGTACTTCTTACTCAATTGTTACTGCGTACACACTACTTGTTAATATTCACTCATTTACATCATTAGAAAAAAAACCATTTCAACTCAGACTATTACCTGAATCTGAATCTTTAGACTTAATGTAATTTAAATTGTACATGAATCATTGTTAACTATTGTGAATTATTAGAATTTAAAAGAATGTAATTTTGATGCGACGTAGAACTAACATAATATATTGAAGTTTATTTACTTATGTGTGTGACTCAAATTTTATTTCAACACCCACAGCATGTATTCCTATGACTATAACTATGGCTTTCTCAAACATCCGGGGAATCGATTTTGTTCGTAATTTTTTTCTGGGCTTGTTTTATGGTTAGATTTGATAATCCGTCATAAAATTAATAGCAATACCTAAAGCAACGAAGTGAGATTTTTTTTTGCCTTCAACCCCCCTATAATCGTCCATTTGGGGGTGTTCCGGGGAATCGATTTTGTTCGTAATTTTTTTCTGGGCTTGTTTTATGGTTAGATTTGATAATCCGTCATAAAATTAATAGCAATACCTAAAGCAAAGAAGTGAGATTTTTTTTTGCCTTCAACCCCCCTATAATCGTCCATTTGGGGGTGTTCCGGGGAATCGATTTTGTTCGTAATTTTTTTCTAGTTCTATTTTATCGTTAGATTTGATAATCCGCCATAAAATTAATAGCAATACCTAAAGCAACGATGTGAGAATTTTTTTTCGCCTTCCTCCCCCCTATAATCGTCCATTTGGGGGTGTTGCGGAGAATCGATTTTGTTCGCAATTTTTTTCTGGACTTGTTTTATCGTTAGATTTGATAATCCGCCATAAAATTAATAGCAATACCTAAAGCAACGAAGAGAGATTTTTTTTTGCCTTCAACCCCCCTATAATCGTCCATTTAGGGGTGTTCCGGGAAATCGATTTTGTTCGTAATATTTTTCTGAGCTTATTTTATCGTTAGATTTGATAATCCGTCATAAAATTAATAGCAATACCTACAGCAAGGAAGTGAGATTTTTTTTTCGCCTTCAACCCCCCTATAATCGTCCATTTGGGGGTGTTCCGGGGAATCGATTTTGTTCGTAATTTTTTTCTGGGCTTGTTTTATGGTTAGATTTGATAATCCGTCATAAAATTAATAGCAATACCTAAAGCAAAGAAGTGAGATTTTTTTTTGCCTTCAACCCCCCTATAATCGTCCATTTGGGGGTGTTCCGGGGAATCGATTTTGTTCGTAATTTTTTTCTAGTTCTATTTTATCGTTAGATTTGATAATCCGCCATAAAATTAATAGCAATACCTAAAGCAACGATGTGAGAATTTTTTTTCGCCTTCCTCCCCCCTATAATCGTCCATTTGGGGGTGTTGCGGAGAATCGATTTTGTTCGCAATTTTTTTCTGGACTTGTTTTATCGTTAGATTTGATAATCCGCCATAAAATTAATAGCAATACCTAAAGCAACGAAGAGAGATTTTTTTTTGCCTTCAACCCCCCTATAATCGTCCATTTAGGGGTGTTCCGGGAAATCGATTTTGTTCGTAATATTTTTCTGAGCTTATTTTATCGTTAGATTTGATAATCCGTCATAAAATTAATAGCAATACCTACAGCAAGGAAGTGAGATTTTTTTTTCGCCTTCAACCCCCTTATAATCGTCCATTTGGAGGTGTTCCGGGGAATCGATTTTGTTCGTAATTTTTTTCTAGGCTTGTTTTATCGTTAGATTTGATAATCCGTTATAAAATTAATAGCAATACCTAAAGCAACGAAGTGAGATTTTTTTTTCGCCTTCAACCCCCCTATAATCGTCCATTTGGGGGTATTCCGTGGAATCGATTTTGTTCGTAATTTTTTTCTAGGTCTATTTTATCGTTAGATTTGGTAATCCGCCATAAAATTAATAGCAATACCTAAAGCAACGAAGTGAGATTTTTTTTTCGCCTTCAATCCCCCTATAATCGTCCATTTGGGGGTATTCCGGGGAGTCGATTTTGTTCGTAATTTTTTTCTAGTTCTATTTTATCGTTAGATTTGATAATCCGCCACAGAATTAATAGCAATACCTAAAGCAACGATGTGAGAATTTTTTTTCGCCTTCCTCCCCCCTTTAATCGTCCATTTGGGGGTGTTCCGTGGAATCGATTTTGTTCGTAATTTTTTTCTGGGCTTGTTTTATCGTTAGATTTGATAATCTGCCATAAAATTAATAACAATACCTAAGGCAACGAAGTGAGATTTTTTTTGCCTTCAACCCCCCTATAATCGTCCATTTGGGGGTGTTCCGGGGAATGGATTTTGTTCGTAATTTTTTGTTGGGCTTGTTTTATCGTTAGATTTGATAATGCGTCATAAAATTAATAGCAATACCTAAAGCAACGAAGTGAGATTTTTTTCGCCTTCAACCCCCCTATAATCGTACATTTGGGGGTGTTCCAGGGAATCGATTTTGTTCGTAATTTCTTTCTAGTTCTATTTTATCGTTAGATTTGATAATCCGCCATAAAATTAATAGCAATACCTAAAGCAACGATGAGAGAATTTTTTTTTCGCGTTCCTCCCCTATATAATCTTCGTTTGGGGGATGAGGGTAGTTTGGTATTTGATGTTTTTTGGTTTTTATATGTATTTAATCATATTTTGTTGTAAAAAACCGAGTACAAGTGAGAAAAACCGTTTTTACAGAAATCGATTTTTCGTTGGATCCCAACGTTGCAAACTTCAAACACATATATGTTGGCCATATATTGATAATCAATTTTTTTTTACGCGGGTACATGAAAAAAAATTTCCATATTTAATCGTTTTCTTCGTAGAAATTGTGAAGCAGATTTTAAACTAATATAACGTTCAAAAAAGTCAATATATTTAATGTTTTTGCCATTAGCCATTATTTTATGGGCGTATAATAAAGTATAATAAATAAATGGTAAATATAATAAATCCATAATTCCATAAATCCATAATTTCATAAACTCTTAATCCTATAAACCCATAATATCATTGGCGCATAATCCTCGTGCACTCATACTGAAAAAATTTTAGGTTGTTTCTACAACCATAGTTTTGATTTGCTGTACGAGCACTATCTATACATATCATTTACCCTTACAGACGGCTGAAGCAGTCTATTTGTATAATGTAACGGCACTATTAGTCAGATGCGGAAAATGTATTTGTACAACTCTGACAATGGTACGATTTTGTTTTGCCGCCTGTATTTGTTTGTTGCCAACGCTGCAACGCGAAGCCGTGTAAAAAACACGTCGGCCGGATTGTAAAAGTAGTCACAGTCGAGAGTTTAATAAAATACTATACGCAACACGGGATGAAACACGACTTTTCCGCGGGTGATTTCTTCGGTTCGCAAAACACACTCGCCTTCGGTTTGTGCTAATTCACCTACACGGGAACAAGAATTTGAGCTGTAGGGATACAAAGCTAAACGTGTTCACGCAGCACAGCTACTGGTGCTGCTTCGGCACGAACCTTTTGCCGCGTCAGGCTGCGATTCAGCCAACCGCGGCATTTGTTATTGCCTTTCGAGCACGCTCGACTATATATACTAGGGGGGCTTCGCCCTCTGTTCGCTCCGCTCGCCAACCCCCATTATTAGAGATAAATATTAATAATAATGAACAAGGATAATCTTCTATTAAATAATATCATGAACCGATTATTTTTTCTTTTAAATCTTCTGTAATGTTTTTTACAAAAATTATTCTTACCATTTATGAATTTTTAAATAGTAAATATATTTATATTTAACAAAATAATGCATAATATATATGTAGTTCATTGAGATACTTCTGAAAATATAATCCTTTTCGTTATCATCTCCTTGTGGGGCGGCAGAGTCATTCTGAAGGTGAGCTGATCCGAGTGTGGGAGCCATTTCATCCCGAGTATATTTGTAGCGCAATCATCTAGAGGTACAGCTTCTTCAGCTGCTGGCTCTTTGAGAAATTCTTTGAGGAAGCCTGGTGAGTTTGAATTCCATTTTGCTAATGGAAAACCACCCGCCGTGCAGAGAGCGGTTAACTGCTTGGCCTTTTCGATGAGAATTTCCGTTGATGCAGCTCCACCGAAGATATCATCCACATACCTTCCAAAGAGTAGTGAGTCTACCGCAAGTGGATAATTGTCTCCTTCATCCTTGACCAGCTGAAGGAGCGTCCGAATTGCTAAGTACGGAGCTGCTCGTGTTTCATAGGTGACTGTAGTCAGCTGAAAGTGAGCGAGTTGACCCTTTGCATCTACCCACAAAATGCGTTGTAGACTCCAATCCTGAGGATGAACCCTAATCTGACGATACATTTTCGTAATGTCAGTTGAGAATATAAATGGCTGAGTTCGAATCCATATGAGAACATTCACAATTTTAGGTGAGAGATTGGGTCCAGTATGCATTATATCGTTGAGTGAGTTTCCATTTGTCGTGAGTGCTGAACCATTGAATACTGCTCGGAGTTTTGTTGTTAAACTATCTTCTCGTAGTACTCCATGGTGAGGAAGATAGTAAGATGGTTTGGCAGATATTTCCTGTTGAGGGATCTGCACCATGTGGCCCAATTTGCAGTATTCTTCCATAAATGCATAATACCTTTCCTTGAAGATGCTTTCTTGATTGCATTTTGTGAGTATTCGTTTGAGGCACGCTTGAGCTTTTCCGAACGAATTTCCTAGTACTTCTGCTGAGGTTGTGAGAGGTAATCTGACTAAATATCGTCCATCAGTATCTCTCGTGTGAGTTTCAACAAAATGTTGTTCACACATTGCTTCTTCCTTGTTGAGTTTGACTACAAAAGTTGAGGGTGGCTCTTCTTGAACCCAAAAACGAGTGAGTAGTTCCTGCAAGCCTTTAGTGTTCAGCGAAGCCGTTGTGTGAAGTACTGTTTTGTGTTGAACAGCTGAGTTGAATGGACCTATTATGAGCCAGCCAAAGATTGATAATTGTGCAACTGGTTCAGTTACACTTCCCTTTATGTATTGCTATTAATTTTATGGCGGATTATCAAATCTAACGATAAAATAAACCTAGAAGAAAAATACCAACAAAATCGATTCCCAGGAACACCCACAAATGGACGATTATAAGGGGGCTGAAGGAAAAACAAAATCTCACTTCGTTGGTTTAGTTATCGCTATTAATTTATTTGCGGATTATCAAATTTAACGATAAAATAGACCTAGAAAAATATTATGAACAAAATCGATTCCCCGGAACACCACCAAATAAACGATTATACGGGGGTTGAAGGCGAGAAAAAAAATCTCACTTCGTTGCTTTACGTATTGCTATTAATTTTATGGTAGATTATCAAATCAAACGATATAACGAGATCCGAAAAAAATTACGAACAAAATCGATTCCCCGGAACACCCCCAAATGGACGATTATAGGAGGGTTGAAGGCAAAAAAAAATCTCACTTCGTTGCTTTACGTATTGCTATTAATTTTATTACGGATTATCAAATCTAACGATAAAACAAGACCCGTAAAAAATTACGAACAAAATCGATTCCCGGAACACCCCCAAATGGACGATTATAGGGTGGTTGAAGGCAAAAGAATCTCACTTCGTTGCTTTAGGTATTGCTATTAATTTTATGACCGATTATAAAATCTAACGATAAAACAATCACAGAAAAAAATTACGAACAAAATCAATTCCCCGGAACACCCCCAAATGGACGATTATAGGGGGGCTGAAGGCGAAAAACTCTCATTTCTTTGCTTTAGGTATTGATATTAATTTTATGGCGGATTATCAAATCTAACGATAAAATAAACCTAGAAGAGAATTACCAACAAAATCGATTCCCCAGAACACCCACAAATGGACGATTATATGGGGGCTGAAGGAAAAAAGAAATCTCACTTCGTTGCTTTAGGTATCGCTATTAATTTATTTGCGGATTATCAAATTTAACGATAAAATAGACCTAGAAAAATATTATGAACAAAATCGATTCCCCGGAACACCCCCAAATAAACGATTATACGGGGGTTGAAGGGGAGAAAAAAAATCTCACTTCGTTGCTTTACGTATTGCTATTAATTTTATGGTAGATTATCAAATCAAACGATATAACGAGATCCGAAAAAAATTACGAACAAAATCGATTCCCCGGAACACCCCCAAATGGACGATTATAGGAGGGTTGAAGGCAAAAAAAAATCTCACTTCGTTGCTTTACGTATTGCTATTAATTTTATTACGGATTATCAAATCTAACGATAAAACAAGACCCGTAAAAAATTACGAACAAAATCGATTCCCGGAACACCCCCAAATGGACGATTATAGGGTGGTTGAAGGCAAAAGAATCTCACTTCGTTGCTTTAGGTATTGCTATTAATTTTATGACCGATTATAAAATCTAACGATAAAACAATCACAGAAAAAAATTACGAACAAAATCAATTCCCCGGAACACCCCCAAATGGACGATTATAGGGGGGCTGAAGGCGAAAAACTCTCATTTCTTTGCTTTAGGTATTGATATTAATTTTATGGCGGATTATCAAATCTAACGATAAAATAAACTTAGAAGAGAATTACCAACAAAATCGATTCCCCAGAACACCCACAAATGGACGATTATATGGGGGCTGAAGGAAAAAAGAAATCTCACTTCGTTGCTTTAGGTATCGCTATTAATTTATTTGCGGATTATCAAATCTAACGATAAAATAGACCTAGAAAAATATTATGAACAAAATCGATTCCCCGGAACACCCCCAAATGGACGATTATAGGGTGGTTGAAGGCCAAAAAATCTCACTTCGTTGCTTTAGGTATTGCTATTAATTTTATGACCGATTATAAAATCTAACGATAAAACAATCCCAGAAAAAAATTACGAACAAAATCGATTCCCCGGAACACCCCCAAATGGACGATTATAGGGGCGTTGAAGCCGAAATAGAAATCTCACTACGTTGCTTTAGGAATTGGTATTAAATTTATGACGGATTACCAAATCTAACGATAAAACAAGCCCAGAAAAAAATTACGAACAAAATCGATTCCCCGGAACACCCCAAATGGACGATTATAGGCGAGCTCAAGACAAAGAAAAAATCACACTTCGTTGCTTTAGGTACTGCTATTAATTTTATTGCGGATTATCAAATCTAACGATAAAATAGACCGAGAAAAAAATTACGACCAAATTCGATTCCCCGGAACACCCCCAAATGGACGATTATAGGGTGCTTGAAGGCAAAACAAAAATCTCACTTCGTTGCTTTAGGTATTGTTGTTAATTTTATGGCGGATTGTCAAATCTAACGATAAAATAGACCTAGAAAAAAATTACGAACAAAATCGATTCCCCGGAACAACCCCAAATGGACGATTATAGGGGGGCTGAAGGCAAAAAAATCTCATTTCTTTGCTTTAGGTATTGATATTAATTTTATGGCGGGTTATCAATTCTAACGATAAAATAGACCTAAAATTAATTACGTATAAAAGCGATTCGCCGGAACACCCCCAAATGGACGATTACAGTGGGGGTTGAAGGAAAAAAAAACTCACTTCGTTGCTTTAGGTATTGCTATTAATTTTATTGCGGATTGTCAAATCTAACGATAAAATAGACCTAGAAAAAAATTACGAACAAAATCGATTCCCCGGAACAACCACAAATGGACGATTATAGGGGGGTTGAAGCCGAAATAGAAATCTCACTACGTTGCTTTTGGAATTCCTTTTAATTGTATGACGGATTATCTAATCTAACGATAAAACAAGCCCAGAAAAAAATTACGAACAAAATCGATTACGCGGAACACCCCCAAATGGACGATTATAGGGTGGCTGAAGGCAAAAAACTCTCATTTCTTTGCTTTATGTATTGATATTAATTTTATGGCGGATTATCAAATCTAACGATAAAATAAACCTAGAAGAAAATTACCAACAAAATCGATTCCCCGGAACACCCACAAATGGACGATTATATGGGGTCTGAAGGAAAAAAAAAATCTCACTTCGTTGCTTTAGGTATCGCTATTAATTTATTTGCATATTATCAAATCTAACGATAAAATAGACCTAGAAAAATATTATGAACAAAATCTATTCCCCGGAACACCCCCAAATGGACGATTATAGGGTGGTTGAAGGCAAAAAAATCTCACTTCGTTGCTTTAGGTATTGCTATTAATTTTATGACCGATTATAAAATCTAACGTTAAAACAATCCCAGAAAAAAATTACGAACAAAATCGATTCCCCGGAACACCCCCCAATGGGCGATTATAGGGTGGTTGAAGGCAAAAAAAACTCACTTCGTTGCTTTACGTATTGCTATTAATTTTATGGTAGATTATCAAATCTAACGATAAAATAGACCTAGAAAAAAATTACGAACAAAATCGATTCCCCGGAACACCCCCAAATGGACGATTATAGGGTGGTTGAAGGCGAAAAACTCTCATTTCTTTGCTTTAGGTATTGATATTAATTTTATGGCGGATTATCAAATCTAACGATAAAACAAGCCAAGAAAAATATTACGAACAAAATCGATTCCCCGGAACACCCCCAAATGGATGATTATAGGGGGGTTGAAGGCAAAAAAAAATTTCACTTCGTTGCTTTAGGTATTGCTATTAATTTATTTGCGGATTATCTAATCTAACGATAAAATAGACCTAGAAAAATATTATGAACAAAATCGATTCCCCGGAACACCTCCAAATGGACGATTATATGGGGGCTGAAGGAAAAAAAAAATCTCATTTCGTTGCTTTAGGTATCGCTATTAATTTATTTGCGGATTATCAAATCCAACGATAAAATAGACCTAGAAAAATATTATGAACAAAATCGATTCCCCGGAACACCTCCAAATGGACGATTATAGGGGGGTTGAAGGCGAAAAAATCTCACTTCGTTGCTTCAGGTATTGCTATTAATTTATTTGCGGATTATCAAATCTAACGATAAAATAGACCTAGAAAAATATTATGAACAAAATCGATTCCCCGGAAAACCTCCAAATGGACGATTATATGGGGGCTGAAGGAAAAAAAAAAATCTTATTTCGTTGCTTTAGGTATCGCTATTAATTTATTTGCGGATTATCAAATCTAACGATAAAATAGACCTAGAAAAATAGTATGAACAAAATCGATTCCCCGGAACACCCCCAAATAGACGATTATAAGGTGGTTGACGGCCAAAGAATCTCACTTCGTTGTTTTAGGTATTGCTATTAATTTTATCACCGATTATAAAATCTAACGATAAAACAAGCCCAGAAAAAAATTACGAACAAAATCGATTACGCAGAACACCCCCAAATGGACGATTATAGGGTGGCTGAAGGCAAAAAACTCTCATTTCTTTGCTTTAGGTATTGATATTAATTTTATGGCGGATTATCAAATCTAACGATAAAATAAACCTAGAAGAGAATTACCAACAAAATCGATTCCCCAGAACACCCACAAATGGACGATTATATGGGGGCTGAAGGAAAAAAGAAATCTCACTTCGTTGCTTTAGGTATCGCTATTAATTTATTTGCGGATTATCAAATTTAACGATAAAATAGACCTAGAAAAATATTATGAACAAAATCGATTCTCCGGAACACCCCCAAATAAACGATTATACGGGGGTTGAAGGCGAGAAAAAAAATCTCACTTCGTTGCTTTACGTATTGCTATTAATTTTATGGTAGATTATCAAATCAAACGATATAACGAGATCCGAAAAAAATTACGAACAAAATCGATTCCCCGGAACACCCCCAAATGGACGATTATAGGAGGGTTGAAGGCAAAAAAAAATCTCACTTCGTTGCTTTACGTATTGCTATTAATTTTATTACGGATTATCAAATCTAACGATAAAACAAGACCCGTAAAAAATTACGAACAAAATCGATTCCCGGAACACCCCCAAATGGACGATTATAGGGTGTTGAAGGCAAAAGAATCTCACTTCGTTGCTTTAGGTATTGCTATTAATTTTATGACCGATTATAAAATCTAACGATAAAACAATCACAGAAAAAAATTACGAACAAAATCAATTCCCCGGAACACCCCCAAATGGACGATTATAGGGGGGCTGAAGGCGAAAAACTCTCATTTCTTTGCTTTAGGTATTGATATTAATTTTATGGCGGATTATCAAATCTAACGATAAAATAAACCTAGAAGAGAATTACCAACAAAATCGATTCCCCAGAACACCCACAAATGGACGATTATATGGGGGCTGAAGGAAAAAAGAAATCTCACTTCGTTGCTTTAGGTATCGCTATTAATTTATTTGCGGATTATCAAATCTAACGATAAAATAGACCTAGAAAAATATTATGAACAAAATCGATTCCCCGGAACACCCCCAAATGGACGATTATAGGGTGGTTGAAGGCCAAAAAATCTCACTTCGTTGCTTTAGGTATTGCTATTAATTTTATGACCGATTATAAAATCTAACGATAAAACAATCCCAGAAAAAAATTACGAACAAAATCGATTCCCCGGAACACCCCCAAATGGACGATTATAGGGGCGTTGAAGCCGAAATAGAAATCTCACTACGTTGCTTTAGGAATTGGTATTAAATTTATGACGGATTACCAAATCTAACGATAAAACAAGCCCAGAAAAAAATTACGAACAAAATCGATTCCCCGGAACACCCCAAATGGACGATTATAGGCGAGCTCAAGACAAAGAAAAAATCACACTTCGTTGCTTTAGGTACTGCTATTAATTTTATTGCGGATTATCAAATCTAACGATAAAATAGACCGAGAAAAAATTACGACCAAATTCGATTCCCGGAACACCCCCAAATGGACGATTATAGGGTGCTTGAAGGCAAAACAAAAATCTCACTTCGTTGCTTTAGGTATTGTTGTTAATTTTATGGCGGATTGTCAAATCTAACGATAAAATAGACCTAGAAAAAAATTACGAACAAAATGGATTCCCCGGAACAACCCCAAATGGACGATTATAGGGGGGCTGAAGGCAAAAAAATCTCATTTCTTTGCTTTAGGTATTGATATTAATTTTATGGCGGGTTATCAATTCTGACGATAAAATAGACCTAAAATTAATTACGAATAAAAGCGATTCGCCGGAACACCCCCAAATGGACGATTACAGTGGGGGTTGAAGGAAAAAAAAACTCACTTCGTTGCTTTAGGTATTGCTATTAATTTTATTGCGGATTGTCAAATCTAACGATAAAATAGACCTAGAAAAAAATTACGAACAAAATCGATTCCCCGGAACAACCACAAATGGACGATTATAGGGGGGTTGAAGCCGAAATAGAAATCTCACTACGTTGCTTTTGGAATTCCTTTTAATTGTATGACGGATTATCTAATCTAACGATAAAACAAGCCCAGAAAAAAATTACGAACAAAATCGATTACGCGGAACACCCCCAAATGGACGATTATAGGGTGGCTGAAGGCAAAAAACTCTCATTTCTTTGCTTTATGTATTGATATTAATTTTATGGCGGATTATCAAATCTAACGATAAAATAAACCTAGAAGAAAATTACCAACAAAATCGATTCCCCGGAACACCCACAAATGGACGATTATATGGGGTCTGAAGGAATAAAAAAATCTCACTTCGTTGCTTTAGGTATCGCTATTAATTTATTTGCATATTATCAAATCTAACGATAAAATAGACCTAGAAAAATATTATGAACAAAATCGATTCCCCGGAACACCCCCAAATGGACGATTATAGGGTGGTTGAAGGCGAAAAACTCTCATTTCTTTGCTTTAGGTATTGATATTAATTTTATGGCGGATTATCAAATCTAACGATAAAACAAGCCAAGAAAAATATTACGAACAAAATCGATTCCCCGGAACACCCCCAAATGGATGATTATAGGGGGGTTGAAGGCAAAAAAAAATTTCACTTCGTTGCTTTAGGTATTGCTATTAATTTATTTGCGGATTATCTAATCTAACGATAAAATAGACCTAGAAAAATATTATGAACAAAATCGATTCCCCGGAACACCTCCAAATGGACGATTATATGGGGGCTGAAGGAAAAAAAAAATCTCATTTCGTTGCTTTAGGTATCGCTATTAATTTATTTGCGGATTATCAAATCCAACGATAAAATAGACCTAGAAAAATATTATGAACAAAATCGATTCCCCGGAACACCTCCAAATGGACGATTATAGGGGGGTTGAAGGCGAAAAAATCTCACTTCGTTGCTTCAGGTATTGCTATTAATTTATTTACGGATTATCAAATCTAACGATAAAATAGACCTACAAAAATATTATGAACAAAATCGATTCCCCGGAAAACCTCCAAATGGACGATTATATGGGGGCTGAAGGAAAAAAAAAAATCTCATTTCGTTGCTTTAGGTATCGCTATTAATTTATTTGCGGATTATCAAATCTAACGATAAAATAGACCTAGAAAAATAGTATGAACAAAATCGATTCCTCGGAACACCCCCAAATGGACGATTATAAGGTGGTTGACGGCCAAAGAATCTCACTTCGTTGTTTTAGGTATTGCTATTAATTTTATCACCGATTATAAAATCTAACGATAAAACAAGCCCAGAAAAAAATTACGAACAAAATCGATTACGCGGAACACCCCCAAATGGACGATTATAGGGTGGCTGAAGGCAAAAAACTCTCATTTCTTTGCTTTAGGTATTGATATTAATTTTATGGCGGATTATCAAATCTAACGATAAAATAAACCTAGAAGAAAATTACCAACAAAATCGATTCCCCGGAACACCCACAAATGGACGATTATATGGGGTCTGAAGGAAAAAAAAAATCTCACTTCGTTGGTTTAGGTATCGCTATTAATTTATTTGCGGATTATCAAATCTAACGATAAAATAGACCTAGAAAAATATTATGAACAAAATCGATTCCCCGGAACACCCCCAAATGGACGATTATAGGGTGGTTGAAGGCAAAAAAATCTCACTTCGTTGCTTTACGTATTGCTATTAATTTTATGGTAGATTATCAAATCTAACGATAAAATAGACCTAGAAAAAAATTACGAACAAAATCGATTCCCCGGAACACCCCAAATGGACGATTATAGTGAGGTTGAAGGCGAAAAACTCTCATTTCTTTGCTTTAGGTATTGATATTAATTTTATGGCGGATTTTCAAATCTAACGATAAGACAAGCCAAGAAAAATATTACGAACAAAATCGATTCCCCGGAACACCCCCAAATGGATGATTATAGGGGGGTTGAAGGCAAAAAAAAATTTCACTTCGTTGCTTTAGGTATTGCTATTAATTTAATCGCGGATTATCTAATCTAACGATAAAATAGACCTAGAAAAATATTATAAACAAAATCGATTCCCCGGAACACCTCCAAATGGACGATTATATGGGGGCTGAAGGAAAAAAAAAATCTCATTTCGTTGCTTTAGGTATCGCTATTAATTTATTTGCGGATTATCAAATCTAACGATAAGATAGACCTAGAAAAAAATTACCAACAATATCATTTCCCCGGAACACCCCAAATGGACGATTATAGGGGGGCTGAAGGGCAAAAAAAAATCTCACATCGTTGCTTTAGGTATTGCAATTAAGTTTATGGCGGATTATCAGATCTGACGGTAAAATAGACCTAGAAAAAAATTAGGAACAAAATCGATTCCCCGGAACACCCCCGAATGGACGATTATACGGGGGCTAAACGCAAAAAAAAATCTCACTTCGTTGCTTTAGGTATTGCTATTAATTTTATGGAGGATTATGAAATATAACGATAAAATAGACCTAGAAAAAAATTACGAACAAAATCGATTTCCCGGAACAACGCCAAATGGACGATTATAGGGGGGTTGAAGCCGAAATAGAAATCTCACTACGTTGCTTTTGGAATTGCTATTAATTTTTGACGGATTACCAAAGCTAACGATAAAATAGACCTAGAAAAAAATTACCAATAAAATCATTTCCCCGGAACACCCCCAAATGGACGATTATAGGGGGGTTGAAGCCGAAAAAAACATCTCACTTCGTTGCTTTAGGAATTGCTGTTAATTTTATGAGAGATTATCAAATCTAACGATAAAACCAGCCCTGAAAAAAATTGTGAACAATATCGATTACCCGCAACACCTCCAAATGGAGGATTATAGGGGGGTTGAAGGCGACAAAAGAATCTCATTTCGTTGCTTTAGGTATTGCTATTAATTTTATGACTGATTATCAAATTTAACGATAAAACAAGTCCAGAAAATAACTACGAACAAAATCGATACCCCCAACACCCCCAAATGGACGATTACAGGGGGTTAAAGGCAAAAAAAATCTCACTTCGTTGCTTTAGGTATTGCTATTAATTTAATTGCGGATTATCAAATCTGACGATAAAATAGTCCTAGAAAAAAATTACGAACAAAATTATAGAACATAAAATTAATAGCAATACCTAAACCAACGAAATGAGATTTTTTTTTCGCCTTCAACCCGCCTCTAATCGTCCATTTGGGGGTGTTCCGGGGAATCGATTTTGTTCGTAATTTTTTTCTCGGTCTATTTTATCGATAGATTTGATAATCTGCAATAAAATTAATAGCAATACCTAAAGCAACGAAGTGAGATTTTCTTTTTGCCTGCAGCCCACCTATAATCGTCCAAATTGGGCGTGTTCCGGGTAATCGATTTTATTCGTAATTTTTTTCTAGGTCTATTTTATCATTAGATTTGATAATTGGCCATCAAATTAATAGCAATACCTAAAGCAACGAAGTGAGTTTTTTTTGCCTTCAACCCCCCTATGATCGTCCATCTGTCGGTGTTCCGGGTAATTGATTTTGTTCGTAATTTTTTTCTGGGATTGTTTTATCCTTAGATTTGGCAATCCGTCATAAAATTAATAGCAATTCCTAAAGCAACGAAGTGAGATTTTGTTTTCGCCTTCAACTCCCCTATAATCGTTCATTTGGAGGTGTTCCGGGGAATCGATTTTGTTCGTAATTTTTCGCTGGGCTTGCTTTATCGTTAGATTTGATAATCCGTCATAAAATTAATAGCAATACCTAAACCAACGAAGTGAGATTCTTTTTTCGTCTTCAACGCGCCTCTAATCGTCCATTTGGGGGTGTTCCGGGGAATCGATTTTGTTCGTAATTTTTTTCTACGTCTATTTTATCGTTAGATTTGATAATCCGCCATAAAATTAATAGCAATACCTAAAGCCTAGAAATGAGATTTTTTTTTTCGCCTTCCGCCCCCCTAAAATCGTCCATTTGGGAGTGTTCCGGGGAATCGCTTTTTTTCGTAATTTTTGTCTGTGCTTGTTTTATCGTTAGATTTGATAATCCGTCATAAAATTATTGGCAATACCTAAATCAACGATGTGAGATTTTTTCTCCCCTTCAACCCCCCAATAATCGTCCATTTGGGGGTGTTCCGGGGAATGGATGTTATTCGTAATTTTTTTCTGGGCTTCTTTTATCGTTAGATTTGATAATCCGCCATAAAATTAATAGCAATACCTAAAGCAACGAAGTGAGATTTCTTTTCGCTTTCAACCACCCTATAATCGTCCATTTGGGGGTGTTCCGGGGAATCGATTTTGTTCGAAATTTTTTTCTGGGCTTGTTTTATCGTTAGATTTGAGAATCCGTCATAAAATTAATAGCAATTCCTAAAGCAACGCATTGAGATTTCTTTTTCGGCTTCAACCCCCCTACAATCGTCCATTTGGAGGTGTTCCGGTGAATCGATTTTGTTCGTAATTTTTTTCTAGGTCTATGTTATCGTTAGATTTGATAATCCGCAATGATATTAATAGCAATACCTAAAGTAACGAAGTGAGATTTTTTTTTGCCTTCAGCCCCCCTATAATCGTCCATTTGGAGGTGTTGCGGGGAATCGATTTTGTTCGTAATTTTTGTCTAGGCCTATTTTATCGTTAGATTTGATAATCCGCCATAAAATTAATAGCAATACCTAAAGCAGCGAAATGAGATTTTTTTGCCTTCAGCCCCCCTATAATCGTCCATTTGGGGGTGTTCCGGGGAATCGATTTTGTTGGTAATTTTTTTCTAGGTCTATTTTATCGTTAGATTTGATAATCCGCCATAAAATTAATAGTAATACCTAAAGCAACGAAGTGGGATTTTGTTTTCGTCTTCAACCCCCCTATAATCGCCCATTTGGGGTTGTTCCGGGTAATCGATTTTCTTCGTAACATTTTTCTGGGCTTGTTTTATCGTTAGATTTGATAATCCGTCATAAAATTAATAGCAATTCCTAAAGCAACGAAGTGAGATTTCTTTTTTGGCTTCAACCCCCCTATAATCGTCCATTTGGGGGTGTTCCGTGGAATCGATTTTGTTCGTAATTTTTGTCTGGCTTGTTTTATCGTTAGAATTGATAATCCGTCATAAAATTCATAGCAATACCTAAATCAACGAAGTGAGATTTTTTTTTCGTCTTCAACCCCCCTATAATCGTCCATTTCGGGGTTTTCCGGGGAATCGATTTTGTTCGAAATTTTTTTCTGGGCTTGTTTTATCGTTAGATTTGAGAATCCGTCATAAAATTAATAGCAATTCCTAAAGCAACGCATTGAGATTTCTTTTTCGGCTTCAACCCCCCTACAATCGTCCATTTGGAGGTGTTCCGGTGAATCGATTTTGTTCGTAATTTTTTTCTAGGTCTATTTTATCGTTAGATTTGATAATCCGCAATGATATTAATAGCAATACCTAAAGTAACGAAGTGAGATTTTTTTTTGCCTTCAGCCCCCCTATAATCGTCCATTTGGAGGTGTTGCGGGGAATCGATTTTGTTCGTAATTTTTGTCTAGGCCTATTTTATCGTTAGATTTGATAATCCGCCATAAAATTAATAGCAATACCTAAAGCAGCGAAATGAGATTTTTTTGCCTTCAGCCCCCCTATAATCGTCCATTTGGGGGTGTTCCGGGGAATCGATTTTGTTGGTAATTTTTTTCTAGGTCTATTTTATCGTTAGATTTGATAATCCGCCATAAAATTAATAGTAATACCTAAAGCAACGAAGTGGGATTTTGTTTTCGTCTTCAACCCCCCTATAATCGCCCATTTGGGGTTGTTCCGGGTAATCGATTTTCTTCGTAACATTTTTCTGGGCTTGTTTTATCGTTAGATTTGATAATCCGTCATAAAATTAATAGCAATTCCTAAAGCAACGAAGTGAGATTTCTTTTTTGGCTTCAACCCCCCTATAATCGTCCATTTGGGGGTGTTGCGGGTAATCGATTTTTTTCGTAATTGTATTCCCTGTCTATTTTATCGTTAGATATGATAATCCGCCCTAAAATTAATAGCAATACCTAAAACAGCGAAATGAGATTTTTTTGCCTTCAGTCCCCCTATAATCGTTCATTTGGGGGTGATCCGGGGAATCGATTTTGTTGGTAATTTTTTTCTAGGTCTATTTTATCGTTAGATTTGATAATCCGCCATAAAATTAATAGCAATACTTAAATCAACGAAGTGAGATTTTGTTTTCGCCTTCCACTCCCCTATAATCGTTCATTTGGAGGTGTTCCGGGGAATCGATTTTGTTCGTAATTTTTCGCTGGGCTTGCTTTATCGTTAGATTTGATAATCCGTCATAGAATTAATAGCAATACCTAAACCAACGAAGTGAGATTTTTTTTTCGTCTTCAACGCGCCTCTAATCGGCCATTTGGGGATGTTCCGGGGAATCGATTTTGTTCGTAATTTTTTGCTAGGTCTATTTTATCCTTAGATTTGAGAATCCGCACTAAAATTAATAGCAATACCTAAAGCAACGAAGTGAGATTTTTTTTTGCTTCAACCCCCCTATAATCATTCGATTTGGGTGTTTTCCGGGGAATAGATTTTGTTCGTAATTTTTGTCTGTGCTTGTTTTATCGTTAGATTTGATAATCCGTCATAAAATTAATAGTAATACCTAAAGCAACGAAGTGAGATTTTGTTTTCGCCTTCAACCCCCTATTATCGTCCATTTGGGGGTGTTCCGGCTAATCAATTTTTTTCGTAATTTTTTTCTGGGCTTGTTTTATCGTTAGATTTGATAATCCGTCATAAAATTAATAGCAATTCCTAAAGCAACGAAGTGAGATTTCTTTTTCGGCTTCAACCCTCCCTTATAATCGTCCATTTGGGGGTGTTCCGGGTAATCGATTTTGTTCGTAATTTTTTTCTAGGTCTATTTTATCATTAGATTTGTTAATCCGCAATAAAATTAATAGCAATACCTAAAGCAACGAAGTGAGATTTTTTTTTGCCTTCAGCCTCCCTATAATCGTCCATTTGGGGGTGTTCCGGGTAATCAATTTTGTTCGTAATTTTTTTCTATGCCTATTTCATCGTTAGATTTGATAATCCGCCATAAAATTAATAGCAATATCTAAAGCAACGAAGTGTGATTTTTTTTTGCGTTCAACCCCCCTATAATCGTCCATTTGCAGGTGTTCCGGGGAATCGATTTTGTTCTTAATTTTTTTCTTGGCTTGTTTTATCGTTCGATTTGATAATCCGTCATAAAATTAATAGCAATACCTAAAGCAACAAAGTGAGTTTTTTTTCGCCTTCAACCCCCCTATAATCGTCCATTTGGGGGTGTTCCGGGGAATCGATTTTGTTCGTAATTTTTTGTTAGGTCTGTTTTATCGTTAGATTTGATAATCCGTCATAACATTAATAGCAATACCTAAGGCAACGAAGTAAGATTTTTTTTTCGCCTTCAACCCCCCTCTAATCGTACATTTGGGGGTGTTCCGGGGAATCGGTTTTGTTCGTAATTTTTTTTAGGTCTATTTTATCGTTAGATTTGATAATCCGCCATAAAATTAATAACAATACCTAAAGCAACGACGTGAGAATTTTTTTTCGCCTTCCTCCCCTATATAATCTTCGTTTGGGGGATGAGGGTAGTTTGGTATTTGATGTTTTTTGGTTTTTTATATGTATTTAATCATATTTTGTTGTAAAAAACCGAATCCAAGTGAAAAAAACCGTTTTTACAAAAATCGATTTTTCGTTGGATCCCAACGTTGCAAACTTCAAACACATTTGTACGAGGTGCCAGTGTTGAAGATGACCAATCGGCGAGTTGCGATCAATGGGCTCAGGAATCGACAGGAGCGATGATCTAACGAGAAAATGAGCTGGTGTTAACACATCACAATCATCCGGACTCCCGGATACGGGGGTGAGGGGGCGAGAGTTAAGAGTGCTCTCGATTTGAATCACAAGAGTGTTGAATTCCTCGTAGGTTAGATTTTGAGTTCCGATGATGCGCTTCAAATGAGACTTGGCACTCTTCACGGCCGCCTTTCAGAGACCACCAAAATGAGGCGCTGAAGGAGGAATAAACTTCCACTGCATTCTAGAATTCGCGACGACTTCAGTGATATCGGGCCACTGAATGGATGCTTGACGAAACATTTCACGTAGTGCCGAATCTGCACCGTGGAATGTAGTGGCATTATCGCTCCACAACTCTTGCGGAATGCCTCGCCGTCCAGAAAAGGGCCTCACAGCAGCTAGAAAACTCGACGTAGTCAGGTCACCCACTACCTCCATCTGAACAGCCTTTGTAGCCAAACAGACAAAGATAGCTATCTTGGTAGTGCGTGTGCCTACCTTTGTTGAATTTTACTTGGAACGGACCTGCATAGTCCAAACCTGTGTGAGCAAAGGGTCGTACGCGAGTCACTCGTTCACTTGGTAAGTTGCCCATTAACTGAGTGGACGATCGTGCGTGTGATCTCGCGCATCTTACACATTGTCGTACAATTGCTTTGGTCCTCTGCCGCCCGCCTATGATCCAAGCTCTTTTGATCACTTGAGCATACGTCAGCAATTGGCCTCCGTGCAGGCATGTCTGATGAGCCCATTCGATCACCAGTCGAGATAAATGACATTGCTTGGGTAGGATGACGGGATTACGCTCAGAATGAGGTAGCTCTGATCCTTGAAGCCGCCCTTCGATTCGTAGGATTCCTTGCTGATCCAGGAACGGCATCAATTTTCGCAGAGGACTGTTTTTTCCAGCTGCTGCTCCTGCGGCCAAGCGGTGAATCTCATCAGCAAAATAGGACTGTTGGATCCAAAAAACACATTGCGGAAAAACGGTGTTGAGTTCATGGAACGTAAAGGTTCTGTTTCCGGGTGGCGGATCCCCCTCAGACAAGTAATGCCGAAACCGCAAGCAAGTGGCTATTACTCTTTCAAGCCTGATTAATGACGAAAATCTTGCAAACGGATCCTCACCGGGGGGGGAGTGGTTGTGACATAGAAACAAGGCACGAGTAGGAGTCGATAGGTGCTTCCGACTCTGCCGGAATCGATGACGATGGCCATTGTGCAGCCGGCGGGTGAATCCACGCTGGTCCATTCCACCAAAGGTGAGCAGTTTCGAGCTCAGTCGAAGGCATCCCTCTTGAGGCGATGTCTGCTGGATTTTGGCTCGAGCGAACGTTGTGCCACGCAACATCTGAAAGTCTCCGCTGAATTTCAGCCACTCTGTTGGCAACAAAAATCTCCCACCGAGAGGGTTCCGAGTCGAGCCATGCTAAGACTATTGTTGAATCCGTCCATGCGTGAACTGATGTGATTGAGGCTTCAACGTACACATCTACTACGTACCTCAGGAGCCTTACAAGGAGTACTGTGGCACACAGTTCGAGGCATGGAATGGTGATCGTTTTAACCGGCGCCACTTTAGTCTTTGCAGTTATCAATCTGGATACTTCAGCCTGACCAGTGGTTCCTAGTATGACGACGTAGACTGCAGCGGCGTAGCCAGACTTGCTTGCGTCAGCGAAACCATGTAAATGAAGTTCCTTTGCTGGTTCAATGCTAAGCCACCGAGGTATTTCAATTCTTGACACATTCGGAAGATCTCTCAGAAAATCAGCCCACTCAGATGCTAGAGGGTTAGGCAACTCTTGATCCCAATGAAGACGGAGCTTCCAGATTTTCTGGAGTAACATCTTGGCAATGATTGTGACCGGACTTAGCCAACCGACAGGGTTGAAATGTCGCGCTACCGTGGCCAATCTTGTCTCTTAGTATTCTGCCCACTAGCTCGAATGGCGGGACATCGAAATCGAAACATGTCGGTAGTTGGATCCCAAGATATTCCGAGTGTTCTGATCGGATTTCCGGTCTCGAAATCATGCCACTGTGGCCGTAATCGGTCAGCTGGATCGATATCTCTGATCAGATTCGGTTTATTTCACGACCACTTTGCCAAGGGAAAGCATCCAGATCGAAGCATTGCGACGAGTTGGTTTCTCAGCTCGATTGCCTCCTCAAGATTTGACCCACCTGATAAAACGTCGTCCACATACGTGTCCTGTAACAGAGCGTGGGCAGCCTTCGGAAAGTGAGAACCTTCATCATGGGCTAGTTGCCTCAGCGTGCGAAGAGCCAAGTAGGGGGCACAAGTCATTCCATAGGTCAGCGTCAACAGTCGATAGTGAGCTGGCTCTGAGTCCTCAAGACGTTGCCACAAAATTCGCTGGAGATCAGTGTCTTCGGTCCTTACCAATATTTGTCGGTACATCATTTTAATGTCAGCACAAAATACAAATTTGTGCCTCCTCCATCTGATGATGACAGACAGCAGGTTGTTTTGAAGTGGAGGGCCCGAATGCAAGAGTTTATTGAGCGACTCCCCATCAGAGGGGCTTCGAGATGCGTCAAATACAACTCGCAACTTCTGGCCGTTGTCTGAATATTGCCAGATAGCATGATGTGGTATATAAACTCTGTGCGACTGAGAATGGATTTCGGGTGCCTCCAGTTTCTCCATATGCCCAGAATCTTCATATTGCCCCATAAACGCCTCGTATTGCTCCTTGAATAGGTTATTTCTTGACATTCTCTTACGTACTGCATTCAAGGCTTGGCGCGCCAACACTAGAGTGTCTGTCAACTTGTCAGGCGTCGGTGATGGTCGTCTAGGGAGCGGAACGCAATATCGCCCACTTAACAAGCGCCAATGCTCAGAGGCAAACAGCTTCTCGCAAACCTCATCTTCCGGCGAAGATGAATGGTCGAGGGGTGTTTCCTCTAATTTCCAAAATTTGCTTAATTCGCAGGAAATTGAACCATCCCTCCCTTTCAACCACTGAGCAATTGAACATTCTTGGTGCGAGATCGAATTGCTCTCTTGCAGAGAGCTGAATTGAACCAATGATGACCCATCCTAGGGTTGTGTTTTGGGCCATTGGCTCGTGTTGTTCGCCGCGGCGAACGCCATTCAAGATGATATCACTGTAAATTTCAGCACCGAGAATCATATCGATGTGCCTGGCACGGTAGAAGTCAGGGTCAGCTAATGGAAGATGATCAAAATGAATCCATTTCTCACAAATTTATGTTTCAGAGCACCAGAGCCGATACTCTGATGGGCAGTCGAGTCGTGGTCAGAATGAAGGAAGTGCATTTGGTAGCAGTTCCGGTTTGTTTGCCTCCAACTCCGATGATGGCAGCGTTCGCATTCCATAAGGAGAGTCCTGCTCTTTGCACCCAGCTTAGATCGACAATACTGCTTCCTGATACCGCGTCTAATAGCGCTCGCGCAGGGAACGTCCGACCGGGAGAAACTTCCACGCGCACCAGAGCGGTGGGTAGCAGCGCTGGTTATGGGGCGGCAGCATCTGATCGTTAGCAGAGACATTCTGGATGCCGGATCGGGTCCTCTTCCTGGGTTGATGATTGTCCGAGTCGGGTGCACTTCTCTTCATAGTGAACGACTGGTGGAGAATGGTGTGGTGACGTCGACCGCACTCACGACAAGATTCGCGGGAGAAGCACTGTGCTTGGCGATGACCCGACTGAAGGCAGTTAAAGTAGTATCGGAGTCGTCGAACAGCTGCGTTGATCTCAGTCAGTACTGGGTCGGATGCATCGGTGCAGCGCATGATCACCCTCACAGACTGGGTATTTTCTACGACTGCTGGTGGCGGCACTACGGACGGTCCTTTTGGGTGGATTCCCTGATAAAGGAGGCCCTCTGTTCACATTCATGGTCGTTGCAGTCTGTAGGGCTCTGATACGACTATTTATAAAGGAATTGAGAGACTCAAAAGTCGGAACGTCTTCAGTATGACCAATGCTCTACTCCCAATCTCCCTTTGTAACCGGATCCAATCCATTGATTGTAAAAAAACACTGCCCATGTTTCCCAATTGTCTACTGGCATATTGAGGGAACGCAATGATTCCTGGGCCTTGGTTACTCTATCACGGAGAGATCGAAGTCCCTCTGTGCTCTCCATTTTCAGAGCGGGAGTTCGAGCAAGAGTTGCCATGTGATGAAAGACCAATAATCGCTTGTGCTCAAATCCCTCAACAAGCAGCTTCAAGCAACTTGATAATTTGCTGCAGTTGGTGCCAAGCCTTCCAACGCTGATTTGGCTTCACCTTGTACCGATGAGAACAGGTATTGAAGTTTCTGGACGTCTGTTAATGAAGGATGCAGGTGAATCATCGATCTGAACATATCGCGAAACGATTCCCACTCGCGTATCAGGCCCGAGAAGGGGGGCAGATTGATCTTTGGAAGCTGAAGAGGCACAGGCATCGCTGCTTCTCGGCTCGAAGCGGGATCCGCAGCTCTAGGGGAAGCAGCCAAGGTGCCTTGTTCATCGTAAAGGAAGCCTAGTGAACTGGTGTAGGCGAACTCGATGTCTCCATAAAGGTTTTCCGTAAAGTACTCGTTTTGGGACAAGGTCGCATCTGTACACAAAGTTTCATGAGCAGACTGGAAACGCCGCCAATAATCTTTCAAAAGGTCGACACGACCTCGGAGAAATCCCTGAGAGAACTAGGCTCGCCCCTCCTTCAGGGTATTCGCCTTGAAGTTTGAGATCAATGATTCCAAGATGCGCTGTTGCTCAATTCCAGTCATTCTTGTAGCAGAAATCTCTACATGAGCACTGTGATGAGCGTCGTGCACGTCATACTTTAACGGAGACGTGCCGCAGCAGCAGCCTTAAACTATACCCTCATACACGCAACCTTGTCTGAGACGTGCCGCAGCAGCATTCTCTCGTATGTGAGCATCAAGTGCGCAGCAACAGAAGCCTCCAGTTGATCTGACGATACGTGCCGAAGCAGCGGCGTGAACAGCAACTCTCGTGTACTAGTGTGCGTAATGTTGAAGAATCCAATGACGTTCCTTTCCGAAGCCGAAGTTCGCATTGATGCCCTCGTGTCTTGTCAGATCTTTCAACAGTTTATCACTCGCGAGCTCTCATCTCTCAACCTCATCCGGCTCGAAGGACCAATGATTTATTCAATGCGAAGGATGAGGTCGGGAAGGGATGAGAGCTAAAGATTCGATTATCGGTATGAAGAAAAAAGCAGTAACTGCACTTTATTAACATTACAATTTTGTCTTATGAGAAGCACGATTATGCTCGGTCAACGGCCGAACGGAAACTGGTCACTCGCTCTGCTCACGCCACGTGGAGCCCCGCCGAAAACAGCGCTAACGCCACCTGCTCATCCGAGCTGGAGGCTGCCGCGAGGACCGCGGGCTTTCAGACCCTTTCGCGCCAAAAAAGGCAAGATGGCCGACCTCCATGCGCAGTAGAGTGACGCGGTTCAATTTCGTCATAGCACAATGTATATGGAAAGCACGGTCATCCCTCAGGCTTTTTCTACATTGGACAGATACTTGCCTTCGGAGCGCTTCCGCACTCCTTGATAGTTTCAAAAAGATACAGTCCACTTAATTTTTTTGCGTTCTAACATTTAAACCGTATGATTTCTGGTAAACTTTTTCAAGTTACTTAAGTCCTTTTTCTGTATCACCATAATAATAAAAGCATTATGCATTGGTTGATTTTGATAGTCTCTAATTTCTGATTGCCTAATGTTCCATAACTTAAAGAGTAATTTTAAATTTAGAAAACAAAACAGTATTAAGAAGATATTCATACTTTTCTGGAAAAGAAAATGATAATAAAGAATTTTTCAATTGCTCAAAGTTCCTAATCTCAATATTTAGTCTTCTTGATGTTAATGTTGCTTAAATTAATATAATCAGAATTTTTAGTTAATGATAATAAAAAATGTTCTTATTTTTTAAAGTTTCTAACCTATATATTTCGTGTTCTTAAATACTAATGTTGTATAAATTAATTTAATCAGATTTTTTTTTAGTTAAAAAGACACGCGTGATCTAGCTAGTTGTAACAAAAACTTAAATATTTCATTGAAGTGTACGATACCCTATGTCAAAAAATAGTTCAATATTTTTGTTATATGAATCATATAGAATAATATATATTACAGTCTTCAAGTACTTTAAAAAATACTTCACCTACAAAAGTGGAAAATGTATCAAAGAATGATAATAACTTTCCGTCTACAAGTCAAGAAAACTCATTAAATAATAATCCTGATTTAGTTGATTTTGAACATGATTTGGATGTAGAAAAAATAATTACACAGGTTTTTATTTATGTATGTATTTAATATTATAATTATGTTATTTGTTATTTAGTATATTTTATTTTTTATATTTTATTTATTTACTGTAGTAAAACTGTGCAAGTTAGTATTCAATCTACATTAAGCTAGTAAAAATTGATAATATGTACATATTTTGTAAAATGATACTTTTGTAGACGAAACGTTAAAGTTTGAGGTATTGGATGTAATTGAAATTGACATATTTTCCAACAAGTATAGTTTAACGCACTACTGAAAAAACTATATATAAGTATTTTTCAGAAATAATATATTTTGTGTACTATTTTGTAATAGTATGCCTAAGATACCTATTTTATGCACTGTTTTTTAGTATTTCATAAAACAAAACTTTTCTATATATTCATTAATCTACAGAACCGCACTATGTGTCTTTTATGCACTAGTTATGTCGAAAAATATCGTTTATACCGCTCTAATCTCAAAATCACAACTTTGATATAATTTTTCGGCACTCGTGATATAAAATATGACTCGAGACTAGTACGTAAGTAGATTATTTACCTCACGAGACTTTTCGCTCTCGCTTCGCTGGAGCGGAAATCGTCACACGAGCTAAATAATCTACTTCCGCACCCACGTCGAAAAGTACTATTTATATATTAGTATTGCAAAAAATATAATTTACAACACGTGCGTATATGATTGCATAAATGGCGCTATAGAGTAGTTTCTTTTTTAAGTTAGGGAATTTCAATTAAGGACTTTAATAGTTTACTGAGATTAATATAACACGTGAATGCTTCAATTTTTTCTGAAATTTTATATCGTTTATTGGTTATAAAAACCGGTTTTGTATTGAACATAATAAAACGTACTGATAATATATTCTTGTAACTGTAGATAGCTTAGCATCAATATAAAATACTTCATAATAAATTCATTACATTTCTAAAAGCTATCAATTTAACTACTAAATGATTCTTTTAGTATGCTTGATAGTAGATCTCCAAGAATATAGACACATAGTTAGTATATATAATCAAATATTAATAAACGGATCGTTTTCTAAGTAAAGTAGAGATAAATTAGCGTTTAGCAATATAGGAGCTGAAGAAATAACTTCGCGAGTTTCTCTCTAAACTTTGAAATGTATTTATATAGATATATATATACATGAACTATATTATATATATTTATTGTATTATATCTTATTATATTAAAAATATAATATAAATCACAATGAAAATACTTCCAATATCGTTTACGATTTTAACTATATGTGGATTTTGGAGACCATACAGCTTCAAATGTTTTTTAACAAAATATACATATGATTTATTTTCATTCCTTATGTGTTTCCTAATTTATTCGTTCACACTAAGTCACTTAATAGATATATGTATAAGCGCAAATAATTTTGAAGATTTGACTGGAAGTTGCTTTATGCTCTTATCTATGCTTAATGTTTGTTGTAAAATGACAAATATTATATACTTTAGAAAAAATATTTTAAAATTATTGGATATTCTTATGATTGATCACTGCAAACCGCAAGATTTAACAGAACAAAAAATAACACAACATTATCATAAAAAGGCTAGGTGTGTATCAAAGTTTTCTATTATTAAATGTACAGAGTATGCCTATTACACAATTCATTTTCGTTTTCAAGTATTGCTTCCTCATAGAGGAAGCTTTGTGATAGTAAAAAAAAAGTTTATGAGATAATGTGTTAGAAATGTTATTTAGCAAATTTGGAATCGAAATACACTATTTTTAGAAAACGTACGTATAGATGTGTGTGTGTGTGTGTGTGGGTGTGTGTGTGTGGGTGTGGGTGTGCGTGTGCGGGTGTGGGTGTGCGTGTGCGTGTGCGTGTGTGTGTGTGTGTGTGTGTGTGTGTCCGTATATGCTGATATCTCATGATCTATCCGACCGATTTTACCGATAACGGGAGTGTGATCATTTTTTTAGATTTTGCTTCCACAATTGGGGTCAATATTCTATTTTTGTAAAATTTAATTTTTTTTTTTATAGCCATTTTTTAATTTTCAAAATTTTTTTTTTCGATTTTTTTAATATTTAGAACAAATATTGTTTATATATCATGAATTCTCTGTATGTAGGATAAAATTATCTACAATTTAAAAAAAAAAGTCGGTAGCTATATTTCGTCATAAGTTATTGATGAAAATGTAATTTTTTGTAAATAGGTTATATTTCGAAATTAAAAAAAGATATTAACATGAATATTTTTTTGGTTACAAAGGATATTAAGGGGGCTAGACACCTTTTTTCTCTGAAATAAGAAGCCACATTTTAATACATAAATGTAAACTAATTATTTCATACTTTTTACATATAAAACTGGGTATATTTACCTTACCTTAAAACTTTCTCCGATGGGCCTTTTATATGGTCCAGAACCATAGTCATCGATGAAACAAGTTTTTTCACTAACCGTAAGCTTTGAAATTTTCCTGTGGATGGATTGACTCCAGATTTGAACTAAATTACTCCTGAATAGTATAATTCTCATATGAGTGTAGGGATTTTTGATCTAATAAGAAAAAAAAAATTGTGCTGTTTTTCAAGAGTTTTTTTTTTAAGTTTTTTAAATTTTTTATATTTTTTCATAATTTTTCCGGTGTAAAAATTTTTTCCGACATTTAATCCTAAATCCCTACACTCATATGAGAATTATACTATTCAGGAGTAATTTAGTTCAAATCTGTAGTCAATCCATCCACAGGAAAATTTCAAAGCTTACAGTTAGTGAAAAAACTTGTTTCATCGATGACTATGGTTCTGGACCATATAAAAGGCCCATCGGAGAAAGTTTTAAGGTAAGGTAAATATACCCACTTTTATATGTAAAAAGTATGAAATAATTAGTTTACATTTATGTATTAAAATGTGACTTCTTATTTCAGAGAAAAAAGGTGTCTAGCCTCCTTAAGTACTATAACTTACTAAATTTTTAGGTTTTTTTATTCATTATTTTTTGAGAAAAAAATAATTTATAAAAAAATGTGTTTTTTTTTGTCGTTCAATAACTATAGTAAAATTGACTTAATCACTTTGAAATTCTTTGTAGTGGTAGATTTTGTATACCAATCGAGTGAGTTCTTTGGGCAAAAGGATTGATCCATAAATTTCGAAGATATTTGAGGTTAAATTTTTTTTTAATTTTTTTTTTAAATCGTAATTTCTCGAGAACGGCTCTATGTATCTAAATGGGTTGGATGGTATTCGAAAGAGAATTAAATTACCTATATTTTCTAAAAAAAATTTATTCTCTAGCTATCACGGTTCTTTTGTTTAACAAAAACGTAAAAATTGAAAAATGAAAAAAAAATGAGTTTTATATGTTCAACTATTATAAGAGTAAAATTGTCTTATTCGCTTCAAAATTCATTGTAGAGGTATATAATTGATAGTTCTCGGATGAGTTCTTTTGGCAAAGTGATTGGTTCATAAATTTCAGAGATATTTGAGGTTAAAATTTTTCTTACACGCTATACGGTAGATTAATACTCCGCACACGTGACACCAAACTCGCTAGTCGCGAGACTTTATAAATGCAAGACCGCGGTCTATTATCGCGATAGCGCACGCGGTAAAGACACCATTAAGGGTCGACGTGCAATGGTAGTGTGCGCCTACCATCGGACTGGCCAATCACACACGTAGTTTCATAGCCGCGAGTACGCGCGTTCCGCGTTACATGAACTATAATAAAACGAAATAACGAAACGGATCAAGATTGACGATAGTTTCAAAAGAAATATCGAATTTACGTGAGCGCAATTAATTGTTTTGGCTCTCACGTAAAAATGGATTATTATATTATTATTATATTCAAATTATCAAATTGAATTAGAATATTTAATTAAAATGCAATAAAAGACTACTTTTTTAATTTATAATTTTTTTTTAATTTAGTTTATAATTAAATTAAATTTAATTTATAAAAAGATAATTTTAGTTTATAATATCTCTGAAAATTATGAACCAATCATTTTGCCAAAAAAACTCTGCCGAGAACTATCAATAATATACCTGTACAATGAATTTTGAAGCGAATAAGACAATTTTACTATCGTAATAGTTGAACATCCAAAACTCATTTTTTTTTTAATTTTTAAATTTTTACGTTTCTGTTAATAACAAAAGAACCGTGATAGCTAGAAAATTAATTTTTTTTTAGAAAATATAGGTAATTTAATTATGTTTCGAATGCTATAAATTACATTCAAATACATAGAGCTCTAAATATCAGTTGCAAATTTATAGGAAATTGTGATATATATTTTATGTATGTGATATGACGGAAAATTATTCTCCGTCATTTTCCTCTCTCCCCGCATTAATCCTGTACTAATTCCTCACAGTTGTTATAGGTGCAGACGACGCGAAAGGACGCCCGGCCGAGAGAGAAAGAGAGAGAGAGAGAGAGAGAGAGAGAGAGAGAGAGAGAGAGAGAGAGAGAGAGAGAGAGAGAGAGAGAGAGAGAGAGAGAGAGAGAGAGAGAGAGAGAGAGAGAGAGAGAGAGAGAGAGAGAGAACGAGGAGCGCGCGCGAACCGTTTAGACTCGTGAGAGAGTCAATCAGTCTCGTTTTGGGTAGCGCCCGCGCTCCTGGCCTTTGAGAGCCAAACTGCCAAAGTTCGTGACGTGCGACCCGAGAGTGTGTGACTGTGAGTGAGTGCGCACCCGGTCACGACGGGGTGGCCTGTTCCAGCCCCGAGAGGCAACTGAGAGCGAGCGACGCACCAGGTGGTGGACCCAGTGCGAGCCAAGGCCGGGGACAGCGTGCAACGCCCGTGTAAGTACCGGCTCGACTCTTCTCTCTCTCTCTAATTCGCGGCAACTCGGGCCTCCTTTCCGCGCCTGCGTATCGCGCATTGTGCGCCGTGTCTCACTTTCCCCTCTTTGACTCGTTCAATAAACTTTACTGTTATTAAATCCTCGCGAGTGATTATTCATTTACTACCCCGTTCTCCCACCTTTATTCAAAATTCAAACACTCGCATGCGGTGTGCATTGTACGAGGTGCGCTAGCCTCGCCGCCGCATGCACTATATTTGTAACTGGATAATTACCGAGCAGCCAGGGAAATTAATTATCCGTTACAAATTGGCGCCCCTCGAGAAACCCACTTTTTCGAGAACGTGGGTACTTAGGAAAACTTGAATTCGCGTGCACCGGAGTATGGAAAATTGCAGCGCGCGGTGACATTAGTTCACGCAGCGCATCAGTGTATTGAACACTAGCAATTAAACACCGGTGGGGTGGATGCATTAAGCATCACCGCACTCCGGGAAAGCCAGCGAACGCGCATCTTTAAACCAAGGTCTTTGTCGAAGATTATATTCGACAGCCGTCGCGTACACGTGCAGCGACGGCAACCGCGGACATTGTTTACGTCGCGCGCCGACACAGGACTCGGGCCGCGCAGAACGTAAACAAAGCGCGCCTTTCCAGCACACAAGTTATCGCACTGTGTGTTGGAGAGAGACAGATTACTCCGAATATTATATTCAGAGCAAGAATTATTTCGTGCGCAGCTGAATATTATTTCAGCCTAGGCGCTATTCTAGCGAGACTCAATACGCGACGCGCATATAACAACATTGCGTCTTTCATACACTTACACCGTCATTGTTCGATTACGAGTTTGAAAGCGACTTCGCAATAACAAGCGTTAAGTAATAAACGGTAACGAATAAACGTTGATCAATTATATGAATCTTGATACGCGTTATTTAAAAATTAATAGGAATTTTTTTTTTAAATTTGTTTAAACAAAGTCAAATTTTTTTTTACATTTAAGAACTAATAGAATTTTTTTTTGTCTCCTTTTTCGATAATTTGCCACCGACATAAATTTAAATTGAAGTAAATTGAAACTCGTACTCATTCTCAAAACTAGTAATCTTAATATTCAAATTAATTATAATTTGAATTATTATTGAAAATAATAAAACTAGCAATAAAGGGAAAGAAAAACTCTCTAACGCGATATAACGCACATGCGAACTCGCTGTTCGAAACTCAGTACCTACATAGGCACATGCAACGTAGCTTGCGAATCGCGATATACAGCAGTGTGGAAACAGCAACAGCTGATCGCTCGGGAACCATCGTACCCCGACAGCGAATAACGCGAGTGCCGTATAGTCACCTATTAGGCACCTAGCGTAGACTATAGAATTCGAAGGCGAACTTCCCAACGCCCTGCATTTAAGTCAGGTTGGAAAATTAGATACATTTACCTTATTACCGATTAAAGTACGAAATTTAAAATCGTACTATATTGAAATAGATACGAAATCAGAACACTAGACTTAGAGAAAACGAAATAATTTAGAACTAATAGCGAGAACGCACATACGTTCTAAACTATTTCAGAGAAATTCGGATCATTAACGTTATGAGAATAAAGCAACATTTTTTTTTCTCTTTCTCTAGTATATTGAAGTATTAAGCCTTCAATAGATCTTAGAAAAATAACCTTTGGAATTTTAAGTTAAACCAAATACTCTTCCAGTTAAAATTATTTGAATCTATTTCTCTTTGATTTTACAACAAATTGTGTTTTGTCAATTAAAAATTTTCTTGCTGTTAAAAAATAAGCAAGGAAACAAACAGAACTGGAAGAGGCAAAAATTTTCTTTCTTTTTGCTTCTTAAACTTTTGTTTCTCCTTTTCCGAATTAAATAAGGAAACATTAAAACTTTCATTCTCCTTAAAGACAAAAGAGAATTGACCAGCGATTAGCGCAAATCAAAATTAAAACACCAAAGGCGTAATATTTAAGAATTAAAAATTTAAAACCCGAATTCCTCAGCGAAGCGCATTAGGGATTTTCAGGTCAACAACATGCCACTCCTAAAAGAAGACACATTCGAAGACACCATGGGGGTGGAAATCCAAGGCTGAATAATGAATCTGGCAGGCGAGCCGCTCGACGACGCGCTCGAAAAATTAGAACTTTTAAAAAGCGGCACACAGTTTGCAAAAGCGGATAGGTTATATAGGCGATTGCGAGGTGACTACACGGTTAACGATTTCATGCGAACGAAGAAGCAGAAGACGAAGCAGAAGCATTTGATAAAAGAAACAAGAAATTGGAAACCTTGGTACAAACCCTGCCGTTCGACGCACGTACATAGGACGAGCTAACAGAAAGGCGGGAAGCTACGAGACGCACATACTACACGCAAAGACGTCTCGCGTCAACGCCACTGACCATGGTTACACACTACTGGATCAAATGGACATGTCACTCACCGGAGTAAGAGAAGATAACGCCGGCGCGACAGCATTAACAACAACCGCAGAGCAAACAGGAACAGTGACGACGCAAAGTCAACCAGGATCGAGGCGAACGTCGCAGCAAGACATCCGTGATGCTATAAACCTGGGAAAAGCGATAGCTGAAGGTAGATTTCCATCGCCTATCACAACACAGTCAACGTGGATAAATACGTTAACAACCACGAAGACAACGGCGAGTACAGCCGTAGGCAGCACCGCGGGCACGTACACAATACACTCGGCTCCGCAATCGATCTTTACGATACGAACAACACCTACAGCCGACGACCCTGTACAATGCACGCTCACGAACGGCAGAACATATACAATGTCAAGAGCAGTAGCATGCGAAATGATGAGAATACAGGGAATCGCAAAAGACTATGACAAGGAAACAAGGCAGCTGCAGGAGCAGATGTCAGACCTAATAGCGAGTACACGTCTGTCCACGATGTCAAATAGAACGACAGGCAATGAAGCGAGCTCGCAAAAATACAAAACAGTGAACTTCCAAGACACGTGCAGATTAGAGTACCTTGATGAAGGAAGTACACGAACGGACTCGCGCAACACAGCGACGAACGCAAATGCGCGATAGCCACCAGCGCTAAATCCAGCAGCGCAAAACTTCACGCCGCAAAAGTATTATGCGAACGAGCGTGATCCTCAGCGACATCCTCAGCCTCATGCTCGTGACCGGCAGGAGTCTTAGGGGAGGGGGAGCCTCCCAAGTAACTCGCAAAGTAGATACTCGGGCGAAGGCACCACGTTCCATCAATCCATAAACGTGGACGTTGGCAGAACGGTGCGGCAGTGGAAACTGCAATTCACCGGCGAGAAAGGCAGCAGCATCGAGGAATTCCTCGAGCGAGTTAACGAATGTCGCTCGCTCGCGTGAATAACTGACGAGGACCTGCTAAACGCTATGTCGGAGCTGACGTCTGGCGTGGCAAGGCACTGGTGCCGCCAAGCTCGCAAAAATTGGCGAACTTGGGAAGACTTCTACGCCGCCGCACGCCGCTGCTACGGGGTCGACAAGCGATTCCAGCAACGACTCGTCGGCGAAGCGCAAGCCCGCACCCAAGGCAGAGACGAGCCTGTAAGGGATTATATTGTATGCCTCCTTACGATTTTAAGTAAGTTTGAGGAGCCTTGGGAGGACGAAAGACAACTCGACCACATATATAGAAATATGCTGCCCAGTCTCCAACGCTTAGTGCCGTGGGAGAAAGTTACAGACATAGAAAAGCTCATAGAGCTGGCACGAGAACCGGAAGCGCTAAGGGAGGCGGAGAGGAGTTACAAACCTCCCCCGAACCCGGACGATAGTCTGTTACCAGACGTAGCCTATAAGGGGCCAAAGTCCGCGAAAACGCAACCGCAGCGCAGCAAAAATAGTTTGGCAACTATGGCGAGTGGCGCGCCTCCGCAAGACACATGCGAACAACCCGGGACGAGCGATGGCAAGCCAAGCCTAGCCGCGATGGCAGAGCAGTCGGTTCAAGGGCTCGATCAGCTGATTAGCCGGCTACTAGATGAAAAACTTGCCAAACTTAGCTTGAGCAGGGAGCGACCCCTGGGTCCGCGCCGGCGAGCAACAGCCCTTCCAAGAGGACTGGAGCGCACCGCAAGAATAGCCGCAGTCCCCCTAGCAAGCATAGGAAAAGTGCTTCGGCCAGGAACGGCGAGGTGAAGTACGCGCCGCCGACTCCGACCAGCGACAAGAACGCCGACAACGAGCCCGGGCCAAAAGAGCACGTGCGATGCTGGGGCTGTAGCTGGCCGAGCTATATTAAGCCGCACTGCCCGGAGTGCTCGGGAAAAGGCCGAGGGGGCGCATAGAGGAGGTCCCTCTCGCCCCCTTAAAACCTAACGTGACCTCATCGGTGCCACTGCCAGACACCCTGGCAGCATCCGTCGCAACCACTTCCACCAACTCGGAGGGAAATTTGAGTACCCCGAGTCCACCAGAATACTCACGATGGTATTGGCGGGTTTCGTGTACGCGCGCTACACGACTCAGGCGCATCTCGCACCGCAGTAGGTCCGATTGGCTTACAGATCGCGACCGCGTGTGGCAAGACGATTACGCGGCATCGCGGAAGTGGCGCACGCCTCGCCAACGGTAAGGCCGCGGCGATGCTGGGCCACGTAGACCTGCCCTTTGACGTGGCAGGTGTGCGACATTACCTCGACGTGGTGATCCTCGAGGAGCTGGATGCAGACTGTCTGCTCGGCGCCGACTTTATGCGGAAATTTAACGCCGTGCTATGGCCGCGCGAATCAACGCTTAGCATCGAAGGAGTTAAAGAGCGAATTCCGCTTGAACTAGCATCCCTCGTGCACGACGGAGCGAGCGCTGCTCACCTCGCTTCGGTCGGCCTCGCCGATGTTGACGAGGCCCAGCGGCGACAGTTGCAAGAGTTGCTCGACCAACTGCTGTCCGCGAGCGATGCGCCATTAGGATGCACTAGCTGGACCGAACACAACATCGAAGTCTCGAGCACTAGGCCCATTAAGCAAAAATATTACCCTGTCTCGAAAAAGATCGAGGAGGAAATGCACAAGCAAGTGCGAGAGATACTCGAGGCGGGTATTATTATCCAATCGACCAGCGAATGGTCGAGCCCTGTTGTGATGCAACGGAAAGCGAATCGCACGTACCGATTCTGCATCGATTATCGCAAATTGAATGCGGTAACAAAGGCGAGCGCATATCCGCTCCCGCACATGGACGCGATTTTACGCAAGCTGCAAAATGCTCGATACATATCGACGATCGATCTCAGCAGCGCCTACCACCAAATTCCGTTGCGGAAGAAGGCGCAGGCGCTAACCGCGTTTACTGTCCCTGGAATGGGCCTCTTCGAATTTACTCGAATGCCTTATGGGGTAGTGGGCGGACCAGCGACTTTTTAAGAGCTGTCGAACCGCGTCATCGGTCCAGAAATGGAGCCGCGCGCGTTCTCCTACTTGGACGATATTATTATCGTTACGGAGACGTTTGAGGGACACCTCAAGTGGCTTAGCCATGTTCTCCAGCGTATTAAGGACGCAGGTCTCACGGTTAATCGTGAGAAAAGCGAGTTCTGTCCCAGCGAGGTCAAGTTTCTCGGGGTCTTAGTAGTCTTAGTACCGAGACGGCTTTAAACCTGACCCGGACAAGATTGCTCCAATTTTGGAATATCCGGCGCCGAAGAACCTTAAATAGTTGAGAAGGTTCCTTGGTATGGCGTCATGGTATCGCAAGTTCTTGCCCGACTTTGCGACGATCGCAGGGCCGCTCACGCAGTTAACAAAGCACAACGTTGCGTATGTGTGGAGTGACGCGGAGCAATCCGCCTTTGAGCAGATTAAACCTCTCATTGCCTCTGCCCCGGTATTACACCGGCCGTCGTTTGAACACCAGTTCGTGATTCAAACGGACGCGAGTGATACTGGCCTTGGAGCAGTACTCACGCAGACGATCGATGGCGAAGAACGAGTCTTATGCTTCGCAAGCCGCACGATGACTGCGGCGGAACGAAATTATTCCGTCACGGAACGCGAATGCCTCGCAGTTTTGTGGGCGATACGCAAGTTTCGTGCTTACGTCGAAGGCTATCATTTCAAAGTGATAACCGACCATAGTAGTCTGAAATGGTTATGCAATTTGCATAATCCCACCGGACGCTTAGTGCGGTGGGCGCTTGAAATGCAAGCGTATGACTACGACGTCGAGCATCATAAGGGCTCACTGAATCACGTGCCTGATGCGCTCTCTCGCATGTTTGAGGACGAGGAAGCGCCAGACCTCGCGGCAGTAGATGTCTCCGAAGAGACAGATGACGCCTGGTACAAGCGCATGGTCGCCGCCGTCGGACAAAATCTCGGAGATTACCCGTGGTGGAAGATAGTTCACGGGCGCCTCTACAGGTACCATCCGAATCCTGCGGTCGAAGACTTGCTCGAGGACTAGAACGCTTGGAAATTAGTATTGCCAGTAGAGAAGCGCGAGAAAGCGATGCAAGAGAGCCACGCGGAGCCTACTGCGGGCCACTTAGGCCGAGCGAAGACGCATGCGCGTGTTACGCTCTATTATTACTGGCCTTCGCTGCGTAAAGATGTTGCTGACTTCGTGCGAAACTGCTTGATTTGCCAGCAGTGCAAGGTACAGCAGACTGCGCCGGCAGGCCTCATGGACAGCCATCGCGCATTACGCCCGTGGCAAATTGTTGCAGGGGACATTATGGGGCCTTTCCCCTGGTCCGCTCGAGGTTTCGAGTACCTGCTGATCTTCCTAGACTTATTTACTAAGTGGATCGAATGCGTGCCGCTTCTCAAGGCGAACGCACGTACCATCGAAAAGGAGCTAGAACAGCGAATTTTCCTACGCTTTAGTGTACCCGAAGCTTTTCACTCCGACAATGGGACGGAGTTCAAGAACAAGGCTCTTGACTCCTTCCTGAACAAGTGTGGAGTTAGGCATACGACGATTCCGCCGTATCACGCGCAGGCGAATCCGGTGGAGCGAGTGAATCGCACGATGAAAACCATGATCACCGCGTTCCTCGAAGAAAACCATAAGGATTGGGATTTATACATCCCCGAACTGATGTTCGCGTACAGCACTGCGACCCAGGAGTCAACGGGGTCGAGCCCAGCTTTTCTGAACATGGGCTGACAACCGACTCCGCCCGTTTTCTTGAAACGCCGCGAGGAGCGCGCAGCAGAGGAGCTCGCAGAAGCAGCCGAGCTCGAGCGCTGGCGCACGCGGTTACAGAAGTTGCGAGACGTGCAACATTCCGCCGCGAAGAACGCCTCAGCAGCGCAACAGCGACAGTCGCATTATTATAATGCGTCGCACCGCGAGGTTCGCTTCGAACTGAAGGACAAAGTTTGGAAGCGCAATCGCATTCTCTCCTCGGCAGCCCAAGGCGTAGCAGCGAAGCTAGCGCCGAAATACGCCGGCCCGTACGTAATTTCAGCCAAGCTAGGTTCGAATGTGTACGAGCTGCAAGACCTTGATGGAAAAGACTGCGGCAAGATCCACGTAGAAGACCTTAAATTCTATCATGAAAAGGTTGATCTTACCGCTGAGGCAGGGAGCTCAACTGACGTTAACTCGGCACGCGATGACCAGGCTAGGGAAGATCCTGACGACGACGGATCTCCCAATGACCTGGCGAGCGAGCAGCAGCCCGCACCCCACAAGAGGGGAAGACCATGCAAAGCACGGTTGGTGGTAACGCGAACCACACGCGTCATAGGGGCCCAGGCGAGCAAGCGCTCGCGAGTAATGGCAGACGCTGACGAGCGAAAGCCGCTACCACTCGCGACAAACGCAAGCGCAACGCTACCCCGAAGCCGCGGACGGCCGAAAGGCTCTGGGAACGCAGCCCCAATGAACCGCGTCGCGACACCTTCCCCCCGACGCACGCGCGCCGCAACGCGCCAAGCACGTCACTAACCCCTTAACCTCACGCCTCACCATTGAACATAGTGACCAACTCCTTTCCCGCTAGGGCGACTCATCCAGGGATGAGCCGATAAGCGCCCCAGCAACGCGCGAAGGATCGCGACTCCGCAAGACCACGAGCCTGCGAGCCACCAAAAGAAAAAAATGTAAAAGGATACCCGAGTTGCTTACGTTTTTTCCCTCTTTGCAATCCCAAAGCCTATTGCATATCCTATGGCGGAGAGAGAGAGATTATCTCGAGCTGCTACGTCGCTCGTAGCCAGCGTCTGGGGGAGGGGCGTATGACGGAAAATTATTCTCCGTCATTTTCCTCTCTCCCCGCATTAATCCTGAACTAATTCCTCACAGTTGTTATAGGTGCAGACGACGCGGAAGGATGCCCGGCCGAGAGAGAGACAGAGAGAGAGAGAGAGAGCGCGAGGAGCGCGCGCGAACCGTTTAGACTCGTGAAAGAGTCAATCAGTCTCGTTTTGGGTAGCGCCCGCGCTCCTGGCCTTTGAGAGCCAAACTGCCAAAGTTCGTGACGTGCGACCCGAGAGTGTGTGAGTGTGAGTGAGTGCGCACCCGGCCACGACGGGGTGGCCTGTTCCAGCCCCGAGAGGCAACCGAGAGCGAGCGACGCACCCGGTAGTGGACCCGGTGCGAGCCAAGGTCGGCGACAGCGTGCAACGCCCGTGTAAGTACCGGCTCGACTCTTCTCTCTCTCTCTCTAAATCGCGGCAACTCGGGCCTCCTTTCCGCTCCTGCGAATCGCGCATTGTGCGCCGTGTCTCACTTTCTCCTCTTTGACTCGTTCAATAAACTTTACTGTTATTAAATCCTCGCGAGTGAATATTCATTTACTACCCCGTTCTCCCACCTTTATTCAAAATTCAAACACTCGCATGCGGTGTGCATTGCACGAGTTGCGCTAGCCTCGCCGCCGCATGCACTATATTTGTAATTGGATAATTACCGAGCAGCCAGGGAAATTAATTATCCGTTACAGTGAAATTTTGTGGAAATGGATAATCTATAAAAATTTGAATAAATTATGTTAGAGTTTTGTTATTTCTGTCTTTCTGAAGTATTAAATTTTAAATATTAGAATTAAAAATTAATTAAAGGAATCAGTAAATTAAGTTTGAGGAAGCTACGTGCCAATGAATTGGCAGCGGTTTTTTTTTTCTTAAATGATTTGACACGCACTATTTCATTTTTTGATTGCACTAAAATTACATCAAATTTTCTTCAGGATCCAAAGTTTAAAAAATTTATTTTCGAGGTTATTTATAAACTGCTCCCGTTCTATAAGTTTGTTGTGATTCTCCGTAAACGATGCATCATATTGTTCAGATTTAAGTCTCTTACAAGATATTAGAATAATCACTTACATAACTAACTTACATAATAAAATTTTAACAAATATAAAGTTTATATATTAAAACTCACAATCAGTTTACCATGTTTTAAATATATTTTGTTTCCTCATAGAGGAAGCTTTGTAACGGTGAAACAAATTTTCGAGAAAAAAATGTTCAAAAAGATGTTTTAAGGCGATATATGTGTATATTAGTTGATTTTGATTATTTTTGTTTTCGTGGATGTGTGTATGTGTGTGTGTGTGTGTGTGGGTGGGTGGGTGGGTGGGTGTGGGTGTGTATTTGAACTCTTCATATCTCCGAAACGAATCGACCAATTTTCGTCGGGTAAAGCTTATTCTCTTCGTCTCGCGGGAAAAGAAAGGTACCCTGATGGATTTGAGTTTTTATTGATTTTCTTTTGTTTTATAACCAAAAAACGATTTTGAATTTTGAGTTTTTTTGATTTTTTCTATCTTACAGTCATTATTAAATAATATAATAAACTTTTCTTGAAAGATATTTCAATTACCTATATTTTCCTTTTTTAAAATTTAAAATATCTTCGCTCTGTCAATTGTTATTAAGGAAAACTTTTTTATATTTCATAAATTAATTTCTCAAAAAATATTTTATTTATCGACTTGAAATAAATAACCAGTTATTACACTAGTTGAAGACTATATGTGGTTAGAATTTCAAGAGATTATCTTCATTTGTTTTTAGAAAAAAATTATTTTCCAAAAACGAATTTTGAATTTTTAGTTTTTTTGATTTTTTCATATCTTATAGCCATTATTACATAATATAATAAACTTTTCTTGAAAGGTATTTAAATTACCTATATTTTCCTTTTTTTAAATTTAAAATATCTTCACTCTGTCATTTGTTATTAAAGAAAACTTTTTTATATTTCATAAATTAATTTCTCAAAAAGTATTTTATTTATCGACTTGAAATAAATAACCAACTCGCTGCGCTCGTGCCGCAAATGTCGGGGGCGGGCATCGAACTCAATGCTCTCGAGCCCCTCGGGTGCGTTATCATTGTCAGTGGCTAACGTACTTTCCACCGGACATCAAGAAAAATAGTATACGGTACACGAGACGAAACTTCAAGGCCCGCCACTGCGTGATATGGCGCCCGAGGCGAAGCCGAACTTCACGCAGTGGCGGAACTTCAACTTTCGTCACTTGTACCGTAATGTACTATTTAAAATCTACACATGTTTGAAACCCATTTGCTGTGAAAAGTTACTGAAGTAAATATCGTTTCAAATAAAATACATTAGTTTTTGTTTTTGTAATGCCAAGCAATAGTCCAAATTATATGATTTTGTTAGCTGTTCCAAAACTAGGCACTGTTCCGCAACTGGTACTTTTACCTTAAAGTGTTTGGATAAAGAAAGTGTCTGGCTCGTGGCGATCATTTATGTTCAAAACCCTAGATAACCTTAAAAATGAAAATATTTAGATTCACGTTTTCCTTTGTGTAAAAATTTCATTGCGTTATTTTTATTCCACAATTTTTTTTTTCTAAAATTTAACAAAATAACAAAGAAATCCCTTCTTGAATCATTCAAATCGATCAAAAAACGAGCCGCACAGAATTTTTCGAAAATAGCTATTTTTTGACAATTTTTAGGCACGACCGCTTCTCGGGAGAGCCTTATATTTTCACCAGAGTGAAAATTGTAACTCCCCGAAAACTAGCAATTTACTGTATAAAAACTATTTTCCGCCCAGAAATAATTCATTTTAGGCGTTTTTTATGATGTATGTATGTATGTACGTTCGTATGTAATCAAGTTTATGGATTATCTCAGCGAATTTTCGATCGATTTCATCGGGATTGCGGGAAAATACTCCTCTAATTATAGCTAAGTGCTGGAATCCTATTGAGAAAGATCGATGGAAAATTTGTCAAATGGGAGCACAAAGAAATATCTCAAAAAATCGACTTTTAATAATGTCTAGAAAAATTAATTTTCAGTTAATATCTACAGGTCTATCTGCTAAAACTAATTAAAATACACATTTTCTGTTCGACACTTTTCTCTACGAGCAATATTTGCCAAGATAAACGCGAAAAACGGCAAAAAAAGGTCAAAAATAGATGATTTTCGGCTATAACTTGACAGGATTTGATTTTACCCAAAAATGTTAAATACAAAAGTTGTAGATAATATTAAAATAAAACTTTCTTTCATTTAACATTTTTATGTAAAATCAACTCCTGACGAGTTATGGTTGTAAAAACGGTTTTAAACGGTAAAATATACATAAAATGGACGATTTTCGGCTATAACTTGTCAGGATTTGATTTTACACAAAAATGTTAAATATAAAAGTTATAGATAATATTGAAATAAAACTTTTTTCCATTTAACATTTTTGTGTTAAATCAACTCCTGACGAGTTAGCCTTATAAAAACGATTTTAAACGCTAAAATATATATAAAATGGACATTTTTGGCTATAACTTGACAGGATCTTCTTTCAACAATTTATAAATGTAAAAGTTGTACATTATAAAAAAACAAAACGTTTTCCCGTTTAATATTTTCATGTACGATCAATACTTGACAAGCTAGGCTTATAAAAACGATTTTTTGTAATGCTTAAATACAGATAAAATCATCGTTTTTCGACTATTATTTAGCAAAATTTGACTTGACATAAACAGATATAAACAAAAGAGTAAAATAATCGTTGAAAAAAACTTTTTTCCTATTTGATATTTGTATATACAATCATTTCATAATGATAATATAACGGACTCTGAGAAGAATTCTTAATTCCTAGCCAAACTTAGAAATTAACCAACCGAGCTAATCTTACCATCGATAACTATCTACCAGTATTGTGTCTAACCACAAACATAGAGCATTTTTATTATGATTCCCTTCCAGTTCCTAATTACCTAACCCCTCACATTCTGAAGTATTGACACTTAAAATAACTAACGGAGCTGCAGAAGTAGCAAAGTGGAACTACGTACGCTACTTCATAAATATCAATTTGTTCAACATCATCTAACTAGCAACCATTGACTAGGTCAGTAACTATACCATCTGTTGTCTCACTGTAGAAATAACTTAAGCCTAAAAGATCGACAACGTGCAAATAACAGATCAACCACTACTCTATGAGCCAAGTAAGAGAGTTGAGCACCTGAAACACATATGACTAATAAATACATGATACAAAAAATAATACCGTATGAAAAAAGTCTGTAGCAATGGTCGTTATTGACTTACCTCGATACATCAGTTACCTACAAAAAATTAAATCGAACTCAAAATCATGGCTATTTAATAAATGATAATAAGGCACTAGCGAAAAGGAAAAATGCATCGGAAGCGAGTGTGTGGGGTGCAGGACGGGGTCCAGGGGCAGAGCCCCTGGTTGGGGTGCAGGGGGTGAAGCCCCTGCTCAGGGGGGTATGGGGGGCGAAGCCCCCACCTGAAATAAAATTACTGATAAAATTAAAAAAAAAGAAAAAAATAACAACAACAAAATATATATATATATATATATATATATATATATATATATATATAAACATATTACAGAAATTAATAATTTAAACTAGCCAACTCTTTACCTCCCTTGTTGTTGTTGTGTAATATAATATTCACCATACACTGGCCGAAAGTACCACTTTTGCTCCCAACTCCGCAATGGAAACGTGGTATTTTCGGTCCGAATATGGTGAAAAATAATATACACGACACGAGGATAAAGAAGACCACCCCAGACCACATGTTTGCCACCCGCGCCTTCGGCTCTGGTGGCAATTCATACATGCTCTGAACTGGCAAACGCCTAGCTACGCTCCCGACTCAAAAACGCGAATGTAATATTTTCAGCTCGGGTATGGTGAAAAATCATTAATAATAAAAATGATCACCGCACAACATACGATCTTTCAATAAAACTATTGTTTACTAAGAAACTGTTGGTGTTAAATATGATTCAAAATATTCTAAACTGTCAAATACAATATAAAACAAGTTCAGTGCTATGCCCATTATGATCATATTTCATACAATTTTATATATTTAGTTAAAATATATAAAATTCTTTTGGGCATTCCGAGGCAGTGCCTCGGCTAAATCTGAAAAATTGGATATCTCAATTTTTTTTTTTTATTAAATTATACCTACTTCTAGAAAGATGAAATTTGCTTAAAAAACATACGGTGCCTGAAATACATTATAGAAGAAGAGTTCTATTATTCTTATACTTTTTTACATTAAATAGTAAAGCACATTTACTCAAACTAAACATCAACAACACTGAATGATAAGTACACCAGCTAAATCTGACTGGTGTCTTTTATATTGGTAATTAATCGATAAGCTCATTGTTCATTAACTACTACAATTAAACTGAATTTTACAGATTAAAATAACTTTTTTCACAATTTTTACACGTACTCAGATTTATTGTTACGGCAGGACAAGCTATAGATGTATAGAATTTTGAGACACACTCACACTACACTACACTACAGTATACAGGCCAAAATTAAAAACTTAATAAGAAAATTCATCCGGCTTCTACAATATAAAAGCCACTTGTCAGATTTAGCAGGTGCATTGAGCATTCAATGTTATCGATATTTACTTTGAGGTGATGTGTCCGTACTTAATCCAAAAGACTAAGAATGATAGAAACCGGCTTCAGTAATGCATCTCAGACATTCCATGTATTTTTGAGTTGACTTTATCTTTTTGAAAGTACACGTAATTTAATAAAAAAAAATGAAAATACAGTTCTATAAAAAATACACAAGCAGTGCCTCAATTAAATCTGAGAAATTGCAGGACTTAATTTTTTTTATTAAATTATACCTGCAGAAAGATGAAGCTGCCAAGATGTGTGTATCAGGAAGCCCTTCACTCAAGGTTACCCACTGTAATGCCATTGTTGAGTTTCTCAAAGTTGCCGGTCCCAATTTGGTCCTATTTTTTTGAAAGTCTCCTGCTTTATGATGGTCATATAATGACCATATTGAGAGTCCATTATAACTTCCAACCGATGCTGAAGAACTGTACTGGGAAAAAAATTTGGTTTAGTAAATAATGGTTGTTATTTTAGATTCGAATACCCTGACACGTGTAGAAAAGAAAAGGGAAAATCAGAAAACTTTCTATCAACATGGTCTCTTTTGCCAGGAAGAAAAAACAAAAATAGAAATTTTTTAAATTTAATATGAAAAATAATTACACTAAATAAAAAAAACTAAAGAAATGGATTATCAATAATATATTTTACTAAATTCTGCTTAGAATAAATTATCACACTATCACCTATGGGTACATTCAAATACTTCACTTCTCCGTCGTGTTCGCTTAGGTGATCCTGGGGAAGTGAGTTTCGATGGAGGCCCTCGAGGAGAGTAGAATTGTATATGAAGACGTGTTGTCTTCTACAGGAGCTTTTCGCCGAGGGCAAAAAAAATGTTAATAATGTATTAAGCATGAGTGGGGCCGGGGAGAGCAGTATCGAACTGCCAGAAACAGAGGAATAGACATATGGAAAGTTGGAGACTAGGTTCGGCTATACTACAAGATAAAGGCCAAATCCGAATTGAAGTACTTACACGAATCTGTCGCGGAAGCGCGGACTACATTCAATTGAACCTTTGCCGTCCTTCTACGATATCTTCGCCTAGGTGATGTCCTTGGGAAGTGGTAGTTGTGTTGGCCGCCCTCGAAGAAAGAACAATTATATGAAGACGTGTTGTCTTCTGCAGGAGCTTTTCGCCTAGGGCAAAAACAAAATATATTAATAATGTGTTAAGCAGCAGGTATGAGGAGAGCAGAATCGAACTGGCAGGAACAGAGGAGTAGATAGATGGAAAGTTCGAGGCTAGATTCAGCTATACTACAGAATAAAGTCCAAATCCGAAGTGAAGTACTTACTGGAGTACTTGGATGCCATAAATACCCATTGGTTGCAGAGTAGTTTCCAAATCTGTAAACAGAATAATCATTAGATATTATATATATATATATATATATATATATATATATATATATATATATATATATATATATATTATTCTTACAATACTGGTTTTATAAAATTTAATATAATTTTGTACTATGCATATAAAAATTGGAACAGTTGCAGTAAAAAATCTATTCCATGCATCCGTTAACTCTGAATAAGGGTAAAATTATCATAAGCCCAAAAAGGTTTAAATAAAAAAATAGACAGGAAAAATACCATGGAGAATTAATTGCCCACTATAAGCATATATGCATGTCTTACTCTGCTAAATTATTAAAATTACAACAATTGATGAAAATGAAAAAATTTAGTTAAATTAGTAGCTTAATTAAAAAATTAAACTACAAGTATAATTACAAAATTAATAAAAGTATTAATAGACATTTTGAAAACACGCATTATACTAAAAAAAAGTTCAGTCAGCTAAAAGAGAAAAAACATACTTATACCACAGACATATTCTTCAGGAAAGCTGTGCACCATGTACACGGTGTCATCTTTAATCTTGTTAGTTATTTGGTGTATTCTACAAGCCTATAAATTACTGAGATGCCAGTAATAACGGTTAAGACTTGTTTTCTTCCTATAACAATGCATTAGAAATACTTTTATTAACTTGAATATGCTAAAATTTAATAAAAAATACACTTATTTATATATTAAATATTTTTAGTTATTTTACATCACCTTATTGAACTAAAAAACTGCATTTTTTTCAAATCACACATTTGATCATTAAAACTTGTTTCCTTTCTGTAACAGTTCATTAAAAATACCGTAGCTTCTTACCATAAAGACCAGTAACTGAACGCGGCTGATGATGTAGTGAAACTGTGAAAGCAGCAACTCAAGATGATCTCATCCACAGGAGCTTTTTGCCCATATACAATACACGTTTCCGTCATCTGGTCCCAATAAAAAACGGTAACTGTAGGTGTTTAGGACGCCGTGATGTCGTCTGCAGGAGTTCTTCACCCTAGGCCAAAAACATAATTACAACAAGAATAAGTTAGCAACGGAGGGAGTACAGAGAAGCCACACTCCTGTCAAAGGGGTAGGAAATTATTGCAGGATAGATGCTAGATGAAAAGTATAAGCAAATAAACTTTCTTACAGTAAGCTACTCAACAGATAAGTTTTTCAACGAGTTCAAAGGTTGTCAATGTCCACATAAAATATGTCAATCAATCCAACATATGGTCCCAATAAAAAACGGTAGCTGCAGGAGTTTACGACGACGCGATGTCATCTGCAGGAGCTCTTCACCCAAGATAACATAAAGAATAATTAAAACATGAATAAATTAGTAACGGTAGAAGCACAGTGAAGCCATGCTCCTGCCAAAAAGAAGGGAATAGTTGCAGGATAGGTGCTAGCTGTAAAGTAAACGAGAAAACATTCTCACAGCAAACTACTCGCAACATAGTGTTAGCGTGTCGATAAGATCATACATAGCACCATATATTTACCAAGATATGTTGAGAGAATTGAAAGGGGTCTTTGGACTTGAAAATCGGAAAAGCGCATGTGCATTTTTAACTAAGACCACCTGACCCTTTTACAAAGTTTACCAGAATCTCCACAAACAATGCAATAGATACAGAGGGATTGTATATGCAATTTCAGATCTACTCAATCAGCCATTATCTAGGAAAAGACATTTTTTCTTGAAAATTTCCTGAAAAACACACAGAAAAGGCGATAGCTTCACACTTTCTGATTATTTAGATTTGAAACTTGATATACAATCGCTCAGCAATTATTGAATGGTGTGTGTAAACTTTAAGATATAATTAGCGAATGGAAACGCATCTTTGGGCTCAAAAGTCGAAAAGCCGCATGTGCATTTCCTACTAAGACAACCTGACCCTTGCTCAAAGTTTACCAGAATATTCACACACAATGCAATGTATGCTGAGGCATTACATATTGAGTTTCAGATCTACTCCATCTGCCATCAGCGAGTTCGGAGGAAATTTCTTTTCTTTCTTAAAAATTTCCTGAAAAAGCACAAAAATTGCAATATCTTCAGACTTGCTAATTATGTAGATCTGAAACTTGATAAACTGTCCCTCAGCATGTATTCCATTATGTATGGAAAGTTTAAGATACTTGTAGAGAATGGAAAGGGATCTTTGGAACGAAAAGTCTAAAAGCCGCATGTGCATTTTCGACTAAAACTTCCTCACCCTTTCTCAAAGTTTACCAGAATATTCACACACAATGCAATGTATGCTGAGGCATTGTATATTGAGTTTCAGATCAAATAAATCAGCCAGTTGGGAGGAAATTACTTTTCTTTCTTAAAAATTTCCTGAAAAAGCACAAAAATTGCAATATCTTCAGACTTGCTAATTATGTAGATCTGAAACTTGATAAACTGTCCCTCAGCATGTATTCCTTTATGTATGGAGAGTTTAAGATACTTGTAGGTAATGGAAATGGATCTTTGGAACGAAAAGTCGAAAAGGTACATGGGCATTTTTGACTAAAACCTCCTCACCCTTTCTCCAAGTTTATCAGAATGTTCACATACAATGCAATGCATGCTGAGGCATTGTATATTGAGTTTTAGATCTACTGAATCAGTCAGCACGGAGAAAATGACTTTGTTCTTAAAAATTTCCTGAAAAACACACAGAAACTGCTGTAACTCCATACTTGCTGATTATTTAGATCTGAAACAAGGTATATAATTCCTCAGCATGCATGATATGATGTGTGTAAAGCTGAAAATATTTTTAAAGAAAGGAAAGGGATCTTTGGACTTGAAAGTCGAAAAAGCGCATGGGCATTTCCAACTAAGACTACCTGACCCTTGCTCAAAGTTTACCAAAAATGGGTCTGAAGTTTGGAATGCAACAAAATAATTTTTTAAGATTGATTAAAGTTATTCAACAATGGAAATTTTATATAAACCTTTGTTTTAAAGTTAATGTATACTATAAAACACTAAATCTACACGCAAAATTAATATTATTTAATATAGGCTCTTGCTAAACGACCGTCAGATGTCATGAGAGCGCATATACCTATATATTGGTAAAACCTAACCTTCAATTTTCTGTAGTTGAAGAATTGACGCTTAAATAAAGAAAAAAATAGACAAGGATTGAGGTTTGACTAAAGAAATAATAATCCCTTCCAGGTCAGACTCCAAAACAACAGTTTTTACGTGTTTTTAAATGTGTTATGGTTATTTGGCCGTCAGATCTGACGGTCGTTTAGCAGAGGCGTTTAATATAAACGTGAAGCAAAATGAATTTTTTTTATTTTGTTGGACTCCAACGTTGCGAACTTCAGACCCATTACCAAAATGTCCTTGTGAAAAAAAGATGAAAACCCTGCAAGATTAGAAAGAAGCTAGTATTATTGAAATAATACTTACTCAAGGAAAAGACCACAACTAAATTAGCAGAGAACTCGACCAACATCAATATCGGTCCATAGAAATCTAGGAAACACAGTGACTGCTGATAAACATTGATGACTGCCGTCTGCCAGACTGCCGTGCGCACATGATTGACATGGTGGATGAGAGCCAGAGAGGAAGCGAAGACCACCCCTCTCCCAGCTGATGAAAATTTCCAAAATTCAATAAAAAAAATACCACAAGATAGGATTTAAACTGCTCCTTCCAATAGTATTTGTTATGGTATCTGCTCCTTTTTAATTAATGCAAAAAAAAAATTAAATAAATTAATCATTTTTACATCTTTAATTAACTCGATCCTGCTTAATAAAACTGCTCTCAATAAAATAAACATACCAGTAATCTGCTCCTAATCAATATTAAATTGCTCCACCATCAGATTTTTTAAAATCATTAAATTTTTCAAGATAAAAAATAAAAAGCGTTTTATATGGCAAAGCTGCCGCCAACTTTCTTCTAAGTTTGTGAATTTTTCCAAATGTATTAAGACAATTGACTAAAGAAATAATATCTCTCTAGTATGGAAATTATAAATATCAACACTAAGAGGGATATTATTTCTTTAGTCACTTATATCATCGTTAAAGATATAAAAAAATGGTTAATTTATTTAATTTTTGTTGTAATAATTAAAAGAGAGCAGATATCATAACTAATATTTTTAGAAGGAGCAGTTTAAATCCTATCTTTTGGTATTTTTTTTATTGGATTTTGGCAATTTTCATCGGCTGGAAGGGGGGTGGTGCCGCGCGGTGCAGACTGTGCAGAGTCGGCACAGTCGATGATAGCTGTTACGGCCTAGAGGTTGCAGCACGCATGCGTCCAAGCTTTTTTTTTCTTCCACTGCAGGGATGGGTCAGAAATTATTTCAACATGGATCGCGTAGGCGTGAAGGCTGCGGCTCGCGACTCGGCGGCACCGCGACGACGCACTTCAGACTGACGATGCCAGTTCGAAAAAAAATGGCTAGAACGATTTCGTGCGTCTGAAGCATAAATGATTGGGAATTGCTTAGAAAATATGCAGAAAGTAGAATCCGTCAGATTCTATGTATAATAATAATAATAATAATAATAATAATACTATATAAAGTATACTATGCGTGTGTTATTAGTAACTGATATTATTATTATTACAGTATTGAGTATGTAAAGAAATTACAAGTAAAACCTTTTCTTATCTATTTTATTGTGTAACTATTAAATGTAAATTACATTATTAAATGTAATCAATATCAAATATAAAATTAAGTTGCATAATTTCAAATTAATTGACCAAATTAATTGACTAAATTTTTTTATCAACAAAGATTTTTCTTATAATATGTGCACTGAAAATATCAACAACGATTTTCTCTATAGTGCACTGAAAAAAATTTGCTAAAGCCATAGATAACTAGAACTTTCTAAGAGTAACTGCGTTATATTAAAAAATTAACAATATTTTAGTATTTTAAAATATAATTTTATAGAATAAATAAGTATTAATAATTTTAAAATCTTAATGGTAAAATTAGTTAATATAGTTAATTACTAGAAACCGGTAATAAATTATAATTTTGTTTTAAGAATAATTATAAGAAATTTCGAATTTGCTAAATATTTATGGCAAATCTTGATGAGTTTTCTAAGTAATGCGTTAATATCCTAATGCGATTACGGAATATATGCAACCTTGAAATTAATTTGTATTTACTATAAATATTGGTAGTGGCAAAATAGTACTATTTTTCTTTAGTAAATTTGGCCAGTAACTAAAGTTAACTATGTGATTTCTTTTTCTGAAATATAGCTAACAAATAATTTATATGGAACTGTATTACATCATAGAAAAATACTAATTACAACATTAACTACATTACCCTTTACTGCGTATACTAACTATAAAAAATAGCAAGCTTTGCTTTTATTTTTTAAAGTTTAATTGTTTTCTAAAGTTGAATTGGTGAAAATTTCTTCACCCACAAAATTAGTAGAAAAACTGCTAATTTATTAATGCATATACACTATTTCATTAGTAGTGTTTAAGAAATTACTAATGAAAGTAGTTTTTTTTTAAAACTACTTTATAGTTAGTAATGTGATGGACCCCAGTAGTCGTCACGAGCACTAAGACCGCGTTTTTAACTACTTTAAAAACTACATTGTAGTTAGTAACTACTTAATAGTTATTAAAAAAAATACTAATGAAATATTAAATATGCACTCATAAATTAGTAGTTTTTTTCCACTAATTTCTTGAGTGGAGTAATTATCACTAATAATTAGTAGTTTTTCACTAATTCAACTTTAGAGAGTAATATAGTTAATGCTATTGAAATTTTTAAACATGAAAACTACTGTTGTTTAGTTAAAATGACCCGATAGTTTCTGCAGTGACAAAATCATTTAATATTTTTTGGTAGCGATGATAATTACACGGCAGAGATGAGTCGTTTATACATTACGTAATGGCATTCAGGAAGGAGAAATTGTATCAACGGATTCCCAATCAAAGAAAATTGACAGCGGGACTAAAATTACAATAAAAATCAAAAAGCATTCTCTCAAAAAAAGATATTTATAGGTGGAATCTCAGTTTCACGTAGAAACGGAAAGCACGCAGATGAGCGAAAGGATTCGAGTTCACAAATAAATAAACTTTACAACCCAAATAGACGTGGGAAGAAACTTTCACGTAAAAGAGGAAGGTAGGTACGAAGATGGGCGGAAAAAGCGAGTTCATTATTACATAAACTGCAAAACCCAAACAGCCGGAGGAAGCGAGTTTCAAAATCCCAATAGCCGGGGAAGCCAGTTTTACGTATAACAGCAAAACTTGCAAAAGGTGGAACAGTGCGAGTTAATAAATAAATAAATAAATACCAAATAGCCAGGGGATTCGAGTTCCATTTGAAAGAGAAAAGCAGCCACACGGGCAGGAGGAAGCGAGTACATTATTGAATAAACCCAAGTAGCCGGCCCAACTAAGCCGGTATAAGCGCGTTTCACGTAGATAAGGAAAGCACGAAGATGGGTGTAAAAAACGAGTTAATTATTGCATAAATAAACCCAAATAGCCGGGGGAAACGAGTTTTACGTAGAAGGGGAAGACAAGCATACGGGTGGAAAAAGCGAGTTAATTATTAAATTAGCTCCAAACCCAAATAACCATAAGAAGCGAGTTTCACGTAGAAGAGGAAGGCACGAAGACAGGTGAAACGATGCGAGTTAATAAATAAATAAAAAATGTACAGTGTGTGCGTTGTCACGGGGTGGATTTTCGGGCTAAGGCACGTTTCACCTACGTACCTTAGCGGTTCAATTCCATATCTCTCGGTTCAACTCCCGGAGACGTAATAGCCAGATTATGCAACGGACGCTACAACGTCGTGCAATGTTCACCTAATCTGGTTACTTACCGTGCAACACGCAAGTCGAAGACTTGCGCTTTGTTTCTCACCAGTGACTCGAACTCTCCTCTCGTTCACTGGTTCGTGTGCCGGCTGCTCAGATGAAACGATACGTTTTCTCTTACGTAACGACCGCGGAGGCGGCGGGGAACGGGGAATGACTAGGTCGCGAAATAATAACTCGAGAGGTTAAATGTTAATAATAAAAGACTATTGTTTATTAAATAAAAGAAGTTGTGGTGTGATAATGGATCAGAAATATAAAAGAAATGAATTTAGCTTTGCGTATTCCCTATCTAAACGGTGCGCCAGCACGTTACCTCTGACGTCAGCTGCCTCGGAGACTGACGTCACGCTCGCGGTAATTTACGCCGCGCACGTGAGGTATAATATGCCTCACGTGTGCGGTACTCTACGCGCGCGCTCACCGAGTAAAACGACGAAGTGTGAGAGCAGTCACGATCGCCGCGCGACGCACACACGTATAAGTGTGAGAGAGAGGGCAGACGGCGGGTTTACACGTGTGCGCACCTGTTGTGCGCACTCACCGGCTTTGAAAAAGCCGGTGGTTTGACCTCGCGTTTGACCTTGATGAAGTGCGAGCCCGATGCCTACACTCTCTCCTCGCACTTGCTCTCACCGCACGAGAACGCCTACGCGAAGCCGATGTCCAGGTACGACGAGCCTGGACAAGCGGTTACGCGGAGCTAATACGCGGAAGAATGCGTGCACGCTTACCTTTTACCCAATTTAGCAATGGCTCAAGTAGTTGATCGGTCTCGGACGTGTCTGATCTTACTTCCTGAGTGGTATAAAAATCTTGATGCTGCGGTGGAGCGGACACTAAAAGTGCTATTACTTCTGCCAGATACTAAGTGGTTTGAGTGCGGCAGGTGATACTAGCCTGTCGCACTTGAACTTTGCACTTTAACGCGCGAAAACCGCAGAAGTACTTCAATACACTATTTTTGTATATCACGAGCAACACTCTCGTGATTCGCGCTCTGACACGGTACTTCTTTTCAAGAGAACGAACGAGTCTTCTTTTAATAACAGGCGAAACAAGGTGGAGCGAAAAGAAAAGCGGTTGCAGAATACCGTAGCGAACTCATCGTCTTCGCGAGTGAGAGAGCGGTCGCGCTCGCGTGTCGCGACACACACACACACACACTTAACCTAGCCTGAGAGAGAACAGGCTACTAACGCATGTCGTCTGCGCACTTCTGATGCGCACTTGCCGGTTACAAACTGCCGGCAAGCTAAATCATTGTCGGTGACCTTCTAAGGTTGATGACCCGAGCCTGTGCTCTCTCCACGCTCGCTCTCTCCGCACAAGAACGCCTATTCGGGGCCGCTGTCCAGGTGGCGACGAGCCTGGACAAACGGTTACGCGTACTTACTCGCAACGCGGTTGATACGTGCACGCTTACCGCTATTGTAGGTTAGATTCATACGGTGTGGTCTAGGTTTCTCGCATGCATCCTCGCTGCTAGGCTGGCTTCATTGCATCGCCTCTCGTGATACTCTCTGCTGCTTTCGTGCCAGGCGAACATGCTTACTGCATTAGGATGTTGCTGGTTCGGGAGTACGACAGGTAGTTCTAGCATGTCGCACTATTTCTGAGCTCTCCTCGTGTTTCCGTCGAAAGTACGGTATAACACATTTCGCGGATCACGATAGTGGCCTCAGGATGCATCACGGATGCACTCCTGAGGTTACAACTATCAAACACTTCACAATTATCGCGGAAAACGCGATCTCTCCGCGAATTCACTTCCGCGCGCGTTTCTGTCCGAACGATAACAACAACATTGATGCCGGTCGCGTCTCCCGCCCGGCTCGCTCGTCGTCTCGTCGATGCAGCTCCAATTCTGCATCGACGCGCCCTCTAGCGTTCACTACCAGGAACTTACTCATTACCGACGTCGGTACGGCAGGCCGTGACAGAGTTAAATTAAATTTTACACATAGATAACAGTATATAAAATCGAATTTCACGTATACTATGTCAAACCATAACTTCACTTCTGTACCATGTTTGGCTTACGCTTAAGCATAAATATAAAAAAAAAATATTTTTTTTTGCAAATCTAGCACATGTAACTGTTAAAGTAATTGAAAGACATCTTTCTGCATACAACATTTATTGCTATAACCCGTATTTGCTTCGTCGTAGAGGAAGCTTTGTGATAGTAAAAAACAAATTTGGAGAAAATGTGTTAGGAATGTTGTTGAGCACATTTTGAATCAAAATACACTATTTTAGAAAATATCCGTATTTGTGTGCGTGTGCGCGCGCGCGCGTTCGCGTGTATGTGTGTGTGTGTGTGTGTGTGTGTGTGTGTGTGTGTGTGTGTGTGTGTGTGTGTGTGTGTGTGTGTGTGTGTACGTATACGCTGATATCTCACGATCTACTTGACCGATGTTAACGAGAATGGGGTCATTTTTTTAGATTTTGCTTACACAGTTGGGGTCAATAGTCTATTTTTGTCAAAAATTTTTTTTTATATAGCGATTTTTCAAGTTTATAAATTTTAATTTTCGATTGTTTTAATATTTAGAACTAATATTATGATTTAGAACTAAATATGATGGATACAAAAACATTAATGATAATATATTATGCCTTCTATCATAGTTTAATTAATTATGGGGTTTACAAAATACTGAAAATCATAAATAAAAATAAATTCTCCCAAATAAATCCACCACTTGAAACAAGAAAATTATTTCAGTTAGAGTCAATATCTTTTCACTATACTACATTAAGAAATAATTATATAAACAGTGCGAGCAAGACCAGAAACAAATCAATTCAACTACCAAAATGTGATAAAAGAATTAGTGATAAAAATAGTTACGATGAAGCTATAAGGGTCTTTAATGGGCTTCCTAAGGATCTCAAAGTTATGACATTAAGTAGACAATTAATAAAGAAAAAATTAAAAATGTTTATCGCAAAATCTGCGATGCAAAATTTAATATAACAATTAAATCTTAACAAATGTAATTAAGTGAGAGAGCACTAATCCTTGAATCCAATTCAATCCTTGAATGCAACGAAAAATCACAGTATTTTGTTTTGTTTTTCCGCGATACTAGGTGAATTTTCCGGGGCGGACGTTCATGTTTTGAGCAGGAAGTGATGCCCTCTAAGACCATATACGGAGAATCGGGATAAGTGATGTGAGTGATTTTTACCCACTAAACACCTAAAACCTTGCTGAAGACATACCGTCCAAAGGGGCGTCTAAAAATGTCTATATCTTCATACATGAAATTAATTCGAATTATGTCATAAATTGGTGCAATAGTTTTCAATTTTGGCGTTAAAAATTAATTATTGGGATCAAGAAATTAAGTTTGATGAAGCCACGTGTTAATGAATTGGCAGCGGTTTTTTGAACTAGAATGGCAAAAAATGTCTAAAAATATCAAAAATATCCGTTTGTAGATCATTAATCGATAGAATTTGATTAAACACAAAAGTTTCAGATCTAATTAAAATAACACTTTTCCTTATTAGACATTTTTTAACAATCAATTCCTGACGAGATAAATCTTTAAAAACAATTTTTAACGTCTAAACACAATTTTTAACAATTTTTAACGTCTAAATAGTTGATTTTCGCTTATAATTAAACAGAATTTCATTTCATTGAGAAATATTGAATACAATAGTGATAATTGGTAGCACGCTATTATGAAATTATGTATTAGTATTCAAAGTGAAACATATTTTGCAATTGTTAAGATATAGGGTTCTGTTGAGAAGTAGCGGTCGAGCCCTATATAAAAAAACGATGTTTTGAGGTGCACACGAGGGCGCGGCCCCCTAGTTTATTCCTACTTTCGGAAAAAATAAATATTTCTTCATAGTAAAGTGCGTTTTTGGAAGGCAAGAATCGCGCTATAAGATGTAGTAGCTGACTCCACAATAAAGCTCCATTAACGAAAAAATCGCACTCAGTAAAATTTTGCACTGTCCTATATCTCTAGTTAAGAAAAAAATTATCATTAAAATACCTTCCGTCTCAGCAGCCACCCCTACTGGAATTAAGCTCGATTGACGAATAATGAAAAAATCTTCCACTCTTATATCTTATATACATCGAATAATAATTTTTTTTTATTATAAGTTTTTCACATTATACTTTAATACACATCGAATTGTCAAAATCATACCTAGTCATATTTTTTATTCACAATTTTTAAATATATAAAGTTCATACATAAACAAGTTTACATAATATACATGAAACAGAGGGTTACGTTTTGATGGACCTTCATCCTAATCAATGTTCGTCAGTAGCATGAATTACTTAAATTTTAAATAAAAAAATAATTAAATTATTTCTTTTTATACTTCAAGCACAGAGGACAAACGTCATTAAATACCTGCTCTCTATTACAGTTAACATGTGCAAATCTTTTACAATGACTGCATCTTCTTCTCTCAAAGTGCCAATCTCTAAAACAAAATATACATGTTTCATGCATGAGTTCTGATTGTTCTATCAGTCTTTTTGATACTACATGTCTGTATTTATCTGGTTGAAAAAGATTATTGAATTTTTCATTTTTTCCAATAATATCCATATAATACATGACATATAGCCCACAGTTATATGAATCTCGATCTTGAATAGGACGATTTTCGTAGTGTAGATTGAGTACATCCCATTTATTGATTTTCGTTAACACATTTTTAATATTTTTTTTTTACAAATGTAAATAAAATTGAGAAATCTCTGCAAAACTTGCAATGCGTCCCCTTTTAACTTCGTGAATTGTGCATCTTTTACCATTGGATCGATTACCGATATATACTTTAGGTCCATATTAATAATGACCAATCGCCAGTGTTGATGTCTAAGATAAGGCAGTAAGACTTTACCTGTAGACGGAAAGTTGATACGTAAAAGAATAGATTCATCATGTACATCGTCTTCTATCAATGAGTCATCAAATATTAAACTTGTACTTATCATCGATATGAACGTAGTGTTAATCCAATCGTACTCATGAATTAATGAATAAGCATTTATGACTTCACCTTCCAGGTATATTTTTGAAGCTAATGTATGAAAAGAATCAGAAGTTAATTCTGTTGAAAATTTTCATTTATAGAATGGTTTTTTCTAATGTATCGTCCAATCGAATATATGCTTTGATACATTTTATTTGCTTTTTTGAAATACAGTTTCGTAAAGTATTAATCCGTTGTTTTCATTAATCCATTATCAAAAAAATCATTATCCGTTTCATTTTCTACAGAATATGCTAACAGTTTTGTAAGCTCAATAAAATCTGGCGTATCAATAATCATTTGATCTTCTGAAAACTGGATAAGATCAGGTTGCATAACATTCTCTTGTTGCACATTATCCACAAAGTTTGAGCTTTCTGCAGTTATTAGGTCATTTTTTAAGTCATTAACGGTACTTTTTGGCTCTGTTTTTAATTGATTACTGATATCTTCATAACTTAATTTTAATGTTTTATATAGCTTACGTACAAAATCGTCTTCCGCTACATAAATTAAAGTTGACTGTTCATTATGTAGATCGATATCAAAATATTTATCTTCATTTTCGAAGATATTTTCTTCTTTTTCTTTAGATTTCAAATTTGTTGCCATCTGGATCAGCATTGCTTCATTTGCTTCAAATAAATACGATCCACCTTCGTCTTTTATATATTGGCAACTCAAAAGCAAAGCTCGAGTAGTACTAAAACTTAGTCTTGATCTATACGGATTTTTTTCTAGAGTTAACTTGCTCCACACTCGCTCAGAAGCTGCATTTGAAACCGGAAAAGTTAAAATGTCCAGACAAAATCGAGAAATATTAGTAAATAATCGTTGTCCTTTTTCATCAACACATTTAGAAACGGTGTCTCAAAACTCATCCGTTCTTTTTATTTGGGTAACATCCGTTGAGAAACTGTATTCTGTTAACTTATTCCATTGTACGTTAATATCCGTCATTAACTTATCATTGTATGAATTCGTTAAATGAGGAAATTCAAACAGTACTTCATATAAATCAGGTTTATGAGTATGATATTTTTCATCCAAGGCATTTTGTGGATTCGTGAACTCAAGTGGTATACTATCAAAATACCATCTCTGTTTGATCCTATTGCACGACTCTATTATAACGTTTCTACAGTTAGTCAGAAATTTTTCCAAGTCTATAAAGCCTGTCATGCTTTTCAAAGCTAATATTACTTCAGTTGATAATAATACGCTATTCAAAGGCTTCCATTCTGAATCTTTATTCGGATTGATCTCCGTGATAGGTGTATTATTCAAATATTCTTCGTTCATGTACATTTTTAGGAAATCTATGTATAAATTTTTCACCAATTGTCCTACAATTGGTTTTTCATGCTGAGCTTCCTTATTCATAGCATAAAAATTTGTATATATAGACATTATAAATAAATGATAAGCTTTATTAATGGGATCGTTAAAATAATCACAGATTATTTTTAAATTTTCGTACTGCTCTTTCTTTTTTTCAAGTTGCAGTTCTTTATTAAAAAATAATGTGAATAGACTCCATTATTGATAAATTCGTGAAGTACTATCAAAAAAGGAAAGCCATCTTATTGGAAGAGGTTTTAATGGCTTTAAACTGTGTTGTCCTTCTTTCTTTTGCAATCCTTCCCATCTATGTAATCTATTAGGACTGCTATTAATGTAATTCGATTCCAAATGTGATATTTGTTCAAATATTGAAGGAAGCTTTTTAATAACGTCACGAGCACACAGGTGCTGACTATGACAGCAGATTTTATTATTTTTATTCCTGGGATAACTTCTTTTAAATGACTTGCCATTGAATTGTTCGATCCCATCATCAAATTGCATGTGTCAGAACAAAATCCTATTATATTACTCAGTGGAATTTCACTTTCTACAAACGACAATAATATTTTATCGCACAATGTTTCAGCGTCACCCTTACATTTTTCATCGCCATCAAGAACACGTACTAAGTCCCACAAAGTATCGTGAACGTTTCCTTTAATATCATCGAAATATCTCACTACAATACACATATTATGTTGGCTGCTTATATCTGTACTTTCATCTACTAATATGCAGAACTTCTTATTTTTCAAAATATTTTTTAATTTTTCTTTATGGACGGGTACGAATACATTCTTCAATATTTCCGTTACCTTTTTTCTGTCTAGATTAATTTTCTTTATCATTTCAGAATCTTTTATTTTACGTTTTAAAAATGCTATCATCCTATCTGCTAGTGAAAAACGTAGATTATTTTCTACGAGAAAGGCAGCAAGTTCGATTTCTAAGCTGGCCTTTTCACAGTAAAAATCAGACAAAATATCTTGAACTCCTTCATTTAAAATATGTTTCTTTGATTTACTATGATTATTTAGAACAGTAATGTTGGCTGAAATTGAATAGTGGCAAACTTTGCATTTCGCTCGTGTGCTATTGCATTCATCAGCTTGGAGCCAGCTGTAAAGATTTTCCCATTCCCTTTTATACGTGCGTTGATATTTTTGTTTCTCGAATTCATTGGTAAGGATTTGTTCAGTTTTTTCTGAATCCAATGAATTTTATTTTCGACTTCACTTTCTTCTTGGGAATTCTCAATCAATACAGTTTCTATACTCTCCTCTGACTCACTTATTGCCATTTTCTCTAATGATTCCAAATTTGGGTCGTGTTTGTTATTTTCGTTGGTTTGTTTCGCATCGGATTTACTGTCATTATCAAAAATCGTTTTTGGGTTGTTGGTTTCATTTAAAGCACACGTTTCTCTGATATGGGAATTGCTTTTAGCATGCCTTAACAACATATGTTTTTTCGATTGCATATTTATTTTGCAAATTTTACAATATGCTCTGTTAGGTTGAAAAGGATCTTCACTTAGCCAAGATGATAACTCCTCTTCTGCTTCCCATTCTTTCTTATATTTTCTGATCATTTTTACTCGAATCTAATTTCTAAGCATAAATGACGGACCAGTTACAGGAGACGTATGATTATTCCAGGAATAGAAATGCGGGAATTGAGGAATCTAGGAAAAAGGAATGAAATCATTAAAAGAATTAAACGAAGAATGTAATTCAATTCAATTCAATTCTTTATTACTATAAATTTTACATACATAGTAAAATCTATACGAAGTTAGATAATTATACCAATTTAAGAATTATTAAATGTGGAGTTGTTTTCTTAGGATTATATTGTTATGAAAAGAAGAAGGTCTTATCCCAGCGAAGCGTATGAAAAGGTCCTATATCTTAGCTATGCATATAAGAACGCGCGCTTCGTTTTTTCATCGCCGTTTAAGTTGAAATAAGAGTTTAGTATGTATACGTAAGACATCTTTCTAATTTATATATTTATTTTGCATTTTAATAGTTGGTGTAAGAAATCATAACGGACTTTTTAAGTCACGGCAGCGGTTCCTATCTCAAACATCGATGAAAAAATGAAGCACGTGATTTGTAACCTTCTTACATGCTCGGCTAAGATACTACAATTTTACGCAATTCGCCAAGATTTGGCGAATTTAAATATTAAATACACCTTCAAATATTAAAATTGAAGTTTTTACTTTTAAAGTAAGTCTGAAGTTTGTAATTGCACTTCGTTACAAAAGATTTCTATGTACGAATTTCTTCTTTAAGGATATTAATCATAACACAGCTGTTGTGTAAACAAAATTTGTTACAAAGTTCGCCAGGTGTTGCATACTAAAATAATCAATAAAAGTACAGACCTTGAACGTAATTCAAATCGTTGATAACAATGTAAAAAATTAAGACTTAGTACGGTTTTCAAAATCAAAAATCGCACGTGCAGAATCACCTGATAATATGTAATTATGGCCGTGTTCCAGTCAGGGGACGTTATATTTTTTTCTTTTCTATATAGAAAAGAGTGTATAAGTATACAATATATCTAACTAATATAATAGAAAAGTACCTTAATGAGTTCTCTTGTTTCTGGTTCCCTTCCTTCTCTCTCTCTCTCTCTCTCTCTCTCTCTCTCTCTCTCTCTCTCTCTCTCTCTCTCTCTCTCTCTCTCTCTCTCTCTCTCTCTCTCTCTCTCTCTCTCTCTCTCTCTCTCTCTCTCTCTCTCTCTCTCTCTCTCTCTCTCTCTCTCTCTGTATCTCTTTTTCTGTCTTAATCAATTTCCTTCTTACTTTGCCGTAAATACTTTGAAATATCGTTCAATTCGTGTATGCACAAGGAATTATGTCACATGATGTAGAAAGTTTATGTTGATAAACAAAAGCGTATCAATGGCATCGTTATATATGTATGTTTGTAAATTGGTACTTTCGCTCAGAGTTCGGACAATGTGACTAAAGAAATAATGACCCTCAGGTTACCGACTCTGAGAAAAAAAGGGGGTATAGATTTCTCCTCAAAAGTCGCGATTCTTGCGTTGAGAAATTTGAGGAGTCTCCTCAAAATGCCGACATCTCTTCAAAAGTACCGATCTATACGTTGATATCTCTTCAAATATACCAATTCCCATAGTTATATATACACACACACACACACACACACACACACACACACACACACACACACATTTGTTTTAACAGATTTATGGAGCCCTTTTATACACATGAGCATATTTATGGAGCCCGTTTTCTTTTATGGAGCCCGGGTCCCATAAAATATTTTTCTCGGGCGTTTATGGAGCCCGATCTAGAGTCTATAACCCCAGGGTCCATTATTTCTTTAGTCACTTGCCATAGGGATCTCTGGGCTGTAGGAACTAATATACAGGGATGGGCTCCATAAACGGATGGGGGGATAATTATATATATATATATATATATATATATATATTGACGGTTCTAAAATGCTTATTTTTTAAAATTAGACAGTTGATTATTTATTTTCTCTAAATATATGATTTCTAACAAAAATACCTCGATAAAACAAACTAAGTCACGAAATTCTAGACTCGACTTCAATTTTACAGTGAATCGACGAAACACCCCCCCTCCCCCGGGCTTTATTAGGTAAGCGATTTATCGCAAATTTGCGAAAAAACTGACGGCTATAGGCCACCAAAACGGTCAGTTTCCCTTCGACGATCGTTTATTTCAATAAAGCCCCTGGCTAGTTCGCAAAATATTATCTATTTAACTGATATTCTTGATTTCATCTTTTTTTATTCACGATTTTTGAGGCGTTAACTATGGCTACGGCAGCGGGATTGTAAACATATTGCCGAGATTCCATCTAGGGTGACTTCACCAGTGAATGAACAAATAAGGAAATTCTAATTTTTGTTATTCAATTAAGAGTCCTAAAAATGGATTAAAAGTGCGAAATTTTTTTAATTAGTATTTTAAAATCTTCAAACTTTATGTCAGTGACAAAATTTTAGATAAAGAATAAAAGTAGAAATTTTGTTTAAAAGAAATCTGTAAATATCTCCTAAAAACCAGTAAATAAACACGTAATGCTAGTGACTGAACACTTTGGAACCAATGAATGAACACTTACTTTGTATGTACTTATATAAGTTCAGTAACAGTAATTTTACAATCTGAATGTTGAAAGTTGACACCAGGATGATAGTGATACACTTTATGTATTTAAACTAAACATTAAATATTAAACATTATTGATTTTTCATACAGTAAACCATGAGGTGCGAATACCGTTCGTTCACTGAGTTGCCGGGATAAGATTCACGGCCCAGCAAAGAAGTGTTTGTTCGTTCACTAGATTCAAGAGGGGGGGGGTCCAAAGTTTAGACTACTCACTTGAAAATTGAAGTCAACTATAGACGTGCTCGGTTTCGATATAAGCTACTGCAGATTGTGCAAAATTTCGAAATTCTAAATTACGAAAATCATATTTTCAAATCTAACAATTCACCTACTGTCCAAAACATCGAATTTCATCAATATGATTTCAAAGCAAATATAACTTGTTTCTAATGATTTATTTCGAAATATGTTTATTGTATCCCTATTAAAATTCTATTAATGAAATTCGATGTTTTGGACAGTAGGTGAATTGTTAGATTTGAAAATATGATTTTCGTAATTTAGAATTTCGAAATTTTGCACAATTTGAAGTAGCTTATATCGAAACCGAGCACGTCTATAGACGACTTCAATTTTCAAGTGAGTCGTCTAAACTTTGGACCCCCCCCCTTCAGGAGTATAAAATGAACCAAAGTTCGAACACGTAAATTATATTTAAATAATTAACTTTTTTCTTAAAAATAATGTCGAATCGTCAACTAATAAGTATCAAAATTCATTTAGACGTAAGATTTTAGCACAAAAACTTTCGATTTTGGAAAAACTTCAGCATATGCCTACAGTGCATCTGCGTCACTCTTATAGCGCATTCGCTTATAAATACAAATTGTAAAATTTGTATACTTTGTATATCAAATCATGATTTTGAAATCTTTGCAAAATTTCCTTTCATTTTATATATTGTACATGCCATGAAATGAATTGCCTTGGATGAAAAAAGTTATTAATATTGCGATATCGTGATGACAATTATATATTAAATATACGTCATTACGTCTATGACTTCATTAGGGTTGTACTTGTACAGTCTCCCCCCCGCCAGCTTGAACGTGGGGAAGTCTCGCGGCTGCTGTTGAACCTCTTTCACGATTTTTAGGTACCAGTGGTCGTTTGTATCGCGCTCGAGCTCTAACGCGGCGACCGCTGGCTCTTCTTCTTCGAACATCCGTGAAAGGGCATCTGGGACATTGTTCAACGAGCCCTTTCGATGTTCGACCGTGAAACTGTGGTTCTGCAGCTCCAAAGCCCACCTAGCTAACCTGCCGGTCGGGTTTTGGAGATCACGGAGCCACTTCAAGCTGCTATGGTCCGTGATGACCTTGAAGTCGTAGGCCTCTATATACGGACGGAACTTTTTAATTGCCCAGAGAATTGCTAGACATTCTCGTTCCGTCACGCTATAATTCCTCTCGGCTGCGCTCAGAGTTCGACTCGCGAACTCTAGGACTCTTTCATCGCCGTCAATTATTTAATATAGCACCGCTCCCAAACCTGTATCGCTTGCGTCAGTTTGCACCACGAACTGCGCGTTAGATACCCGTCTGTGTAGAATCGGTGCAGAAGCTACTAGTGCTTTTAGCTTTTGGAAGGCCTCTGCTTGTGCCGTTAACCACTCATATTTCCGATCCTTTTTCGTTAATTCGGTCAGTGGTTCAGCAATTGTGGCGAAGTTCGATAAAAATTTTCTATACCACGAGGCCATTCCTAAGAAGCGTCTCAGCTGACGGAGGTTTTTCGGTACCGGATACTCCATAATGGGCTTTATTTTCTCGGGGTCTGGCTTAAAACCATCTCTATTTACTATGACCCCGAGATATTGGACCTCATCGCGACAGAAGACGCTCTTCTCGCGATTTATTGTGAGGCCCGCGTCCTGTATCCTGTCCAGAACTCTTTTTAGAACTTCTTTATGCTCCTCGAATGTCTCTGTGACTATTATTATATCGTCGAGATACGAGTAAGTAAAAGGTTCGAGTTCGGGGCCGATGACTTTGACAATCAGCCTCTGGAAGGACGCTCCGGCATACGAAAGACCGTAGGGCATTCTCGTAAATTGGAAAAGCCCTTTGCCTGGCACGGTGAAGGCCGTAGTCTCTTTGGACTCCGGACTAAGTGGTATCTGGTGGTACGCACTGCTTAAATCTAACGTGGAGATGTATCGTGCTTTCTGCAGTTTGCGGAAGATGCTTTCCATGTATGGTAACGGGTACGCGTCTGGCCTTGACGCTGCGTTCACTTTTCTGAAGTCCACGCAGAAACGGAACTACCCGTTTGACTTGCGTACCATTACCACTGGACTTGACCAGCCACTTGTCGAGGGTTCTATTATTCCCGCGACTAGCATTTCCTCCACCTGTTTGTGCATCTCTTCCTCGAGTTTCTGAGATACAGGGTAGTACTTCTGTTTAATGGGTCTTGTAGATGCGACGTCTATTGCATGCTCGATCCACGAAGTACACCCTAGTGGTGCCAGGCTCCTACTGATCAGCTGAGCTACTAAAGCTTCTACCTCTTTGCGCTGTTCTTCTGTTGGGTCCGCCAACCCTATAGCTGATACGGACACAGTGTTGTTTGCGGTTATGGCTGCTACTTCTAACTTTACGCTTGCATCGTCATCCTTGAGATGCAGCGTGTTATCTGTGGGGTCTAAGACAGCGCTAAACTTCTTAATGAAGTTTACCCCCAAGTAGCACTCCGTATCTAGATCTGGCATTATTGCGACGCGCACTTCTTTACACACGCCAGCCACGACCATGGGCAGATACACATAGCCAACCACTGCTATGCTTTGCCCGTTTGCCACTCGTGCCGTTAGGCCGCTAGCTGGGATTAACTCTTTTCCACAGGCCGTAGCGAGCTGTAGGCCTATAGAATTCATCCCAGTCCAGGAAGCTCCTGTATCGAAGAGTGCTCGTAACCTGTAACCGGCTACACCTACTTGAAGCCAACATCGCGAGCAAGTTTCTTGGTTGACTTCATTCGGTTGAATCACGGACACTTCTTCGCTCTCCACTCCAGACGATTGGACCGAGTTACCCTCGGTCTCTGGTGAGAGAGCTGGGGCGGGTATGTGGTCGTGTTTACCTGCCCCCCTGGCCGTTTCCCTGTTGGTTTCCGGCAGCATTGGGCTTGTTACCTCCCTTTTGCTCATATCCGGGTTCCCTTCGGTACGCTTGCCTTTGTGGAGGTCCGTTGTTTCTTGGACTTTGCGGCCTAGCCTGGTGGATCGAGCTACTACCCCCACTAGACTGGTTTGTACTTTGCCTGCCCTCCCGCCGCCTATTTTCCCAGTTACCCTTCTTCTTAGGTTTTCTGGTTGGCGGCGGGCTAGGCTTTTGCCCTTTGTTCTCGTCGGTGCCTTTCTTTGTCAAGGCCGATAAGCATTCGGCCATGACGCGACGGAACATAGCCTCGAGGCTCTCTCGAGGCTCATGCTGTTGGTGCCCCATCGCCACCACGCTTGGACTCTGCTTTTCCCGCTGATCCGTGGACGGCTCAGTTGGCACGTAGGCAAATTCTGGCATGTACGTGCGCTCGGGCGGTGGTGGCGAGTGACACACCTTATCTGCCGCGAGCGCTAATTCGGCTTCCCGGGCCAGGTCCAGGAGCCCTCGGTAATCCGTAATTTCATTTCGCATTACCATCTTTTGCAGTTCTGGCCGCATGTTCCGGTGCAACATGTCTAACTGTTGAGCGGTGCTAGGCACCGGAACCAACTTTAGGATCATGGCTTGTAGATTTACCACGTAATCACGCGTAAGTTCGTTTCTGCCTTGAGTCCTCGCGTTTATTTCCGCCATGACGCGCTGCTGATGTCCCCTGTCCCCGCCATACATGTGCGTTATGGCCTCTATGAAATCTGGCCACGATCGCAATGTGTGGCGGTTACACCGGTACCAGGTGGCTGCTACCCCAGTTAGGAGCTCTGACAACGACGAAAGTACCTCGTCGTGTGTCAGATTAGCTAGAGTTCTGCATTCCTCTATTGTTGTTAGGAATAACTCGACGCTCTGCTCCTTTGAGGACCCTGAGAACCTGATGTGCCATTTTCGGACTATCTGGCCCACATCACGGTTCGTCTGCTGAGGCAAATACGTATGCCTCTCAGACAGGTCCTGGGTCGCACCATTCCTAGTCTGTCGCTGGGAAGAATTTCTGGTATTATTCCTCCCAGCCTCTGTTGGAGACTGGAGACTTGGGCTGGTGCTGTTAAATTCCGCATACGTGAACGTGTCTTGGAAGTTCACATGTGGTGATCCTCGTCTACGGCCCGTGCTTGGTGGTTGGGCTCCCTCCAATTGCGTACTTGAGGTTGGATGTCGAGCTCCTTGAAGTATTCGTACATTCTCTTTGAGCTCTTCAACCTCTTCGACGAGTATTTTGATCACCGCCAGTAGCTGCTCCGATAATATATTGTCTCCGACTGCTATCCCGGCGGTTCGCGACTCTCGCTGTCGCGGCCACTCTAGGTTTTGCAACTGCGGCGGGTTTCGCGATTGCTGCCAGAACCCGTGCTGCCCATTTCATGCCAACAACGACTCTTCTTCGTAGTTGCGCTGGCATTGTCGTTGCTTGCGCTGCTCCTCCAGGAGCACTTGCTGCCGTCGCTGTTGCTCCAACTGCTGTTGCTGCATTTGCTGCTGCTGTATTTGCTGCTGCTGCTGTATTTGCTGCTGCTGCAGTTGTTGCTGTTGGAGCTGTTGGTGTTGAAGCGGTCCCGCAGCTTCGGCTGAAGATGTCCCGGTGGGTACTGCAGAGCTCAATATCTCTGTTCCGGAACTCTCCTGGCCGTTTGCCTCTTCCGCTGGCTCCACCCCTGCATTATGTGCTTGTTGTGGAGCGTTCATCCTCCGAGACTCCGAGAGTTTCTGCATCACTATCGGGTCATCAAGGAGCGTTATGAACGGATGCGGAAGGTCTGGGTCAGTATTGGGATCCACAATAGTCGACCCAGACTTGTTCATCAACGTTAAGTCGATGAACGCCCTTCGGGATTGCTCGCGTTTAGCAAACGCTTGCTGCTCCGACAGCTCCGGCTGTGGCACGAAATCGGCGGCACTATAATCGCCCATAAGCCACTTGATCGCTGTCAGCATATTTACTGACTGCAGATCTAACTGCTGTAGACCAAGGGCTTGCATGGCCTCGTTTATTTCCTCTTCGGGCTGTGTATAGGCCCAATTGAGTATCGCAGATTCCGCAAATTGCGATGATCGGGCCATGGTGTCAATTGGCTGTGCGCTTCCCCACGAACTTATTTTACTAGCGCGAGTAGTATCTGTATTGATGGCAGAGAGAGATTGACTATTCAACCCGTGAGCTAGCTTTTTCAACGCGAACCCGGGTTATTTTCTAAGAGCTACGGCGGTTGCTCTTAACCTCGATAACGCACGAGGGTTTCCCGTACGCGGCTCTAAAAGAACAAAAGCTATTTTTGTAATTAATTACTATTTGTAATTAATTACGCTCAACTACTCGCTCTTGTAATTTTTAAAATAAATATATGTGAAAATATTTATATATATATGTGTCAAAACGGACAATATCACCAAAAAACACAAAAAATAAATACAATTTTCACCTAAAAAAATAAAAAACAATTTTAAAGTTCGAGGGGATTTTTGCGCTCGAGTTTTTACTCGGGCGCACAGTCAACTTTTTGTTCCGAGAGTGCCTGCCGACTTTCTCTCGTTTTTCTACTAACAGCACGAGCAAAGAAAAAAAAAATTTTATTTTTCGTCCACTAAAGAATAATTCGTATCGAAAATACGAGAGGAGAAAAAAAATTTTCGAGACGAGAAAAAAATTAATTAAAAAAATTAATTATCGCTTAAAAAAAAATTAATTGTTATTAAAAAAAAATTTTTAATTGTTAAAAACAATTACCCACGTACAAAAATTTCGCGATCAAGATCTCTCCTCGTCGGCACTCTAGGTCGAGGGTTATTGGCTATCGCTTGCCTAACCTCTCGACCGCACTCTCGCAACAGCACGGCTGTGTTATACTCAGCTACGCTGCTGAGCTTCTTCGCGCCAAGCTTCGCCGCGTATCACGTACGCGCCGCGGGTCCTTCTCCACCCCCAAAACGTTGTGGCGCCAGTTGTAACAGGATGGCTAGTGGGGGAAAATTCCAACAAGCCACAGGCCAGCGATGCCCTAGAACACGGTGCCGCGGGTGTCAGACTAAAATGACATGCCCGGAGATCTGCTCCTGGAATCCCGAAAACAACGCGAAGATCGCCCACGAACTTCGCTTTCCAACTAATTGGATCGCTGAGTGAAAAGCGCGCGCTCGAACAGTAAAGCGCGCGGCCGCTATGCTCAGATATGAAAACGACCGGCGGAGTCGTTTTCCCGCGGAGGCGGCGGTATCCGGAAGAAGGACAGGTTGTAATGAACAACGCGACGAGTAACTAGATATCACAGTATATTAAAATCATTAGTACAAGCACAACGCACGTGCTTATTAGAACAAATGAGTTAGTTCGCGCGCGACCGTTAAGATTCAAACGCGCGAACGATACGGCGCGCGGCGAAGCTGCTATCCTCGCGTGCGGTGTTAAAGTACGGCGGGCTGACACACACCCGCACGTACACGGCACAGAAAGCTTGCACGGGGCGATTTCCGTGCGAGCCTTTACAATAAACCCGCGAGAGGAGAGTAGAAAACTTACGTTAGGAAGGAGCAGCCGGTGCACTCGACTCTCTCTCGCTCCCTCTCGCTCGCACAGCAGTTGCGCTCTCTTTCTCTCTCTCTCTTGCTCGCTGTATCGGTCGGCAGGCGGGCTGGCTGCCGGCTCGTCGCTCGCAGTCTCGTGCGGCTCACGCGGCTCGGGATCGCTCTCTCTCTGTCTCTCTTTCGCACGTACGCACCCTATTCGGCTCCTCCACTACACTCGCGATAACTATAAAAAGCTAGGACGGCGCGGATGAGGTAACTTTTTAGAGACACACTGGAGTGAAGTTCTCGGCACGATGGCAGACACGAAGATGGCTGCCGTGACTCCTATAAAGCCGTAGCAGCTTCGCGGGTATGCGACGGGCATATTACGCGTCGCGAGACCGTTCTAATCCGGTCAGGATGCTCACGCGCTCGCGCCCCCGGTGAGCATGCCTGCTCGGTGCGGGTAATTCGAATCTCGAATTACCTAACTCGCGCACGTGTTACAATATAATATAAACTCTCTAATTTTAAGAAATAAGCATTTTAGAACTATCAATATATAAAATAATAGAAAAAATAAAAGCAAAGTTTGCTATTTTTTATAGTTAAGTACACGCAGTAAAGGGTAATGTAGTTAACGTTGTAATTAGTATTTTCCTATGATGTAATACAGTTCCATATAAATTATTTTTTAGATATATTTCAGAAAAAGAAATCGCGCATAGTGAACTTTAGTTACTGGCCAAATTTATTAAAGAAAAATAGTACTATTGTCACTACCAATATTTATAGTAAATACAAATTAATTTCAAGGTTGCATATATTCCGTAATCGCATTAGGATATTAACGCATTACTTTGAAAACTCATCAAAATTTGCCATAAATATTTAGCAAATTCGAAATTTCTTATTAAAATAAAACAAAATTCTAATTTATTACCGGTTTCTAGAAATTAACTATATTAACTAATTTTACCATTAAGGTTATAAAATTATTAATACTTATTTATTCTATAAAAATATATTTAAAAAAACTAAAATATTGTTAATATTTTAATATAACGCAGTTACTCTTACAAAGTTCTAGTTATATATAGTTATTTAGCAAATTTTCTTCAATGCACTATAGGGAAAATCATTGTTGATATTTTCAGTACATATATAAGAAAAATCTTTGTTGCTAAAAAAAATTTAGTCAGTTAATTTGAAATTATGCAACTTAATTTTATATTTGAAACTGCTTACATTTAATAATGTAATTTACATTTAATAGTTACACAATAAAATAGATGAGAAAAGGTTTTACTTGTAATTTCTTTACATACTCAATACCATAATAATAATAAAAGTTATTAATAATACACGCATAGTATATTTTATATAATATTATTTATTATTATTATTATATATAGAATTTGACGGATTCTACTTTCTACATATTTTCTACGCAATTCCGAATCATTTATTATGCTTCAGACGCATGAAATCGTTCGAGCCGCTTTTTTTCGAACTGTCATCGAGCGGCAGCCTTCACGCCTACGGTGCCACCGCCGGCCATGTTGAAATAATTTCTGACCCATCCCTGTTCCACTGTGAGGTGTTATGACTGCGTTCATGCGAACGAGTATCGTTGCATTTAGAGTCACCCTACAATGATTCCGGAACATTCCCACAAATAAATAATAAGATAATTTAAATAAATACCAAAGATTAATCTATACATTGTTTAGTTAATTAACCAAGTTATAAACAAGTAATTAACGATAACTCGAATAGAAATTGATGATAAACAAGCGATACTGAATTTATTAACTAATTAACTTTAACAAATAATAATTGCGCCCGTATAGCAATGCGTTAACAAACAAATTGGGATTTAGCAATAAATAACGATAATAATCTGCGATTAAATTAATAACTATTGCGATAATGAATAATAATTACGTCATCAATACTCAAGATGAACCGTAATAATAATAATAGTTAGGGAAAAGCTCGCTCAGGTAGGGTAAGTCTCTATTTGTAGGAGGACAGCCAGCACGACGACAATCAACTGTCAATTAGTTCCCGAAATCCATTAGCCAGCGCAACGACAACCAACGGACAATCAATTGGAATCCATTAGCCAACGGCTCAGCAGCTCACAAACAATTCAGAGAAGGACCATTAGCGAAGGGCCTCTGGAATGCACGACGGTTGAACATGGCAAGGTATGAGCTATGAGTCATCAACAGTCAACAACTCTTGGAATTCGTTGGGCAACGTTGCATCAGCTCGTGGGTCCATGACGCAACCAACTGGAGGGGCTACGAGCATAACGGCTGGCAGAGTAACAGCCAATCAGAGACCAGTAACCCCTCTCCGCCATCAACCGTCATTCGCCGCTCAGCGCTCTCGACCCTACATTCGGGTCTGACGCCCCTCCACCGCCACTCTCTCCACTCTCTCTACCTCAGAGTGGGGGAGGCCTATGAGGCAACTTGGCGCCCTACAGCCTCTACATCGTACTATCCCCACTACCAACCAGGAGCTACTACATCACAACGTAACGGCCTACAGAGGAGAACCAATCAGGAGGCAGGTACAAGCACCGCAAGTCAAGAAGGGATTTTCGGCCAGGTTCTGAGCATCCTCAGGTGTTCCCCTACCACGAAGCTCGCCATGATTAAGAGAAGAGAGGGAAGCTCTCGGCCCTCCTAGGCACCTACAGGCCTCGGAACAGACTTCCAGAAGATTCAGCTTTTCGCCACCAGAGGAACTGGCTCCATACCCTCTCATCAACGGTTTAAGGTCCGCGTCCAGGATATAAAAGAAGAGCCCCGGGCCGCCAGAGTCAGTCGCTACCGAGCACATGAGACGCTTAGTAGCTAGAGCTTGGGTCGTTATCAATATTTTTGGTACTTTGCTGCACATTGTGCATGTTGCGCCCAGAAGCTTCAAATAGTCAAGGTCATTCTACGCATTTTGCAATTGTATAGAGTCACGGTCAAAAGTCTATTTGTTTGTTAAAGTTCATAAAGTATTTAATTAATTTAATAAATTCAAGTTAAAGTTTATTCTCTCGAGTTCGAGTTTTATTTCAACTTTCCTGCAACTCCATGTGCTTTAGCGCTTAATTGAGCAAACGAATTCCACGTTCCGATTGGTCAACTTGGCGACCATTGCAGAAGCATCTTTCTGCTCGCCGAGCCCGACTCGGGTCGTAACAAATTTTGGTGACAGCGGTGGGATTGCTCAAGGAGTTGTGAAGGAAGGGACGCCATTAGAGGAATTCAAGGATCACGTTCTATCCACGGTTTTTGAGCCGTGGTTTCCCCTGGATCACGGGCGAATGCCGGAATGTGTGATTGGAGATTTGGGTCCACGGCAGCAAAAGGAAATCGAGCCCCATCCAATCAACAACGCAAACAGAATTCCACCAAACACGAGAACCAACACCAACAACAAATCTGACTGAAGATATCAAAACAATATCACCGACGGAACTTCAAGGCGAACACCCAGACGACGATCATATATTATAGAACGCCCATATCAGCTCTTGACTTCATCTACGACACCTGTCACCGGTCACAAGCACCTGTCACGAGTCCCCAGCGCCCGTTACGAGTCATCAGCTCCTGCCCGAAGCACTGAGATCATCGGGGAAAATTAGAGCTAAGTATCCTGAGCGAGCGAGCGCGTAAATATATCTAATAACGGTAAAATACCTTCCGGTTCCATATCGGTTAGTGATGATTTGGTAATAGTAAATACGAATAAAGAATTAGTTTCTAATCTTTTGCACGCGCTGGCGTTGTCGGAAGCGTTAGATTTAAGGAGGTTCTACCAGTAATAGAAATAAAATTAAGATACGTGTGAAATTTCGTATACAGGTACTCATATAAATTTTCAGAAGACTAGAGAGGCTAGAAATTAAGATAATAATGTTTTCGTTTTTGCTGATTAGTATGGGCTTTTATGGGAAGTCGCGATTTCCTGGTACTTATTTGAGTATTAAAAACCATTAAAAATTGAGATTCTATTCATATTTTTATAGTAAATAATGAAATTATGACGAGTATTGAGAGACGCTGTCTTATAACAAAATTATGTTGAATGTAAAGAACGTACATTTAACCTCAAAAATGAGTCAAATTATCGTCTGTATAGAACTCTTAATTGACAATAAGGCCAAATAAAATTGTAAAATTTAAATGAATAATTGGTATTTCGTGTAATTTATCCATGCAGTGTCTTTAGGGCAATATACTTCGCGAATGAATCGTTAATAAAAAGTGCTCATTTTGACTAGTGACGTACCGGGAGAACCTCCTTAAGCGGAAATAGTGATAGAGAACCACATCGGGAATTAATGAGATCGCGACGAACGTTTTCACTCGGTAATCGGAGTAATTCGATTTCTCGTGATAGTGTGTAGGAGGCAACTTCGGGATAACTATCCGCCAAATATTAATTACACGCCGAACGCTACACTGAGAAAAATATTGTATTTTCATATAAAAGTAGCATAAACTATGGTGGTATTTGGCTACATCTGTATTTCATAGTCATACAAACAATAAAATTATGATAAAGATAGCTATAAATATGATTTGGATGCTGTATTGTAAATTTTGAAATATCAAAACGCTTCGAATGGAAAGATTATATTATACTGAATAGATGTGGTAAACTCTGTTGAAAATTTAGTTAAATCTGCAATAATTGAGTTGCTATAACTGTTTAGTCGTTTGAATTATACAAATATATTTATTATTAACATATTATCGTTCATTTTGAAAAAAAATAATAGTTAAAACAATAATATCCAGTTTTGTTATGCAATATGGTTTACAGTGCAAACATCTTTTTCTCAGTGTAGTTATCTGCCTATTACTAATTACCCATAGCAGCAACTTCACATTAGAAATCCTCGCCCGATTATGCTTTGGGAAGGGTATCAAGTTGTAGGACTTAATAGGAAAACGCCTCCCAATTTTTTACATTTAATAAAAAAAAAAATCAACAATTTTTGGGATTAGCGGAGTATTATCGTCGGTTTATCCCTGACTTTACTAAAATCACTAGACCGCTTCATTACCTCTTACAAAAAGAAATTAAATTTACATGGGGAGATGCACACGAGAACGCGTTTGTCACTCTTAAACAGAAGCTCTGCTCTCAACCCTTATTGCAATATCCGAATTTCAAATAACTCTTCGTGGTATCCATGGGCGCGTCAGATTTCGCTTTAAGGGAAGTACTAAGCTAGAGTCCCATCGGGAAAGACCTTCCAACCATATATACCTCGAGAGCGTTAGTTAGTGCAGAATTAAATTACACTACCACCGAGAAAGAACCTTTGGCAATAATTCCCGCGGTAAAGTAATTTAGGCCCTATTTGTACGGTAGAAAATTCACGTTAGTAACCGATCATTGACCCAAATTATGGTTGCATAGACTAAAAGATCCCGTCCAGAGAATAGCAAGATGTAAAATATTGCTAAGAGAATATGATTACGATATAGTTCACAAACCGGGAAAGATAAACATGAACGCGGACGTTTTGTCTCGAAATCCTATACTTTCATTTCCCATGCCCGCAGACCACACTGACTTTGATCCAGAGGAATTATATTCGGAAACGAATATAGAAAATCTATTTCTTGTGAATAATATTAATTTAGTTAATTCTGAAGGATCAGAGGACTCTCACACATTGACAAGACAAAATAACGGACTGACTGACGAACTTAGGGCTGTTTCTTCAGCAGAAGAGACAGCGGTCATGGGTGACGTAACCGAGGTTAGCTTTCAGCGGATACCAGTTGTAGAGGTCGTGGCCGATGCCCTAGTGAGACAGGAGTATAGCATAGGGGGACTTCCGGTCGCGGTCTACGCCTCCGATGCCCTCGCAAGAGGAGGCAATAGCGCTAGGAGTATACCAGTCACAAGTGAGGTGGCTGATGCCTTCGAGCGTGTCGGGGTGGGGGGGGGGGGCGGGGACCTACAGGAGAGTTCCTATCAGGAAATCCCGACGGGCCGTAGTACTTCTGCACGTGTCGAGGAGAGCGCCGGGGGCCTACGGGAGAGTTCCCATCAAGAAACCCTGACAGGCGGACTTCCGGTCGCGAGAGCTACAACTGATGCCCTCGCGTGCGTTGGGGGGGCTGTGGACTGTGAATCCTCAGGCCGTATTACTTCCACGCACGATGAGGAGAGAAATAGGGCCGGGATTCCACATGGATTTACCTATCAGGAAGACCCAGGCTTAGGTAGGAAAGATACGACACAAGTTCAAGGGGTGATTGCTCTCCAAGAACTAATGACTGAAAATCCAATTTCCTCTGACATTGCGTCCGACGATTCAGACGACGAATTAGAAAATGAGATTATTAAAATAAAAACTTGTAAAGTAGCGCCTTCATTCAAAAACACAATTCACGAGATACCGTCATGTGGAGATGACGAGATACAGACTCAGTCCTGTAGGGACAATATCACGAACACGACTCACGAGATACTGTCATGTGGAGATGACGAGATACAGACACAGTCCAGTAGGGACAATATCACGAACACAATTCACGAGATACCGTCATGTGGAGATGACGAGATACAGACACAGTCCTGTAGGGACAATATTACGAACACAATTCACGAGATACCGTCCAGTATGGACGAGATACCTGTTAAATTTGATCGAATTTTAGTCATAACCCCCGTGGAATATTCGAGAGATCAACTTTTAATGAGAAAAGATAATATCGCGCATTTCATGTCAGTAGATTGCGAAATAAGTACCTCGATTTGCCAGCAAAGAGTTGACTTAAAATTGATAGACATCGAAGAGTTAAGAACGAAAACCCCATCGACGTAGGCGCGATAATGCAGACGAATTTATCAAATGGTAAAATTATATATTCATTATTTGTAAAAGAAAAATCAAGTGAGATAGCTACCGCGACCATGATAGTTCAATGCTTAGATTCACTCCGAACCGCAATGATTGAGGAGCAAGTAAATTCAGTTAGCATCTCGAAAGTCGGCGACGGACTGGAAAAGAATCATTGGCTACCCATCGAAATAACTTTACGGGCGCGTTGAAAAACTGCAATCCTCAAGCTAGTTATTTGTACCGGCGAAGTAATTCTTCCACCTCTAGACGATAGGTTGGGAATTATTAACGAAGCCCATGACTCCGCCATTGGGGGCCACAAGGGCATCGCGAAAACTTATCACTGCGTACGCGAACGATACTTTTGGCCTGGAATAAAGGAAGATATATCCGAATATGTTAGAACCTGCGAGGAATGTCAAAAAAGGAAACTAGTTCGAGTAAAAACAAAGCAGCCCATGAGGATTACTATAACCCTTAGCAAGGCATTCGAAGTCTTAGAGATGGATATCGTAGGGCCCTTACCTGTAACTGTAGCCGGGAATAAATATATATTAACCCTCCAGTGCAACCTAACTAACAAGGAGTGTATCTCAGATCCGGGTCATGGATTCTCACCAGCTCGCAGGATCTTTCTTCTTTTACCTAAAGATGAAAGCCTATGCGATACTAGATCCCAACGCTTCGAGGATTCTGAGATACAAGCCCTTGAATTATTTAAAAATTGAATGGTATTTTGCACTCAAATTATATTTTTGGTGGATGAACCTGCTTTAATACCTATAAACAAGCATACAGACATGATTACTTGCTTGATTATTGTATCACATGGTAAAATGTATAAAAATCTCTAATGAAAGAATTCTTAATTAATTTATATTACTTTATTTGATGACGTAAAAGCCATTAAATTGCTTATTTGACGATAAGACCTTGATTTAGATCTATAAATAAGCATTCAGACATTATTATCACTTAAGTAATGGCTTTATATGGTAAAATATGTTATACTTTTTCTCAAAAATACTATTATGAAATGTGCATTACCTTGTTTGAAGTCATAAATGCCTTTTTTTCCAATATTTCTCATTTAAATTACAATATAAGCAATTGTCACCTTAGGGCATGGCTTTACATTTTCAATCCATCCTTAGTTTTCTAACTCAAAGAATAATTAATGTATTCATGTTCCAATCAGTCCTTTTTATCCATAGATCACTGAAAAATAGTTTTGACAATATTCTAATGTCTACAATCCAAAAAGTTTTGATGTGCCGTGTTGCAGTATAAAAGCTGTCTCCTGAAAATAACCTGTAACAGAGTAAAAAAAACAAACACAAAGTACCAAAGTTTTTTAAAAGAATTATTTAATATAAATAAAAAAGTTATACGTATCTAATATAAGCATAATTGAAGTCATTGGACGTTCTATTGATGGTGTAGTTTACCTCTTGTTCCTTGCATCATCTTTGAAAACGTCTTCTTGCCTTCGTGGACCTGCGTTTCCCGTCTTCTATTTTCTTCTTTTCTTCTTTTCACTTGTTCACTACATCTTTACCCTAAACCCCAATACCTGAAAGTACACTCGTATAAAAACAATGACAGAGAAACAAGAGTTGATACCAAATAAGATAGACCACACTATTGCTGTCTGCTCCATGTATTTTGATAGCCCATGGCTCGTTGTGTGTACGTTGAACCGAATAATCGATTAGACGGCACTACACCAGTGTCACCAATATCAAGTCAATATAAAAAGCAATATTTATGAAGTCTGTATAAGGTGGCAAATTATTAATGTAATATTTTTTAAAATAAGAATTAAATTAATTACCACAATTAAAATTAAAAAATATTATTTGCGTATAAAGTAATTTAAAACTTTTTTTTTAAATTAAAGTATAATCTTTTTATCATTAAATCATTTTTTAATTTTAATTGTGGTAATTAATTTAATTCTTATTTTAAAAAATATTACATTAATAATTTGCCACCTTATACAGACTTCATAAATATTGATTTTTATATTGACTTGATATTGGTGACACTGGTGTAGTGCCGTGTAATCGATTATTCGGTTCAACGTACACGCAACGAGCCATGGGCTGTCAAAATACATGGAGCAGACAGGAATGGTGTGGTCTATCTTATTTGGTATCAACTCTTGTTTCTCTGTCATTGTTTTTATACGAGTGTACTTTCAGGTATTGGAGTTTAGGGTAAAGATGTAGTGAACAAGTGAAAAGAAGAAAAGAAGAAAAGAGAAGACGGGAAATGCAGGTCCACGAAGGCAAGAAGACGTTTTCAAAGATGATGCAAGGAACAAGAGGTAAACTACACCATCAATAGAACGTCCAATGACTTCAATTATGCTTATATTAGATACGTATAACTTTTTTATTTATATTAAATAATTCTTTTAAAAAAATTTGGTACTTTGTGTTTGTTTTTTTTACTCTGTTACAGGTTATCTTCAGGAGAGGAGCTTTTATACTGCAACACGGCACATCAAAACTTTTTGGATTGTAGACATTAGAATATTGTCAAAACTATTTTTCAGTGATCTATGGATAAAAAGGACTGATTGGAACATGAATACATTAATTATACTTTGAGTTAGAAAACGAAGGATGGATTGAAAATGTAAAGCCATGCTTCTAAGGTGACAATTGCTTATATTGTAATTTAAATGAGAAATATTGGGAAAAAAGACATGTATGACTTCAAACAAGGTAATGTACATTTCATAATAGTATTTTTGAGAAAAAGTATAACATATTTTACCATATAAAACCATTACTTAAGTGATAATAATGACTGAATGCTTATTTATAGATCTAAATCAAGGTCTTATCGTCAAATAAGCAATTTAAGGGTTTTTACGTCATCAAATAAGGTGATATAAATTAATTAAGAATTCTTTCATTAGAGATTTTTATACATTTTATCATGTGATACAATAATCAAGCAAGTAATCATGTATGTATGCTTGTTTATAGGTATTAAAGCAGGTTCATCCACCAAAAATATAATTTGAGTGCACAATACCATTTAATTTTTAAATAATTTAAGGGCTTGTATCTCAGAATCCTCAAAGCGTTAGGATCTAGTATCGCGTAGGCTTTTATTTTTAGGTAAAAGAAGAAAGATCCTGCGAGCTGGTGAGAATCCATGACCCGGATCTGAGATACACTCCTTGTAAGTATTCTGACGCCCTTCCTATTTCCGATATGACCGCTGAGATGGTTGCCACCGCGTTAGTCCACGATTTCATTACTAGGTTTGGTTGTCCCGAAGCCATAAAAACCCATCAGGGTAGTAATTTTCAGAGTAGTTTAATGCAAAAGGTAGCAAAAATATTTAAAATTAAACAATTAAGATCAACCTCCTTCTATCCCCAAACAATTGGATCCTTAGAAAGAAGTCATCATTCACTAGTAGAATATTTAAAAATGTATACGGATAAAACTGATTGGGACGCTTGGATTAAAATGGCCATGTTTTCGTATAATACGTCGGTCCATTCAGCGCACGCATTCAGCTTTACCCCCCACGAATTAGTATTCGGTCAGAAGGCGAGGTTACCTTCGGAATTCGAGACCAAAACCGTGGAAAAAATATACGAAATGTATTTAGACGAACTAATATTTAAATTAAACGACACTCAGAAAATGGCAAAAACTCGATTATTAGAGGCAAAAGAACGCTCAAAAAGATATTAGGACTAAAAATTAAATATAAAGAATTTCAAGGTAGGGGAGGAAGTATATTTATTGAAAGAATCGCGAATAGGTAAATTTGATGAGCAATACGCGGGCCGGTATAAGGTAATAGAATTGATAGGCGATAGGAACGCGAGAATAGATTTAGGGAATAACAGAATAAAAGTAGCCCATGTGGACAAATTAAAACATGCGTGTTTGCGACCTAACTAATTTTATTCATTTCTCCCTCCTTTACGCGATATTTATAATGTTACTCTGTGCGGCGTTTGTATTTTTATATTTTGCGCGCGACCTAACCATAAATTCATTTATCCTATTTGTAACCTAAGTAATAAATAATAAAGTAATAAGGGTCATAGGAGAGATGGCCAGGGCTCGCTTTAAAGGTTAAAATCTAGAATGTTTAAGATAATCTCTTGTTTTACGCCCTGGAAATGGGAAACCGGAAGTACTCCTGATGCGGTACATCAGGGTGGGTTCCGGCGAGCCATGGGAAGTATCTCACGGAAGGGAGCTATGGCAGGGGCTCCCTTCACCCTAAAAATAAATTAAAATTATTTAAATTAAAACCCGTGTTTTACTATAGATTCACCCTTAAAATTTTAATTAAAATCCGTGTTTTATTGTAGATTCACCCTTAAAATTTAAATTATAACCCGCGTTTCATTGTAGATTCACCCTTAAAATTAATCATTAAGGCCGCGTTTCATTTTAAGCTCACCCTTAAACTAATTCTTCAACCCGCGTTTTACCCTTAAAAACCTAACTATTAAACCCGTGTTTCATTGTAATTTCACCCTTAAAAATTTAAATTATTTAAGATAAAAGCCGCGTAAAAATTTAAAATATATTAATCTTTCACCTTTAAAAACAAATTTTTTGAAACTCCGTGCGAGAAGTTCGATTTCTCGCACGCTGCGTTAAACGATGCGTGCAAAAATCTCACTTCTCGCACGTCGTGTCAAAAAATACGGTTCGACACTTGTGTGAGAAGTTGATTTTCTCCTCGTGTGACCTTTTCACCCTCGCTTCGCTCGGGTGCAAACAGTCACACGAGGGGAAAATCAAATCCTCGCATTAGTATCGAAATGTACTATATTGATTCTTCACCCTTAAAAAAAAAAATTAAATTAATTTGCGTAATACCCGTCACCCTTAACAATAAAAATTATTAATCCCTTCACCCTTAAAAGGAAAAACCGCGTTTCATAATTCACCCTTAAAAATAAAATTTATTAATTTAAATTAATCTATTTAAATTTCACACTTCAAAATATAAAACCAATAAATTCCCCCCTTTATACTCCCTAAATTCGGTAAATCTAATAAACTTTCCCTTTTTTATTTACCAAACTCTTTTTGTTAAAATTAACCTTTTAAACTTTAAATTATAACCTTTAATTACAAATTCCCCCCCCCCTTTCAGATCCTTAATTGTGCAAAGGAAAAAACCCTTAAAATTGTATATGAACCGCGGCCCGTAAACTTCAACTCTTAAAACCTTAAAATAAAATTTTGGACCTATGCAAAATTTTGATTTGTAAAAGCCCGGACCATCGGTTCGTGTTTTAAAAGAAGGGGGGGACTGTTATGAACTGCGTTCACGCGAACGAGTATCGTTGCATTTAGAGTCACCCTACAATGATTCCGAAACATTCCCACAAATAAATAATAAGATAATTTAAATAAATATCAAAGATTAATCTATACATTGTTTAGTTAATTAACCAAGTTATAAACAAGTAATTAACGATAACTCGAATAGAAATTGATGATAAACAAGCGATACTGAATTTGTTAACTAATTAACTTTAACAAATAATAATTGCGCCCGTATAGCAATGCGTTAACAAACAAATTGGGATTTAGCAATAAATAACGATAATAATCTGCGATTAAATTAATAACTATTGCGATAATGAATAATAATTACGTCATCAATACTCAAGATGAACCGTAATAATAATAATAGTTAGGGAAAAGCTCGCTCAGGTAGGGTAAGGCTCTATTTATAGGAGGACAGCCAGCACGACGACAATCAACGGTCAATTAGTTCCCGAAATCCATTAGCCAGCGTAACGACAACCAACGGACAATCAGTTCCCGGAATCCATTAGCCAACGGCTCAGCAGCGCACAAACAATTCAGAGAAGGGCCATTAGCGAAGGGCCTCTGGAATACACGACGGTTGAACATGGCAAGGAACGAGCTATGAGTCATCAACAGTCAACAACTCTTGGAATTCGTTGGGCAACGTTGCATCAGCTCGTGGGTCCATGACGCAACCAACTCGAGGGGCTACGAGCATAACGGCTGGCAGAGTAACAGCCAATCAGAGACCAGTAACCCCTCTCCGCCACCAACCGTCATTCGCCGCTCGCGCTCTCGACCCTACTTTCGGGTCTGACGCCCCTCCACCGCCACTCTCTCCACTCTCTCTACCTCAGAGTAGGGGAGGCTTCTGAGGCAACTTGGCGCCCTATAGCCTCTACATCGTACTGTCCCCACTACCAACTAGGAGCTACTACATCACAACGTAATGGCCTACAGAGCGGAACCAATCAGGAGGCAGGTACAAGCGCCGCAAGTCAAGAAGGGATTTTCGGCCAGGATCTGAGCATCCACAGGTGTTCCCCCACCACGAAGCTCGCCATGATTAAGAGAAGACAGGGAAGCTCTCGGCCCTCCTAGGCACCTACAGGCCTCGGAATAGACTTCCAGAATATTCAGCTTTTCGCCACCAGGAACTGGCTCCTCCCATACCCTCTCATCAACGGTTTAAGGTCCGCGTCCAGGATATAAAGGAAGAGCCCCGGGTCGCCAGAGTCAGTCGCTACCGAGCACATGAGACGCTTAGTAGCTAGAGCTTGGGTCGTTATCAATATTTTTGGTACTCTGCTGCACATTGTGCATGTTGCGCCCAGAAGCTTCAAATAGTCAAGGTCATTCTACACATTTTGCAATTGTATGGAGTCACGGTCAAAAGTCTATTTGTTTGTTAAAGTTCATAAAGTACTTAATTAATTTAATAAATTCAAGTTAAAGTTTATTCTCTCGAGTTCGAGTTTTATTTCAACTTTCCTGCAACTCCATGCGCTTTAGCGCTTAATTGAGCAAACGAATTCCACATTCCGATTGGTCAACTTGGCGACCATTGCAGAAGCATATTTCTGCTCGCCAAGCCCGACTCGGGTCGTAACAGAGGTATTCAGGCTCCACGTAGGGTTGCCACCTTTTACAGTTGAAATTTCCGGTCACCCCGTAAGCGCGGGGGGGGGGGGGGATCGAAGCTAGGCAGCCGGGCAGGAGGTACACAGAGCGCCATTTTCAAAACATTAAAACCCGAAAAATTTTAATTTAAGATTTAAATAGTTGTACAAAAAGCCCAACGGTCGGTAGACTAGGCTACGCTTTCGTGTAAATAAAGGAAATACAATGCCAGATAAACGAGAGAAGCGAGATTTTCACAAAAGAGCATCTAGCGCAGATATGGGCATTTGGATATATCTTTATTATTCTAATCAAATAAAAATTTGAAAATCAAGTGGATGTTCATGTACGAAAAAACTCACGATCCTTACCTATTGGCATTATTAAAAATTGTATTATAAATTATATTTACTTAATAAACAAAATAACAAAATAAATATACATTTATTTCTATTAAATTTAACTAGATTTTTTAATTTTAAAACGGTATTTTGTATTAGATTTTGCACTTTAGAGTAATTTTATGTTTCCTTTAACTTGTTCGTAAAATTCTGAGCAATTACAATAAAAATTTAAGCGAACACAAAGTTCTGCTTTTACGGTGTCTACTGAAAGACGATTCCTTTGATCTGACCATAAATTGTTCATTGAACTGAATATTCGCTCCACATAAGCATTGCTACACGGAAAGAAATACCCTATGAAAAATTACTAGAATCTCAGGTAAAGATGGGACATACTCACACTCTTGAGCAATTTAGTATACTTCTACTAATTATTAGCATAGTTCTATTAAAAATTAATAGAAGAAGTTTAAATTTATTATAGTTACGATTAATTTTTAGTAGATAATATGGTAAAAATTTTAAATCTAAATTTTAAAAGAGTAGAAAATAATTTTTACCATATTATCTACTAAAAATTAATAGAATTAGTTTAATTTTTAGTCTAAGTTATACTGAAAATTTAATAGACAGTATAGTAATTTTGTTGACGCAAGGGCTGTCGGTAAAACAGGGTGTACCATATATAGACAAGTCGAAACCTTACTTATAAGTGCGGTAGTGGCCGAGTGGATAAGAGCGCAGCTTCGTAATCGGAGGGTCGAGGGTTCGAATCTCCTTCTCCGGAGTTTTTTTTTTCTCATGAATTTCAACCTCTCGTCAAAATTACTATAATATATTATAAAACTTGATAGAATGCAAGTATGTCCCACTTTTAATTAACACTCTAGTAATCTTTAGTGGATATTCCACTAATTTTTCATAAGGAATTTTTTTCCGTATACAAGGTATAACGAAAGCCACTTGTATAATCTTTTTAAGATTTGGTGAGTCACTATCTTTTAAAAATTTTCCCCACTTTCTTGAAAGACATAAGTCTTTTTCAGCTATTACTTTAGGCCAAACTCTTTCTAATACTTCAAGTTCGTCAAATAAAACATCGCTATTTACCTATTCAACAAAATGTTCATTAATTTTTACTTTCTTTAATTTTGAAAATTTAGGAATTAAATAAAATGGAAGAGGAATTAATTTTTATAATGAAAGTCTTTAAAATTATAATAGTTTTATACAAACCTCAACGGCTAAGATTTTCGCTAGATCTAAGATATCATCTAAACAAGGCAGTTTATCCATATTTAAACATTCCAACTTCTTGAAAATGGAATTTTCGAAGTCGAACCATTGTTCTAAATACTCAATGGCTCTTGAGTAAACTCCTATGGCTTCCAATTCAAATTGTTTTTGTGTTCTAGCGAAAGGAAAGGCAGTGCCTGTTTCACGAAACTTCCAAAAAATATTTTTTCCTTCCTGCTAAATAGTTGCTGCCTCAGTGTAAACATTACTTTAAAAACTTCAAGAGATTCTATTATATTTTGCTTCCTCCTAGAGGAAGCTTTGTGATAGTAAATTTTTGAGTTGTTGTAAAAGCATGTTATAATTGTGTTCCGAGGTTTTAGGAATCAAAATACGTGGTTTTTGAAAAATGTCTGTATGTGTGTGTGTGTGTGTGTGTGTGTGTGTGTGTGTGTGTGTGTGTGTGTGTGTGTATGTGTACGCCTGGATCTCAGCTTCTACTCGGTCGATTTTGACCGGACAGGTCTCATTTTTTTTGCTTTTCTTGCGTGATGGCGGGTTAAAACTCAGTTTTTTGATTGGGGCGATGCGTTTTTGTTTTTTTTTCAAATTTTCGATTTTCTAGGCAAGGACCGGAAGAGTCCGTGCGTGATTACGTTACGTGCCTCGAAGCAATGATGCGAAAGATGGAGTCACTGCCGACGCTTGATTTCAGGCTGGGGACGCTACACCGGAACATGAAGCCGCGACTGCAGCAGCTCATTCGACGAAGCGACTTCGAAGACGTTGAGACCTTGCTGGATCTAGCAATGGAGGCGGAGCTTGCAGTGGACGCGGAAAAATCCTTCAAGCCTCCACCGCCGCCGGAGTCGTGCGTGTACGCGCAGTGGGCGTACAAACCCCACAAACCGGCTCCGCCTAAGGTGAAGGCCGCGGCGGTAGAGACAAAGCTGCCACCGACTCCACTGCCACCGAAAACGCCGACGATAGATGAAACGATCGAGCGGTTCGCGAAGGTGATCTTGGAGGGGATGCAACGCATGCAACAGAAGCAACCGCCCCCTCCTCCACCTGCACCCTCGCCGACGCGGAACCGGAGCGGAGAGAAAGGGTCCCGGAGAAAGAAGAGTAGCTCCAAACGCCCCAGCAGGAAGACGAGTAGAAGGGGCGAGAAATCAAACTCCAGCAGCGATTCGAGCGAAGAAGACCGAGCCAAGAGGTCGCCAAGGAGGACAGGCGAACCGAGCGCACCGGCACGGAGCATTCAGTTGTTATGGATGCGGCGCTCCCGGAGTAATTCGCCGAAATTGCCTGAAGTGCGCGGGAAACGTACCGCAGGCGAAGTAAGCGGGGTTTCCGCTTCGTCTGCCGAAGTCCCCGCACTAAAACCGGACGCCGCAGTCGGACAAATAACGGCTGAGCCGGCAGCCGAGCACGAGCAGGAATCGCGATGGTGGCTACAGGTGGCGATCGGAAATTATAGACTACGCGCCCTCTACGATACTGGAGCTTCACGCACCGTAATGGGAGCGGTCGGCCTGCAGCTCGCATCTGCGTTCGGGCGACCATTAATGCCGAGCTACGGTCGCCGCGCAAAAGTCGTCGGAGGACGGACGGCGACGATCGCCGGTTACGTCGAGCTGCCATTCGAGATAGCTGGTGTAAAGCGAGACAGTCGGGTAGCGGTGCTTCCGGATGACAAAGTGGATTGCTACTTAGGCGCAAACTTCGTCAGAGCCTTCGGTACAATCCACGACCCCATCAACAACCAGTTGATCGTGAGCGCGGCGGATAAGCGCATAGACTTGGAAGTCGCGGGGGTCTCATCCGTCGAGGCGCTCGAGGTATCGTCGATCGGCCTCAAAGACATCTCGGAAGGACAGCGTCAAGAGATAGCAGAGCTGGTCGGCCGAATTCTCGGCGGAGAAGACCAAGCTCTCGGCTGTACGACGTGGGCGAGCCACCACATCGAAGTGGGGAGTGCACGCCCCGTAAAGCAGCGTTATTACCCGGTGTCCAAGAAGCTCGAAGAAGATATGCACCGCCAGGTGATCGGGATGCTCGAATCCAGGGTAATCGAGCCCTCTACGAGCGCGTGGTCGAGCCCTGTCGTCATGATACGGAAAAGCAATGACATGTACCGTTTCTGCATCGATTTCCGTAAATTGAACGCGGTTTCGAAGGCAGATGCGTACCCGCTGCCGTACATGGACGCAATATTGCGCAAGTTGAAGAGCACGAAGTACATCTCGACACTCGACCTAAGCTCGGCGTATCACCAGATTCCACTGACGCAGGAATCGAAGGAGCTGACGGCATTCACCGTGTCCGGGTTGGGCCTGTATCAGTTCACGAGAATGCCGTACGGCCTATCTCAGGCTGGAGCGACGTTTCAACGCCTTGTGGACAAAGTCATCGGCCCCGAGCTTGAGCCGTACGCGTTCTCGAACCTCGACGATATCATCATCGCAACAGAGACGTATAAGGAGCACCTGAAATGACTCGAACACGTGCTAAAGCGCGTCAAAGAGGCTGGGTTGACGATCAACCGCGAGAAAAGTGTGTTTGGCAAGACTGAAGTCAAATACCTCGGTGTGCTCGTCAACCGGGACGGATTCCGGCCGGATCCTGATAAGATCGAGCCGATGATAAATTTTCCGGTACCAAAGAACTTGAAGCAACTACGCCTCTTCATGGGAATGGCATCTTGGTATCGAAAGTTCTTGAAAGACTTTGCCACGATAGCCGAACCGCTCACAGCGTTAACGAAGAAGGAGCGACGATATGAATGGGGCGATGCACAGCAAGAGGCTTTCGAAAAGATAAAAGCCTTGGTGTGCTCGGCTCCTGTCCTCGCCAGACCCTCGTTCGATGTCCAGTTTGTCATGCAGACGGACGCGAGCGACACTGGCGTCGGCGCGGTGTTGTTGCAAGTAATCGAGGGACAGGAGCAAGTCCTCGAATTCGCAAGCCGAACACTTTCGCCAGCGGAGCGCAATTACAATGTCACGGAGCGCGAATGCCTAGCGGTGATCTGAGCGATTAAGAAATTCCGCCCGTACATCGAAGGATATCACTTCTTGGTGGTAACCGATCATAGCAGCTTGCGATGGCTGCACAGCCTGCACAGCCCCTCAGGAAGACTGGCGAGATGAGCTCTCGAGCTGCAGGGACACTCCTTCGATGTGGAACATCGAAAGGGCGCGCTGAACCACGTGCCTGACGCGCTTTCGCGCATGTACGAGGAAGAAGACGACCTCGAGGTGTACGCGAGCACGTGGTCCGACGGTACCAAAGATGAGTGGTACCGAACCTGGCTGGACGAAGTGACACGCGACCCCTCAACCCATCCCAGGTGGAAAGTGGTAGGGGGGTCGATTATTCTACTTTCTCGCAGATGAGATAGTAGAGGCGGCGGTCGCCGACGACGAGGCATGGAAACTCGTCGTGCCTCAGGAGCATCGTCGCGAAGTGCTTGGCGAATCACACGATGATCCGACCGCCGGGCACCAAGGTCGAGAAAAAACGTACGAGCGCGCGGCCAGATTATATTACTGGCCGAAAATGTACCACGCAGTGAGGAAGTACGTGAAACATTGCCAAGTGTGCCAGCAGACAAAGGCGGAGCAAAGACCGCCAGCGGGTCTGATGGGACAGCGAGTTATCGACGGGCCGTGGCAAGTAGTTGCGGGAGATATAACCGGCCCGTTCGTAAGAAGTAAACTCGGGTATGAGTATATCTTGGTGTTCCAAGACCTCTTTACTCGCTGGGTGGAGTGCGTGCCCATACGCAAAGCGAATGCGAAGACCATCTTGAAAGAGTTCAAGGAGAGAGTGATTCTTCGATTCGGCACTCCGGAGGTATTCTTGTCCGATAATAGCACAGAATTCAAGAATAAAGTCGTGGACGAATACCTCGCCGGCGTCGGCGTCCATCACTCGACTACCCCGCCGTATCACCCTCAGGCAAACCCTGTGGAGAGGGTAAATCGAACGTTGAAGACTCGATTGGTCGCGTTCGTCGAGGAATCTCACGCCGAGTGGGATCAGAAGCTGCCGGAGTTGATGTTCTCGTTGAACAACTCCGTGCACGCTTCGACCGGCGTGAGCCCGGCAGCCCTCAATTACGGCAGTCAGCCGCTTCCTCCGGCTACAGCTCGCCGCAAGCAAGAGCGCGAGGCCCTTGAGCAACGGGAGCGCGAGGCGGTGAATACGTGGGCGGAGCGCCTGCATGATATGGACAGTCTGCGAAAGAGGGCTGCCGCACAAAATGCCGACGACCATCAGAGACAAGCGGCGTACTACAACGCGCGTCGGAGACAAGTATCCTACGAGGTAGGAGACCTCGTCTTGCAAAGGAACAGAGTCCTTTCCTCGGCAGCGCAAGGGATATCGGCGAAGTTAGCGCCGAAGTACGCCGGTCCGCTGAAGGTGACCGAGATAACAGGCTCCAATACGGTAAGAGTAAGAGACGAGAAGGATGTGAGCGAGGAGATCCTGCATGTTTCTCACCTCAAGCCTTACGACGAAGAAAGCAGCGACGAAACGGGCGAAGAAGTCGACGACGTCGAGGATCCGCAACCGCCGAGGAAAGACGTAAGCGTCCCGGTGATGAGCGACCCACCGGAGGCCGGCGGAGCGCCGCCGAGCGATGCGCGTCCCGTCGAAAAACGTCCTCGGGGACGTCCGCGTAAAACGGTTCGCGTCGTGGTTCGCGCGGTTCCCGGTAAAACAAAGGTGAACCCCGGGACGGGTGAACCCCGGGACGGGAAAACCCCGGGGCAGACCGAAAGGTTCCGCGAAGTGACAGGAACTGAGGTCACACCTAGATGCCTCGCCGCGGTTGACTCGCGCACAGCCGGCGTGCGAGAGCGTTAGACAAGAGCAGGAGTTCGGGAGTTGCTAGCGACTCCGTCTAATGCACCTTTTCGCTCGGGCTCTTTTTGTTACAGATGGCTGAGAAATCACCGGTGCCGAGCACCGAGGGCAGAGCCCTCGACACTGAGGCGATGGTACGCGGAGTTCTGCGCGCCATCGTGCAGCTCGGACGAGCTGAGTTCGCTCGCCCGTCTTCGGTGGTGCTGGAGGAGCTGCCAGAGGCGGCCGGAGCCCTAGCGCTCCCTCCTCCGCCTACCGCATCCCCACCGGCGCCGTACCTGCGCCGACCGAGGGAAGCCCTCGCCCTCGCAGCAGGAGAGGACGCCACCGCCCCGGAGGACGTCCAGGCTGAACCGGCTCCGCCATCGCCGATGCTGGCCTGCTGGGGGTCATTGGAGCGCCTCCTGGAGAGAGCACGCATCTCCAGTCGCCAGGCCTGGGCGTCGGAAGGCGAGGCGATCCAGGCTTGGGATCGGTTTCTCGCGGAGACACCGTACGGCCGTGAACTCGCCAGACCCTGGGCGGCCCGCATTGAGGGCCTGAGAGAGGAGCGGGACCTCCTCTCCGCGGCCCGGCGTGCCCAGAAAGAGCGCCGTGCGGCCGAAGAGGCGGCGCCCCGTGCCCGCGAGGAGATCCGGGCCGCCGAGCGAGACGCCTTGCTCGCGAGGAAGCGGGGAGAAGCGGCCGAGGAGAGGAGGAGAGAGGTCGTTCGTCGGGCCGGAGAAGCGACGATCGCGATGGTGCCGGCCACGGCGCTACAGCAGGTCGCGCCGTCGATGCCCCCTCCACTTCATCGCGAACAAATGCGAGGCGATACCGCGCCATCGGCGGGAGGATCCCGTCGCCGCTGCTATTACTGCGGACGACCGGGCGTGTCAACAGACTCGAAGTGCCCGAACGCCGCCCGCCATGACAAGACACGGCCGTGGTTCCACAACCGGGAGTAGCCACAGCCAAATTCCCCGCCAACCCGGGTGTAAGCCCCTTCTTCGGGGAACAATAAAGAAGGGGGTTAACCCCGCATTATCTTGTTAAGAGAATGGTTTTCTTTTCTCTTGCGCAATACCCCCCTTCTTTCAGGAGATCTCTCAACCTTACGCGAAGGACAAGGCCGAGAGATGTTTGTAAGGTTACCTTTCAACCTTTGTAGTTCCTCGAGTTTTATAGATATTGAGATCGGACACAACTTATTTTCTTCCTCTTAAAAAGACGTTTCATTTTCACTGGGCCAACGATTGATTTGATTAACTGCAAGCAAACATACAGCTCTTTTAAAATGGTCGATTTTCGAAAATCGCAATATTGGTACCCCTGTAACTTTTTTCTATCAAAATTGATTGGGCTCGTATTCAGCGGAAAAAAAGTTTTAACCTTCTGGAAAACGACCCAACTGGTTTCGTTCGGTTTTTTGGATATTTGCAATAGTTACGAATTTTTCAAAATAGGTGTTTTTCGTATACGTATCCATTAACGGCGTATTACACCTACACTGAAAAAAATTTGGCACTCCAGCTGACCCGATGAGTACATACGCTATGCCGAAAGTAGGGTAGAATGTTGTACCGCGATTCGGCACATCTCCTGCCCCGTACTGGCACTGCTTCTGTAAAAGCGTCGCCCGCCCCGTACTTGCTGTGTCAAAAGTGGGTGGTCTGACACACGCAGCGAAGGGGGCGCTGACGAACTATGATGGAAACAAACGCCATGCCAAATTTTTTTCAGTGTAGTGGCTTCTGAGGCCAAAATCAGCTGAATCGATGGCTTTTCATGGGTCTAAATTACTTGAAATTCATGTATTTATTGCCCGAAGAGTTGAAAATATTAAAAATATTTTATTAAATAATTTTAAAATGCTAAAAACGACAAAGAAAATTACAAAAACTCTTAAAATTAAGCAATTAAAAGTGGTTTTTAAGTATTTTTAAAAATACTTAATCAAATAATTTTAATATTTCCAACTCTTCGGGCCATTACTGCATGAATCTTAAGTAATTTAGGGCTTGTCCCATAAAAACTCATTGAATACTTTTTTTTTAAATTTCTCAGAAACCACTATGTGTAAGACCCCCTTTAAGGAGGTTCGATACCGAAATGAAAAAGGTTTCGTCATTCCAAAAACTAAATATTGTTGTTCTTCGGTTGATTTTCTATTAGTGTGTGAAAGTTCAGATCGTTTGTCAACTCGGTTATGAAATTATTCAACTTCAGAGTTCAACTCTTATACACGGGCTCTTATGGAAGTACCTTGGTAAAACACAAAACACTTAGGACGCGAGTCTTTAAAAAACGTTAGAGCGAATCCAAAAACTACAGGCAATATAGCAAATATACAGGAGAATGTTTAAACGCAATCTGATCGCGATTGACAACGCCGATTCTGCGTACTGCGGCAAAACGTAAACATACGATTGAGTTCGTTGGCTGCGGTAGGGGGTGCGCGGTGAGCCCCACGCCCCGCGAGCGGTGAGCTATCGAACCACCTTAAGGTGGTTCCCTGGGTAAGAGAGAGACGGACAGCTTTGAGCGAGAGAGATAGAGAGTGCACCCTGGCGCGCTGAGCGTACATAACCCTCGAAGCATATCAAGTTTTGCGAAAGCGATATATTTAAGAAGCTCTATTTTAATAATGAAACGATGAATCAACTTGATTCTTGCACGAAAACATTCCTTATTATATATTCTATGAGTACATGAAATTCCAAGGCTGACTTGAATCTCGTTACTTAGATATTGTTGTAAACAGATACATAACGCGACAGTTTCGATATATATATGAGGCGTTTCGCCTCAACTCTGCCAGCGCGACGCGCGAGCGTCAAATCATGCTATTTTCAAGTCGTGTTTACGATATCAATATGAATTTCAAAAAATTATGTGATAAGCGTTTCCGACGTATTTTTTCCTCAGCTTTCCAATGGTGTAAGTGGTTTTTCCGAAATTTTCCATTTTCACCCTCGAAAAGTATAAAACATACTATATCTCGGAAAGTATATTTTTAATATTTTTTTTTATCATTTAGATCGAAAGCTGAGCATTTTTTACGTCGGAAAGGATTTTTTGCAAAATTTGCTCGAATGTTTTTCTTAGAGAAACAGAACGCGAAAGAGCAGACGCAGCGTCTCCTTCGTGCGCGGTATGCGGCGCGCTGTACAGCGCGTGGACTAGATGTATTTCGCTCTCTAGTAACCTTATTATTTTTATTTATCATTTTTAATTCTTTATGGAATATCTTTTTGCACTTCGAATTTCACTTATATGCACGATTGACATTTTCATAGGTTATTTCGCAAAAAAAAAAACCGCTGCCAATTCTTTGGCACTTAGCTTCCTCAAACTAATTCATCGTTTCCTAATTAAAAATTGAAATTCTGAAAATACATTTTTCATAAAAAGGAATGCTAAAGAATTTCAATAATACTTTGAACCGATGCGTCTTATACCAGTTTCTTGCAAAATAGTATATTACGTACCTATTTTAAAAAAGCTTTGACAGACCACCAAGTTTAAAAAAAATTGAGATTAAAAGAGATAAAAGAAGGGGCTAAAAATGGCACTATTAATACGTTTTGATATTTTAATTTACTACATTATATAAAAATATTAAAATGATAGTTCTCGAAAATAAATGTATAATATATATTCATATAGATAATCATTTAAAATTGCAACACAATATTGCCACCAACAAGTGTAATAAGTAACAGTTAAAATTTCAAGTCGATAAATAAATTATTTTTTGAGATATTAATTTTTTAAATATAAAAAAGTTTTCATTAATAACAAATGACAGAGTGAAGATATTTAAAATTTTAAATTTTATAGTGCAAAATTCAACACAATCGTTCCACTGGAACAATAATCAAGCAACAGTTTTTACAACAGTGGTATATTATAACGAAAATCAAGATCTTAAACATATAAGCATTGCTATAATTTCTGATAATCTAAATCACGATACTGTTGCTGTTTATGAATATCAAAAAATTATAATATCGTATTTAAAAAGTAATTTCATAGTCAAGAAAATTTATTACTTAACTGATGGAGCAGGTCAGCATTTTAAGAACAAGTCTACCTTCCAAAATCTTCTGTTTCATCAAAAAGATTTTGGAGTTCCTGCTGAATGGCATTTTCATGCAACAGCGCACGGTAAAGGTGCGTGCGATGGTATAGGCGCAAATTTGAAAAGAGGGGCGAAAAGAGCAAGTCTTCAACTCTCTTCGAGTAATCATATTTTAACACCAGAAGACCTTTACAACTGGGCTTTACGTAATTGCAAAGACACTAAAGTTTTTTACAGCACTAAAGAGACCTATGAAAAAGCCGTTTTGAAACTAAAATCAAGGTTAAGTAAAATTAAATCTATACCGGGAACTTTACAGTACCATGCCGTTATTCCAATGAATAAAACAACATTAATACTAAAAAAAACGTCAATGAGTTCAGAATATCAAATCTTCCCTAAAAACCCCATAAAACAAAACAAAATAAAATTATCTACTTTAAAAAAAAAGAATTATTAATATAAATACTAGTTTATTGTTGCTATTATTAAGGAAATCAAAATTTTAAGTGGTTGTTAGAGAGCGAAATGCATCTAGTCCACGCGGTGTACAGCGCGCCGAAAACCGCGCGCGAAGGAGACGCTGCGTCTGCTCTTTCGCGTTCTGTTTCTCTAAGAAAACATTCGAGAAAATTCTGAAAAAAATCCTTTCCGACGTAAAAAATGCTCAGCTTTCGATCTAGGGGGTAAAAAAAAATATTAAAAATATACTTTTCGAGATATAGTATGTTTTATACTTGTTGGGGGGGAAAATGGAAAATTTCGGAAAAAGCACCTACGCCATTGGAAAGCTGAGGAAAAAATACGTCGGAAACGCTTATCACATAATTTTTTGAAATGCATATTGATATCGTAAACACGACTTGAAAATAGCATGATTTGACGCTAGCGCGCCGCGCTGGGAGAGTTGAGGCGAAACGCCTCATATATATAGATATATCTCCCGTGTAATCCGTGTAACTTTACACAGCAATTACTCAGAAGCTAAAAGATAAAATGCTCTGAAATTTGGATCTTGTGACATTCGTGATGTCTTTATTGACCTACGTGTGTAATTTCAAGTATGTGTTGAATCAACTCTGATCTCCAGGGAACCACCTTAATACGTAAAATACAATACACAAATCATCAGTTTCTTGTTTGAGCATCCGCAGCAAAATTTATATTTCGATACATATTTTTACTATCCCACTTTTTAAAGCATTGTTTCTATATCTATAAAAGCTCGTCTGTAATGGTCCTGTCTCTTTTTCCATGAAAGATTCTTGTATCCGGGATCGTTTATCCATAGATTATGTTTTCTATAGATTCATTTTGTTTATTTGAAACAACACTTTAAGCAATGAATATAGTTTGATCTATCAGCCTTTTACACATCTTTGAGGAACAGATACAATGAGGAACAGATTCAAACGATAATACGGTCACTACAATATTTTAAAAAATGGGATAGTAAAAATATGTATCGAAATATAAATTTTGCTGCGGATGCTCAAACAAGAAACTGAGGATTTGTGTTTTACGTATTAAAGGGGGTCTTAGACATAGTGGCTTCTGAGGCATTTTTAAAAAAAGTATTCATAGAATTTTCATGGGACAAGTCCTAAATTACTTAAAATTCATGCAGTACTGGCTTGAAGTGTTGGAAATATTAAAATTATTTGTTTAAGTATTTTTAAAAATTGAAAAACCACTATTAATTGCTTAATTTTAAGAGTTTTTGCAATTTTTTTTGTCGTTGTTAGCATTTTAAAATTATTTAATTAAATATTTTTAATATTTTCAACTCTTTGGATAATAAATACATGAATTTCAAGTAATTTAGACCCATGAAAAGCCATCGATTCAGCTGATTTTGGCCTGAGAAGCTACTAGGTGAAACACGCCCTTAATGGATACTTATACGAAAAACCCCCATTTTGAAAAATTCGTAACTTTTGCAAATATCCAAAAAACCGAACGAAACCAATTGGGACGTTATCTAGAAGGTTAAAACTTTTTTTTCCGCCCAATACGAGCCCAATCGATTTTGATAGAAAAAAGTTACAGGGGTGCCAAAATTGCGATTTTCGAAAATCGACTATTTTGAAAAAGCTGTATGTTTGCTTGCAGTTAATCAAATCTATCGTTGGCCTAGTGAAAATGAAACGTCTTTTTAAGAGGAAAAAAATAGATTGTGTCCGATCTCAATATCAATAAAACTGGAGGAACTACAAGGGTGGAAAGGTAACCTTAAAAACAAAAATATTTAGATTCACGTTTTCCTTTGTGTAAAAATTTCATTGCATTATTTATATTCCCCAAATTTTTTTTCTAAAATTTGACAAAATAGCAATAAAATTTCTTCTTGAATCATTCAAATCGATGAAAAAACGAGCCGTACAGAATTTTTCGAAAATAACCATTTTTTGACAATTTTTCAAAATTCAGCACGGTGTAGCTGTCTTAATATTGGATATGGCGAGCTAATATTAGGGCTTTCTCACATTTTCTATATGTAGTTTCACAGGAAAAATCAGGGAGGAAAACGGTTGAGCCCCTGAGACCGGGATATATATATATATATATATATATATATATATATATATATATATATATATATATTTATGTTTTATGTTAGTTTCCAGGACATTCCAGATGTTTAACGTTGGTTTCGGGGACATTTGTTAGTTTTGGGGACAGTCCTTGAATCTACATATGTTTAACGTCAGTTTTGAGGACATCGGCCCCCATAAGAGACATTATTTCTTTAGTCACGTATAGGTATACAGTAACATGGGGTCCTGGGAACTAACGTTATACAAGTTTATATATATATATATATATATCCCAATATACCACTCACCAAGGCAAGTCGAAACCTTGGTGATGTGCGGCACAAGAGGGAGAGAATATGTCGCAATAATCGATGAAGAGGACGACGAAGAAAGAAGATGACACCAGATGATGGAAAATCACTGCTAAGAGAAGAATGAGTGATGAATAGAACTCAGCAGTGACGACGAAGAAGAGAGCGACGATTGTTTTCAATGACGAAGAATACGAACAAGGCTGCTACGTCAGAGAAGAGGAATTGGCATGACCAATGACAGTTCGTATTACCATAGCAGTCGAAGCAAAAGCTCCAAAGAATTGTTGGAAGGAGAAACGAAGACCTTATTACGAGGGCAAGGAAGACCGTCGACAAGGTCAAGGACAGCTCTAAGGTCGAGTACCTTAAAGGGTAAGGACGACCGAGGAGAAAGGTTAAGGATAGCCCTAAGGACTCATTGGTGGACCTTGAAGAGCAAGGAAGACCATCGACAAGGTCAAAGACAACCTTCAGGTCTCATTCGCTGCTATGGCTATGGTGAGATAGGCTACTGAGAAGCCGAGAGAGCCACAGCCTGTCGTCGCTGAAGAATAGACGTTGAGACATACCGTTTAACCAAAGAGCCTCACTTCCAGTGACGAGCGGGACAGGTCAACGGTAAATTTCAGCGACGGCAGGTAAGAAACTTCAGTGACGAAACATCGTAGCGCTGTTAAATTTCGATGGATGGTGGAAAAGGACACGGGAAAATCCACCAAACCGTCAACTTTCAGATGAAAAGAAGAGAGAAGAATATCCTCGGAGGGATAGGACCCCTCGACCGGAAGCCGAATGCCTCTGGGCCAGCTCAGGCGATCCTCTCACGTGGCATCGTTGGCCAACTTATTTTGCCAAAAATTAAGCCGCAATGACAGGTCATTTCCCGGCCGGTCACACCAGTGACTGATAAAAGTGACCAGAGGTTTCGCCAAGTGCCGTAAATGCGTCGAAGCTTAGCTCCGCTTCCGCTTTGTGCCGCCAGGCGTCCCGTTCCCGATTTGTTTGTCGAATCGACGGTAACGATGCCTGGTTTGGAGTGTGTTTAACTCCAGGTAACGTAAGCGATGACCTTAGAAGCTACCTAGCTAAGTCTGGCATACCCTAGGGGAAGGTCACCCCGCAATGCACTGACTCACACCAGCCGGGCGTGATAAACGCACTGGGTAGCTCGATAGGTCGTTTCGCCTGTCCAGCACTATGGCTACGGAAGTTCGATTCCGAGTTTCGAGAATCCGAAGAATCTCTGAGGGTAGGAACTGATCTTAAGAAGAGAAGAAGAAAAAAACGAAGAAGAAGAGAGAGAACACGGCGATGAGCGACCCGCCGTTTGCGAGAACCCAGCCAGCGGGCACTGTGCCCGATAAGGTCGAGAGTAATAACCAGGATGCAAGGTGAAGACGAACTAGGGAGAGACTACCTCACCTGCTTCCTGGTCATTATAACAAAAATTAGCGAAGACGACACAGCATTTAACATCGTCACCTGGCTAGAACGAACCAGGTGTCGATTAGCTGTTTGTACATGAAGTACTGGCCAACGAGAAGCCACCAACGCGAAGAGAGGCGAACATTACTGTCATGGTAGACAACCATGACAGCAAAGCGAAGCACGTATTGCTAGCTCTACAAGTAGATCAGCCTGTAGAGCTAGAGAAAGAGCAAGCTTCTACCGAAGCTAAATCTTCAGTTACTGAAGAGTGAAGAAAGTTTTTACCTGGCGATAGTTTGACGCAGCTTCGAGGCAAACTTCAAAACCTCGAGAGATGACAAGGGCAGTCGGAGACAAAGCTGTCTCAGACTTGCCAGGTACAACCGACGTCAGATTGGTGTGCAGAGTCGCCCATCTGGAGATAAGCGACGTCTGGGTGGGGGGTGTCACGGCCTGCCGTACCGACGTCGGTAATTAGTAAGTTCCTGGTAGTGAACGCTAGAGGGCGCGTCGATGCAGAATTGGAGCTGTATCGACGAGACGACGAGCGAGCCGGCGCGGAAGACGCGACCGGCATCAATGTGGTTGTTATCGTTCGGACAGAAACGCGCGCGGAAGTGAATTCGCGGAGAGATCGCGTTTTCCGCGATAAGTAGTGAAGTATTTCTCTGTTTCAACCTCAGGAATGCAGGCGTGATGCATCCTGAGGCTAATATCATTGTTCGAGGGACGTATTATTCTGTACTTTCGACGGAAACACGAGAAGAACTCAGAGATGGTGCTACAGGCTAGGATCACCTGTCGCACTCTCAAACCAGCAACATCCTCATGCAGTAAGCCTGTTCGCCTGGCATGAGAGCAGCAGAGAGTATCATGAGAGTTGATAGTACGAAGCCAGATGAGCAGCGAGGATGTCCGCGAGGAACCTAGGCCACACCGTATGAATCTAACCTACAATAGCGGTAAGCGTGCACGTATCAACCGCGTCGCGAGTAAGTACGCGTAACCGTTTGTCCAGGCTCGTCGCCACCTGGACAGCGGCCCCGAATAGGCGTTCTTGTGAGGAGAGAGCGAGCGTAGAGAGAGCACAGGCTCGGGTCATCAACCTTAGAAGGTCACCGACAATGATTTAGCTTGCCGGCAGTTTGTAACCGGCAACTGCGCATAAGAAGTGCGGAGACGACATGCGTTAGTAGCCTGTTCTCTCTCAGGCTAAGTTAAGTGTGTGTGTGTGTCGCGACACGCGAGCGCGATCGCTCTCTCACTCACGTAGACGATGAGTACGCTACGTATATTACTGTAGACGCGAGGCTTATGTTACCGCTCGTACACAGCGTAATTACCGCGAGCGTGACGTCAGCCCTCGAGACAGCTGACGTCTGAGATAACGTGCTGGCGCACCGTTAGGTAGGGAAATTAACCTATTATAATGCGACACTTCCACTGTCTAAGTTATTAGTTATTCATTTAACTTCATCATCTTTTATTTAATAAACAATAGTCTTTTATTATTAACTTTAACTGATCGAGTTATCGAGGGGTCCTATCCCTCCGAGGATATTCTTCTCTCTTCTTTTCATCTGAAAGTTGACGGTTTGGTGGATTTTCCTGTGTCCTTTTCCACCATCCATCGAACTTTAACAGCGCTACGATGTTTCGTCACCGAAGTTTCTTACCTACCGTCGCTGGAATTTACCGTTGACCTGTTCCGCTCGTCACTGGAAGTGAGGCTCTTTGGTCAAACGGTATGTTTCAACGTCTATTCTTCAGCGACGACAGGCTGTGGCTCTCTCGGCTTCTCAGTAGCCTATCTCGCCACAACCATAGCAGCGAATGAGACCTGAGGGTTGTCTTTGACCTTGTCGATGGCCTTCCTTGCTCTTCAAGGTCCTCCAATGAGTCCTTAGGGCTATCCTTGACCTTTCTCCTCGGTCGTCCTTACCCTTTAAGGCACTCGACCTTAGAGCTGTCCTTGACCTTGTCGACGGTCTTCCTTGCCCTCGTAATAAGGTCTTCGTTTCTCCTTCCAACAATTCTTTGGAGCTTTTGCTTCGACTGCTATGGTAATACGAACTGTCATTGGTCATGCCAATTCCTCTTCTCTGACGTAGCAGCCTTGTTCGTATTCTTCGTCACTGAAAACAATCGTCGCTCTCTTCTTCGTCGTCACTGTTGAGTTCTATTCATCACTCATTCTTCTCTTAGCAGTGATTTTCCATCACCTGGTGTCATCTTCTTTCTTCGTCGTCCTCTTCATCGATTATTGCGACATATTCTCTCCCCTTCTTGTGCCGCACATCACCAAGGTTTCGACTTGCCTTGGTGAGTTCCCTCAGCTGATATTATTATAGTATAATATGCCTCACGTGTGCGGTACTCAACGCGCGCGCTGACCGAGTAAAACGACGAAGTGTGAGAGCAGTCACGATCGCCGCGCGACGCATACACGTATAAGTGTGAGAGACAGGGTATACGGCGGGTTTACACATGTGCGCACCTGTTGTGCTTTTTCAAAGCCGGTGGTTTGACCTCGCGTTTAACCTTGATGAAGCGCGAACCCGATGCCTACACTCTCTCCTCGCACTTGCTCTCACCGCACGAGAACGCCTACTCGAAGCCAATGTCCAGGTACGACGAGCCTGGACAAGCGGTTACGCGGAGCTAATACGCGGCGCGGAAGAATGCGTGCACGCTTACCTTTTACCCAATTTAGCAACGGCTCAAGTAGTTGATCGGTCTCGGACGTGTCTGGTCTTACTTCCTGAGCAATATAAAAATCTTGATGCTGCGGTGGAGCGGACACGAAAAGTGCTATTACTTCCTCCAGACACTAAGTAGTTTGAGTGCGGTAGGTGATACTAGCCTGTCGGACTTGAACTTTGCACTGTAACGCGCGAAAACCTCAGAAGTACTTCAATACACTATTTTTGTATATCACGAGCAAAACTCTCGTGATTCGCGCTCTGACACGGTACTTCTCTTCAAAAGAACGAACGAGTCTTCTTTTAATAACGGGCGAAACAAGGTGGAGCGAAACGAAAAGCGGTTGCAGAGTACCGTAGCGAACTCTAAGATGACCGTCGCCGCGGTCTGCTAGTCATCACGTCGATGCAGCTCAGATTCTGCATCGACGCGCCATCTCGCGTTCGCGCGCATGAATTACTTCAACTACGGCTTATCCGCGTCGTCGGTACGGCAGGCCGTGACACCCCCCACCCAGATGTCATTTATCTCCTGATAAAGGACTCTGCAACTCAATCCGGCGTCGCTAATACCTGAAAAGGGCTAAGGTTCTAGGAATACTCAAGCGAACGCGATTGTTATAGGAAAATAAAAAAACTTTATTAAAACAATAATAATAATAAAAAAAATCTAATGCCCCTTCATCGGTCAAAATTTCTTTTTGCGTTTTTCCGTTTTCTTTTTTAGATTTTTAGTTAGGAAGCGACAACAGAACATTAATTAACCAACAGCAAACCCTCTAATGGTGGAAATTTGAAGATTTTTGCAGAAAATCGAGAAAATTGCTGTTGGTAAGTTCTAAAAATTTTTACAAGCCTTTTTACTAGTTAGGAACGGTGCGCCTAGGCGGAATAGAATTGCAAGCGAGACTCTTATTTGTTTAAACAATAATAATAGTTTGTTTAAATAATAATAAAAATTTGTGAAGAGAAGCATCAGGGGATTGAACACTCGATTAAATTTGTGACGAGCGTTCAATCGATACCAGTTGCTAGCCTAGTGGAGGCTAGTATAGACAATACCCTCAGGGGATTCGAACCAAAGACAAAGAATCGAACTGAGGGGTAGATTCGAACCCGCGGTGACCTGGCTGGCATTTATTTTTTGTTTACAGGGTAAAAATTTTAAAACAGCTGAAAAGCAGATACAAACCAGTAATTCGTGCAAAATCGGGATCGAAGCACCAATTACTGGCAAATTAATAAGAAAACCAGCCAGGGCGTTTTGAAACCGAGCGACTGGTATCTAACCCTCTGCAACTCGAAGTGAAATTCAGCGTGTGGAGGTTAGGTAGAACTATAATATATTATAAATTATTTATATATATTTATTTATTTATTTGTAAATTAAGAGGTGCGCCTTAGGGAACGATCCCTTAAATAGAAACCGCACACACAACCACACTCTGAAATACACATTCAAGCGCGTGTAAAGAAGGCTACAAGCGAAACAAGAATTAAAAATGGCGCAGAATATAGAGGATGCCATCAGGAATTGGTGCCAATGTTTAATGGCAAAAGATGTAGACGATCATCTACAGACATTGAATTTGAAAACCAGCGGCTCCAAATTTATAAAGATGAACAGGATGTCGCCGTGGCTACTTGGAATATACCAGCCGGAGGATTTTCAGATGGAAGAAGGGCAGGATGAATATTCCCTGCTCATAAAGAGATAAAACCTCCGGACCAGATTCATTCAAGAACACAGCACAGATGACCTTCCACCAGCATGGGAGAACATAACGGATGAATCCACGGATGAACCACACCCGTTAACCATGCTGGCAGAGGACGATGCGATAAAAGCCAACCTGGAGGCAACAAGGTTGGCAATAAAAGAAACCGCGCCGCCACAGAGAACAGAAAAAGAACTAACAGGCGGAAAATCCACAGAAAAACCGAGCCAACTGAACTCTGGCAACTTAATAAACCAGAGTTCTGAGGTAGACGACACGACGCTGGCACAGTTTTTCGAGCCGATGGCGGCGATGACATCCGCATCCGGCATGAAGTTCCTGGTGCCAGAAGCATTTTTAGAGTTCTGCGGTAACATGATGCAGGAAAACAAAACCTTGCGTGCAAACGGCGCAACGCAAGGAGCAGCTTCTAGCACCAGGATGGAAGACGACTGGACCAGACTACGGAAGGAACACGTGCGCTTACAAGACACATACACGTGTCAGTACCCCGTCGATCCGAATCGGGACGAAGCATCGACCCCCCAGGCGCATTTAGGTGACAGGACCCAGCCACTGTTAGGCAACCGTGGCAGAACCTGGAGGGAGGGGGGAGGATTCTCGAGGAATGAAACCTCCGAGAACCTCGGCGCCAGTGGAGTCGAAGATTCGTTGTTAAGAAGGCGAACCTTCTCCATTGTTGACGTCGGACTCACAGTGAGGAAGTGGAACGTGTCGTTCTCTGGCGATAGCGACCAGAGCATAGAAGCTTTCCTGGAGAAAGTAGAAGCGTGCCGCGGATCGACTAGCCTGTCCGAAGCAGAGGTATTCCAGGCCTTGCCGGAACTACTAAAAGGCGTGACAGCCATGTGGTTCCAGGTAGAAAAACACAAGTGGAACATATCGTCAGACTACTGTTTGGCAGCTCGGCGTTGGTACGGAACCGGAAGAGGTTACCAACAACGCTTATTGATGGAAGCAACCGCCAGGACACAGGGAGAAGATGAACTCGCGAGAGATTACATAACCTGCCTCCTGGTTATTATAAGAAAAATGGAGCCGATACCGAACTTAGAAACGCAACTTGACATGCTCCATCGAAACTTGAGGCCGGGACTCCAAAGGTTGGTGAGGAGAGCCGACTTCAAAGATATCGACGAGTTACAAGAGATGGCGAGGTAAGCCGAACTAACTCTCGATATGGAGAAAACCTTCCGCCTTCCGCCGCCTCCGGAATTGACTATGTTGCCTGAAGCAGCCTATAAGTCAAGGAGTGTGAAATCTGCGAAGCCAAAAATCTCCGGAGTGAACTCTGGAGAGTACAATGGCCTCGCAGGCTAAGAAACCTTGGCGGATCAGTCGATACTGACCGCTATATCGAGGTTAGAGGCCGGACTGAACGAGTTACGCAGCAAACAAAACGCTTGTACATCCGGCCACAACCCAAGGAAGAAAGGTGAAAATCGCCACGAAAAACACAAACCGTCACCGGCGAAGACCCCTAGAGGGAAAGAGAAAGAGAACCGAACATTAACCGGTGACGGTAAGAAGAGCGATACTGGCGGAGGACTCGAGCGTAAGAGCGACAAACCGGCCGGACCCATAACGTGTTGGGGCTGCGGCAAAATAGGTTACCATCGCTCGTTTTGCCCCGACTGTTCGGGAAACGAGAACCGGCGAGATTGAATGGGCCCAAATCCGCCGAGATCACTCTAGAGGCCCAGAAAGAGTCGAGGAAGAAGGACGAGATACCAACCGACCTGGTGGCAGCTGCCAGTCAGGTCAAGGCTGAACAATGTCCAGACCAAGAGAAAGTCGGACAACGGAACGACTCCATGAAGGAGCTAGAACCTAGTTCCAATGAAATTCCTGTACAACCCGACGAGCTGCGTTGGTGGGTACAGGTGGGGATCGGAGGGTTGCGCATTCGGGCACTATACGATACTGGAGCCTCGAGAACGGTGATGGGATCGTTAGGACTGCAACTAGCTACCGAATGCGGACGTACGTTCCGGCCAGCTATGGGAGCAGGCGCCAGAGGTGCTGGCAACAACCTGCTCCTCGTAACGGGACATGTGGAACTCCCGTTCGAGTTGGGCGGGGTCAAACGAGACATACTGGTTTCAATAATACCAGAACTGGAAGTTGATTGTTATGTCGGTTCCAATTTCGTCCGCGCATTTGAGACAACGCACGACCCCATAGAGAACAGGCTGATAGTGGGAAAATCCGGTCAGAGTGTAGGACTGGAATTAGCCTGTGTCTCTTCGTCAGATCCAAATGATCCAACACAGACCAGGATCGCCTCCATCGACACGATGAAAGCTTCTTCAGCGGGTCTCGCCGATATTACGCTGGAAGAACACCAGCGCTTACAAGCTCTTTTAACAAAAGTACTACCAGCAGCAGACGCTCCACTCGGCTGCACTAATTATGCCGAGCACGAGATAGACGTTGGCAAAACTCGACCAATCCGGCAGAAACAATACCCGATTTCCAGAAAATTGGAAGAGGAAATGCATCGACAAGTTCGAGAGATGCTTGCAGCCGGATTGATCGAGCCTTCGTCGAGCCCCTGGGCCAGTCCTGCTTTTATGGTGCCGAAAGCTGGCAATAAACATCGTATGGTGATCGACATGAGAAAGGTGAATGCCGCCGCAAAGGGAGATGCGTATCCGCTGCCAAATATGGGTCAGATCCTACGGAAGCTCCAAGCCGCCCGTTATATATCAACCTTAGATCTGAGCAGCGCATACCATCAAATCCCTTTGAAAGAAGAATCGCGGGAGATTACGGCATTCTCAATACCCGGTCTGGGGTTATTTCAATTTAAAAGAATACCATACGGATTGTCGAACGCAGGAGCCACCTTTCAGCGCATGATTGACAGAGTCATAGGGCCCGACCTAGAACCATACGTGTTCTCTTATTTAGATGACATCATCACCGTAACAGAGACTTTTGAAGAGCATCTAGCGATGTTAGAACGCGTATTGGCAAGAATCAATGAGGCAGGCCTCACGATCAACCGTGAGAAGAGCGTATTTGGTAGATCTGAGGTAAAATATCTTGGTGTTCTCGTTAACCGAGATGGGTTTAGACCAGACCCAGATAAGATAGCTCCGGTTATGCAATACCCTGCGCCTAAGAACCTAAAACAGTTAAGGCGATTCCTCGGTATGGCATCGTGGTATCGGAAGTTTCTTCCCGATTTTGCCACGATCGCCGACCCTCTCACACGCCTAACGAAGAAAAACTTCAGGTACGTGTGGGAAGAGGAACAACAACAAGCCTTCAACCACATCAAGGCACTCATAGACTCAGCTCTGGTCCTACACCGTCCGGATTTCGCTTCGCGCTTTGTCATATAAACTGACGCAAGTGACTCTGGTTTGGGGGCCGTATTGTTCCAGGTGATAGACGGCCAGAAGCGAGTCTTGGAGTTTGCGAGTCGCTCACTCTCTAAAGCTGAGCGAAATTACTCAGTAACAGAAAGAGAGTGTCTTGCGGTGTTATGGGCTATCGAGAAGTTTCGGGCATACGTAGAGGGATATAATTTCCTCGTAGTGACCGACCATAGCAGTCTGCGTTGGATTCGGTCACTGCGTAGCCCGACAGGTAGACTAGCAAGATGGTCGCTTAGGTTGTAGATGCACAACTTTGAAGTTGAGCATCGCAAAGGGAGTCTCAACTGCGTGCCGGATGCATTATCGAGAATGTATGAAGAAGACGAGGACGAAGAACAACCAGTCGTAGGCGCCGTCTAGTGGGCAGTAACCACGAAAGACGAGTGGTACCTCGGCTGGCAGAAAAAGGTATTAGAAGAACCTAATACTTATCCTAGGTGGAAAGTATTAGGCGGCCAGCTATACATGTATCGTCCAAATCAAGATATCGAGGAGGATTTAGGCGTAGATGACGATGCATGGAAACTGGTAGTTCCTGAGGAGGAAAGGAAGAAAGTTCTCTTGGAATGTCACGACGACCCTACTGCTGGACATCTCGGAAGGGAGAAGACCTTCGCGAGAGTATCCCGATATTATTACTGGCCGAGATACTACAAGTCAGTAAAGGAACATGTCAGAACATGTTTGATATGCCAGCAGTGCAAGGTAGAACAAAGGCCACCCCTCGGTTTGATGGGGCGGCGAGTTATTCATAGGCCTTGGAAAGTCGTCGCGGCGGATATAATGGGTCCTTTAATCAGAAGCAAAGCCGAATTCGAGTATATATTGGTCTTCCAGGATTTATTTACTCGATGGGTAGAGTGTATCCCTATCCGGAAAGCCAACGGCAAGACTATTCGAAAAGAACTGAAGAATAGGATAGTCTTACGATATGGCACACCCGAAGTCTTCCTTTCCGACAACGGAACCGAATTTAAGAACCAGGTAATAGACCAATACCTGGCCGAAATAGGAGTTCACCACTCTCAAGCAAATCCGGTGGAGAGAGTGAATAGAATCCTCAAGACCAGTATTATGGCATTTGTGGAAGGGAACCATAATACTTGGGACGAGAAGCTACCTGAACTGGTGTTCGCGCTAAATAACACACCCCATAGTGCCACTGGTAAGTCACCGGCCATGTTAAATTATGGCAGGGAGCCAGTGCCTTCCGGGACTAAGAGGAGGGAACAAGATCAGGTAGTCGAAAAGACTGTTGTTCAAGAGGACGAAGACGCCTGGTTAGAAAGAATGAGAAATCTCAGCAATATGCTAGATGATGCTGGTCACCATTCAAGAGAAGAACAAGAGAGGCATGCTGATATATATGATGCCAGGCGGAGAGAACCGACATTCGAGGTCGGAGATCGCGTGTGGAAGAAGAATCGCGTGTTATCCTCGGCAGCTCAAGGAGTGATGGCGAAGTTGGCACCGAAATACGTTGGCCCTTACGAGATTTTGGAGAAGAAAGGGTCCAACACGTACGAACTGGTGGATCAGGAAGGAGATGTTGAAGATCTGGTCCGTGCAGAACACTTGAAGCCATACTTCGCTGGAGAAGAGCCCGAGGATAACGAGGAAACACACGAGCGCGATATAACTGAAGGAGAGGATGACGTCGTCCGACCACCGGGGGAAGAAGAAGAAACGGCGAAGAGCGACCCGCCACTTGCAAGAACCCAGCCGCCAGCGGGCGCTGGGCAAGATCAGGACGAGGTTGGCGTGACAACGCAAGCTCTTAGGAGAGGTAGGCCGAGAAAGACAGCGATAGTCACGAAAAGGCCAGGCGAAACTTCTCCTGCACCAACCAACCCCGTCCCTGTTGCGAGCGAGCCCCTAAAACGACCTCGTGGCCGACCGAAAGGTTCGCGGAATCGCGTACTAACCTGCGACCCCGTCTCGACGTCCCCCCGGAGAACACGCGCGAATCCGAACTACGGTTCCCGAGGATAAACGCTATCTTCTCCTCTGTCCGCAGGATGAGTCTTGGACAGCTGAACCAGCAACAGCTCCTCGAGCTGGTAGGCCAGCTGCTGACGCAGGTGCAGCTGCTGCCTCCGACACCTGGCCGAATGATACCAGGTGCCGGAATACCTGCCATTTTAGGAGGAGTCACGGAGGGATCCTCCGTAACTATAGAGGAACTACCGGTAGGGGAGCCAGTAGTTCCTTCATCAACGCGGTCGATACTAAGACGACCGAAGACCGCGATAGACGTCACTACTTTGGTAGTTAGCCTGAGTAAAAGCCGCCAGAGGAGTAGCTCCAGGAGGCGACCATCGAGGGGTTCCCAACAAGATCGGGCGTCCAGCCCAACGGACTCAACTGGGCCTCCAAGGGCTCTTTCCTCTCGTCGGCGTCTGCCCGGAGAGGCGAGACAACCAAGACGGTGCTTCTTTTTCGGGCACCTCAACGTCCGCAACCCAGCTACCTACCCTGGAGCCGCGAATCACGACCCGCTCAACCCTTTCTATTATCGGCAAAAATGCCAAACAAATTTTGACGGATGAAGGGGCATTAGATTGTTTTTATTATTATTATTGTTTTAATAAAGTTTCTTTATTTTCCTATAACAATCGCGTTTGCTTGAGTATTCCTAGAACCTTAGCCCTTTTCAGGTATTAGCGACGCCGGATTGAGTTGCAGAGTCCTTTATCAGGAGATAAGTGACATCTAGCTGGGGGGTGTCACGGCTTGCCGTACCGACGTCGCACATAAGCCATAGTTGAAGTAACTCATGCGCGCGAACGCGAGATGGCGCGTCGATGCAGAATCTGAGCTGCATCGACGTGATGACTAGCAGACCGCGGCGCGACGGCCATCTTATAGTTCGCTACGGTATTCTGCAACCGCTTTTCGTTTCGCTCCACCTTGTTTCGCCCGTTATTAAAAGAAGACTCGTTCGTTCATTTGAAGAGTAGTACCGTGTCAGAGCGCGAATCACGAGAGTTTTGCTCGTGATATACAAAAATAGTGTATTGAAGTACTTCTGCGGTTTTCGCGCGTTAAAGTGCAAAGTTCAAGTGCGACAGGCTAGTATCAAGTAATAGCACTTTTCGTATCCGCTCCACCGCAGCATCAAGATTTTTATATTGCTCAGGAAGTAAGACCAGACACGTATGAGACCGATTAACTACTTGAGCCGTTGCTAAATTGGGTAAAAGGTAAGTGTGCACGCATTCTTCCGCGCCGCGTATTAGCTCCGCGTAACCGCTTGTCCAGGCTCGTCGTACCTGGACATTGGCTTCGAGTAGGCGTTCTCGTGCGGTGAGAGCAAGTGCGAGGAGAGAGTGTAGGCATCGGGCTCGCGCTTCATCAAGGTTAAACGCGAGGTCAAACCACCGGCTTTTTCAAAGCCGGTGAGTGCGCACAATAGGTGCGCACATGTGTAAACCCGCCTTATGCTCTCTCTCTCACACTTATACGTGTGTGCGTCGCGCGGCGATCGTGACTGCTCTCACACTTCCTCGTTTTACTCGGTGAGCGCGCGCGTAGAGTACCGCACACGTGAGGCGTATTATACCTCACGTGCGCGGCGTAAATTACCGCGAGCGTGACGTCAGTCTCCGAGGCAGCTGACGTCAAAGGTAACGTGCTGGCGCACCGTTTAGATAGGGGATACGCAAACCTAAATTCATTTCTTTTATATTTCTGATCCATTATCACACCACAACTTCTTTTATTTAATAAACAATAGTCTTTTATTATTAACATTTAACCTCTCGAGTTATTATTTCGCGACCTAGTCATTCCCCGTTCTCCGCCGCCTCCGCGGTCGTTACGTAAGAGAAAACGTATCATTTCATCTGAGCAGCCGACACACGAACCAGTGAACGAGAGGAGAGTTCGAGTCACTGGTGAGAAACAAAGCGCAAGTCTTCGACTTGCGTGTTGCACGGTAACTAACCAGATTAGGTGAACATTGCATGACGTTGTAGCGTCCGTTGCATAATCTGGCTATTACATCTCCGGGAGTTGAACCGAGAGATATGGAATTGAACCGCTAAGAGTCAGCTGTCTAGAGGGCTGACGTCACGCTCGCGGTAATATACGCAGTGTACGCGCGGTAACATAAGCCTCGCGTCTACAGTAATATACGTAGCGTACTCATCGTCTACGCGAGTGAGAGAGCGGTCGCGCTCGCGTGTCGCGACACACACACGCACTTAACTTAGCCTGAGAGAGAACGGGCTACTAACGCATGTCGTCTGCGCACTTCTTATGCGCACTTGCCGGTTACAAACTGCCGGCAAGCTAAATCATTGTCGGTGACCTTCTAAGGTTGACAACCCGAGCCTGTGCTCTCTCTACGCTCGCTCTCTCCGCACAAGAACACCTATTCGGGGCCGCTGTCCAGGTGGCGATGAGCCTGGACAAACGATTACGCGTACTTACTCGCGACGCGGTTGATACGTGCACGCTTACCGCTATTGTAGGTTAGATTCATACGATGTGGTCTAGGTTTCTCGCAAGCATCCTCGCTGCTAGGCTGGCTTCATTGTATCGCCTCTCGTGATACTCTCTGCTGCTTTCGTGCCAGGCGAACATGCTTACTGCACTAGGATGTTGCTGGTTCGGGAGTACGACAGGTAGTTCTAGCCTGTCGTACTATCTCTGAGCTCTCCTCGTGTTTCCACCGAAAGTACGGTATAACACATTTCTCGAACAATGATATTAGCCTCACGATGCATCACGCCTGCATTGCTGATGTTGAAACAGAGAAACACTTCACTACTTATCGCGGAAAACGCGATCTCTCCGCGAATTCAATTCCGCGCGCGTTTGTCTCCGAACGATAACAACCACATTGATGCCGGTTGCGTCTCCCGCGCCGGCTCGCTCGTCGTCTCGTCGATGCAGCTCCAATTCTGCATCGACGCGCCCTCTAGCGTTCACTACCAGGAACTTACTAATTACCCACGTCGGTGCGGCAGGCCGTGACAATATTTATATATATATATATATATATATATAATTATCCCCCCATCCGTTTATGGAGCCCATTCTACGAAAAAGTATTACTCCTATGATACATTCTATGAAAAAGTGTTACTCCTCCTGTGTAAAAGGTTTACTCTTATGACACATTTTGCGAAAAGCGTTACTCCTCCTATGAAAAAGGTGTTACCTGTCCAAAACGTTTTCCCAAGAATTTTGTGAAGGTTTGAAGATGCGAACCCCATTGAGCGGTGGTGGGATATAGTATGCATGCTTCGTGTGTTATCTATATATGGATTGGGAGTATATGGTTGTGTCCCTAACATCATATGAATAAAAACTCAAGCGCTTATGCCATCTTGTTGAACAGGAGAAAAAAGAGGAGAAAAAATGAAAAAAATGAAAAAATAAATAAAAAAATTAATTAATTAATCAATTATTTAACAAACCACCATCCACCCTCACACGATGTGTGAGTATAGGTGGTGCTTGTTGATGGTTTGCACAACCTTACGTATAGCTGGCAGTACGCCTACGCAGCAGTGGGCAGTGCGACGACTCCGGCTCGCCGCCTAGTGGAGCGCACAGTATATATAGTGCATGTCGTGTATGTCATCTAACAAGTATCAGAATTATTGGTGAGTTTGGAGCTATCTCATACGGCTCTGTTTGTAAAGTTGGATAGCCTATCTGATGTTGCATACTGCTTTGTCGGTAAGGTAGAGATGGTTGATTCATCTGCAGATGGCGCTACGAAAGTGTGGGTATCAATGGAAACATAACCTCAAAATGTTTACAAGGCAGAGTTGGGTATTGTATATTGCTCTGTCGGAAAGGTAGAGATGCGTGAGCCATCTACAGATGGCGCTACGAAAGAGTGGGTATCAATGGAAACATAACCTCAAAATGACAACATAACCTCAAACGTACACGAATTTTCAGAAGTCATGTTACTGTAAAGGGAAAAATCAAACGGCGAAACAGACAAAATTTTATGAATTATGGTGACTTTATTAGAAAAAAAGGAAAAAAAGGAAAAAAAAAGAAAAAATGAAGAAAATAAAAAAATAATAATAATTAATTAATAATAATAATTAATAACAATTAATTAATTATTTAACAAAATACCACCTGCCCTCAGACGATGTGGCGAAATTCAAATATTTTAAATTGGGTTAACAGCCTATATAGTATTCTGCTCTGTTGGTAAGGTAGATTTGGATTATCGCGGAAATACACTCTCGGCAGAGAGACGGGAAATCCAAATTTTTTAAATTGGGTTATCAACCTATATAGTATTAAGCTCTGTTGGTAAGGTAGATTTGGGTTATCGACTGCTGCTAATTTTGGATTATCAACCACCCTGCAATTACCGGCCGCCGGCAAGGTAGCGCTCTACCTTACCCACCGAGCGCCAGCTCCGATGGTAAGTGGCCCCGAACTGTCCTAGCTCACCTACTTTTACATAATAAGCTTACGGAAAGCTTCCAAAATACCTTCGAACATCCTTCCAGTGAGATATTCCATTAAACCTTGGAGTAACCTTCCTAGCAAGAATTTGGAAAGCATTCTAAAACGATATTTGATGTATGACAGAATTCCATTAACGAATGTCATAACGAAAGTTTGTTGGAGAATTCCAAATCAATGTTTTAAGAAAGCTTCCTGACAGATTTGCGAAAGAATTGAAAAAAAGATTCGAATTACTCGAATGTGAAAAATAATATGAAACCTTTAGGGAAGATTGTAGGAATCTCATGAGTAATATCAAAATAATCATCGTATAGATTGTAAAATTGAGTTTTTCCAAAACACTGTTCAGAAATTTTTTAATTAATAAATCGTTGTAATATTGATAAGTAGGAATCTGCATTTTTGTCATTTTGATTCAATTTTTCAACGAGTATATTTCATGATAGTACTAATAGAATCGTTAAAAAAAATTCTGAATACTTATTGTATTTACATATAGGGAGGACGCGTGTTTTTCAAAATAAATGTTTAAAAGTTAATTTATTAAATAATAAAATTGGGTGGATTTTGCACTAGAGAAGGTCAACCTTGCAAGTCGAAGACTTGATAAGCTATATTATGTAACGGGGTAGGTTTTCCCCTCAGTGCCGCAAATCCCCGAAGCGGAATTGCCGATGAACGGCGCAGCAATTGACAGGCGCGAGCACTGACTTGTCGCCCGCCGTCGGCTGCCTTCGTCGGCAGCCGTACCTACCGGCGTTACAACGCGCGACTTCGCTGTCGCGCTGTCTCTCTCGTGCGTGCTTCCTCGGCTGCTCAGATCTGCGCGAGTTCCGCGTACTCGTGCCCGCGGAGGCCGGTGGTATTCTATACTGCCGCGCCACCGACGTGGAAAAGGGCAGGGAATGCGCGCCAAATAATAGGCGAACTCGAAGCTAAAAAGAAGGCTGTAACTTTATTGCCCTGCGGGCGTAATGAATTTAATACACGCGGCGCGTATCCTGTATACGCGCCGATACGGGTGGTGCGCCCGCGCTATATGTACGCGTACGTGCGGTCGCGTGCATGCACTCGCAAAAGCGGCTCGCACCGCCGTTGGTCGATCGCCGCGCGCGATCGACACACACGCGCGCGTCGGTGAGCCTCGCTCGCTCGCGCGGGGGTCACTCTCCGGACGCCCGTCGTCCGCGGGTAGAGCGCGCGCGCGTCCCTGGCCAGGACCTACCTTGCGGTTACGCGCGTTGCCGTCGGCTTCTCTCTCTCTTGCCGCTGGCTTAGTTGCCGGAGGACTCTCTTCCGCTCCGCAGGCTGGAAACGGCATCTCGCTTTCTCTCTCTCTCTCTCGCCGCTCCGCTGGCTACCGGCGGGGGGTCTCCTTCGCTCCCTCACTCTCTTGCGCCGCTGCACTTCTCCGTGCACACGCACACCTTCCTTCGCACTGCTCTCTTCCTCGCGTACGCCTCCGCGCGCCCGATCTCTCTCTCTGTCCCTCACTCCTTTATCGCACGCGCTGACGCTACTTCTATCAGCTCGAGGCTGCAGCGATCCTCTCTCGAACTGTCGCCGACACGATACTGATCGCCTGCTGCTTCGTCGGCACGCGCAAGCATCTCTCGGCCTTGTCCTTCGCGCGAGGTTGAGAGGTGTTTACTTTTCGGGTATTAGTGCGTGCCGACACGGTGTGCCGAGACTCGCCTCATGTTTCGTTCGCGTACACAGATACACGCATACCCGCGCACGTACACGCGCAGGCCGTTACACCCCCCGTCCAGACGCGGACTATCCCTCGAAGAGTCTGCTCTGCTATCTCACATTCGGCCTCTTCAATGGGAGCGCGGGTTCTCCTGAAAGTAATGCGGGGTTAACCCCTCTCTTTATTGTTCCCCGAAGAGAAGGCTTACATCCGGGTGACGGGGGTTTCGACCGTGTCTACTCCCGGTTGTGGAACCACGGCCGCGATCCATCATGTCGGGCGATGTTCGGGCACTTCGTGTCCGTCGACACGCCGGGTCGCCGGCGGTAGTAGCAGCGGCGACGGGACTCCCCCGGCGCCGATATTGACTGGTGCCGCGGCGGCTCGTGGTGCGTCGGCTGGGGTCTTGGCGTGGCGCCGTGCGGGTGCTGGATCACCGGCGGGTCGGGCCGTCGCGGCGTTGCTTGGCGGAGCGCCTCTGGCGCTTCTCCTTCGCTGCCTCGATGCTCTTCTGGGCCAGCATCGCGTCTCTTTCGGCGGCCCGGATCTCGTCCTGGGCTTGCGCCGCCGCCGCTAAGGCCTCACGGCGCTCCCTCCGAGTGCGCCGCGCCGCAGAGACGGTCCTCACGGAGGCCGTCGACGCGGCTCGCCCACGGTCCCGCGAGCTGTCGTCCGTAGGGCGTTTCGGCGAGGAAGGCGTCCCACGCCAGCAGCGCCTCTCCTTTCTCGGCTCAGGCGCGGCGGCTGCTCGCTTGCGCCTCCTCTAGGTGTTTCTCTAGTGCGGCCCAGCGAGTCATCATCGGCGAAAGCCGATCTGCCGTGGCCGTGCTGGGCGGAGCGGTCTCGGGGACTGGTGGTCCCCGGCTGTCCGGGGAGGGCTGCTGGACCGGGCGGGGCCTCCACCGTCGGTAGGCCCTCATCTCTCAGCGTGGCTCCGCCGGTGGCTTTCGGCCGGCGCAATGGCACCGAAGTGGAGACCGTGGATGGAGGAGGGAGTGCCAGTGCCCCAGCGGCCTCGGGCAGCTCCTCCAGCACCACTGAAGACGGGCGAGCGAACTCAGCTCGCCCGATTTGCTCAATGATGCGCAGGACACCGCGCACCATCGCTTCGGTGTCGAGGGCACCGCCATCGGTCCTCGGTACCAGAGATTTCTCAGCCATCTGTAACAAAAGAGCCCGATCGAAAAAGGTGCATTAGTCGGAGTCGCTAACAACTCCCGAACTCCTGCTCTTGCCTAACACTCTCGCACGCCGCTGCGCGCGAGTCAACCGCGGTGAGGCATCTAGGTGCGACCTCGGTTCCTGTCGCTTCGCGGAACCTTTCGGTCGGCTCCGGGGTTTTCCCGTCCCGGGGTTCACCTTCGCCGTCAGGCGCGTTTTATCGGGAACCGCGCGAACCACGACGCGAACCGTTTTACGCGGACGTCCCCGAGAACGTTTTTCGACTGGACGCGCATCGCTCGGCGGCGCTCCGCCGGCCTCCGGTGGGTCGCACGTCACCGGGACGCTTACGTCTTCCCCCGGCGGTTGCGGATTCTCGACGTCGTCTCCTCCTTCGCCCGTTTCGTCGCTGCTTTCTTCGTCGTACGGCTTGAGATGAGAGACATGCAGGATCTCTTCGCTCGCGTCCTTCTCGTCTATTACTCTTACCGTATTGGAGCCGGTTATCTCGGTCACCTTCAGTGGACCGGCGTACTTCGGCGCTAACTTCGCCGATATTAGTAGTAAGGGGATCGGTATAGCGAGACGGCCCCCCGCGGTGCGGTGTGTAGGGGCCATGTGACACCCCGCTGTGCGGCGTGTATGGGTTCCCAAGTGTGACAAGGTCATTAACCCAAGTGTTTACAGTAGCAAGTGTGGCCACAAGCTAATTAGTGTAAACAATGGGGGGTGATTTATTACCCCCATAAATAATGGCCCACTTATGGCACCCGCCATGACGTCATGCCGCTATACATGCCCTACGTGTGTTGCCGTATATGCCTTGACTCGAGGTGGTGGGGGGCGAGCGCTTTGGCTGTCCACGCTACGCCATAAAGACCCGTAGGGTGCTAGGCCTCTCGCTGTATAGACCGTGTGCTGTGTGTATGGGCCCCAAGTGTGAACAGAATTATTACTCCATAAATAACGTCCTACTTATCGCTCGCGCCATGACGCTATGCCGCTATACCTGCCCGGCGCGTGCCGGCGTATATGCCTTAACTCGGGGATGGTGGGGGAGAGACCTTTGGCTATACGCGCTACGCCATAAAGACCTCTCGCTGTATAGACCGCGTGCTGTGTGTGTACGGGTCCCAAGTGTGACAAGGTCATTAACAGGTGTGAACACAAGATAATAATGATAAACAATGGGTCGGATTATTACCCATAAATAACGGCCCACTTACCGCTCCCGCCATGACGCCATGCCGCTATACCTACCAGGCGCGTGCCGCCGTATATGCCCCGACTCGTCGTGGTGGTTGTGGTGGTGGTGGGACAGACCTTTGGCTATAGGCTCTACGCCATAAAGTCCCATAGAGTGCTGGAGGGGGCCCTCTCGCTGTATAGACCGTGTGTGTGTGAGTGTTTGTGTGTGTGTGTTTGTGTTTGCGTGTGTGTGTGTGTATGTGTATGTTCGTAATAAGTTGGGGGTGGGAATAGGGAGTTGGTGTAAAGGAGAGGTCTGCAAATAAAAAAGCTGTTGATGAAAAAAATAAATTTTTATTTATTTAATCGTAGAAGAAAGTTAGTCTTACGTTAACATAACTACCGACATCACGAATGCACAATTTTTATTTTAACTTATACACGAATTACTATTTTACAGTTGGTCTTACGGCAATATAAATATCGACATCACTAACGCACAATTTTTATTTTAACTTATAATACGAATTACTATTTTAGAAGCACACCATACGCATTCAGTCAATCGCAAACATTTTATTTCGGTTGCACTTTTTAATCATTGTTTTTAAGCGCGAAATATAAAATTTGTATTAATAATAACGATGCTGACACTTCCACTACTTAGCGCGCGCGCACACACACACACACACACACACACACACACACACACACACACACACACACACACACACACACACACACACACACACACACACACACACACACACACACACACACACACACACACACACACACACACACACACACACACACACACACACACACACACACACACACACACACTGCTGTTAGTGAGGACAGCTAGAGTGGGGATGAGAAAAAACGTAAAAAAGAAATGTGTCGTCGGTACATCTTTCTTTCGGGGATGCCACGACAGACTGTATTTCGACGCTTTTCGAAAATGAAATTTACAACATGCCGGGTTTCCAGACGCTCTGATGAAAGCGCATATGTTTTGCCGCGGAGAACCTCGGCGAAATTTTTCCCGAATGAAAATTTTTTATTACTCTTTCATGGTTTAAGCACAGCGGCCTCGCAGAAGTTTCTGGTTCTACGAGCGCGCGCACGGAACGAGTAGTTAAGTATCTGCACGTGAGAAAAACAGAAACACGTGTAGGTGTAGAAAACAACCCTTGGAAGGATACTTCGGGTTTTTACAGGAAGAGATTTTTTAACATCTGTAGAGTTTCTTTTCTTATCGAAAAGCTGTACGACTGCCATAGTAATCGTACCCCGCTTCGCGGGGGATTCTCAATTTTTCTTCAAACCCGTCGGCACGCGTGACGAAAACCTTTCGAGCTAAACTATCGCTACGTGACAGGGCCATGCAATAATGCCAAGGGGTTATCCTCGAAACTTCCATCCGCTGCGAAGAAAGTAAGCCCCGTTGTTTTTTCGAAACAATATATCACGGTAGCAGCCCCGCAACAGGATGTTTCGCGTATAAAGCTTACGCACCAGGGTTTCCGTCGCGCGAACACGCATAGCAATACTCGGGGGTTATTTTTCACCAAGCTACACATTTTTAACGGAAAAAAGTTACCTCTTTCTTCAAACCCGTCGGCACGCGTGAAGAAAACCTTTCGAGCTAAACTATCGCTACGTGACAGGACCATGCAATAATGCCAAGGGGTTATCCTCGAAACTTGCATCCGCTGCGAAGAAAGTAAGCCCCGTTGTTTTTTCGAAACAATATATCACGGTAGCAGCCCCGCAACAGGATGTTTCGCGTGTAAAGCTTACGCACCGGGGTTTCCGTCGCGCGATCACGCATAGCAATACTCGGAGTTATTTTTCACCCAGCTACACATTTTTAACGGAAAAAAGTTACCTCCTGCGCTTTGGTGAGATTTTCCAGAGACGGCACGAGTACATAACGTAAACAGATGCTCAAAAACCTCTGAGGGAAAGGTATTTTCTGATACCACGTGTATACTGTATTCAAAACATTCGACGCCGTTGACACCGCCAAAAAGTCGCGCTATAAAAGCGGTGAGGGCCACTTACGGTCCTACCAGTCTTTCTTTCGAACGAGAAGCGTCACCATGGAGAATTTTGTCGCTTGTAAAAGTTTACGGGAAGCCGTATTGCGTCTCGCAGCGCAATCACGCTATAGTAGAGGCGGCGCGTGGTGTACACGACTGAGGACGTTGTCTTCTACAGAACTTGTCAATGAGTTACGACGCTTGTTACGGCTGACTGGCTATCGGGCGATAGCAAGATTATTTCGTACGTTCAGGCATTCGCGAGATGTACAGCGTACCATCGGGGAATTTGTGGTCGAGTGCAACTTGGACAGATTGCCTGTGTTTAGAAAGCTCATAAGCGAGTACGAGGAGCTAATGGGTAAGTGAAAAAATTTTTAATATTTTTCCTAAAATTTTTTAAAAATTTAGTTCTCTAAAAACATTTTTTTCCAGCCTTAGAAGATTTATTCCGCGACAGCGATTCTGATAGCGAAAATATCGAAGCTGATGACGAGGAGAGCAGCGACGCCACTTACTTTGAGTGGAATGCCGATGATATACCGTCTCAACCAGGGCCGTCGGGGGTGGCAAGCGGTTCGGCGCGCACTGATGGACGACAAAATCCTGTAGCTCGCAGGCTATCGTTTGACACTGATAGCGACGCGGCTGATGACGGTAGCTCGCAGCAGCAAATCTGGATCGCCGACGTACACAACGCACCTCTTTCCGACGATAATCCGCCTACAGAAACGGTGTCTGACAGCGAAGAGGAGCGCACCGTAAGCCCGAACCTTATTAATGCGGAGGACCATGAAAGGGCGAATCTAGAAATGGAGCCGGTAGAAAATGAGCGAGAGTATATACTGGAGGCGTTATCATCATACGTGGAGCCGGGGGAAGCCGTTCACCGGGGGTTTTTGAGCGATCCTCCTCAGACGTCAGCAGATGAAGGCATCGCGAATACCGCTGAAAATCGCTACAACATCTTGAGCAATTTTTACCTTGGAGATCCCGGAGCATACGATAATAACTTTAACCCGTGGTACGAAGTTCATCTGCGTATAAATGAGCGTAAGTTAAATTAATTTTTCTTTTTTGTAATGTAAAAAAAAAAGAGCATGTTGTTGAAAAAAATATTTTTCTTTTTTAGTCATAAGACATCGAGATAGTATATCGTACCACTATCCCTATGACATTCCCGATATACCTGGGGTTTACGAGCAGTTTTTGAATATACTCCATTCACCACGCGCACAGGTGTTGCGTTGGTTTCATGACCAGGCGGAAAATATATTTTCTCCCTTGTATACGGAAATAGATCTCGCGGATCTATTAGTACGTGTAAGCGAAAGTTTTCGCGGGCCACCGGAAGAATAGAAAATGACTAAAAAAGAGAAATGTTTAAATAATATTAAAAGCTGACGACAATTCATTTTATTCATTTAGATACCCGTCAATCCCCTCTTCAGGTAGGCGCTGGTGAAGGTCGTAGCAGAAGCAACAGCAGCCACAGCAGCAGTAGCAGCATCACGTGCGACGACGAGGCTGACGTAGGGCCCGAGCAGTTTATTATAGCTGCCGAGGGAGAGCAGTACATGCGTAGGTTTGCTGTTCACGGCCGCACGGTCAGTTTTAATGTACGTGACCCACCTGCCGGGGAAAACCCTGTATTATGGCTCGAGGAAAGCATTAGAGACATTTACGAATACATTACATCTAACGTTCCACCTAGCACATTAATCGGCGTGAGTATTCGTAGTGATCAGTTTGTGCGGGGGCCCGGAGGGTTGTCGTTCAGGCCTATTGAAAATTTCAGTTACTTAGATTTATGGAATTTGATAAATTCTATAAGTCAAAGTAACGCAGTTTTGGGTATCGATGACACACTAGCCTTACAAATATATTACGTTGAAATGCCTGTTGGCGCGGGGAGACCATGACCAAAACAAGCGCTAAGCATAGGTAGTCTTCGTAAACGCTCGATCGTAACAATAAAAAACGAGGACAATTTATGTTTACCGCGCGCGCTCGTAGTAGCGAGAGCACACTTAGCTCTTAAAACATCTGAATGCGCGGCGACGCGCGACGAGTGGCGCGTAATCCGCGACGGCCGGCGAAAATTACAGAAAGAGCGCGCAGAGAAACTTGTGCACGATGCAGGAGTAATTTAACCGCTAGAGGGGTGTGGATCCCGCGAGTTGACGGCGTTTCAAGATTTTTTTGCTGCGGAGAGTATTGCTATGGTTATATTTGAAAAGTGTAACCTGGGTAGCGGCGAACCCCCGTTATTTGACGGCCGAAACAAGATTCAAGATTTAAATGCACCGCTTCACGGTGTTATTTATTTAATCTTTGAGGAGCAGTCTAGACACTTTAACGTGATCACTAATTTATTTGCTGCGGCCGGGTCAAAATTTTTTTGCTCTTATTGTAACAAGGGTTTCCGCCGTATTGGGCAACACAAGTGTAAACGAACTTGTGAATCTTGCTTTGTTACACCTCCATGTAGGAGTGACGGTGTAGAAATGATAGAGTGCACAGAGTGTGGACGTAAATTTTTCGGGCATGGTTGTTTCGTTAATCACAAGCGCGCGGGTTCGTACAAAAAAAATAATCGCAAAGTGTGCGACGTCGTGCGGCTATGCGAAAATTGTTTAAAAATAGTAAATACGCAGCACAGTCAACACGAGTGTGGTATTAATTATTGCAAACAATGTTCGAAGCGGCAGCCGTTCAATCATGCATGTTTCATGCAACCAATTGGTGGTGGTGGTGACTTGAAAGCGGAAAAAAAATTTTTATACATTTTTTACGATTTTGAGATCCGTCAGGATACGCCGTATGGAGAAAATGCCCGAATTCACGTGTCGAATCTCTGTGTCGCGCATCAGGTTTGCACGGATTGCATAGACGTGGACGACCTTAAAATCATTTGTAGCAAATGCGGCGTGCGCGAGTTCATTTTCACAGACGATCCGGTAAAACAGCTCTTGAGCCTGTGCATTCGGGAAAGCACTGAATTTTCCGAAATTGTATGCATCGCGCACAATGCCAAGGCTTTTGATGCTCAATTCATTTTAAAAGAATTGGACGAAAACTCTGAGCGCACAGCCCCCAGCGTCATTTTGAACGGACAAAATATTACAATGTTGAAGTACGGCCGAACCAAGTTTATCGACAGCATCAACTATTTTCAAATGAAATTTAGTGCTCTACCAGCTACCTTCGGTTTACCCGAAAGTAGTAAGAAGGGCTATTTTCCACATCTGTTTAACACCCTTGAGTACGTTGGGCCTCTACCAGCGCTAGAGTTTTATTGCCCTGACACTATGTCGCCAGCTGAGCGGGCCGTTTTTCTCGAATGGCATGAAAATACAAGTCCTGGCTATATATTCGACTTTCAAAAAGAGATAGTCGAATATTGTCAGATGGACGTGGAAATACTGAGGCACGCGTGTATACAATTTCGAAAAATTTTTCTCGAGGTAGGCGAAACGGACCCGTTCGTATCAGCGTGTACAATCGCGTCGGCGTGTTCGTACGTTTTTCGTAAAAATTTTTTAGTTCCGAATACTATAGGAATAATTCCACCGAACGGTTATAGGCGCGCTGACAAACACTCGCAAAAATCAATAGAGTGGTTGCTGTATTGCGAGCGCGAGATCGATCGGGAGATCGTACATGTAGGGAGGACGCGTGAGTTTCGCTTGCCCGAGGGATTTTTAGTGGACGGTTACCTACCTGCTTTCCCTCCCGGAGAGAGGGAAGCAGCTAAGGGAATCGTTTTTGAATTTCAAGGTTGTTACGTGCACGGTTGCCCGCGATGTTTTACGAATAACCGAGAATCGGTAAGAAATAAGTTTAATCAAACGTATGCACAGGCGTACGAAAGTGTACAGGTAAAAGTCGGACGAATGCGGAGTCTCGGCTACGAAGTGCGCGAGATGTGGGAGTGTGAATTCGATGGGATAAAAAAGCAACAGCCCGAATTCGTACGGTATCTGGATACTCACCCGATAATGAGTAGAATAACGCTCAATCCGCAGGATGCGTTTTTCGGTGGGCGAACTGAAAATATAGTCACCTCATGCACTGTAGAGCCGGGTGAAGAGATCAAATATACTGATATTTGCTCTCTTTATCCGTATATATGTAAGCGAGGCCGTTTTCCTATCGGTCACCCGCACATTTACATAGGCTCGGAATGCGCCGCGTTAACGAATGGCCAGAATAACAATCTCACGCGCGTCGAAGGGCTCGTCAAATGCAAAATTTTGCCACCGCGAAATTTATTATTGCCCGTATTACCGGTAAAAATGCACGGGCGCCTTATTTTTGGTCTCTGTCGTTCCTGCTACGAGGAAATGCGTCAGGACGACTGCAACCACGAACAAGTCACCGAGCGTGAGTTTAGCGGGACATGGGTAGTGCACGAGTTACAGAAAGCAATCGAATTGGGCTAGAGCGTGACTGAGATATTTGTCATATGGCAATATAAGAGCACACAGTATGACCAGTGCAGCGGTGAGGGTGGTCTGTTTGCCGCGTACGTAAATACCTTCCTGCGGTTGAAACAACAAGCGAGCGGGTGGCCGTCTAGGTTTACGGACGATACTACCAAGGAGCGTTATATTGACGAGTACGAGCACGAAGAAGGAATAAGGTTAGACCGGGAAAAGATTGAAAAAAATTCGGGTTTACGTTCGGTCGCAAAACTCTGCTTAAATTCATTTTGGGGAAAGTTTGGGCAACGCTCGAATTTAAAACAAACGGAAGTGGTCAAAACGCGCGAGGGGCTACTGAAACTGCTTACGACGCCTGAAAAGGAAGTTTTTGACGTGCTCCCGGTTAGCGAGGATTTTTTGTACGCAAATTGGCGCTATAAAGAGGACGCTGTAGAGTCGTCGCCGAACACAAATGTGGTACTAGCAGCCTACACCACCGAACAGGCGCGTCTCGAGATTTACTCGTATATAGAAAAGCTTTCGGCCAACCGCGTTCTCTACCCGGATACCGATTCGTGTATATTCAAGTGCAGCGAAAAAGACCCTTCAGAGTATAGGCCTCCTTTAGGCACTCTTCTCGGCAGCATGACGGACGAGCTCAAGGGCTACGGAGAGGGAACTTATATTACCAGCTTTCTCTCCGGGGGTCCGAAATTTTATGCCTTTCGTGCGATCGTCCCATCGACCGGCATCACTCACGAGTGCTGTAAAGTAAAGGGAATTTCTCTTAATAGCGCCAATACGACAAGAGCTCGCCTATCGTTTTGAAATACAATGCGATCAAACGCACTCGCACGCACGAGGTCATTACGCGCATCAAAAAAAAATCCTGTTCCATAGTTCTGAGAAAGCGAAGATATTTCCAACACGACGTTTCGCTTCCTTTCGGCTATAAGCGCAATTGAATAATTGTATATTTTAATGCGTTGAATGTTGTAACTTTTGTATATTTTTCATAATAATAATAAAAATGTATTGTAGATATTTAAACTTTTTTTATGTGTTAATTATTTTCCCCCATATCCCCTCATCCCACGTACTTATTTATAGCGGAGATCAGCTAACCCGCGCGCGCGCGCGCCGCGGAGATCAACGGAACAATGCATTAAACACGCAGCGATGGTTGCTTATAGCCGCGAAAGTCACCTGATCAACGCGGTAAATATACTTATCTGTGCGAGGGCCGGAGTATGCTAATGACTGCGGAAGTCACCACCGCGGAAGTCACCACCGCGGTGATATGGTGATCTCCGCGCGCGCGCGCGAGCCCGCCCCGCCGCCGCCGCCGCGGGGATCGTAAATATCGTAGCATAGCTATATGCGGTGATGTTTTTCACGTACTTCATCGTCAGCTGAGCGCGTGAGCGAGTTAAGGGTTTAAAAAAGGCTGCTCGCGTATAATTTTCTTTATTCGCGTCGTAAACATGGACACGCGATGGAAGCATCCTTTTACTTGCTGCGTGTGCGGCCCCACAGGCTGCGGTAAAACTTTATTCGTTAAAAGCTTTCTCGCCTACCTGCCAGAGGTCTGCGACACACGTTTCAACCGTGTCTTATTTTATTACACCGAATGGCAAGACGCGTACAGACGAGATTTTAAACCCAACGGGCCACCCATCGAGTTTCGAGAGGGCCTTCCACAGATGGCGGATTACTCGAGTGACAATGAGAAAAAAAAGTTACTCATTCTCGACGACCTCATGCGTGAATCGTCGAGCGATGTTATTTTAGATTTATTTACAAAGGGTAGTCATCACAAAAATATTAGCGTAATATTCGTTACGCAAAACGTATTTCACAAAGGTAAGGCACAGCGCGACATTAGTTTGAATACCAAGTATCTGGTATTGTTTAAAAATCCTCGCGACAGAGCACAAATACAGCACCTCGCGAGACAAATTTTTCCGGAAGATTCGGCTTTTTTGCGTGAGGCCTATCTAGACGCCACGCGTGAACCTCACTCCTATCTTTTTATCGATCTCTCTCAAGCCTGCTTAGACGAGTTTAGATTTCGAGCAAACATATTTCCCAATGCCGGGACGCACGTTGCCTACGTGCCCAAGTACTTTAAATCGCGGTAAATGAGGCGTGCGTTAATCAGTCGGGAAAAAACTATGGCGCCGATAGGTCGTAAAGCGATAGCCTGCGGTAAACATTTCTCGAAAAGAAACCTTGCTCTCTTGAACGCTCTTTGTCATGGGGACAAAAGACATCGTGTTGCTATAGCGCGCACAGCTGATAAACCTCTCGTCAGATGCATATGCGAGTGTGTGTTGAACGTTTTGCAGGGCGTCGTAAAACTAAGCGATTCCGAAAAGGTCCGATTGCGTAAACATAAGCAAACGCTGCGTAAGCTGATCCGTACTGGTGATAGAGGCAGCGGTACTTGGAAATCGAAGAAACGTGTCATTATACAAAACGGCGGGTCGTTTTTACCACTCTTACTCGCTCCGATCGTAGGAGCGCTTATCTCGAAAATATTTGGCTCGAAACATGGAGCGAGCTCGTAAGATGATCCTTGTGCCGGAGCCGTCACCGGAGACATCGCAATCTAAAGTCATGGAGGAGGAGGGGGCGAGGAATACGAATGAAAAAACTCTGCAAACACCAGGTGATCATTTTTCTCGTCTGGATGTGAAATGTACGATGTTTTACGCTCAAAAGCAGCTAGAGACGATTACGAGAAGTGCGTAAAATATCTACAGATTTTACGTCGCTATCTTTTCTTCCGTGATAACGAGCGTAGCGCTGTACGTGAGGAGCACCCTGAAATAGTCGAGGTCGAAGAGGCGCTTGCACCACTGTCCGAGGACGACATACTCGTGGGGGTACCGAAAGTACACGCGCGCAAAGCGCGTCTCTTGCTTCGCCATTGGAAAGTCACTGTACCCGAGCGTCTCAAGTGGGATAACTCAGGCACCTATTACTATAGATGGTCGTGTAATTGCTCGGTCCAATATAACAGAGTTAATCATCGACGCATTGTAAAAAAAGAACATTAAGGACGAGGAGGCGCCCGTTGGCCGCATTGAATTTGCAAAATTTCTCAAAACTTCCGAAACGCCGGGAAATTTAATTAATAATCCAGCAGTTTTAAAAATTGGGCAAATATTGACGGATCCTCAGCGCTCGGCCAAACGACGTCTATCCACACCAATACAGCACGAATCACCCCATCCGTCTATACAGACTCGCAGTAAAAAACAAACGAAAAAAAAGTGGCTCCCGCTTGGTTTGTAAAATAAAAAAATGACGTACGAAAAACAATACTACGACCTTGAGCATGAAGCAGGCTACACTGGGGCGCGCAATCTTGTGCGCTTGAACGCTAAAAAGGAAAAGAAAAAAATTTACTCGTGGCTGAGCAATCAAGATGCCTACACGCTCCATCACCCGATACGAAGGCGATTTCCACGATTACGCTACAACGTGACGAACATTGACGATTTTTGGGAGGCCGATTTGCTACAGCTCACGACGATAAAAGATTACAACGACTGTTACAACTACATTCTAGTGGTGATTGACGTACTCGGTAAGTACGCATGAGTGGAACCGATAAAAGATAAGACCGCGCGCAACGTTGCCGACGCCTTCACACGGATTATCGACCGAGCACATCCCCGACTGCTTATATGCGTGCAAACCGATCGAGGCAAAGAGTTTACCGGTTCAGCATTTCAGGCGCTCCTGCCGAAAAGAGATAACATTCAGAGTCGCTCGCAACCCCGACATTAAAGCAGCTGTGGTCGAAAGACTCAACAGAACATTACGCGAGCGAATCTGGCGATACTTTTCTGATAGTAACACAAAGAGGTACATCGATGTCGTGCAAAAGATTGTACACGCTTACAATCGCACGCTACACAGTGGTACGCGTATGAGACCTATCGATGTCACATTGTACAACGCGCGGACAGCGATCGAAAATTTAGCCAAACGCGCGAGCTACAATTATCGAAGGCGACCACCGGCGCTGCCTAAATTCAAGGTGGGCAACCTCGTGCGCATCAGACGTACCAAGAACACCTTTGAGAGAGGATACGAAAAAAATTTTAGCGAAGAAGTGTTCAAGATAATCAGCGTTTCGACGCGTCAAAATCTCTATACATACGTGCTCGAAGATTTGAACTAAGAAATTATCGATGGTTTCTTTTATCCCGAGGAGCTCGTGTTAGTCGGCCGTGAACACCTCGCGCCCGATAAGCGTTTCAAAGTCGACCGCGTCATACGCACAGAAGGACGGGGCGCTAAAAAGAGAGCACTCGTTAAGTGGCTCGGTTACCCTGATAAATTCAACTCGTGGGTAAAAGCAAGCGAGCTTGAAAACATCTGAAAAAAAATGGAAACGAGCGATGATTTTTATATGGTACTACTTAGTAACAGCAGCATGGCGTATTTTCCCGAAAATACAACATGTTGTTTTACGACCCAGCTGCAGCGCGAGATAAAGTTACACGGCGAGTGGCTCGGGGGCCTCGTTGAAATTCACATACCCTGCAGTATCGTACATTTTCAAGATGACGAAGCAAGTTACACTTTTTACTCGGCTGAGGATAATGCGGGTCTCATCGACAAAAAACTGTGTCGTATACCCGTAGGTATTTACGATTCACTCGAACAACTAGTAGACGTTATAAACGCGGCGAATGACACATATAAGCATCAAATGCTCGAGCCCCATAAAGATCGTAAGGAGTCTTATATCATAAGACGCAAGTGTGACTACTCGCAAATACACATTACGGATTTCAACGAAAAAATCATGCGTGTATTCGGCTTCGACGAAGCAGGTCAAAAAGGTTCGTTTACAACGCATGAAGGTTACCGCGATATTGCAGCCAGCAGACCTACCTCGCTTTCTCGAGCCTTGCCCGACCAGATGTATATCTATACCCATATATGTGAACCTTATACAGTAGGTGACACACAAGCTGCCCTACTGCGCATAGTTTCTATAGACAACTCCAGCTTTAAGTACGGTTGCAGTACTGTACAGCGTTTTGCACCCGTTCACTATATACCTCTTCTCTATCACAATTTTCGTAGCATCGTCATCGATATAAGAGATCAACATGGGCAACGTATACCATTCGAGTACGGCACGTTGACGGTCACGCTACACTTTAAGCGCAAACGTTAAGATGAGTCATTACGGCGCTACTACGACGAGCAGCTAGGCGGGGTTGGAGTGAGAAATGTTTTTGCTGGTTCGACTTTTCAGAGAGGTCACGGGGTAGGAGCCTGGTTAGGAGGCCTTTTTCGTCACATCCTGCCATACATCACGAGCGGGGCCAAGGCTGTAGGTAAAGAGACACTACGCGCAGGTATAAAGCTTGTTGACGACGTTGCCAACAGAGGTGTCAATTTCAAGGAGGCTGTAAAATCACGGGCCAAAGAATCTGGACGCAACCTCAAAAGAAAAGCTGCTGACAAAATATCGGAAATAATGAAAGGCTCGGGATATAAAACAGGCGTGAATGGCAAGCGGCGGCGCCAGTCGAGAAAGAAACACACTCGGACGCGCACGGCAGGCGGTAAGAAAAAACCCGGCAAAAGAAAGCCCGCTGTGAGAACGAGCAAGAAGAAGAAGAAGAGGAAAGCCCTTCGCAACATAAACGATATTTTTGGTCCAAAGTAAAAAATGGCCTTCTTGCACTCGCACTCTAACGAGTGCATGTCGAGCGAGCTCGACATTTTCACTCTTCCGGCGACACAAACGTCGATTGAGAGTAGTAGTTTTTTACGCTATAAACCTGTGTCCTCGCTCAGCGACGAAGGAGAACATTATATAGATCTCGCGCACACCATGCTCTATGTCAAAGCTAGAATACAGCCGAATGCCGAAACCCCTGCTGAAAACTTAAAAGTTGCCCCAGTAAATAATTTACTGCATTCAATGTTTAATCAAATCGACGTTTTTCTAAATCAAAAACTCGTTTCTCCACCCAATAATGCATATCCTTACAGAGCATACATAGAGTCACTGCTCAACTACTCGCCAATCGCAAAAGAATCACACTTAACGGCCGGATTGTGGTACGATGATACGCCCGGTTTATTTGAAGCCCAGCCGCACATTCAAGGTGAAATATCTAACAAGGGTGCTCTCCATCGTCAGCATTTCTCACTCAATGGAAAAACCTTCGACATGATTGGCCATCTGCACTGCGACGTCTTTAATCAAGACAGAATGCTCATCAATGGTGTAGAAATGAGAGTACGACTAGTACGAAGCAAAGATGCCTTTTGCCTAATGGACGCCTCCGAAGATGGTAAATTGGGCCTGAAAATAAAGGAAGCCATGCTCATCGTTCGACGCGTGAAGATAAATCCGGAAATTTTAATTGCACACGCCAACGCTCTCGCTAAAGCAACGGCCAAGTATCCCGTCACGAGAGTAGAAGTCAAAACTTTTACGCTTCACGCAGGTATACATGGCGATACCATCGATAATGCCATTCTTGGGCAATTGCCTAAAAGAATAATAATAGGATTTGTCGATAATAAGGCATTCAATGGCAATCGAACATTTAACCCGTTTAACTTTCAACACTTTTCAATAAATCACCTCTGCCTCTACGTCGATGGGTCTCAAATTCCGAGCAAACCGTTACAGCCGCGCTTTGCTGCTAACGATAGTATGTTTATAGATGCATTTCAAACCCTCTACTCGGGCACAGGTATACATTTCCTCAACGAGGGTCTTGGCATAAATCGTTTCAACTATTCACTGGGCTACTTTCTCACGGCTTTCGATCTCACACCCGATTTATCGGCCCACTGCGCCTCGCATTGGAATCTCGTTCGCTCGGGTAGCTTACGCATAGAGGTGGGATTTGAGTCGGCTCCAACAAGCACAATAAATTGCGTTCTTTATGCCGAGTACGATAACGTTCTCAAAATAGACTCCACCCGCCAAATATTATCCGATTTTAGTGCCTAGTCGTTAAAAAGGTGGGGGGACGAGGACTCGAGAGGAAGCACGCGGCGCCCTCAAGCCTCACTTTTCTCTCGGCGCTCGCTACGCACACACGTATAATGGATTACGTCGTGGATATACAAGGGTTTCGAGACACTGAAAGGAAGTTTTTACCAAAGGAGGTGGCGATCATTTGCCTACAGAAACCCATTGTCGACCACTGGATTGTACAAGCACCGTGCAATTTCATCGAGCTGCCCGAAGACGTAAAAAATACAAATTCCTACTGCGCTGTCGATATTCACGGTATTAACTGGTTCGGGGGCGAAGTATCACTCAGACAGCTATATCGTTATCTCTTCAATATCGCAAGATCAGCAAGACGGATTTACGTTCGCGGCGAGGAGAAAGCCTGGTACTTGGAATCTTTACTCGATCGAAATATATGTAATTTAGAAAAATATGACTCGCCGACGTTCGGAAAACCCAACAACATGTTTTCTGACGTGCTGGTATGTTCTACGCACGCGACTCAGAGGTTTAAAAATAAACAAGATTTTTGCGCGCTCTACAAGGCACACCAAATAAAAAAGTGGATGCGCTCTATACTACCCGAAGAGTGGAAGCTGATCAACAAAGACCAAGTACAAAGTCAAATGTTCTACACTGCACTTCATCAGTATCAGCAGAAGCAGCGCAAAAAATTACTCCGTTTTCACCCGGGCAGCGAGCAGTCCACTGAGGAGGAGGAGGAGGAGGAGCAGAACGACGACGGCCGCGACGAGACGGATGTGGCCCCAGAAATAGCAAGTGACAGCGACAGCAGCACATATTTCACATTTAGCGAAAACGCAAAATGAATACGAATCAAATCACGACGGCTATTAGTGGCCTCAGAGCAAACTCGATAGGTGTATATGCAGCCGATCACATCCCCAGAAGCTTGAGTCTTCCAGCCGCTGTTGTAACCAATGTCGATACCTCAGGTAAGCCTGGATCCCACTGGGTGGCATTCTACATAGACAAAAATGCAAAAGGAACATATTTCGATAGCTATGGAGTCGCCCCTGTGTCACGACATCATATCGATCGACTTTGAAGAAATTGCGCAAGCTTCAAGTGGAACGAGAAGAAACAGCAGAGTGTTAATTCTAAAGTTTGCGGCGAATATTGTATTATATTTCTTTGCTATATGTGTAGCGGTCGCACTTTACGCGCGTTTTGTAACGTCTTTTCACGTGATTCACATGTAAACGACGCACTGGCCGCAAAATTTTATGAAAATGTAAAAAGATAAAATCACCGAAAAAGACTCCGTCGTGCGAACAATTTCCCCAGCATTATTTCCAAGGGCGCTGGCTCGTTCGTTCAAACATATAAAGCATTTATATAAAATGTGCGTGTGCGTGTGTGTGTGTGTGTATGTGTGTGTGTGTGTGTGTGACTTAATTTTTATTATAATATTTCTATTTAATCCTACGTCACATTCAATTTTTTAGTTTGTAATATTTCTTTTTTATCCAGAAACACATTCAATTTTTAGTTTATATTTACACTTTATGTACATTGTAAGTTTTAGAATTGTAAAAGCTGATGTGTGCGTGTATCCGTCTTTCTTAGTTTATAAGGTTTTGTATACTACGTTTGTCTTGGCCTTTTTTAGCTTGTAATTTTATATTATTCATATATTTGTAAGTTTAAAATGTATTTTTTTTTAAATTTGATCGAACAATAAAAAAAAGTTAAACAAACATCGTATTCATTTATCGACCTTGCCCGCTAAATTTAATTCCTTACCTTTTTTATCTTGAAACGAATATGTACTATTCCATGAAGAAACCGAAAAGCATATGCGTAACGGTTTTTTCAAGTGGTGAAAAACACAGGAGGCGCTTTCTTCTTTGAGGCTTTGAAACATAATCAGATCGAGTCACCAAAAAGCACATGCGTAACGATTTTTTCAAGTGGTGAAAAACACCTTAGCTGTTTCCCCTTTTTCAAGTGGTGAAAAACACAGGAGGCGCTTTCTTCTTTGAGGCTTTGAAAAATAAGTAGCTTGAGTCACCGAAAAGTATATGCGTAACGGATTTTCAAGCGGTGAAAAACACATTAGACGTTTCCTTTTTTCAAGTGGTGAAAAACACATGTGCCGTTTTCTTCTTCTTCTTCTTCTTCTTTGAGGCTCAAAACCCTTAACGGGGAAAATTTATGGTTATGTTTCTCAAGGGCTCCGCGAGTTTCCCAACGCTTCTCCCCACTCTCCGATACATACGCGTAAACGTTCATGATTGGGCGCTCGGATTTTACGTAACAATCGAGCAGCCAATCGTAACTCGTGGTAGAAAGGAGGGGATTCGCGCTGGAGAGAGAATAAGTACGGGGCCTAGCCGTGCCACTCTCAGTCAGTCAGTCGCTCTACCTCGACAATGTCGTGACATTTTTACCAACGTTAAGTCAGTATTTTTTAAAAATGTCTCAAACAAAGCTAGTGCCTAATTTACTGTACAATTCGACTTACGCTCTCAACTATTCGTACTCCAAGTTCGTTTACGTCGGCTTGGATTATGCTGCTGGCTATTTCCGACCCGTCATCAGGTTCGGCGGGCATACATCACCGCATAAATATATAACTCTGGATATCGACAGTTGGGAACAATTAAAAACCCATTTCAAGACCTTCGGAGAGTATCTATGGGCATCAGGCGATTTTGTAAAGCAAGGCAAATATGCAAAAATATATTTACCGTACCACGACGTCGAATTGACCACAGCCTACGGTCATAGAACCGTATCAATCACCGATAAGCCCGAAGTAACACCGCCATCGTTCACCCTTCAGTACGAACACGAGGCTCAACAGTTCGACTTTGAAGACGATAACGCCAATCAGGAGGCAGCCGCCTCCACTACCAGTGACGAACCTACTACAAAAAAGAAGAAGTCTGAAAAACCACCGAAGATTATGATGCAGTATACAACTTTCAACGGATTGAAACAGTTCCAACAGTGTATAGACTATAAATTAAAAAAGTTAGAAGAAATGTCGGATTTTGTGAACAAGGTTTTCGGTATAATGATCGATGTTATTAAAACGGAAGCAATTAGCAAAAACGACGTGCATTTACTAGACCATACATTCATCGGCGTTGTATTTAATGAACTAGAAGCCAAACTGAAAGAACTCGCGCTAAATCAATTAATGTTTGCAAATTTTAGCGAGAGTTCTCTCGAAATAATGTTTTTGGAAGTATATACCGAGTATTTAACAATTCTAGAAAAAAATGTTGTTAGTGCGTTAAAAGTTTAAAAATGTACATAAATATTTTTTTTTTATTTTATATAATAAAATATATTTTACCTTATCACACTTTTTTATTTAAGGAACCTTCCTTTATACCTACTCCTATTTACGCCCCCCAACTTCTCATTGCGCTAGCACGCATATATTTATATATACAGCATTATACATAAGTCATTCGTCGAAAGACCACCGAGAAGGCAACATCATGGGGCCCCCGTTCAGCAAGCACCAGGTCAAACCAGACGACAAAGAACCTCTCATCAACAAGGCAGACAAGAAAGACTCTTGGACAAACAAAAAAAATTCTCCACCACACCATTCCTTTTCCACCAATTCCTTCTCCTTCCCAAAAAAAGATGGTTATTCAAAATATAACGAATAATAAACGGTCCCTTTAAGGACAACATTTATGTTAATGAGAAAAAACTGTTCATAAAATAGGGGGTTTCACCCCGTTTAAATAAATAAATAAAAATTTATTTTTCCTCAACATGCTTTTTTTATTTGTAAACCCCTCCTTTACACCAACTCCCTATTCCCTCCCCCCAACTTCTCATTGCGAACACACACACACACACACACACACACACACACACACACACACACACACACACACACACACACACACACACACACACACACACACACACGGTCTGTATAGCGAGAGGCCTCGCACCCCATGGGTCTTTATGGCGTAGCACGTATAGCCAAAGGTCTCGTCCCCCACCACCACGGGTCAGGGCATACACGGGGGGCATGCGCAGAGCAGATAGAATGGCATGACGTCATGGAGGGAGCGATAAGTGCGTCATTGTTTACCCTAATTAGCTTCTGTTCACACACGTGCTACTGTAAACACTTGGATTAATGAACTTGTCACACTTGAAATACATACACACAGCACGCGGTCTATACAGCGAGAGGTCTTTATGGCGTAGCGCGTACAGCCAAAGGTCTCTCCCCCCACCACCACGAGTCGGGGCATATACGACGGCACGCGACGGGCAGGTATAGCGGCATAGCGTCATGGCGCGAGCGATAAGTGGGACATTATTTATGGGGTAATAATTCACTCCATTGTTTACCCTAATTAACTTGTGTTCACACTTGGGACCCATACACACCGCACACGGTCTATACTGCGAGAGGCCTCGCACCCTATGAGTCTTTATGGTGTAGCGCAGACAGCCAAAACGCTCGCCCCCCCACCACCTCGAGTCATGGCATATACGGCAACACACGTGGGCCATATATAGCGGCATGACGTCATGGCAGGCGCCATAAGTGCACCATTCTTTATGGGGTAATAAATCACCCCCCATTGTTTACACTAATTAGCTTGTGGCCACACTTGCTACTGTAAACACTTGAGTTAATCACCTTGTCACACTTGGGGACCCATACACACCGCACAGCGGGGTGCCACATGGCCCCTACACACCGCACCGCGGGGGGTCGTCTCGCTATACCGGTCCCCTTACTACTGATATTCCTTGCGCTGCCGAGGAAAGGACTCTGTTCCTTTTCAAGACGAGATCTCCTACCCCGTAGGCTACTTCTCTCCGACGCGCGTTGTAGTATGCCGCTTGTCGCTGGTGCTCGTCGGCAATTTGTGCGGCAGTCCTCTTTCGCAGACTATCCATATCATGCAGTCGCTCCGCCCACGTATCCACAGCCTCGCGCTCTCGTTGCTCTAGGGCCTCGCGCTCTTGCTCGCGGCGAGCTGTCGCCGGGGGAAGCGGCTGTCTGCCGTAATTGAGGGCGGCCGGACTCACGCCCGTGGAAGCGTGCACGGAGTTGTTCAACGAGAACATCAGCTCCGGCAGTTTCTGATCCCACTCTGCGTGAGATTCCTCGACGAACGTGACCAAACGGGTCTTTAACGTTCGATTTGGGCACGCACTCCACCCAGCGAGTAAAGAGGTCTTGGAACACCAAGATATACTCGTGCCCGAGTTTACTTTTCACGAACGGGCCGGTTATATCTCCGGCAACTACTTACCACGGCCCGTCGATAACTCGCTGCCCCATCAGACCAGCTCGCGGTCGCTGCTCCGCTTTTGTCTGCTGGCACACTTGGCATTGTTTCACGTACTTCCTCACTGCGTGATACGTCTTCGGCCAGTAGTACAACCTGGCCGCACGCTCGTACGTTTTTTCTCGACCTTGGTGCCTGGCGGTCGGATCATCGTGTGATTCGCAGAGCACTTCGCGACGATGCTCCTGGGGCACGACGAGTTTCCATGCCTCGTCGTCGGCGACCGCCGCTTCTACTATTTCATCCGCGAGAAAGTAAAATAATCGACCCCCTACCACTTTCCACCTGGGATGAGTTGAGGGGTCGCGCGTCACTTCGTCCAGCCAGATCCGGTACCGCTCATCCTTGGTACCGTCGGACCACGTGCTCGCGTACACTTCGAGGTCGTCTTCCTCTTCGTACATGCGAGAAAGCGCGTCGGGCACGTGGTTCAGCGCGCCCTTTCGATGTTCTACAGCGAAGGAGTGTCCCTGCAACTCGAGAGCCCACCTTGCTAGTCTTCCGGTAGGGCTGTGCAGGCTGTGCAGCCATCGCAAGCTGCTATGGTCTGTCACCACCAAGAAGTGATATCCTTCGATGTACGGGCGGAACTTCTTAATCGCCCAGGTCACCGCTAGGCGTTCACGCTCCGTGACACTGTAATTGCGCTCCGCTGGCGATAGTGTTCGGCTGGCGAATTCGAGGACTTGTTCCTGTCCCTCGATTACTTGCAACAGCACCGCACCGATGTCAGTGTTGCTCGCGTTTGTCTGCACGACGAACTGAACATCGAACGAGGGTCTGGCAAGAACCGGAGCCGAGGACACTAGGGCTTTTATCTTCTCGAAAGCCTCTTGCTGCGCGTCGCCCCATTCGTATCGTCGATCCTTCTTCGTTAGCGCAGTGAGCGGTTCGGCTATCGTGGCAAAGTCTTTCAAGAACTTTCGGTACCAAGATGCCATTCCCATGATGCGGCGCAGTTGCTTCAAGTTCTTTGGTACCGGAAAGTTTATCATCGGCTCGATCTTATCAGGATCCGGCCGGAATCCATCCTGATTGATGAGCACACCGAGGTATTTGACTTCAGTCTTGCCAAACACACTCTTCTCACGGTTGATCGTCAACCCGGCCTCTCTAACGCGCTTCAGCACGTGCTCTAGCCATTTCAAATGCTCTTCGTACGTCTCTGTCGCGATGATGATGTCATCGAGGTGTGAGAAGGCATACGGCTCGAGCTCGGATCCGATGACTTTGTCCACAAGGCGTTGAAACGTCGCTCCGGCTTGTGACAGGCCGTACGGCATTCTCGTGAACTGATACAGGCCCAACCCGGGCACTGTGAATGCCGTCAGCTCCTTTGATTCCGGCGTCAGTGGAATCTGGTGGTACGCCGAGCTTAGGTCGAGTGTCGAGATGTACTTCGCGCTCTTCAGCTTGCGCACTATCGCGTCCATGTACGGCAGCGGATACGCGTCTGCCTTCGAAACCGCGTTCAATTTACGGAAATCGATGCAGAAACGGTACTTGTCGTTGCTTTTCCGTATAATGACGACGGGGCTCGACCACGCGCTCGTAGAAGGCTCGATTACCCCGGATTCGAGCATCTCGATCACTTGACGGTGCATATCCTCTTCGAGCTTCTTGGACACCGGGTAGTAACGCTGCTTCACGGGGCGTGCGCTCCCCACTTCAATGTGGTGGCTCGCCCACGTAATGCGGCCGAGAGCTTGGCCCTCTCCGCCGAGAATTCGGCCTACCAGCTCTGCCATCTCCTGGAGCTTCACGCACCGTAATGGGGGCGGTCGGGCTACAGCTCGCCTCCGCGTTAGGGCGGCCATTAATGTCGAGCTACGGTCGCCGCGCGAAAGTCGTCGGAGGACAGACGGTGACGATTGCCGGTTATGTCGAGCTGCCATTCGAGGTAGCTGGCGTAAAGCGAGACATTCGGGTAGCGGTGCTCCCGGATGACAAAGTGGATTGTTACTTAGGCGCAAACTTTGTCACAACCTTCGGTACAATCCACGACCCCATACGAGTCTGTAATTTTCGATCGCCACCTGTAGCCACCATCTAGATTCCGGTTCGGCGGAAGCTTGAAAGACTTTTCTGCGTCCACTGCAAGCTCCGCCTCCATTGCGAGGTCAAGCAATGTCTCGATGTCCTCGAAATCATTTCGCCGAATGAGCTGCTGCAATCGCGGCTTCATGTTCCGGTGCAGCGTCCCCATCTTGAAGTCGAGCATCGGCAGTGGCTCCATCTTCCGCATCATTGCTTCGAAGCACGTAACATAATCGCGCACGGACTCTTCCGGTCCTTGCGTCCTCAAAGCAACCTCGTGCGCCAGCCGTTGCTGTACACGGTCCGTTATACCGCACCATCGCCGTATCCGGCGACAGAATTCCACCCAGGTGATCCAGCTCGTCCTGTTGGATCGCACCGAGGTCCCGGCTACACCGACGAATAGCTCCGGAAGGGCACTCAGTATCTCCCCTTCCGTAAGCTTGGCGAGTTCCCAATTTTCCTCGACTCGCTCGTGGAAAGTGTCGATGCTTTTACCAGGGTCGCCGGCGAACTTAAATCCCCATCGACGCACTACTTGGCCGACATCTCGAAGTCCGCCGCCTGTCGTGCGGTTCACTTCTTCGAACGACCCTGGCATCGACCTTCCTCTTGGTTCGCGCCCTATCTCAGAGTCAGTCGGTTCAATTGGCTTGCTCTGTGATCCCCCCCCCCCAGGCGCGACAGCGGGGTAATAGGTGGCGGCGGCCTCTCATCTACCGGGGGCTGTCGTAGCCTTGAGGTAGGTTGCTGTATCGGGGTCGGCAGCCTCCGTCCGCCAATGTCTAGCCGAGAGGACAAGTTCCTCGTCTGCGTTTCTTCTCGCAGATTCTCTTCATTTCGGCTGGCGGGGGTGATGTCCGTGAACGTCACTCGCCGCATTGCTTCGGTGCTCTCCCGGCGAGTGCTGTTGGCGTTTGGATGCTGAGTTAAGTTGGCGGCTAGGATCCGCGTCGACTCTTCGATTTGCCGAATTTTCTTGTCAACCGCGGCCATGTATACGGCCCAATCGGTTGGCACTTGCAGCGTCGTGCCATCTGCCATCAACATCTGGAACATTGCCGGCCTGTTATCGGCCGAGGCTTGCTCACTCTCTTCCGCCTCATTGTTGGTGGTGTCACCCTGGCACGTCGTTTCCTCTTCGCTGTCGACTGTGGTTGCGTGAGCTGCCCATTTGCGACTGCGCTCGAGGTTTTTCTGGACCACCTCGTCCGTTTTTAAAATCTCGAGCGGGTGCGGCTCGTCCGAAGTGGAGTTTGCCCACGTTATGTCGTGTCCCGAGCCGGACGTTCGATCCAGAAACGTGCGGCGAGCATTTGCGCGTTCCACCCACGCGGAGTGCTCGTCAGCGGCGGCTACGCCTTCAAAATCCTCTGGATCGTAGTCGCCTGCCAGCCACTTACTGATGCGCTCTAGCTTCAGGAACGTTCCGCCGCTTCTCTTGAGTCCAAGCGCTTGCGTGTAGCGCAGTGTCTCGTCCTCGGTGAGGCATCTGCACCAATTATCGATGGCTTTGGCTGCAGACTCTCCCATCGTTGCGTTTGTTTACAATTAAACCTCTCCTGGAGTATACCTGTGCGCGGCTAAACGGGTACGTTCGCGTATCGAATGGGCGCACGAAAAATACAACAAAAAAAATATACAAAGTAATTTTTCTCCTATCAGGTATACTCCGATCAAGTGCGTGTGTGTGTCTATTCCGGTTCGACTCTCAGTTGTGGCTCACAATCTCTCTACCACCGAGAGACGACGAACCGCTTCCTTCTGTCGCCTTTATTCTCTTCGGCAAAAACCGCCGAAAAGGAATTAATAAAAAAAAACGAAAAACCGCTGAAGCGCAGAAAAAAGAACTAAAAAAGGCCAAAAAAAAATTTTTAACTATAGAATAACGAGAAAAGAAAAAAGGAAAGATTGTTTTTTTTTCTAATCCTGTTTATCGGTTTTCTGCGACAAAAGAAAGGGAAAGTGAAATTTAAATTCTCGTCGAACCGTCGATATTTACTCTCAGCTCTCGTGTGCTGATCTTTCCCGGAGCAAGACACTGATAATTATTCGCACACACACACGCTTGCACTCGTAGTTATCGCGCGCTAGCGATATTTTCGTACGCGGCGCGTCGCGATTATTCACACCACCCGATTCTACAATCCGTAGAAAAAAACCTAATTTGATTCAATCAAATTTCAAACTTTACGATTTATTCTCAATTTTCAAAAAACAAGAGAAACGAGAAAAAAAGGTTCTTTTTGTTCCACTCCAATCCAATTTCTCGCACGCTGGTCGGTGGCAGATAATCGTGTTTCCACACGTTAAGGGCGCCAGTTGTAACGGGGTAGGTTTTCCCCTCAGTGCCGCAAATCCCCGAAGCGGAATTGCCGATGAACGGCGCAGCAATTGACAGGCGCGAGCACTGGCTCGTGCCAACCCTCGGCGAAATCTCCTCACTCTCGCCTGCGCGCCATCGCTCGCCGTCGGCTGCCTTCGTCGGCAGCCGTACCTACCGGCGTTACAACGCGCGACTTCGCTGTCACGCTGTCTCTCTCGTGCGTGCTTCCTCGGCTGCTCAGATCTGCGCGAGTTCCGCGTACTCGCGCCCGCGGAGGCCGGTGGTATTCTATACCGCCGCCCCACCGACGTGGAAAAGGGCAGGGAATGCGCGCCAAATAATAGGCGAACTCGAAGCTAAAAAGAAGGCTGTAACTTTATTTCCCCGCGGGCGTAATGAATTTAATACACACGGCGCTTATCGTGTATACGCGCCGATACGGGTGGTGCGCCCGCGCTATATATACGTGTGCGTGCGGTCGCGTGCACGCAGTCGCAAAAGCGGCTCACACCGACGTTGGTCGATCGTCGCGCGCGATCGACACACACGCGCGCGTCGGTGAGCCTCGCTCGCTCGCGCGGGGGTCACTCTCCGGACGCCCGTCGTCCGCGGGAAGAGCGCGCGCACGTCCCTGGCTAGGACCTACCTTGCGGTTACGCGCGTTGCCGTCGGCTTCTCTCTCTCTTGCCGCTGGCTTAGTTGCCGGAGGACTCTCTTCCGCTCCGCAGGCTGGAAACGGCGTCTCTCTTTCTCTCTCTCTCGCCGCTCCGCTGGCTGCCGGCGGGGGGGAGGGCTCCTTCGCTCCCTCACTCTCTTGCGTCGCTGCACTTCTCCGTGCACTCGCACACCTCCCTCCGCCCTGCTCTCTTCCTCGCGTAAGCCTCCGCGCGCCCGATCTCTCTCTCTCTCTCACTCCTTTATCGCACGCGCTGACGCTACTTCTATCAGCTCGAGGCTGCAGCGATCCTCTCTCGGACTGTGACCGACACGATACTGATCGCCTGCTGCTTCGTCGGCACGCGCAAGCATCTCTCGGCCTTGTCCTTCGCGCAAGGTTGAGAGGGGTTTACTTTTCGGGTATTAGTGCGCGTTCGCGTACACCGATACACGCATACCCGCGCACGTACACCCGCAGGCCGTTACAATTAAAAAAAAAATTATACTTTATATTTCTTATAAAATAACTTTTTGTAATCAACATAATGCCAAGTTTTAAAAAATGTTTATTTAAAGTTAATATTTTTTTTATTTCGTAAAATATATTCAGTACATTGATTTTATTTCTACCTTACCAACATTATTTTTTTTTAATTTATGGAATTATATAAATAATTTTTAAATACCATTAATATATAAGATACAGTAATCAAAATAATAACATTTGAATTATCGTGTGAACTGCACCTTATTTACATGAAAATGTCTGAACTCCTTTAAGCGAGTGATAGCGTAACGGATAGCATGCGTTCGTAGTAATCCAAAGGTCGTGGGTTCGATTCCCGGTCAGGTCGAAAAATTTTATGTACAATTTTTTCTGCGATAATAAAATTGCGATCAATATAGAAATAAGTTAAAAATAATATGCGAGAATTGTAATACTTCTAGAGAATTGTTAATATTATTTATTGCTTTATGTTACTCTTTCAAGATATTGAGAAAAGATTTCTAGAAAGATTACTGGAATCTTTCATGGAAGCTTTCTGCCAATGACTTGCCCCAGAAATTTTGATCTTCCAGGAATCTTTAATGAAAACTTTCTGAAAGATTTTAATGAATCTTTCTGTAAAGTTTCAAAAATTCGTTCACCTACGTTACGGAAGTCTTGTTGAAACATTTTCTGAATGCTTATGGTTCTTATTTGTGAAAGCTTCTCGTAATATTCCCACGTCATTTATGAATCTTTCAACAACTTTTTCGAAAACTTGAAAAAAAGTCCTTGAAAGGTTTCCTAAAAGAGTATTAGAATCTTTCATGTAAGCTTTCTTGTAGGCTTTCAGAAAGCTTCTACACTGAAAAAAAAGTATATGAAATCTGACAATATTTTTGGTCTGACAGCAATAAAAGTATAGCTGTTAGGCTCATACCGATACCGTATAGTTGTGACAACTAAACTGGTTTTGTTAGTTCGGTTTCGCTCTCAAAAGGTTTAGTATTACTGTGACGACAATACTAAGTTGTTTTTGAGTACAATATATATAACCTGAAATTTATATGCGCAAACGTCAAAGATGTAGGTTGTGGGTAAGAACTATCGATAATTATAAGCATCGAATGCACGGTCTAGATCTTTAGGGTCGTCGATGACGATGTCAGGATGGTGCGCGGCGTAGTTTTTTGCCTCTAGGTGTTGGAACCGATCGAATGCGTATTCTAGGTCTTTGGAGTGGACAATGATGGAGTCTAGGTGATTCGCTTCGTATTTTTTTGTGTTAAGATATCAGGGCGCATTTAATACGTCGTCCTGGTGTTAGAGGTAGCCGATGACGATGTCTAGATGGTGCGCTCCGTAGTTTTTTGCCTCTAGATGTTGGAACGCAACGAATGAGTGCTCTAGCTCTTCTGGGTGCCTGATGATGGAGTCTAGGTGGTGCACTCCGTAGTTCTTTGCGTTTAGGTATCAGGGCGCATTTAATACATGGTCCAGGTGTTCGGGGTAGGCGATGACGATGTCTAGGTGGTGCGCTTCATAGCGTTTTGCCTCTAGGTGTTGGAACGCATTGAATACGCGATCTAGGTATTTGGGTGGCCGATGATGGAGTCTAGGTGGTGCGCTCCGTAGTTTTTTGTGTTTAGATATCAGGACGCATCTAATACGTGGTCCAGGTGTTCGGGGTAGCCGATAACGATGTCTAGGTAATGCGCTCCGTAGTTTTCTTGCCTGTAGGTGTTGAAACGGATCGAAAACGTGGTGGTCGATGAAAACTACGGAGCGCATCACCTAGACACCGTCATCGACTATCCCGTCCACCTAGACAACGCATGGAATGCATTCCGACATCTCGATGCAAAAAAAACTACGGTGAGATCCACCTAGACTCCGTCATCAGCCCGAACATCTAGATCACGCATTCGGCGAGTTCCAATACCTAGAGGCAAAAACCTACGGCGGGCAAAAACTATAAACTTCGTCATAGGCTATCTTAAACACCTAGACTAAGCATTAGATGCGTTTCGACACGTAGAGGTTAAAAGCTACGGAGCGCACCACCTAGACTCCGTCATCGGCCATCCTGAACACCTAGACCACTTTTTTCACCCAGATATCCATAATTTTTGTAGCAGTCGTAGAAAAGACGAATTGGAAATAATCCGCGCGCACTTGTCGCGTCTTCCCGCGTGCTGTGCACGGCCGTTTCTGTATGGGAACCAACGTTTAGTTGACACAAGTATCGGTATTGCTCTCATAGCTATACTGATTTTGCATATAGCGCGAATATCCGATTTTGGTTGTAGAGGAATACATATTGCGGTGGATGGCAGACTGTTCACGAGATTGATCCGCCTCAGCCGGTGGCTATCCGGCGACTACGATCCCAGGGATTTTGCGGGGTTAGTCGCCGATGATGAGGATTCGACACTGTTGGAGCGCATGAACGCACGTGAAGCGTTCGTGGATCACGTGATCTCCACCAGTGACAAGCCACATCCACTCGAGATACTGAAGCCGGACGCGACAAAAGCACAGTGCCTCGAGCGAAGCACTGTATGGGCAGCGGAGGCCCCAGGTGCACAGGTTGAGGGCGACTCGACCGAGGCTGAGAAGAGTACCGGACGTCAATTGGAAAATGGCACAACGCACACGATTACGATAGCGGACGGTACGACGGTTCAAGTCCCGAACGAGTGGGCAGCATATGTCGAGGGAATGGAAGCCAGATTGCGGAGGATAGAAGAGACCCTCCGGATATTGACTGGCAAGTCAACAACCCATCCGACGAGTGACACGACAGAGCTCGTCGGGACAGGTGGAGAAGCCAATCACGACGATTCGGCAAACTCGACGCCCACTTGTCTGCCACAGGAAGAAGAAACCGCAGCGAGGAACTCCGGACAAGATGGAAGAACGATAAGAAGAGTCAGGATACAGCAACCATCCCCCGGTGATAGAATATCACCGTCGCCACCCATCCCGCTCCCGCGCCGAACGAGCCTCGGCGATGCCTGGAGAGGGGGGGGAGCTCAGATTCAAGTGCGGAACACTTCTGATTCTGAGAAACGGCGCGATTCGCGGGATGTGACGTTGCTGCCGGCGAGACACAACGTCAAAGATACGACCGGCGGAACACCAAGGGATGTCGGTCAAATAGTTCGACGCTGGGGAATGAGGTTCGCCGGAGATCGAGAGGAAAATATCGACTTGTTCCTCGATAGAGTCGAAGAGAAATGGGCCTTGGCGAAGCTCCCGGAAGACGAGAAATTAAGTGCTTTGCCCGAACTCTTCGTCGGTGTGGCAGGGGTGTGGATCCGTTCCCATAGACAGGGTTGGTCCGCGTGGAATAAATTTCGCCGGAAAATTCATCGATGGGTCGGCGTGAAAGACCGGTTCCACCAGCGCTTAGCCCACGAGGCGGCGATGCGCACCCAAGGACCCGACGATTCGGTGCGTGACTTCATCACCTGCCCCGAGGCAATGATGAGTAAGATGGAGCAACCACCGCCCCTCGAAACCCAGCGGGGAACGTTTCGTCGAAATACGAAGCCACGGCTGCAGCAGCGGGTTAGACGAGGGGAATTCGCCGATGTCGATACGCTATCCGACACAGCGGTGGATGCCGAGTTAGCGGGGCACGCCGAAAAGCGTTATAAGCCCCCGCCTCCACCAGATGCTCGTGTTTACGCTGAGTTAGCGCACAGTGCACCCAAAGCGGCACCGTTAAGGGGGAAGAGAGCGGCGGTTGAGGATAAGGAGCCGCCGCCGGTATCGTCCCCCCAGAGCAATGAAACGCTGGACGAGGTGCTGGAGCGCTTCTCCCAAATGATTTTGGAAGGGATGAAGCAGATCAGCTCCGGATACGCGCTGTCAGCCTCTTCATCAGAGAAGTCTGCGTCTCGGACCGAATCGCCAGAGAGCCAGAAAAAGAAGAAGAAGAACAGAAAATTTCGGCGATATCGGAAGGAGAGCTCGGATAGCAGCGGCCCGTTCAGCTCGAGTAGCGGGACGAACACCGACGACCGAGCAGGCACAGGCTCCGACGGAACAGTCGGCACGAGGGCGGCAGCGTACGGGCCGTGAAAGTGCTGGAACTGCCGGGTGCCTGGTCACCTTCGCCGAGAGTGCCCGAATCGAACGAGAGGCCCTCGGTAAACGAGTTCGTCTGCTGACGATACGCAGTGAACTTGTGAACACTGACGGGTCGGGTACGGAACGAGGGAGACGAATCCTTCCATCGTACGAAACAGCAGAAGGGGGGATTTTCCCCTGGAACAACGAGTCATCCTCTCCAAGAGACGAAGGAGCCGGTCAAGGATGAGAGATCGCGACCGCCGGGGATCGACCGGTGAAGAGCGATCCACCGAAAGCCGGTGGAGCGCCGCCGAGCAGCGAGCGTCATGCGATCGGGTGAAAGCGTCCCCGGGGACGCCTGCGCGGATCGGTTCGCGTCGCGATACGGACGGCAGGAGGAGGAATCTGAGAAACCCCCGAAAGCCCTATAGAACGCAGAAGTTCCGAGGGCAACGACGAAAAGGAGAGGGAGGTAAATCGGCTCGAGGCAGGAACGGACGGAAGTTCGAGTCCTGCGATATCTCTCCGAGGAGGTAGCCGACGCGACCCCGTGTAAGGGATTCAAGGATGCAGAGCAGACTATCTAGGGTATAGTCCGCGTCTGGACGGGGGGTTTAACGGCAGGCGCGTCTGTGTGTGTGTATGTGCACGAACACGGAGCTCAGATCGAGCCGATCTTCGACGCACGGTATACACACAGGTAGCACGAAAACATAAACATACCGCGGCCTTGGAGAAGGCAAGGCCGACAATTGCGGCATGAGAATTCGCGAGTAGAGTCGGGCTTGTCCTCGTATGACTCCGGGGGCTTGCGCGTGTGTGTGTAGTTGCCCGCACATGTAGCTGTGCGAAAAGTACCGAGCGCAACTACGACACACAATGAACCCCGAAATGAAAACTCGCGACAACCTTGCACGAAGGGGAAAAAGAGCGAGAGACAGAGCCCGGCAGTATCGCTTCTGCGCGACGACTTGGAGAGAGAGAGAGAGAGAGAGAGAGAGAGAGAGAGAGAGAGAGAGAGAGAGAGAGAGAGAGAGAGAGAGAGAGAGAGAGAGAGTCGAAGTGAAGTGCACGAGAGTCAGAGAGAGAGAGACGCAGCACGGCTCCGAAAACCTCGTTCGCCGGTGGTTGAGGGAGAGGGAGAGAGAGCCACACTCGACCGAGGCAGCGAAAGAGCGAGAGAGAGCAGCGCGGCCGATACTCGCAGGAGCGAGAAAGAGAGAGAGGGAGAAAGGCGAGGCCCGTAGCAGCGAAGAAGGAGAGAGAGAGAGAGACACAGCGACGCGTTGCAGCAGGCACCGCCGAGTGCGTTCAACCGCGCCTTCTCGCTGCAACTGAGGAGGTAAGTCCTGGCCAGGCGAGCGCGCGCTTCCTCCGCGGACGACGAGCGTCCAGGAAGCGGAGACGGGCGAGCGAGCGAGGCCACCGACGTGCGCGTGAGCGGCGATCGGCCGACGCGGCGCGAGCCGCTTTTGCGCGTACTGGTGTGCGGCAGAGCACACACGTACTTCGCGTGCGCGGGCGCACCACCCGAATCGGCGCGTACCTAGAGTACGCGCCGCGCGTGTAAATAGTGAACAGCCTCCAGGGGCAATAAAGATAATTCTTTGCTTTTACTTGTTGGCGTATTATTTCACGCATCCTACTTTCAATTCCCTATTCGGTGGCACGGTGAAGATTACCGCCGGCCTCCGCGGTCGCGAGTACGTAGTACTCGCGTGATAACTGAGCAGCTGGGGCAGCACGCTCGAGAGAGAGCGCGACGACGAAGTCGCGCGTTGCAACGGGTCGAAAAGGCGCGGCTGCTGCTGAAAGCAGCCGACGGCGAGCAACAGCACGGAGCTGACGGGCCGCTAATCGTCGAGGGTTGGCACGAGTAAGTGCTCGCGCCTGTCAATTGCTGCACCGTTCATCGGCAAGTCCGCGTTGAGATATAGCGCACCGAGGACAGCTTCTACCCCGTTACAATTTATATACGTCTTTTATAGAAATATACACTTAGTTCAATTTATATACATTTTTCATTACCACTAGGGTACTGATGTAAGTTTAGTAACAGTAATTTTAGAATCTGAATGTTGAAAGTTGACACCAGAATGATAATGATACACTTTATGTATTAAAACTTATAAACATTAAATATTATTGATTTTTCATATAGTACAGCATGAGGTGCGAAAAACGTTCGTTCACTGGGTTGCCGAACCAAATTTGGAACACGTAAATTATATTTAAATAAGCAACTTTTTTTTTAAAATAATGTCAAATCGTCAACGAATAAGTATAAAACTTCATTTAGACGTGAGATTTTAACACAAAAACTTTAGATTTTGAAGAAACTTCAGCATATGCCTACAGTGCATCTGCGTCACCCTTATAGCGAATGGCGTATATTTAATTCTCACCACGGTATTGCATAATATTAATAATGTTTTTCATCCAAGGCAATTCATTTCATATAGCATGTATAATATATAAAACGAAAGGAAATTTCGAAAAGATTTCAAAATCATGATTATATTTGATACCAAAAATGTACAAATTTAAAAATTTTAAATATTATATAAAAATGTTCATTCACTGGTGACTGTTCCAATACTGGTGTAGTCACCCTAACATAAAATCTCTTGTATCTGGGCTATTTTTCAAGGCAAATCGGTCTCAGGTCTTAAATTAAAGCTTTTGTTATAAAGAAAAAGCTCTAAAATTCTTTTTTTATTACTCTATTGAAAAATGAACATTTTTTTGGTGTTCAGTCATGTGCTTCGTAAAGAACTTGAATTATAGACTTTTAAATATAAAATTTGAGTTACATAAAATTTGAAAAGTTTCTTGGCTTTGCTCATGTATCAAATTTATTTGAGTAAATTATTTTTTACGGTCAAAAATTGATACAAATAAAAATAAATAAAAAATAATAAAAATAAATAAAAATAAATCGCTTTTGCAGCTAATTTTTGTAATTTTATTGGAGTTAATTTATTTTGGTCGGAATAGAAATATCGAATGTGACATGGGAAATAAATATTTCTGTTTCGCTAAATCACAGATTCATGAACTATGTAGGTCATTTGGACTCGATTGAATAAAAAGTATTATTACAGCAAATTATTTATTATTATTAAGTAATTAAAGAGAATTGCTTTGACAGTTGTAGCTTATAGACTGTATATATATCTTGTACAATAGGAGTAATAAAAAATAATATTTTTTTAATGTTAGAGTTCAAAATAAATAATGAACTATTTAGTAATAGGATACAGGAAATTCATTATTTGTTTAGACATCATGAATTTATATTTATTGCACATTTTTATCCTATTACCGTAATGCAAACAAGCTATTCTATTTAGTGTATTGTTTTATGTATTAACGTACTGTGAACTATAAAAATGTCACTAAAAGAACATTAGTGCTAAGATTATAATGTAAAGTGCACAACAGTACGTATTATACTCACACATATGTGCATAATGATTTTATTATATTAATTTTCATTTATAAAAAACAAAATGGAAAGAAATACACTTGGACCTTAAAGTTTAGTCCAAACCTGATCTTGTCGACGAGCCTGCTACATCACTTGTGGGCTTTTGAATATTGTTTATTTTTTTTTTTTTTTTTTTTTTTTTTTTTTTTTTTTTTTTTTTTTTAACCAGAGTAAAGTACAAAAAATTACAAGTTTGTAACCATTATACATAGTTTACATTACAAAGTAAGTACAATGTAATCCAGCAGAGGAAAAATTCCTGTTCGCTGGTCCGGCATACTAAAACTAACTTAACCTAAAATTAATTTGGTTAATATTTACTTATGATTAATAATTTGAGTAGTAGCTATGAGAGTTGCTGCAGCTTAATATTCCTAGGAATATTAAGCAGAGCCCACTCTCAGTTTTGGTATGTGTTTATAAAATTTGTATGAAAATTTAACAGTGTTTAAAATTAGTAACAATTTATATAAATTTTCAACATTAATAACTATCAAAATTTTTGTATTTCATTAGTGACTTTTTTCATTTTTATTCCAGTTATAGTTCGATATACGTCGATGTGAACGGTTATGTTGTAAGATGCACAAACCATTTGCACAAATGTATGTGCGAATGTCAAGTATCATTTTATCAAGATAAGCTGTTTCCCCATGGACTTCCAATGTAGGAAAAGCATTCTTGATATTCTCTTGCCTTCTGGGTGGTTTTAGTTCACTGGATTCTGCAGACGTATGCTCGAAAACTGATACTTATCCTCTACCATAAATCTCATAAAACAGCGATTTTACTTGATTACAATCTATTTTCTATTTTCTATTTTCTATTTTCTATTTTATTAAAATTAGTAGTCATAATTGTTTACTTTAAAGAGAGTAGTGGGTTTTATTTCCAATGTAAATTAATAAATTATACTCTTGATGCATCAGGTACATTCTCGTATCCATTGCTTTAGTTTTGGTTTTCTGCTTAGTTTGTTTCTAATTGTTTTTAAATCATTTGGTAGGTTATTGAAATGTGTTATTGCTCTAATATAACTGTTCTTAATGCTAACGGTCAAGTATCTTTTTGGAATCTGTATACTTCTGTTTCTAGTGTTGCTATTGGAATTTATATATGCTGACTGTAAGACTTCGTAATGATAAGACAGTGATTCATAAGTAAAAATTTGATCTATGCTCATAGGATTTTTGTCGACTGCAAATTTGTTTTTATTGATTATTTTAAGTATTCTGTTCTGTAGTTTAATGAGCAGGTTTTTACTGTTAGAATACGCTCCTCCCCATGCTATAATTCCATATGAAATTATGCTGTGAAAGAGGGCGTAATAAATCATCCTTAGAGTATCAGTCGTCATAAGTTTTGATAGCTTATAGAATACGAAAATGAGATATTTCGTTTTGTTGTATATATATTGGCAGTGTTCGTTCCATCTCATGTAACTATCGAAGATTATACCTAAATATTTGGTATTATCAACTCTTTTGATTTTTGTGCCTTGTATATTTATGTCTAAATTTTTTGGTGTGCTCTCAAACTTGATTCCCAAATTCAATGTATACTGTTTTGTCCGTGTTTAAGGAACGCTTGTTAAGAGCTAGCCATACTGATATTTTGAGTAGTGTTTCGTTCATTTTGGTTTCAACTTCTTTCCACGTCTTAGCCGACGTCATTACTGCTGTGTCATCTGCATATGAGACTAGCGTATCTTCCGGGATATCAAGTAGCAGGTCGTTGATATATAGTAAGAAGAGAAGTGGTCCCAGAATTGTTCCTTGTGGAACACCGACGTTGACAGATTCGAGATGACTTGTTGCATTATTTAATTTTACTTTTTGTAATCTGTTATCTAAATAACTTTTTATTAGATTATGAGCACTTCCTCTGACACCGTAATTATATAGTTTATCTAGTAATATTTGATGATTTACAGTATCAAAAGCTTTGGCGAGGTCCAAAAAAATTATGGCAATTGGTGCATTCTTATCTAACTTACCATATATTACATTTGATATTAGTGTTAGCGCATCTTTTGTACTCTTGTTTTTCCTAAAACCATATTGATTTTTGGCAAGTATTTCACATTTGTTGATAAAAGTAATTATTCTTTTATGAATTATTTTTTCTAGTACTTTTACTATATTAGAAATAAGAGATATAGGTCTGTAATTATTGGCAATATGCTTTTCTTTTGATTTATGTAAGGGTATTACATCTGCTATTTTCAAGGCATCTGGCCATATGGCCTTATCTATACAGTGTTTAAAGATGTGGGTTAGGGGGTCTACTAAGAATTCGACCAGGGTTTTTAATGTCTTGGCATTAATATTATCATTTCCTCCATTTTTGTTTTCCATGTTATTTATGATATTTTCTATTTCATGCTGGTTTGTTGGCTCAAAGAATATACTTTTGCTGTTCATTGGAGGGAGTTTAATTTCCTCATTTACCGGGAGATTTATTTTATCACTTAACTTTTTGCCAATGTTACAAAAATATTTGTTCAAATGCTCAGCAATTTCTTTAGGCTCTGATATTTTCTTGTTGTTTTCTATTACATAGTTGATGTTATTTTTCTTTTTACTATTTTTTCCAAGTTTTTGATTAATCACATTCCACATACTCTTCATATTATTCATGCTTGATTCTATAAGTTTTTTGTCATACAATTCCTTTGCTTTAATTATAATATCCTTAAGGATATTCGTAAATTTCCTATATTCTTCTCTTTTTCTTTTATTATTAGGATCTTTTTTCCATAATTTATATAGTTTTTCTTTGGTTTTACATGATATCATAATTGCCTTTGTTACCCAATCTTTCCTTGGTTTCATGTAGTTAGTATTATTTGTTTTTTTGATAATTTCAGCTTTGCTAAGACATATTTTTATTTTATCAATCAGGTTATTTAAAGCAATATTCGTGTTGTTTATTTGTGACAATTCACTCCAGTTTATAGTGGAGGCAACTGCCTTGAGTTTACTGTGATTTATGCTATTTCTATTATGTACATTTTCAATTGTTCTTATCTTATTTAATGACATAAATAGTGGGAAATGGTCTGTTAGTGGTACTCTGAGTGTGAATGTTTTATAGGCTATTTTATCTAGTTTAATAAAAATATTGTCTATGCAAGTTCCTGAGTTACCTGTTTTATCAGATGGTCTGGTAATATTACAAAAGCCTGGACAATAACCATCTTCCAAGAGTATATGTAAAAATTCTTGATTAATTGTTTCTTGATTTAAAATGTCAAAGTTAAAATCTCCCATGATCAGGTTATTTTTATATATTTTGTTATGCTCTATTAATTTTTTGAGATTTATAATGAATTCAGTCTTTTTTATATTGTGGCATCTATATAATGCAGATAATATTATTTCTTTATCATTTTCTATTGCAATTTTTGTATTAATTATTTTGAGGTTATTTATATCTAAAATTTCCGTAGTTTCATTAATGTATTCACTTATGTAAACTACCAGGCCATCATTTTGATTAATATTACCGTGATTATAGTACATTTTGTACCCTGCTATGTTAAAACATTCAGGGTCTTCAAGTTTTCTGGTTTCACTACAAACTACAATGCATGGCTTTATAACAAGGTTTTTAATGAATACAAGTAAGTTATTAAAATTTGCATTTAGGCCTCTAATATTTACATTCAAAATTACTTCCTTCTCTAAAGCCATATGTTTGTTTAGTTCACCAATGTTATCGCATTTACAGTCTCTATAAATTATATTGTTTTGTAAATCATCAATTATATTAATACTGCTATCCATTTTGGTTAGTTGAAGTTGCTGTCACCAGGTTTCGTATTGGTGTTGTATTCTCCATGTTATGTGATGCTTGCGAAGTTGACGAGTCAGTACTCGTAAGTCTCGCTCTTCTAATCGGTGCCGTCCGCTGATATTGTAGTTTTTCTACCTTACCAAAGAATCTCGGGTAGGTAGGTTGCGTCGGGTAATCAGTCATTTCAATGTATTTTTTGATTTTTGATTTTAATATTTCACAAAGCTCACTATCAATTGCACTGTGGTTAATATTATATTTGGTATTGAACTTTTTATTACTATAGTCACAGTTTGCACATTTATTTGTTATACTTGCGCACTTAGAGGTTTCGTGGGCTTCTGCACACTTATTACACGTAGCACTGTTGGTACATTTTTTACTGCTATGCCCGAATCTCGAACATTTATTGCACGGAGTAGTGTTTATTCAATAGTCATAAACTCTACAACTTTGGTGTCCGACAAATAATCTGCTCTTGTTATCTTTAATAAGTTTATAAATATTAGATGTTACCTCAATAATTGCACATTTTGTATTTGTTCTTTCGTTCTTGTATACGTGAAGAACTTTGCATTTGTCTTCAATGTTATTAAAATTTCTCTGATTAATGTCTAGTTCGATCTCACTATCATCACTATTATCAATATCAATCTCAATTACCTTTAGTTTAGGTTTGTTAATTTGCTCTTTTTCTATTTTAAAATTGCTTGACAGTTTTTCTCCCAGTGTATTCACAAGTGAATTAATATTTTCCTCATTCATGCAGTTTATAATAACTGTATCATTGTTCTTGCATGCTACACTTTTTGTTTGAATTGTTTTATCTTGAGTTAAATGTTGTAAGACTGTCTTTTCTAAGTGAGTGCTGTCTTTCTTGTCTGTTTTTTTAATAATCAATTTTGGCACTCTTTTGCTTTTTGGTTTTTCCTTAAATGTAACTTCTGCGTAGGTCTTGGAGTTATTGTTTTTGCCCTGTTTTTCCTTGGTAAGTAATTCGTTTAAGATTTTGTTTTTATCTTGTAATTCGAAGTTTAGCTGTTTTAGCAGTTGGTTTTCTATTTTTAGCGATTCAATTTCATTAAACTCTTCGTAGATTGTCTCGTTATGGCCTTGTTGTTTGTTGTTGAGTGTTTCCAGATTTATTTCACTGATTATTTCTTGTTTGATTTGCTCCTTCGTTGTAAGTTTGATCTGTGCTATTAATTGCTTGGCCTCGCTGCTTAGCGCGCCATATGGCAAGTTTGAGGTTAAAGCCACGTTGGGATGGTCCTGGCAAATCATTAGTGAATTACTAATGAGTTTCACTGGACATCCTGCATTATACTTTGTCACTATTTCATTAGTGTGATAAAAATTTTCACACAATAAACACAATACCGCTCCTACTTTTAATGTTGGGTGGCATTTGTAGAATTTAGTGAGGATGGTATCGGGCGGCTCCTTGCCTCCCGGCGCCATGTTGGAGTTTTGCTGTAACACTGCACAAAGTATAAAATTCTTTTCACTTTTACTCTATACTTTTATTATTTATAGCAACTGCGCTTGATGATTAATTTGTTTCATATGGTATATATCTTGTTGAAATATGTAATACAAACTCTTACATATGAGAGCTGAGTCTAAGCCTGAACATGTAGACGAGCCTGCTACATCACTTATGAGCTTCTGAATTTCATTTATAGATTTCGGTATGACACTGTACAGAGTATAAAATTCTTTTCACTTTTACTTAACACTTTTATTATGTATCGCAAATGCACTTGATGATTGACTTCTTTGATATAGTCTATATCTTGTTGTAATATACAATACATACTCTTTTATATTCATATAAACAACTTACATATGAGAACTGAGTCCAAGCCTGAACATGTTGACGAACCTACTACACCACTTATGAGCTTTTCAATTTCATTTATAGATATTGCTGTAACATAGAGTATAAAATTCTTTCGACTTTTACTTTACACTTGATTAGGTATCGCAACTGTACTTGATGACTGACTTCTTTCACATCGTTGATATCTTGTTGTAATATGCAATACATACTCTTACACGGAGAGAAATCGTGTAGCAAAATTTACAAATTTCTATAGGAAAAATTACAATTTTTCATAGTAAAATGAAGACAGACAAATTTCTTATTAATGTTTCCAATTTAATATGGTAAATTTTATAACAACTCGTATAGGAAATATTTTTCGAGTTAAAAATTTTAAAAATTTAATTTTCATTTCAGTTATATCGTGGTTATTCGTGATATTCTATATATTTCAAGGTTGCTCACACATATATTATTAATACAAGATATACAAGAAATAAATTAAAGTAAAGAATAAAGAAAATTAAAAATTTTTTTTCGACGGAGGCCAGATTCGATCCTTCGACCCTTGGCACGGCAGTCGGACGCTCTAACCACTTACCCATAACAACATTAGACTACAAATTTTTTAAACTTGTACATTAGCTGTCGCTAGATGTATGGCAGATTTGAGTTAGACGCGTTGTTGAATTTCAATTAATATATGGCCGAATCCATCTCAAATCAGACAGCCCGCGTATGCCTATTTCACCTATCATGTTGAAATAAAAATATTTATGTTCTACTCGAAAAAATATTTTACACGTGTTTTTTTATTTTTTTGTTTCATCAAAATTTCATGCGTTCAGCGATGCCGAAAAATTCCGAGAAAATTCTTTCATTGAGAAAAAAAATTTTCAATGTGATTTTCAAACTGCTATTGTTTAGCAGTTTTTCGAGCTTTTAAACGTGTAACACACAATTTCACTCAGTTTTGAGCCCTCTTTAACGGCCTTAATGTCATTTTCAAAAAAAATAAAAAATCCACGAGCTATGCACTTTTTACTGAAAAATTCATTTTTAAGGAAGTGCCTTTTTCTCGAAAACCCCATGTTTTTTTTTGCACAATTTTTGTTGTCGTGATAGAGGACGGTAATGCCTAGCTAGACGTATTTGTGAGATTCGGTACTTTTTCCCTGGGATAGCGATCACTAATGAGATAACACACAAACAAATTTTTCACGCCTAATGCTTATATATAGTCAATGATATTAGAGTCAATGTAAAGGTATTTGTCTTTGTGTGTATGTAATATACAGGTACACATAACTATGTATTTATTTGTTATTTGCGTCTTTTTGATTTTTTATTTTTATACCTTTTTTTCATTTGTATACCTATTTTACTACCTTTGTTTTTCTGCTTCATTGTTCTTAATTCAGTAAGCGGACGATCAGCGGTCTTTGCTGTCAAACAATGTATTTTATCGTCACATGTTTTTTTAACCCATATATGAGTTTTTTGAATTCCAGGATACTTTGGGGTTGTAAGCCAATCAATATTTTTTTCTTTTCTGAATTGTTCTATTTCAGCATCTTGCAAATGTATTATTTTAATAGCATCAGTATATTTTTGAACATGTATTGCAAAATCATTTGCGTTTTGAATAGCTTCTTCAAGGGGCTCTCGAAGATTATGCGAAGTAGCATAATGCTTTATAAGTCCACCCACACCATCTACAGCTCCTTTGCCGTGTCCAGTAGCAGAGAACAACCATTTTATATCACACGGTGCTCGTTTTAGTTCATCTAATTGAAAGCGATTTTTAAAGTGACTCGCAGCGCCGTCTGATACGATGGTAATTTTTTTAATTGAATCACAACAATTTTCTTTCAAGAATTTTATAATTTTTTGTACTGCTAGTAAAGCATACGCTGAATCATGTTTTCGGTCATCACTTATAACTGCGAAACTTTGTGTCGAATCCCCTTGATAAGAGACTGCTGTGAAAATAGAAATTTGATCATTAACCCAATGATTTCCTTGAACAGCTTTATTATGAATCACAGCCCAGTTTTCAGCGAAGTCTATTTGAAGAACTAAATGATGTGAGTCTTTTTAGCACTTTCTCTTTCTGTTTTTATAGCTTTGCGTTGTATATTTTTACATACATGTGAGTACTAACCCTCATGGTCCAAACCGAAAGTTCATCTTTAAAAGCAGAAATTGATAGTGTCTTTTTAATCAGGTTTCCATTATCCCACAAAGCATATGTAATTTCTTCTGTGCCTTCTACATCTTGCAGTTTTAAAACATGAAACGTAATTCCCTTAATCCCTGGACATAGTTTACATTCTTGTAAATAACATAAATCAGATGGCTCAGAACACATTGTTGCATTTATTATTTGTGACCGACTTTCATCCAACTCTGTGACGTTACTCCCTCTAAAATTAATTAAGCTCGTAAGAAATAAATCATAATTTGCGCAATAGATACAGAGACAAACTTCTTTGATGGGGCTAAGTAAGACATACTTTGGTCGCAAACTATAAAATTTCGATTTTCCAATTCTCAATTCTGGATAATCATTTTTAAATACTTTATACGTCTCTTTTAAACTTCGAGTAAGAAAACGCTTAACTTTTTTCTCTTTTTTATTGTTAACTTTAATTGTAACAACGTCACATTTATTAGGACTTTGTCTTGAACAATTAAAATCATCATTTAAATAATATTCCATAACAATTTTTTCCATGTTTTCATCAATCGAATGGCCTGAATATGCATCTGGTTCTGAATAAATTCCTTTTTCTTTAACAAGATTTCTCGATTTGTTGATCATATACATTGTTATTTCTGGAAATAAAGATAAAATTTCATGTTTTGTAAAGGATGAAGGTAGCAAAGTCAGAATTTTTATTTTTTCTGATACCGTAGAACACTTTTGCAAGGCTAGACCAAGATTTTGTATCCATTCTGTACAATGGCATACAGTTGATTCATTTGCTGTTATAGAAACGTCATAAACATTGTTCAACTTCACATCAAGGGTATTAGACAATGTTGAAAGTATTTTTTTTTTCTTCTTTGTTACGTAATTTTCAATTGATTTTTTCATGTATAAGATTTTTTCTTTTAAGAGGCGATACAGAACCTAAGAAAGATGTACTTATTTCATTATTAAATTCTTCAATGCGTTCTGGAGTACTTGGTAAAAAATCTTCATCTCTATCAACTACGTTATCGGTAACTTCATTATCCGTTATAAATTCATTGTCAGTACTACTCACCAATTCTAAAGCACGATTGTAACAATGTTGACACAGATATGTAGAAGGTGTCAAAGGTAAATGAGGATAGAGGTGCTTCAATGGATGAGCAAGATTCTCAAGTTGTTTTAAACGTACGGAACTAGATTTGTAAATAATTTGTTTGTGTTTGTCTAAAAAGTCTGCACATTTGATTCTCTCTGTTGAGTAATATTGAGACATCGTAGTTGAGTTGATAAGGTGTAAATATGTAATAATTTTCCAAAAGATGATGGTTTTAAATAAGACGAGATGTGTGATATATAGCAGAAACCGAACTTTTCTTTGTAAATGTTAAGTCAAACCATATCCATCTAGCGGACAAATGTACTAGTACATATACTCCTATAAGTAGGCGCACGTACATGTATATTACATACGCATAAAGATAAATACCTTTACATTGACTCTAATATCATTGACTATATATAAGCGTTAAGCGTGAAAAATTTGTTTGTGTGTTATCTCATTAGTGATCGCTATCCCAGGAAAAAAGTACCGAATCTCACAAATACGTCTAGCTAGGCATTACCGTCCTCTATCACGACAACAAAAATTGTGCAAAAAAAACATGGGGTTTTCGAGAAAAAGGCACTTCTCTAAAAAATGAATTTTTCAGTAAAAAGTGCATAGCTCGTGGATTTTTTATTTTTTTTTGAAAATGACATTAAGGCCGTTAAAGAGGGCTCAAAACTGAGTGAAATTATGTGTTACACGTTTAAAAGCTTGAAAAACTGCTGAAACAATAGCAGTCTGAAAATCACATTGAAAATTTTTTTTCTCAATGAAAGAATTTTCTCGGAATTTTTCGGTATCGCTGAATGCATGAAATTTTGATGAAACAAAAAAATAAAAAAACACGTGTAAAATATTTTTTCGAGTAGAACATAAATATTTTTATTTCAACATGATAGGTGAAATAGGCATACGCGGGCTGTCTGATTTGAGATGGATTCGGCAATATGGCATTATAATTAACGTAAAGGAAAATTAGCAACTGATAATGTATTTATAAAAGTAAAAATAAATAGGAATTTATTATATCCGACCAGTTTTGTGTTGCAAAATATATTGTGTGAGATCTAGATAACCTGAAAATTATGGACGTCGGTAAGACAGAGCAGCAGACTGCGCGTGTTCGCCGCGCGCATGCGCATTTCACACATCATAATTTTTACCATAAATCATTGTAAAACTTAGAATTAAATATCAAAATTTTTGTAACTCCTGCATTCGAATATTAAGTCTTCGCAGTTTTTGCCATAAAATATAGTAATGTTTCATATTTTTTATAAAAGAAGAAGATACTTTTAATAGTATTTTACAATATGTATATTTTTTGTTATATAAATATAGTAGAAAGTTATCTCGACACTTGTAATATTTAAAATGAAAGTTGTAAAAGGAATACATTACAATGGTAGAAAATCCTATGATAGTAGTAAAAAGCGTCAGAATCTTCGCTTTGATAAGATTAATGGTAATTTTCCAAATCAAATTTTTCTCCGTGTACACATGAGAACTGAGTCTAAGCCTGAACATGTAGATGAGCCTGCTACATCACTGATCATTTTATTTTGCTGAAACACAGCACAGAGTATAAATCCTCTTTTCACTTTTAGTTGACGTTGGAACTGCACTTGATAATTAATTTCTTTTATGTGCTGACTGTAAACTTGACCACCTTGAGTTTCTTGTTTATGTCTGATTGTCTGTTTGAATTTATAAGCTTTACTTATACTTATTTCATCCATGTTGCATGAATGAACAATCTTCTGGAATAGAAAGAAATACGCACACAAAGTATCTGATCAAGAAATAATGGATATTTGTCATAAAATATTTTGAGTATTTAAATTTTTAAAAAATATTTTATTTCTTTCAGAATTATTAAAAATTCAAATACACAAAATTATTTAAACAATAAGTAATACTTATATAATTTTCTCTCCCTCGTTGTTAAAATGCGGTTCTGCTTGTTGTTGACTTTAATTTATTTCATTGCGATTTTATTCAATTGGAGTACAAAAATCATAACCTATACATAAGCTTCTGCTTCGTCTGCTTTGAATGCTCCGTTTCAATTTCAAATTAGCCGAACGGACGCGAAGTTGGCTCTGAGACGCGATGTCTCCGCCGCTGGGAAAATACTAGATCTAGTATTTTCCCACAACCCACTGTAGGAATCTAGTTATTTCCCACGTTCTGAAGGATCGGGGCCCATCACTGAGCATAACTCGAAACTGGCCAGAGATATCAAGTTTATCTTTGGCAGGTATTTAAAGCTTATTTTGAAGTTGTTCAAGTTCAATTATATAGTTGATCGGATAATATTATGTCGGTTAAAAAAAATAAAGCAAAATATCGAAAAATCGAAATTTTTTTTTCATCGCCGAATTTGGATATCAGTGAGAAGTAGGCCCATTTTCTGAAAGACCTTGAAATTACCTATCAATCCATATTTTTATCTGCCTAATCAGATAATATTAAGAAGCTACGAATTAATTTCAACATCCAATAAGTCGGTTAAAAAAAATAAAGAAAAATATGGAAATCGAAAATAATTTTTTTCGTCGCTGGATTTAGATAACGGTCGGAAGTGGGCCCATTTTCTAAAAGGTCTTGACATTTTCTATCTACCAATATTTTTGTCGGCCGGATCAGATAATATTAAGTCGGTTAAAAAAAATAAAGCAAAATATCGAAAAATCGAAATTTTTTTTACGGCGTTGGGTTTGGATATCCGTTGGAAGTAGTCACATCTTCTTAAAAGTCTTGAAATTACCTATAAATCCATATTTTTGTCCGTCGAAACGGATAATATTAAGTCGGTAAAAGAAAATAAATAAAAATATGGAGAAATCGTAAATAATTTTTTTCATCGCTTATACAGAGATTGTACTTTAACATCCTAGAGCTACCACTACAAAATTAAAGAAAAAAAAACGCCTGAGTTAGAGGATATTTGAAACCTTCGCCGAGTTATATAGTTTTTGAAACCACTTTATGAGTTGGTGGATTTTCGAAGTCTTCGATGAGTTGGCGGGGTTTTGAAGCAAACACCGACTTAGCAGGTTTTCGAAGAAAACACCAAAGAAATTTCGAAGAAATGCAATTAATTTATAAATTCATTAAATATCATGTGATAATACCTTAAACTTTTTAATTTGCAATTTAATAATTACTGCATAACTATTTGAAATATAATTTTGTTGATCATTTTGAATAATTGTATTTATGGAAAATCATATATGCAGAAAGAATGAAATTTTATATTAAAATGTACATTTAAAAAATTATTTGATGTAATTTATGAATTGTCTTTGAGAAAGCATTCTGCTAAAGCAGTTAGCAGCGGTTTTATTTTTTGTATCGTGCTAAATGTTTAAATTTTCTGAGAATGAAGAGAAGGAGTCATAACAATCGAGTGTATTGGCTCACTTGAGAAGCAGAATACCCAATTTTCAGAGTTTCAAATGGGGTATACAGAGGCTTGGGCCAAGAAAATTTCTCCGGCCAGTTTGTTATACATGTTAAGAACTACTTCCAGTTAAATTTTTGTATCATTTGAGATTGCCTGAAAATAGTGCTACTAGTTTGAAATTACGAAAAAGCACGATTTTTACTAAAATGACCATTTTCAAACAGCTGTTTCTCAGAACCTACGCCATATTTTAATTTACTAAGTGGCGTTTTGAAAGTAATGTCAAAACCTAACCGTTGCGACTTACTGAATGGTCCTAAGTCTATTAGTGCAATTTTGGCCTCATCTGTGCGAACGCAGCCTAGCCGAGATAGCCGTTACAACTGCTGCAATAGTACTCATACACGCAGGTCGCAGGGCTAAACCAGATTGCCGTTGCTGAATGCATCAGTATTGAGCTTTCTCCTTCTGTTTTTCTCCTTCTCGCGGTATTAGTGACTTAGTGTATTATGTGCTGTAATGGACAAATACTTCTCCGGCTGCTCGTAGATTATCCGGTTACAAATAACGCATGCGACGGTAAGGCTAGCGCACCTCGTGCAATATGCGCCGTATGCGAGTTATAATTATGAAACTACATGAGAGGTGAGAACGGAGTAGCATAAGTAATAACTCGCGATAACCCTACTGAAAAATCTCGCGTGAGATCTCACGCCAAAATCTCATCTGAACTTTTTCGTCAATCATAATTCAATTTCGCTATTAAAATTTAAGTAAAGTTAATAGAAGAACTTTGTTTTCTTCTTTCCAATCATTGCGTACCTATCCAGAAGAAAAGTTGGTGCAAGAATTCAATGCCTCGTGACTTCAAAAAATCTAAGTTCTGCGGGAATAGGTTAAGGGGGCTAGACACCTTTTTTCTCTGAAATAAGAAGTCACATTTTAATACATAAATGTAAACTAATTATTTCATACTTTTTACATATAAAAGTGGGTATATTTACCTTACCTTAAAACTTTCTCCGATGGGCCTTTTATATGGTCCAGAACCATAGTCATTGATGAAACAAGTTTTTTCACTAACCGTAAGCTTTGAAATTTTCCTGTGGATGGATTGACTCCAGATTTGAACTAAATTATTCGTGAATAGTATAATTCGGCATGGTGTGGTTTGTGCACATAAGAATTATGCACATATTTATTGTGCACACTTTAGCATTGGAGTATACACATAGATATAGATATACACCAATGCTAAAGTGTGCACAATAAATATGTGCATAATTCTTATGTGCACAAACCACACCATGCCTATAATTCTCATATTTAGGATTAAATGTCGGAAAAAATGTTTACATCAGAAAAATTATGAAAAAATATAAAAAATTAAAAAAAATAAAAAAAAAACTCTTGAAAAACAGCACAATTTTTTTTTTCTCATTAGATCAAAAATCCCTACACTCATATGAGAATTATACTATTCAGGAGTAATTTAGTTCAAATCTGGAGTCAATCCATCCACAGCAAAATTTCAAAGCTTACGGTTAGTGAAAAAACTTGTTTCATCGATGACTATGGTTCTGGACCATATAAAAGGCCCATCGGAGAGAGTTTTAAGGTAAGGTAAATATACCCACTTTTATATGTAAAAATTATGAAATAATTAGTTTACATTTATGTATTAAAATGTGACTTCTTATTTCAGAGAAAAAAGGTGTCTAGCCCCCTTAATAAAGAAACGCGTTTTTCTAATGGTTTCTGGCTTTGGTTCAATCATGTGCTTTGTAAAGAACTTGAGTTATAGCTTTTTGACTCTGTGCAGTTTTTAAAAAGTTAAAAGATCCTGAGGTTTACTCATATACTTTGACTGTTCAATTTGAGATGGATTAAGGGGGTCAGGCACCTTTAAAATGACGAAAAATGAATTTTTTTATTACATATTTCACTAAAAACCCACTTGTAGAATAGGTCCCAATTAGTTTTAAAGCTTTATCTATATTTGTTTTAAGAATATACACAAAACACTGATAAAGCTTTACATTTGTTTTTTGTTCAAATTACATTTTTCCCCTTCTATACATATTTTATAATTGTATATTGTTTGTACTACTTTTTGTTTATTTCCCTGTTCTTAATATATTTAAAATTTTCACTCTTCATATCTATATATACTTTACAAAATCCAAAAATAACATTTTAAACATTAATATAAAGATAAAAAATAAATAATTTAATTTATGGACGGTATTTTTCACAAAAATAAAAATGTGAATTTAAAACTTATAGCAGTTAAGTTGGCACCGTAACAAGTCACTTGTCGCCGACAGCCTCTCACAGCTCACTCCTTTATTGTAACAGAGATGATTTTAACCTATACAAAAGTCCGCAAGCAATGTAAACATGCACAGCTGTCATTTCATATAAACACTGTGATCAGCATTAGCACCTTTTTTATACAAAAGTGTTGTTCTTAGTTTTCGTTGTTTCCAACGGATTTAGGAGTAAACATTTAGTGTATTTGGTACTTTACATTATGGTTTGATACAACTATCAATATTGTTTTATTGATTGATTAGTGCCTTATAGTATGTTAATATTTGATCTATCAAACAAAGTGACTTAGGTATTTATTTTAATTTACAAGAATAGCATTAACAATGTGTGTAGTAAATATAATACAATGATGTGTTAATGGATGATGAATTTCATCTGTGGTATTTCCACTTTTTGCAAAGTGTTTGTAAAATTATGTTTTAAAAATTTTGTGAAATTCATTTTTTAAATGAATAGCAGTGAGAGACGAAAAACTAAAACAGATTATCAGAAGAAGCTATTTTTATTGTATTAAATATCTTGAATCTATCAAACTCTGAAATGAGTTTTTGTTTCTAATGTTACTTTCGAGTCTTTTAATTAAATACTCATTTGATTACTTTTTATTTATTCAAGTCCCAGCTGGCTCAGTTGATTACAAGTTAATAGTGATGAAGAACACTCGTTTACACCTATTGGCTTGAGTTCAGCTTTCGATGGCAACAGCTTGTCGAAAATGTAGGATCATAAATCAGTTCAACTGAAATTACCAATGCCAAAGGAAAAAATGTTATACGTAATACGTATACGCATACGATACGTAATACGTATCATTATACGTAAAGGTATTTTAAATAAGTTTTTAAAAGTTTTTGAATAATACAAGTGACAGTAGAATTAAAGTTTTAGAAATATTATATGTGAAAAAGAATAATGAAGAAAAAGTAAAGAAGTTCACCCTATCAGACATTAAAAGAAGATCAATATAGGAGTGTTGTCGCTATAAACATTTTTTTTGAGCATTTGGCGATGGCGATACTGGATTCATAACATGCATGAAGGATTTTGGATTTCTCAAATCATTCTTTATTTACCTCAGTATATAATAATCTAATATATGTCATAAAGATTATTAAAAACATACGGATTTAGAAGCACCAAAGGATCTAAATGTTAAACCACTTAACAAACTTGACTAACTGATGTGAATACGAGGGTCATTTGACAAGTACCTAGCCTCACCGCCAGATGGTGCCACTATCGCACCAGAAATACACTACAGTGCAGTATCTTCCTGTAAATGGTTACAGACGAAATTTCAGCCGGATCGGAGTTGTAGTTTATTTTTGAGAGCGTGTGAAAGCAAATGTGTCCGTTGATTTTTGAAAAAATGGAGAAAGAACAATATCGGTCGGTGATTCGATTCTTGTTTTTGGAAGGGAAATCGCGCAGTGGAATTAAAGAACGCTTGGATGCAGTGTATGGGGATGCTTCTCCTTCGATGGCGACCGTTAAATTTTGGTATAACGAGTTTCAACGTGGTCGTACGTCGGTTTTTGATGATCCACGCCCAGGTGCTCCGAAAACAGCCACTACGGAGGAGAACGTGACAAAAATACACGATATCGTTTTGTCAGACCGTCGATTAAAGGTGCACGAGATAGCTGCGATAGTAGGCATCTCAGAAGAACGCGTGTGGCATATCCTACATGAGATTTTAGGCATGAGGAAGCTGTCAGCAAGGTGGGTGCCGCGTTTGCTGACTGCAGACAACAAGCGCATCCGTGTGACCAGTTCAGAGCAGTGTTTGGAGCTGTTTAATCGCAATCCAAAAGAGTTTTTGCATCGTTACGTGACCGTCGACGAAACATGGATTCACTACTATACTCCAGAGACCAAGGAGCAGTCAAAACAGTGGACCTTACCCGGTGAACCTGCTCCGAAGAAGGCGAAGACGGTCCCGTCGGCCGGAAAGGTGATGGCCACTGTTTTCTGGGATTCTCAAGGTGTGATTTTTATTGACTATCTGGAGAAGGGCAAAACGGTCACAGGACAGTACTACGCCGAACTATTGAGCCGATTTGACGCCGTGTTAGAAGAAAAACGGCCCCATTTGTCTAAAAAGAAAGTGCTTTTCCACCACGATAATGCACCGGCTCACACTTCTGCACTCGCCACGGTTAAATTGGTCGAATTACGCTACGAACTGCTGCCCCATCCACCGTATTCTCCAGATTTGGCTCCGTGCGACTTTTTTGTTTCCGAACCTAAAAAATTCGGTCGCCGGGAAGAAATTCCACTCCAATAACGAAATAATCGCCGCCACGGAGGCCTATTTTGCAAACCAAGAGAAAACATTTTTTTCAACGGGGTTAAAAAAATTGGAACACCGCTGGACCAAGTGTATTCAACTAAAAGGAGACTACATTGAAAAATAAATTTTATTTTTTGTAAAATTTTGGTGTTTTCATTTGTAGGCTAGGTACTTATCAAATGACCCTCGTATGGCTGTTACTGCTACGTGTGCTCATAGCTTACAAGTCTGATGGATCGTATACTGAGGTATCAGAATATTTGTTCTAAATATAAAAAAAGAGAAGAAATAAAGTATTTTAATAATTTTATCTTTAAAGCTGTTTTTTGCATAATGTAAAATTTTCTGAATTGCACTTAAATTTAAGATTTGTTATCAAAATTTTGACCGTAAAAAATTATTTAATCAAATAAATTGGATACATACAACTCTTCAGTCAACAGTCATATAAAATACCAAAATTTTAGGACCTCTCCTATTAAAATATGCTCACTGAGAGAATATCGGCGCGCCATCTACTCTTTAAGTGTGTGTGACGCTCCGATTTACCCCGTTAGTGGCTATACTGACAATCGGCGCGCTAGCTACACCGATTCGGCATAGACGCAGCGCCGACCTGTCTGTGCGATAGGCAACCTCTATATCAGAGTAACCATTATACTTTTTAAACGAAGTACTGTTTCTATGCGGAAATGGATAATTTTTTTTTTTTAAGTATTGCCCTATAATTTTATCCAATGACGTCAAGGATTAATTCTTTGCAAGTATAAGTTTATGCAATAAATAACTGAACTACAGAATTAATTTGTATCGACAACTTTGTTGTAAGATAAACGGCCCTATTATGATATAGTGTCCGCTATTATGGAACACCAAAGAAAAAATTAAATTTTGGATATAATTATATTGCGAGACAATCATACAAAAATGATATTCATAAGCATGAGTATTAAATGCATAAATATATAAATTTGGATAATGTTTTGAAGCTAATAATGGAGCGATCTTTGTTCCTCAACTCTATTTTAATCAATCAGACCTGAAAAATGAATATAAACCTTAAACCTTAATTAAAAATCATAAGACATAACCTCAAAAGACTGACATGATTGATTTTGATCCCTCGTATACCACATCCCAAATCCAGTTGTTAGATAAGTGATTTATGAGCTAGATGCCTTCACCGCAGGAAATATTTAGACTTAATGGACCACATAACTTCATATTTGACATGATTCTTTGGATTTATAATGGTAAATTACATTTTCAAAAAAGGATTTTAAAAGAAAATACAAATGATTTTAAAAAATAATTAATCTAAGATGAAAGGGAATGGATATTTTTACCAAAATATAACATTATAAATCCAAAGAATCATGTCAAATATAAAGTTATGTGGTCCATCGAGTTCAAGTATTTCCTACGGTAAAGTAATCTAGTCCATAAATCACTTATCGAACAACTGGATTTGGCATCTGCTACACCGAGGGATCAAAGTCAGTCATGTCAATCTTTTGAGGTTATGTTTTATGATTTTTAATTAAGACTTTAATGAACTTTTATATTCGTTTGCAAGGCCTGATTAGTAAAAGAAAAGCTAATAAGTAACAGATATTGCCCCATTATTAAACATAAAAAGTTTAAAACAAAAGTTTTTTTCAAAAATAGTCTGGAAAAGAGTGTTTTATAATTGGGACAAAACTGATGGAACTCTTTTTATACGTACTTATAATTATGAATTTGGCCGAATTTTACCTTTAAAAAATTTTAGTTGCATTTGTAAAGATAAAATAACAAGCTAATACAAAAGAATTTAATCTATTAGCTTTATTTCAGTTAAAATTATTGGGTATACAAATAAGTTTCCGCCGTTTTCAAGAGATAGCTCCACCGACAAAATTATGTTGAAATCGTTAGATGTAAAATGTCACATAGAAAGTTTGGACACCTGGGAACAACATAACATTAAAATACTATTGACTTTGTATTGGCAGCATACATTTTTTTTGTTCGAAAATGTCGAGTTTTGTACCGAATAAGCGTCATTTGCGGGAAGTTTTGATTTATTTATTTCATTTAAAGAAATCTGCTGCTGAGGCGCATCGGTCGCTTGTAGAAGTTTACGGTGATGCTGCCTTAAGTGAGAAAAGTTGTCGTGAGTGGTTTCAAAGTTTAGAAACGGCGAGTTTGACGTGGAAGATAAAGGACGCGAAGGAAGGCCAGTCAAGTTTGAAGACGCTGAGTTAGAGGCATTATTGGACCAAGACTCATGCCAAACTGAAGAGCAGCTCGCAGAAAGCTTGGGAGTGACTCAACAAGCGATTTCACACTGTCTCAAGACCATTAGTATGGTACAAAAGCAAGGAAATTGGGTTCCGCATGAACTGAAACGCAGAGACGTCGAGCGCCGTCTTTTCACGTGCGAACAACTTCTCCAAAGACAAAGTCGAAAGCGTTTTTTGCATCGAATAGTGACGGGGGATGAAAAGTGGATCTACTACGACAATCAAAAGCGTAGGAAATCATGGGGTAAGCCCGGCCATGTACCAACTTCAACGGCCAAACCGAATATTTATGGCAAAAAGTTAATGTTGTGCATTTGGTGGGATCAGCTTGGAGTAATCTATTACGAGCTACTCCAGCCTAACGAAACTATCACTGGAGAGCGTTATCAATAGCAACTGTTGCAATTGAGCAGAGAATTGAAGCTTAAACGCCCCCAATATGCCAAAAGACATGATAAAGTGATTTTTCAGCACGACAACGCTTGGCCACATGTTGCAAAAGTCGTCAAGGATACTTTGGAAGCTTTACAATGGGATGTCTTACCCCACCCACCGTATTCACCAGACATTGCTCCTTCGGACTACCACTTGTTCCGCTCGATGGCTCACGCCCTGGTCAAGCAGCACTTCACTTCTTACGAAGAAGCCAAAAATTGGGTCGATTCATGGGTAGCCTCAAAAGATGAAGAATTTTTTCGACGTGGCATCCGAATGCTGCCAGAAAGATGGCAAAAAGTAGTAGCCAATGACGGACAATATTTTGAATAAAATGTAACGTATATTTTTTTTACAATAAATTGATAATTTTTAAAAATACGGCGGAAACTTATTTGTATTTACAATAAATAGGAAACCTCATTCACCCTCAAGATGTGTTCCTTAATATGGCCCTTTACCGTACTTAGTACCCAACCTCGACTTTTACTTATCATTTTTTAAAAAAAGGATAAATTTTAAAAATAAATCAAAATTTCTAAAACAATTTCTTAAAAATATTTAATAATATTCAGAACATCATTGTTTTACCATAAAAGTTTATACACTTTGTAAGTAAAGAATAATGTTTGTTTTATTTCTATTTTCTATAAGATATTAACAGTATATTTCCCCCAAGATATTTTATTCATAACTTCTTTGTATACAAATAGTTTGCTAAAAAGGGTGCATTTTTTCATGAAACAAAGTTGCTACAAGAAAAAGTATACCCACTGCACCGTAAAAAAGTAGCTACAGGCGCTACAGCGTTGCAAAAAAAGAGTAGCCGGTACTCCGAAAAAAGTGTAGACCACGCGCCGAATCGTCGGAGTGACTGCTGCGCGTGTGAACTGCACAACAGCTGCGCGTTTTCGGCGCTCTGGTAGCGCCGTTTGATGGGCGCTGCTGTCGCTCAGCTGAGAGGGTAGTTCACGCGCCGATCTTCTGTCGTGCAGTTCCTTAATCTGGAGTCGACGGCAGTGCAAAAATTTGGAAATCGCCATATATTTGATTAAAATCGATCAAAAAATTTTTTTTCGGTCTTATTTTATCACAAATTGAATATATTTTTAGAATATTACTTCTACATATTTCTAATTATAAATTTTTTTTTTCCAGGTCATTTTATGAAGAAAATTTTAAAGGTGTCTGATCCCCTTAATCCATAAATCTTGTGCAATTTGAATTCAACATTATATAATTAATAATTGTTAAAAATATTATTTTACATTTTTTCGTTATTTATTAATATTTGTGAAATAAATAAAGTAAAAGCGGTCTTTGAGTAAAAGAAATATGAGTTTGCAGGGTTGAAATTTGTAACATTGTCTTAAGCCGCATCGACTTAAACTTCGTGTTATACAAACTTGTACAACGTTTAGCAATCATTATTTAATTAATTATGGTCAAAACAATATTTTTATTTGTAAAATAAATAAAGTAAAAAAGTTTATAAGTAAAAGTAATACGATTGGGTTTTATTCTAGATTTGTAACATTGTGTTATGCCACATTAACGGAAATTACGTGTATGCTCATAACAGTAAGAACATTTTTTGCAAGCACTAAGAGCATTCTACCTTTTAAAGTATGGATACCTTATAAAATTGCATCGCATCTTAGTTATTGGTCAACGTTTTTTCATCAAACTATTGCACATGTAACCGCAGCTAATCTTCAAATAGCTAACGAGAGTTTAATTTGTGGATTAATGATACAAGCATGTTCGCAGTTAGAGCTACTGAAGCATCGACTACGAGAAATACCAAAAAATATTCAAAACATTGACAACAATTATTATCATATTGATTCTGTTGATGAAACCAAAAATAGTTCAAAAAATCTACTTGTGAAGTGTATTAAACATCATCAACTTATTAATGAGTACGTTAAAATTTTCTTTTAATAATGCGTAAATAAATAATATCATAGAGGAGATAAACCTACTATTTGGCACATAAGGTTATTTGGTTATAAAAATGTTACCAATGCACAAAATTTAATTAAACAAATGTCATTCTTTGTTATTTATAGCTAGTTATCAGTTTCTGAATTTTAGATAAAGCAGATATCGTCCTATATTATATAGGCGTTACCGTTATATTTGAACGCAGTCTCTCGAGGATCCCTTCCACCCTCTCCACCGTCTCCTCCGCCCCCCGCCACCATCCCCTCCACCTCCCTCCACCTCCCTCCACTGTCCCTTCCACCCCCTTCACCTCTCCATCGTCCCCTCTACTTAGCTATCTCCTGCCCATCCACCATCCCCTCCACATTTTAACGTTAAATTCGTTCAAAAATCACGTTATTTTTCAATCTCAGCCCCTCCACCGTCCGCTCTACCCCCTCCACGCCCCTCCACTTCTCTGTCCAACGTTCCTTCCACCGTCCCATTCACCTTCCCCTCCATGGACCCCTCCACCTTCCCCTCCATCGTCCCTCCACCATCCCCCCTACCGCGAAAACGACAGTTTTGCCCAGTATATTCAGGCAGAGTGATAGTGGCAAAGGCTTGGCGAGATTCGCACAACGGTGCTTTAGAATACTTTGATCTTGATACAATAAAAAAGTAACTGAAATTTATTGAGAGAAGTCCATGAGGTGGGACAGAGACAAAACGTCCGAGCCAGAGAGGCAGCGATATGAAGATCAAGACAAAGGGACATAAATGAAAAGACAGAAAGAGAGATGAGGTGAAAGAGGCAGATGGAGAAAGCATGACAGTCAGAAAGGTAGGGATAAAGAGATAGTCAGAGATAGAGACGGAGAAATAGAGACAGAGGCAGAGACGCTAAACTGAAGAAAGTACGATATAATCAATAAAAGACAAGGCAGAGGGATAGGGATAGATAAAGTTAGTTAAACAGATACATGGAGATAAGATCAGAAACATCAGAAACAAAGTGATACAGAAAGCGACACACAGATAGGGATAGGTACAGACATATAGATACAGAAAAAGATACAGAGACGGAGACAGAGAGGAAGTGGTAAGTAGTCAGAGACAGCGACTTAAAGAAAGAGTCAGAGACGCAAAAATATAGTGACATACACGAAAAGGTAGACTCTGGAATCAGATACAAAGAGACAGAGTCATATTGGGATCTGATATGGGAGTGTGTCCAATGTATCTAGCAAAGAAAGGAATTGAATGTTTTACCAAAATATAACATTATAAATCCAAAGAATCATGTCAAATATGAAGTTATTGCGGAGGGACCAAAATAACTCATGTCAGTCTTTTGAAGTTATGTTTTATGATTTTTAATCAAGATTTTAATTCTCGTTTATATTTATTTTTTAGGGCTGATTGGTTAAAGAAAATCTCAGGAACAGAGATTGCACCATTATTATGCTTAAAATGTTGAAAACAAAAAAGTTTTTTCCAATAAATAGTACGGAAAAGAGTGTTTTATAATTGGCACCAAATTAATAGAACACCGGGACATTCGTATCAACGCTGTATCATAAATACGGACGTGTTGAAGATCATCCTCTTTTCATACTTAATTAATTATAACTAGCAGTGTAACCCCGCTCGCTAACACTCTCTCGGCATTAAAACATTATATTTGCGCCACCTTAAGTAAAATGCTGTGTTTACAACGGCTCTTTGCGCGCGTGATAACGAAAATTTGTATTATTAATTGAGGGTCTCGATAGGGCGATTCGATTTTCGCAAGGCGGGATGGGTTTTAATGATAGAAAATTTTAGTATGCATTTTAATCAAAATATTGAATTATTAAACATACGTAAATCAAAAATTTTTATTTTATTAAAATGCTTTATTGAGACGTCGTTTTAATGCTTGTATTAGTTAGTTTAAATATATTATAGTGTTAACGATTTCGAAATTTTCATTAAGATAACAAACAGAATAAAGTTGATTTAATTACAATTAAGTTAATCAATTTAAAATATATGTTTATTTTTTAAGGTGGTCTTCTACCTAGTGACACCTAAGGCCAAATTACCCAAAAAGATAAATTTAACTATAAATAATATAAAACAAATTATACGTTTTACTAATATAACTCATTTTTAATACAAAGCCGCGAGAGATAGGTCTCTAAACTCATCTTATGCAGACTTATGTCATTTTTGGAAAAAAAATTTCTTTGTAGATTTTCTTTGCAGCTGGTCTATGAATTATGATGGGACAAATTGGAAATTACTTGTAATACGTCCACCTATAAATAAGCTCTGGATTTATAAACATTTTGTGATGAAGTATTTGTTTTATGGGAAAAACCATAAAAATTCATAAAAATTCACAAAATTTAGAAAAAAAAATAGTTCTTTCCATGAAAAAAATACTTTATAACAAAATATTTATAAATCCTGAGCTTATTACCATAGGTGAATGTACTACAAGTAATTCCCAATTTGTCCCATCAAAATTCATCGACCACCTGCGAAGAAAAACTACACAGAAGATTTTTTTTTCAACAATGACATAATGAGATGAGATTAGGGACCTATCTCCAGTGGTTTTGTATTAATAATGAGTTATATTAGTAATACATATAATTTGTTTTATACTATTTATAGTTTAATTAATTTTTTTAGGTCATCTTAGCCTTAGGGGTCACTAGGTAGAAGACCACCTTAAATTATATATATATATACACACACACAGGGTTTCCATTTGGAACGTACACGAGATTTTCTCCCAGCCAAACCGATAAATTCTTTCAATATTTGTGACCCTAAGGGTTTTTGGACCCAAGGAATCGAATGGCGAGGTCAAAATGTCCGTAGGATGCAAAACAAAATTAATAGAAAAATTATTATTTCGATAAATATATCTGGCGCGGCTTTTATGTAAGTTTCATAAAGTTCATTTAATTTTGAGGCTATAGCACCTTTAGTCGATAGCATTTTATACAATAATACGTATTTAATGCAGTTTAAAAATTTGGATATTTCCTCGGGCACGGACGGCAATTTGGTGTTCGAGACATGATGGAACTCGGAAAACGGTAGGCGTTCAAAATGAGACTCTAGCAAGCAAGCGATAACTTCATAATGCAATAGCCGAACACGACGAATTCGATTATACAATCTATTTTTAATTAATTAATGTAATATTATAGCATGAAATTATTGATGTTTTCATCGACGGCTATTTATATTTCAATACCAATAGTGTCATGTATAACGCTATTTAATTGTAGCTTAGGTAATGGGCAATGTTTACAAATGACTGAAATTTTCGTAGGCTTCCAGAATTATCGCTACCGTGACTCTCGTCGAAATTGATTATTTTCTTAAAAACTATGATTATTTACTCTTCCTCTTACTGCTCTAGACGCTCAAAATGCTCGATGTTTTATTCGCGTTTTAGGAAGGAAACGGAACCCTTTTCAGCCAAGTAGTTAAATAATACATCGTTCTACAAAGTTAGAAAGGAAACTATTTCTAGCACGGGGATGGTGTTCAGCTGGAGGTGAATCGAGAGCGCTGAAGACGTCCGTAAGTGAAGCGAGTGCTAAAAATGCCACGATTTATTATTATGATGTTAAAATAATCTTATTGGAGAAATAATGAAAATCGAAGCTTCAGGTTAATTTTACAAAAAGCAAAGACAAATTAAATTATACACACACATCATCCTAGTACTTAATATTAATTGAATAAGATTTTTGCCGACTATAAGTATTTAATAAGAATTAAAATATTATGCATATGAACCACAGAAGGTAAATTAGAAATGACAATGTGAAATAAGAAAGTGAATGAATTACTATTATTCTTACTTATTTTATCCACAAAATTTTGAATGAACAATACTTGAACATAAAATAAACGTACGATATAGTTATAAACGCTTGTTTGAAATATTTCCCAATGGTGGGGGGACGTTATTGCTAAATAATTTTCCCAAACGTCTTTTTTTTTTATAAAAATATAATTTCCAAAATTTTGTTTTGCTAATACATTTTTTCTAAAAATAATGTATTACATTTTCACATTATAACTCAATGATTTGAAATAAGCTATCACACCATTATTTTCAACGCAATCGCAGTACTTAGAGACGATATTTGCTATTCTTTCTTCAATTCTCTTTCTCTTAGGATCTTGTCCTTTTGTCCTTTCTGTATTCTTTGTCTCAACTGTTATTGCCACCGCATTATCTCTGAGTCGGCTTGTTCTTTTGTTATTTCTACGAGAAAAGTATAAAAACTTGGATGATCTTTTTCAATTACGACTTGCAACCGATTATACCACATTTTGGAAATATTGTTTGTGCAAGCGGTTCCCTGCAATACGGAGTTATATTGGCTCCATAAGGATGGGCTGTAACGAGGTTAAACTGCACGACGCCTTCCTCAAGCCCTTGGGCCTCGAACATACGTCTTCTCAAAGTATTCGTAAATTCCAATTCAATATTAACATTAAAAAAGTGTGTAATTACAATTTTTTTACATACTTTGGAGATATTTAAATTTACAGTTTTCCGAAACTTATAGATCTGCTTTAGGTCCCGGTAAAGGTCTCGCGCCAAGCTCTGCTTAAAGTCTCTTTTAAAGTTTTACTTAAAGTCCCGCTAAATGTTTTATTAGAAGGCTCATTGACAGTATGGCCTTAATTACTCGCTAGAGAAGTCTTGAAACATGTCTCGCTAAAAGTCTCGCTCAATGTCTGGACAGAAATCTTGTTTAAAGTTTGACATAAATGTCTTTCTATAAGGCTCTCTGAATGTCTGGCCTAAATTAATATCTATCATTATTACACACTATTTTTATAGGCCAAACGTCTCGCTCAAAGTCTTGCTTAAAATCTTGCTCAAAGTCTCCTTCGCTGGAACTTTCGCTTGATGAATTGCTAAATGTCGCTCTCATAGTATGACATAGATATCTCCATAGAGGTCTTGCTAAATATCTCCCTCAATGACTCGCTCAGTTTCGCTTAACCTCTTCTGATACGACGTCTACATATGTAGACGCATATTGAAGTCACGATTGTGAAGTGACCAAAGCTTTTTTAATGAAATCTTTGTTGAATGAAAAAATTTTAATTAATTTTTACATATTTTTTCGTTGAAACATTTACGATTTTTTCCAGCGGTTCATAGTAGCGGTCAGAAGAGGTTAAGGTGATGTGATACCCATACTATTACTCAATTCTGGGTTCCCGTTTTTCTCCTTCAATTTTAAACTTTTTGAAGAAAATTGAATGAGAAAAACGGGAACCCAATTTTGAGTAATAGCGTGGGCATCGCATCACTGCAAAAGCCCCACAAAATGTCTCGCTTGCCAGCAATCTTGTTTAAAGTCTGGACTCAATGTCTGCAAGAAGGCTCACTAAATGTCTGGCCTTTCAGTATCGCCAGGAATCTTGTTTAAAGTCTGAACGAAATATCTTGTCTGAAGTCTGACTGACAGTCTGGCCTTAATTATTCACTATAATTATACTAGATATCTTTCTCTAAAAGTATCGCATAATGTTTCGCTCATAGTTTCGCTTCAAGTCTCGTTCAAAGTGTTTGCTGAATATCTCGTTGAAAATCACGTTTCTCTCTCTCTCCCTCTCTCTCTCTCTCATTCTATCTAAAAGTCTTGCCAGGAGACTAAAAAAAAGATTTTTAAAAATTTTTGTTGACCCCCTACCCGTCAACCCTTCTGAATTCTGAAGTACTAGGTTAATCTTCCGGGACGTCCCCGTCCTTGCTTTGAGAAGGAAGAGATATCCTTCAAAGTCTTGCTTAGAGTTCCGGCGAAGGACTCACTTAAAGTCTCGCTCAAGGTCTCGTTCAAAGTCTCACTCAACGGCTTGCCAGAATATCACGCTAGAGATCTCCTTCAAAGTCTCGTTTGGAATCGCGGCGAAGGTCTCACTTAAAGTTTCTCTTATAGCCTCCCTCTAAGTCTCGGTCAAAGTCTTGGTAGATGTCTTGCTTAAAGTCTCATGCAAAGTTACGGTCAAAGTCTCGCTAAATGTCTCGCTTAAAGTCTCGCTAAAAGTCTTCCTTAAAGTCGCGCTCCAAGTTACGCTGGAAATTTCGTTTAAAGTCTCGCCCAAGGTCTCGTTCGTCTCGTTCAACGGCTTGTCGGAATATCTCCATTGACATCACCTACAAAGTCTGGTTTCGAATCCCGACGAACGTCTCACTTAAAGACTCGCTTATAGTCTTGCTTTAAGTCTTGATCAAAATCTCGCTAAATATCTCGCATAAAGTCTCGCCTGAATATATTGATAGTGATCACGTTTAAAGTCTCGCTGCAAACTGCGGTTATATAGTCTCGCCCAAAGTCTGGCTTGGGTCACGGCGAAGGTCTCATTTAAAGTCTCGCTCATATCGTAAAATATATCATAAAATAGTCTTAGTTAAAGTCTCGCCAAATGTCTCGCTTAGAGTCTCGCTAAAAGTTTTCGTTAAAAGCTCACTCGAAGTGTCGCTGGAAATTTCGTTTAATGTCTTGCCTGAAGATATTGCTACTGATCTCGTTTAAAGTCTCGCTGCAAACTGCGGTTATAGTTTGGCCTAAAGTGTCGTTCAACGGCTTGCCAGCATAACACATTAGGGATCTTCTTTAAAGTCTTGCTTGGGTCACGGCAAAGGTCTTATTTAAAGTCTTGGTCAAAGTTTCGCTAAATATCTCATTTAAAGTCTCTGTAAAAGTCTCGCTAAATGTCTCGCTAAAAGTCTCGCTTAAAGTTTCGGTAGAAGTCTTCCTTAAAGTCTCACTCAAAGTCTCGCTGGAAATTTCGTTTAAACTGTTGCCTGAAGATATTACTAGAAATCTCGTTTAAAGACTCGCTAGAACTCGGTGTTATAATATCACCCACAGTCACGTCCAAGGTCTCGTTCAAAGTTTCACTCAACGGCCTGCCAGAATATCACGCTAGAGATCTCCTTCAAAGTCTCGTTTCGAATCCCGGCGAAGGTCTCATTTAAAGTCTCGCTTATAGTCTTCCTCTAAGTCTCGGTCAAAGTCTCGGTAAATGTCTCGCTTCAAGTCTCGCTAGAAGTCTCTTAAAGCCTCATGCAAAGTGTCGCTAAAAGTCTTTCTTAAAGGCTCACTCGAAGTGTCTGGAAATTTCGTTTAATGTCTTGCCTGAAGGTATTGTTAGTGATGTCGGTTAAAGTCTCGCTGCAAACTGTGGTTATAGTCTCGCCCAAAGTCTCGTTCAACGGCTTGCCAGCATATCACATTTGAGATCTCCTTCAAAGTTTAGCTTTGGTTACGGCGAACGCCTTACTTAAAGTCTCTGCCAAAGTCTCGCTTAAAGTCTCGCTAAAAATTTCGTTTAAAGTCTTGCCTGAATATATTGCTAGTGATCTCGTTTTAAGTCTCGCGGCAAACCGCGGTTATATTCTCGCCTAAAGTCTCGCTCAAGTTCTCGTTCGAAGCCTCCTTCAATGGCTTGACAGAATCTCTTGCTTGAGATCTCCTTCAAAGTCTTACTTTGGTTACGGTGAAAGTTTTAAAGTCTCTGCCAAAGCCTCGCTTAAAGTCTGGCTGGAAATTTCGTTTAACGTCTTGCCTGAATATATTGCTAGTGATCTCGTTTTAAGTCTCGCGGCAAACCGCGGTTATATTCTTCCCTAAAGTCTCGTCCAAGGTCTCGTTCGAAGCCTCATTCAACGGCTTGTCAGGATATCTCGCTTGAGATCTCCTTCAAAGTCTGGTTTCGAATCCCGCGGACGGCCTCACTTAATGTCTCGCTTATAGTCTCGGTGTAAGAAGGAAAGGATTCTTGGTGTCCGCCTCGGATTTTCATCACTACGCATATGGGTAGAGTGTCAAAAAGTATTCGACACGTATTTTTTTTATCTGCGGAAAAATATATCTAAGGGGTGAAAACCACCCTTAAAGTTCACCCCCAAAACCCGTTTTTTTTAATATCTCAAGATGGAATTGGAATTTTTTAATGAAACCAACACCTATTTGTTTCTTATGAAAAATCAAGTTTTTCGACACAGTTTTAATGCTGGGGGGTTGCATCCCCTATTTTTCTGGGGGTAAATATAATTTTTTTCACCCTGTTTTTAAAATAACAAAGTTTTGATGAGCCACATCTGACTAGAAAATACCATGTTTGTAAAGAAAATTAAAAATTATAGTTGACCTGTTTCGAGGTTTAAAAAAAACACATAGAAGGGGTGAGCTACCCCTACTTTAGTTATTTATCTTTTAGAGATTAAAAAAAATTTATCACAATATTCTTTTTGCTTTTTAATTTTGAGATGCTTATTTCAAATCATATTTTACGTGAAATATTAAAACTGACAACTAAAATTTAATACATTAAATGAAAATTTGCAAGATAATTTTTATCGATTATTTTTTTTCGTTTATGAAATTAATGATGGAATTATTTATAAACAAAGAAGTTTTCTGAGTAAAATTCTATTAAAAATTCATCTTTTTTTACATTATATTAGGATAATATTTCATTTCCCGTATTGATACTTGTATTGTTGATGTCATAAAAATTTAATTTTTTTTATCAACGAATGTTATATTCTTAACGAAATATGCAATATAATTGTAATTATATTAAACTTACATTACAATTTTCAATGTCATCACGCTTCTACGAATATTTTTTTCGCCACCACATTTATAAAAATATTGGTAAGTTAAAAATAAACTTTGAATACGAGATAATTCTCGAGTAAACAAGAGATATTTTTATTCGACTGTGGTCAGTATCTAGTGTTTCTTTGTATTGACTACACGCTAGTTACTAAACTGATTACATATTGTTGGTGTTTATACAATTGTTTAAATTGATATAATTATACATTTTATTATATACTCTTAAAAAAAAATTTTAAATTACGCATTGAGGATACAGAAAATATATTATTAAAAAGGGCTTGTAAGTATTGCTATTTTATTTTTAGTCATATGGGCGAAACGTTTAAACAAATAAGAACTTTCTAGAAAAAAATAAAATAGTTTAAATATTAAAATGATATCTAAAGTAAAATAGTAAGTTTGATTAAAAGAAGTGATATAATGTAAATAGGATTATTATAAAAACGTAAAATAAAATCATGATTCTAATAATGTTCAATTTATTAATATAACCATGATAAGAAGAATATTTGTAAAAAAACATCGACTTATTTTCATTTTTTTTCTATAGTTAATAGAATTTATAATATTTATAATATACATAAATATCATATCATGATATATTAATAAATTTTTCGTTTGCCTTTTATTGAGTGTATGGTAAATAATTACAATTATCTAAAAAAGTTGTCAGATTTTTCAACCCAAATATCTCACAGATACTATAACAAAAATGATCCACAAAATTTCTGAAAATTATCTCCGCACAAATCGAAGGCCTGAAGTCGAGATTATATCAAATAAATGTTTACAAATTAATTTTTTAATTAAAACACGTGATGGCCGGTAAAGTTTCTTATTTTTATTCGACATGCCCTCAATAACTGTTTTAAATAAAACTAGTACAATATTTTATTGTAATGAGTATCTTGTCCATTTAATACAATTAATAAATAAAATTAATGAAATCGTATGGACGTGCGTGTGTAAGCGTGTGAGTGCGTGCGCGCGCTTGAGTGTAAATACATATATACAATTTCATTATTTTATGTATTTATTATATTAAACTGGTACGATTCTCTCTATCATATAATAAACAAATAAAATAAATTAAATTATTTGTGTGTGTCGCATAATATTGTAGTAATTATAATATTTTTATTTCAGTTCGCTGCGCGCGCGGAGATGAACTATGCTTTGAAGACAATATTCAAAAATGGGAAAATGAACTTATAAGAAAAATATAAACAAACAACATTACGTTACAATGCACATAGCTACAGCATGGAAACGCTTCCGACCAATCAGATTACGAATAAAACGTGAAATAACATAGCCATCAATTTTAATAAAGGGGATAAAATTATAAAATATCTTAAATGAAAGTAAGTTCAATTGACGTTCATGAAAATAAAATAAAGTTATTTTAAGTAAAATAATAATTATAGAATAAATAATCTACGGCTGTTGCTTGAACGTCATTGCCTCAAATAAAATTAAAAAATGGCTATTAATCCACTGGTTGTAATATCTTTATTATCTATAATCTTTAATCCTAACAATGTTAAAATTGAAGAATCCCAAGCTAACGAACAAGAGATTATTTATATCATGTAATAGAAAGTATAATAAAGGAGAGTGTAAATTACAATTTACATACAGAAGAAGAATATACTTTACTTTTTGAGGATGACTACAGTGATACACTTCCACAAGATATTGAAGAAGAGGATGTGTTACGAGTAGAGGCTTCTAGAGATTTATCATGCTATCAGCGGCGAGCTGCATGTCAGCAGATCGCAGGACACCGAACCTCAACTATAGCTGCGCATCAGCAGCACGTGGTGTGGAAACTTCCGAAACCCAAGCGCGTGAATGGAAGCGAGCTGCATGTCAGCAGATCGCAGGATATCGAACCTCAACTACAGCGGCGCGTCAGCAGCACGCGATGTGGAAACTTCCGAAACCCAAGCGCGTGAATGGAAGCGAGCTGCATGTCAGCAGACCGCAGCACGTCGAACCCAAGAACGAGATGATGAAACTAGGGCGCATCGGACACAGCATCGAAAAGCTGACACGATGGCTCGATTGGCAATCGACGAAGTTAGCGATTGACTCCCACCCACGGACACTTTGGTACTGGTATAAATACGGTACAGTCTTGAACGGGAGTTCAAGACCAACCAGGAATGAGCGAGGAAGGATGAACAAGGAAGCTGATCTGCACAAGCGACCCACGGGAGGACGATCGCCAGTCAACCGCGCCGTGTTATTTAAAACACGTTAGGAACATCTCTCTCACGTATTAACGGAAATAAATATTAATACACCGATAGAACCCGGCTAGTATTTCACTACATCACTTCGAGTACAACCTTGGAGTGACCCGAGAACAAGAACCATCCACATCCTCGAATACGTCTCACACGTAACATATTAATTTGGTGCTAGGTGTGGGGTTCTCGTTCGAAATATGATTCGGGTACTAAAAGAAAAACACAGGAAGGAAGGATGAGCATAGCAGGAATAACGCTAGGCATCGCCTGTATACAAGGGTAAGCCCATTTCCTATCACCCCATTTTTGTTCCCTCGTGGGTAACGCACGATAAGCAGATATTCCAGAAAAGACACAATCTCGTCAAAAAGTTGCACAGAAGGAAAAAGAATAGGATTCCTTCTTGAAAACAAAGAAAAGAGAAGAAAACTGAAATCCAGAATGTTCGACTTCCGAAAGAAATCGTCGAAAAACGCGGACAGCCCGGCCAAGATCGCGGCAGACGCGCTACAGAGCGCTCTCAACACCGCAGCCATTGCTAACTCGTGTCCACATGCCGATGTGATAAAGTTGGCACTACAGCAGTTGGATGACGCACTCCAGGCCGGATTCGGCATATTCACCGAAGATGAAGTGGAAATAGCTGCATACCATCGGAAGGAAGTTGAGAAAATGCAGCACATCGTAGACGAAAGAAAGAGTCGACCCCCTAGCAGGCTCTCGACGGACTCGATGAAGTTGCAAATAAAGGAAGCGGCCTTCGGTGCGGGAATTAGCGGAATTCCGGAGATGCCAGTAAGCGAACAGAGAAGTATAAACGAGATAGCGGCACATTCCCAAGACCGCAGTATACAATACCAGCCAACGGAATGGAGCCTATCAAACCGGAACGGCTACCAACACCGCCCATTGGCCAGACAAGGTCAGGGGGCGTGTGCCCAGATGCAGGATTTATGCCATGGAATGCGCCATATCCACAAAACCCGCATATACCCGCATATGTACCTCCGCACGTACCAGATCTGACAGCCAATGCAAGGAGAACAACGGGGGAATACGTTGTAAAACCGCCACAGGGTTACTCGCAGCCGCAGGGGCCCCTTGACGGCCTTTACAATGGGGGCTACCTCGAGGAATTGGGAAACTATAACAATTGGCGCGACTGGAATCGAGAACCAGCATACACCGCCGAAAGAGCCAGGATGTATCAGGGCCAACCAGGCAATCATCCTTACGGGACAGCGGGGATACCACTTCCGGGACCCACGGAGTCCTCCTGGTATAGATCCCGAGAACCCGGAGGTAGGGACTCTACATGTACCTTTTCGATCCCCCAGCCGACAAATATGATTCCGCATTTCGAGGGCGAGCCGGAAAAGGTGATAATATTCTGTCGTGTGGTTCGAGATTTACGTAAAGAATTAGGACCAGGAAAAGAGGACTGGCTCAAGAGCAACGTATGTCTGCGACTAAAAGGTCAAGCAGCAAAGGATTTTTTGCCATGTATAGATCGCATTCAGTCTCTCGACCAATTACTTGAAGCGATATCCAAAAAATACAGTGACAATGAGGATAACGATCAAATAATATGGAAATTAAAAACGATAAAACAATTGGCAGGAGAGAAAGTCACCGACTACGGGCAAAGAGTGACCATACTACTGAGTAAGCTGCAACGGGTATATGACGCGGACCACTTGCTATACAACGTGGAAAAAGACTCTCACAGAAGACGGGGCGAGGCAGAAGCATTAAAGCAATTTCTGTACGGACTCAAGGTGGATCTTCAACACCTAGTTAACGACAAACAACCACGGAGCTTGGAGGAAGCCATGATTGAAGCCAGACGAATAGAAAAGGAAATGAGTGCCCGTTTCGATAATGCAGAGGTAAGGAGTCTTACAGCCGGGGCCACAATTAGGCTAACAACTTTCCAAGAGACATGCGGGTATTGTAAAAAAGGCAATCACAGCGAAGATGTATGTTGGAGAAAGGCCAAGGATGCCAAATTTTGTGGATTTTGCGATATAAAAGGCCATACCCTCGAGGAATGTGTGTCAATAAAGAAGGCAGTGCAAAACGGCCAACTACGTAGAAATAAACTCGAGAGTGGGTCAGTGACTACGAGCTCGCCACAGGCGATGTCAGCGAAATTCAACAAACGATACGACGCGCGAAACTCGTGAGGTCGAGGAACCCGAGGTGACGAAGACCGAGATACAGCGGATCGAAACCGATCAGGCTACGACGATCGAAGAAATAGCCGAGAAAGGAGTATCGACCGCGACCAAGATCACCGAAACAATAGTCGCGAGGACCGAGGATCGCGGAGTTTCTATCATCATCGAAATAATGATAGGAATCGTAGTAAGGATAGAGATCGGAATAATGACCGTGGATACGATAATCGGCAAAAGTATAATCGTAACTACAATAGGGATGACCGATATCGTCGAGACTACGGTAGAAATCGCTACAACAACGGAATGGATACTGAGGATAGAAGAGAGTCGGACACTAAAGTTGCAAGTCGAGGTCAACAAGACAGCACGGGTCATTTAAACTTCCAGGATGCTCGGCACCAGAGTCCTGCAGGACCGAGCAGCAACTAAAAGAAGAGGCACCAGCCGCGCAATGATCCCATTATGTTATAAGATTCGCCCAAACAGGACGTCGACCTCCCATAGTAAATATGATGAGCCCTACTTTACAAAGGGGCAGAGGCCGATTTTATATCGATACAGGCGCGGATGTATCGTTGATTAAGCAGAAATGCATGAAGCAAGGAGCGAGCGTAAATAAAAAGCATCTGGTTTCAATAAGTGGCATTACGCCTGGAGAGTGCGTAACCCTGGGGAGCGTAAAGGTAGAATTAAATGGAGTCCCATGCGAAGCGCACGTAGTCCCCGATAGCTTCCCCATCGACACGGATGGATTATTGGGATGGGATATGATGATAAATCACGGAGTCAAGGTCGACGCCGTTAATAAACGCCTGGAAGTGGACAAATTAGTAATACCCTTCGAAAGGGAGGAAGAATTTTTAATTCTCCCATGCACAAGGCAGGTTATCTACGCTCGAGTCCAAAGAAGAGAAGATCGGATTTGTACTTTTACAGAACTTAGGACCAAATCTGCTGTTCGGGAATTTTGTAGCCGAAAATAAGGAAGGCAAAGCATAGCTCTTTGTTATAATACAAGCAACGAGCCCGTAAGAATCGCTGCTCCCGTCGTTACACTAGAACCCTGCGAAATAGTACGGGAAAAAGACGAAGTCTTCGACATAGAAGATAGCGAGGGCTATGAGAAGGAACCCGAACATACCAATGTTTTGCGAATAATTTCAGAGGAGGAAGCAGACCGAGCAACCAGGATTTTCGTGGCACTGGGCTCCGATACGCTAAAGGATCTAAACGCAGAGGAGATAGCGCATATAAAAGACTTGATAAAAGAACGCCCGCAGCTTTTCGGCTTGCCGGGGGAAAAATTAAGGGCCGCGCACTTAATCATACACAAATTGGTGACTACAACAGAGACGCCTGTCCGAGTAAAGAGACATCGCCCTCCACCTGCAATAAAGGAGGAGATGCAGCGACAGATAACACAATACTTGGATGCTGGAATCATCAGACCTTCAGATAGCCCATACTCATCGATGATGTGGGTAGTCCCTAAGAAAAGTGGTAAGAACGGAGAGAAGAGGTGGCGCATGGTCACTGATTTTCACCAACCCAATGAAATAACGGTAGGAAATAGTTACCCGCTACCGCTTACGACAGATATTATAGAGGCGGTAGCGTCAGCGAAATATATTACGGCAATTGACTTAAAAACAGGCTTTTATCAGATTCCTATGGACCCTGAAGACGCGTATAAAACGGCATTTGCCTTATGGTCACTATGAGTACACTCGAATGGGCATGGGACTGCGGAACGCACCCGCGACCTTTCAATCCCTCATGGATCTCGTTTTAAGCGGACTGCAGGGGGTAGAATTGTACGTATATTTGGATGACATTATCGTCTTTGCCACAGACCTGGAGGAGCATGGGAAGAAGTTCAGGCGTTTAATGAAGAGGTTAAACGATGCCAATCTTACGATCGAGCCGAGCAAATGTCAGTTCTTGCAAAGAGAGGCCAGTTTCCTGGGACATATCGCCGGTAACGGGAAAATAAGACCGGACTCCAAGAAGATAGAAGCCGTTCGCCACTTCCCCGTCCCGACAAATAAAAAGAAAATTAAGCAGTTCTTAGGACTAGCAGGCTATTATCGTCGGTTCGTAAAGAATTTTGCGAAAATGGCGTGCCCACTCTCTAAACTACTAAGAGATAAGGACGAGCAAGGCAAACAGCCGTTTGTGTGGGGGGAAGAACAACAACAGGCGTTTGAGAAACTTATGGAAGCTCTCTGCAGTGAACCAGTCTTAATAGCGCCGGATTTATCAGAAGGATTCATCGTACCACGGATGCCAGTGATTTTGCGCTAGGAGTAATATTAGGACAAGGTGAGCCAGGGAATGATCACGCCTGTATTTACGCATCTCGATGTCTGCGAGGACCAGAATTACGTTACTCAACCTATGACAGAGAACTTCTTGCCGTTATATTTGCAAAGGAACAATTTCGTCCCTTTTTATATGGACGAAAATTTACCGTTATTACGGATCATGAATCGTTGAAGCATTTTTATAACACTAAGAAACCAGATTTGAGATTCAACAGGTTAAAGGCAGAATTATGTGGTTACGAATTTGAGATAATTTATCGGCCAGGACCACGCAACTGCAACGCGGATGCACTTTCCCGGAATCCTATATTGCGTGACGGTGAGGAGAACCCAGATAGACCCAGGGTGGAACTTTACTCATTAGCCGAAAAACAAGAAACCGAGGACAACTATAACGAATACGATCCACCAGCAAAGATACGTTACGCAACTAGAGCAGCCACAAAAAGAAATCGCAACCAAGACGAAGATCACGGGTCGACGAGTGAAGGTAGCCCTGGAAATCCGAAGAAAATACCAAATCAAAACTTGTCATCAGAGTCGGATGAAAGAGAAGACTCAGAAGAGGAGTCGGGGAAGGCACTGAGAAGGCGCAAATATACGAAGCAAGCCGAGAGAAAGACAGGACGAAAATTTCCAGTCTGCGAAAAAATTAGCGGAAGTAACATAGCCTGAACCGAGCCTATATTGGCCCAGCCGGAAACCGATAGACAGCTGCCGTACATATGAAAAGAACCCAATATGAAGGGAGAAATCGGGATGGCAAGTACATCTTTGGCCCCCCATTTAGTGCTTTTCCCTAGAAACCAGCACGCCCGGCCCCAGACCCTAAGACAAAAACCCTTATTTGGCGAGACTCCCACGACTACGGATGGAGAGGAGACAGAGCTGATTAAAGTTTCATTAGCCGACCCGCAGCAAAAGGAACAGGGGATATTGGTCACACCTGAAAGAAGGAAAGACCCAGAGGCAACGATATCAGCAGGGCCGTCACGTAAGGGGATCATCTATGAGAAAGGAGAGTTTCTAGCTGTACGAAACACGGACAACGGATTCTTTCTTTGTCAGACAACTCGCACTATATCTAATACAGAGGGACGTATTCGGATACACTGGTTGACGCAATCAGAGGAAAACGAGCAGGTATACGCCTTGTATAATGACAAATGTCCGGTTAACAAAAATCTCAAAAAATAGATTCCACCTGCGAAGACAAGAACAAGCTCGGATATTGCAAATATTAAAGGAATCAATTGAAGCAGATGAAAATCCGGCGCCACAGGAGCTTGACCATGACTCCTGTAACGATCGTAGTAAGGGTATCGACAACCTAAATTCCGAAGTAAGTAACATGCCCGCTACAGAGAATGGGCAGGGTTTGAGGCAGTACCGTCGAGGCCGAAATCTAATGCCAAACATATAACAACACCAGAGGACGTGGTCACCCAAGACTTCTATATAGGAGACACAATGATACAAGATGAAGGGGACCCTATAAGCGAGTCCGCGATGGCTAGATTGCAGCAATTATTAAATAATTCAGGACAAAGGAGCTCAAAAACAAAATTCACCGTTGACATAGAACAAAAAGAGGAAGACGGGCGTTCAGGACTCCGCATAGACGTATGAGAAATGAAGGATCCACCGCAGGCTCCTCCCACACTCCCGAAAACTCTTCATGAAAATATCAACCCGCACGAAAATCTTGAGTCTGATGAAAAGAGCCCACAAAAGTAAGAAAGTGGAGGTTCGAAGGAAATACAGGTGGGCATAAATTCGGGTCCCGTCGTTAATGATCATGAGAAAAGGGATCAGTCAAGGCTCAACCTGACGATCGAAGCCGAAATACCATCGTTTGACAAGTCACACGAAGAAGAAAATAATAACATGTTAATGGATCACGAGGATATTCAGGAGAATAATGTTGAGTCAGACTCACTTATTGAAACCGAATCAGAAGCACTCAGTATGGAAACAGACGATGAGCCGAGCAATCGGCATACTAATACCAGTACGGCTCATCAGGAAATAGAGGTAACAAACCCTCTGGAGGTCCGCGATAGCGACCATCTGGATGCCTTGGCACGCAGATTTTACGTATACACTGAAGAATCGCTATGCTCACAACCCGAGGCATCCCTCATTTGGGATACTAACATACCGAGCTCCCCTAGAGGGAACTGTTTATTTTTCTCGTTAATAAAAATACTAGGGTTGCCCTTGACGCCGCTAGAACTGCGGGAAAAATTACTGGGAAGCCCAGCACTGAGGAACTGTGGCAGCCCGCAGGAAGCAAGTGAGATTTTGTCATCACCCACGGAATTCGCAGATGCCGATTGTGTACACATTTTCGCACAGGAATACGGTAAAAATATCTGCGTGCACTACCAGGGAGATGATATAGTAAAATTCTTGCACTCTCTATAAAGTAAATGATAATCCCGATTTTTTACATTTACACCTTATTGGATATCATTATACGCCATACCTTCCTGCAACCGGGAACTCACTAAATACATTGGACCAACGCATGCCGGTCGAGGGTAACCATAGTGAACAGCTACCTAGCGGGGTATCTACCACACCTGGGATAATAACTCGCTATCTTGTAGCAGAAGCCGTGGTCTCTAAATAATAGCGACAGTACGACTTTCACGCATGTACAGCAGCTAGACGAACAACCTTTTGGGTATAAAGAAAATCTGGTGTATGTATTAACTTCTGACATTTTTCTGGAGACAGAAGTCCTAGAAGCTCTACTAGAAAGGAAATACATATTGGAGGACGAACTTAGGAGTTCTGAGAGATCCGTAGAGGAGATACATACAACGGAAACAACTAAAGGTAGAATGTTGGGAATATTCGTAAAACCACATGTGGATAGTAAACCCCTACGACCAGACCTTTAGTGCGTGAGGACACTAAAACAAATACTAATGAAGTTCGGGGTACGCTCTATAGGAATTATACGAGATTTGAGGATATTATCGATAATAGAATGGAACGTTTTCATTGAACTATGCAATAAAACCTTCAATGGGATGGAGTTGACGGCCGTATTCTTTAGGAATAACCTGCCCATACCAAAGGTAGAGGATCGTTATAGGATAATCAAAGAATATCTTGAGTCTACAATTGGTGGTCATAAGGGCATAACGAAGACATATGATAAGCTAGCTCATGAGTATTATTGGAGGAACATGCCGTCTGATGTACGTCAGTTCGTACGAGGCTGCCCGGACTATCAAACCCAGAAGCTCGTCAGAGTTAAAACACGACTGCCAATGACTATCACAGATACACCTTCAAAACCTTTCAGCAAAATCTCCATGGATTTCGTGGGACCGAAAGACCCGACCGATGCAGGAAATCAATATATCTTAACTGTTCAAGATAATTTTAGCAAATATTGCATACTATCGCCAGTAAAGCAGGCCACAGCAGAAGAGGTGACCCGAGTACTGACTAACAAAGTCATCAGTTATTTTGGACCTCCGAGTACGCTTATAACCGATCAAGAATCGCACTTTATGAATAAAACGCTGGAAGAATTTGCTCGGATTTTCAAAATAAATAAGTTCTGTACTACGGCATATCACCCACAGTCGAATGGGGGCATCGAGAGGATGCATCACACCCTCAACGAATATCTAAAGATGTACCTCAAGGAATTCAAAAACTGGGATGTCTTACTGCCCCTTGCACAACATTCTTACAATGCAACTCTACATGAAGGACTGGAGTACAGCCCACACGAGGTTATATTCGGCGATAGAACACGAACACCCTCCAGCTTCCCACCCCGTGAGAAACTACTTACATATAACGAGTACATAGCAGACACGACACACTCCCTGGCTCAATTACGGACAATGGCCGCGATGAACTTATCCCAATCTAAATACAAATCTAAATTCTATTATGACCAGAGACAAAACACGAAACATTTCCGGAAAGGAGAGATGGTGTATCTCATGAAGAAACCGCAACATGGAAAAACTGACCAGGAGTATGTCGGCCCATGCGAGATCATAGAAATAAATTACGACACCCATAATGCCAAAATACAGAAAGGAGAACAGACAAAAATCGTGCACCTGGATCTTTTGAAGCGTAGTTACGAAATCCCTAGGAAGGATAAATAAATACTGGGAGTTAAATATTCATATTAAATTTAAATAAATTTTTGCGGCCCCTCAGACGCCGCACAAGCCAAAGACATAGCAATTGATATGTTATTATCACATCATAGAACGTTATACTTTCCCAAAATAAGAGAATTTTTACAAATATACGGTACTCAGTGGTACCCCGTAAAAGGAAATATGATTCGGAAGCAAGGAAATATATAACCAGTACAAATTGAACTGACTCTTTTAATAGTAAGTAAATTGAATTGTAATTACAAAGTCGGAGACCATTTAGAGATTTCCCGCTATGTAAACTATACGATTGTAGAAAAAAAAAGAAAAAAGATATGCTAGAGAATGTAACAGGGTAGCGAAAAATATATAGAAATAAAACATAGAATAAAAATAAGAAAAAAAGAAGTTTTTATATGTTAATACATAGAAATGAAACATGGAATCAAAATAAAATAGGATAGGAAAAGATATACTAAAATATGGGAACAAAAAAAAAAAAAAAAAAAAGAAAAAAAAAATATATAAATAATGAGAGAATAGAACATAGAACGAAAATACAATAGAGTAATATATAATCAGATATAGAATAAAAATAAGGTAGAATAATTAAATATTCTAATATAGCTAGTCCACGTTCCAACTTTTTCTTTTTATGAACCTTATATTGGCGATTTTTTTGCTTTCTCAAAGAGGAAGCTTTGTAATTTACAAATCAAAGATTTCGAAGGAGACGAATAGCGACTGTCTAGTAAGAAGTAACAATTTATTTGAACATCTACTCCTTCTCTGATCTCGGGTTTTAATTAAAACGCGAATTAAGAATACTGTTTTAACTTTAAGCTGTAATTTTTAATTTGAATGAAAAAATGTCATAAAAATATTGAAGATACTCTTTGAAAAAGCATTCTGCTAATTCAGTTGGCAGCGGGTTTTTGATTATTAAGGTAAGAGAGGACGACAGGAAACAGTAGGGAGATAAATAAAAAAAAAACATAAGCGAGCATATAAGAAAAAAAACAAGATAACATATATTATATATAACACACACACACACACACACACACACACACACACATATATATATATATATCATTCAGAAAAATTTGAATCACGTGAAACACTATCGTACGACGGGGGAGGCGTCTCACATGATCCTCTTCGTCGGGGCGACACAGCACCAGGAATTGTAGACGGTATAAAGCGACAAGCCATACGTCGGCAATCCGTAGGGTGACAGACGGGAGCTTCATATCGGGTGTTCATTCCTCTGGTCTCCTCGGCCTGCCTCGACTCATTAGGTGAAGGAGACCTGGGAGGAGAAGTGAACCTCTGGACGTCAGGCGCGGTGATAGTCTGGCAAGGATACTCCGCCGTGGCCTCAGATGACCGAACTGGACTAAAATCAGGTTCACGACTACCAATACTGATAGAAGGAGAACCCGTGAGCCGAGCCTTGCCCGTTCATAAAAGCACCGTTAAGATGGTCACCTGCCGTGGGAGGTGGACACCATTGCTCCATTTCAGGTGATACCTCGGAGTCTAAACACTTTGGGGGGCAAGTGCTGCCTTCTCGGATTACTACGGGAACGCTGTAATAAGAGAATTATTATTAAATAAGAGAATCAAGCAATATACCAATGGCACTGTGGGAGAATTGTCATTTTTTTCCCTACATTCAAGAGAAAAAAACATGACTATGTACGCATATTACCTGCATTCGCCTCGCAGTCGCACATCGCCGGGCATCCCTCACTCGAGCGGATAAGGCCTGCCGCATCTGCCTTAAGGTCGGTCTGGAGATTGGAGCAAACCATGAGGGAGGCGGCTGCAGTCCATTGAAGCGAGGGAAACCCTCTCGTGGATTCCTCGCGGTTGGGGACCACGATCGCTCCTCGATCCCGCAAGATGGCTCAACCATGGCAGAACTTTCGCACTCCGAAGGAAAAGCCTGCGAGGTCGGCATAGGTTTAGGCCGGGAGCAGTTTCGACCACGTGCATTACGTCCCCGCGCACGACACGCCTGTCAAGAGGAGAAAACATGTATATTGAAAAAAAACTAACGAGCAAACAACCAGAAGACCAAATCGAATTATAAAGGATGTTACAACTCACACGATTAGAATAATTATGTGACACTGACGCCGGCATCATGTCGGATGACCAATGTAGATGATAAATTGGCAGTTGATGTAACGTCCGGAGAAAGACATTGTGATCGCTGACTGACTTCTTCAACTGAAACTAGCAGTCGCGCCGCGCCTTATATATAATGGAAACCAAGCCACTTCGTGGGGGCACTTCGGCAACATCAGCACAAAAGTTGGACGGACACAGAAAGAGACACATATAAGACAGAGACACAACACATACACATATTAGAACGCCCTGTAGGAGAACTTAAGAAGGCTCCGGATAAGGGCAGGTCCTGCGGTGCCTTTGAATCTGCCTGGACGAGAATGACCTGCGACACTTCTCGCACACCGAATCCCCCACACGGCAACTAGACTCATGGCGCCGGAAATGGTTGGCGCTGATGAGCTTCTTACACGTGGAACACAGCATATATCCAACTTTAGCGTTATCATGGGGGTGAACTGACAAATAATGTCTCTGTAAACCACTAAACGTTACAAAAAGGTTTGAGCAAAGTCTACAGGTGAACACATCAGTCCTTTTTCCCGGCACATGGCGACGAGCATGAATCCGCGCCACACCAACCGTAGGAGCCACATTGACACAATTCTCCGTTAGGCACTCATGGAAGGGTATAGGTCGGGAACTAGAGATTTTTCCGAAGCGCCTGTTTCTGACGATGATGTCAATGGCGGTGTCAGGGCACTTACAGTAGACTTGCGCCAGCCCACCATTCCACGAGGGCCCACCAACATTGACGGCCTCGGCTAATAACAGTCCAGTGTTGATGACTTGGTGATATACAGCTTCACGCACATACACTGCTGTACCGGGACGCTGACACACCAGTTGGTACGGAATTCCCTTGGCCCGAAGAAAGTCTGGAGAAATCATAATTCTTTTATGATTCACCGGATAAGGGCAGAAAGGTTCCCACGAAGACACGTTCTCTCCAGCGGCCCTCATGTCACCAAGCATATCCGACAAGGCGTCACACAGGGCGTGAGAATAAGCTGGATTAACGAAGATCCAGATCTTTTCGGCATCGGCTTCGCCCCAATGCACCACGTTGAGAGAATCCAGAGACTCGTCTTCAGGATGCATCTCCGAAAACGAGAGCCCGCCAGAGAGATAGTACGAGGGGACGTTTATCGCCGGAGAAGCAGTAATCGCAGGATTTCTCTTGAGAAATGATGGCAGCGCCATTCTATCGTTAAAGAAATTCATAGCATATACCGGGCCCTTCCGTCCTGCAGCAATGCTTTCAATCATCGAAGTTATGGCTTGTTCGACAACCAACAAAGATGCAGTCGAGTCAAGTGCCGGTACACCGCTCTGGAACGAAAAGAAATTTTTGATTAATAATTAAAATCAGTACTTTTTGTTTCTCCAATTAACATAAAGGAATTATCATAATAAGGACAACAATTAAGAGTTAAGAAGAATACCTTGAATCGAGGAATTAGATCTTGTAGAGTTCCAGTGACAAAACCACCATCCTTATCGTTTAAATAAACCCCTTTGACGCCAGCTCGCCACAAACGAAGAGACTCAATAGACACCTCAGGTGATGAGATAATTCGATTTAATTGGGCCATTGCTATCTCTCGGGAAACAGATGGTAGTATATTAGGAAACTGAAAAAAAAATATACATAATAAAACAATATTAGGAAATCGAAATTATATTAATATTATCTTAGTAAATCATTTGAAAAAAAAGAAACCGCTAAGGAAATATTAGGGAACTGAAAAAAAATATACATAATAAAACAATATTAGGAAATCGAAATTATATTAATATTATCTTAGTAAATCATTTGAAAAAAAGAAAAAGAAACCGCTAAGGAAATATTAGGAATACAGGGTTTTCTAGAGGGTATAATTACTTGAATCATATTAATAATTAACCTTTGTTTGACACACCGGGGTACAAACGATCCCACGTCATTTTTTACGTTGATTTAAAGTACTTAAATCTAAGAAAATCAGGTATTTTTTAAACATATTTAATTTTAATATCTCACTATAAAACATATGTAGCCTTCAAAATAAATGTTTCAAGAGTTCAAAAAAAAAAAAAAAAGAAAAAAAGTTTTCTACAATAAAAATATTTATTATTGTATTTTTTATGACGATTTAATATATTTAATATATAACCCCAGTGTGTCAAGTATGCTACACCAGGGAAGTGTGTCAAACAAAATTTAATATACTACACTCGAATAAATTAAATAAAAGGGTAGTATTCTGTTAAATGTAAACCAATTATTTACGCTCGAGGTTCTAGTTTATCACTACGAAGATTTGTAATAAACAAGTAAATCTAAGAAAAAAGAAAAGGAAAAAAAAGAGTAATAAGAATATATATTTAGTAGAGAGAAAATAAGTCTAAAGCAAAGAAAAAAGCCAAAAGCGGAAGAAATGAAATGAAAAAAATATATATATGATTTTTAAATAGAATAAGCATGGGATCGATTCTGAGAAAAAAATTGAGTGTTTACATTTCCTTATGGAACTACATATTAGTAACTAATCGAAAGAAATAAATAGATAATAATATTAAAAAACCTACCACATGTACAAATTTATGTGCGTGAGACCCAGTCGGCTTGTGAATAAAGTCAAGCATCCTTGATAAACACATATCCTTGTGGATACAAACAAATTCTTGAACCTCACCGCCGTAAAAAATATGTTCAGTTTCACAACTCATTTTGGCACAGTAGCTTTGAAAAGCGAATTATGAATGAACAGCATGCGAGCGTAATCTAGAGACCACCAGTTACTACCACAATTACGCCGCATGTCCGTGTGCTGCAGGCTAAGCGCAGCACAGGTAGAGCGCCGGATACTACCACAATTACGCCGCATGTCCGTGTGCTGCAGGCTAAGCGCAGCACAGGTGGAGCGCCAGTTACTACCACAATTACGCTGCATGTCCGTGTACTGCAGGCTAAGCGCAGCACAGGTAGAGCGCCAGTTACTACCACAATTACGCCGCGTGTCCGTGTGCCGCAGACTAGCGCAGCGCAAGCCGAGCGCCACATAAGGTGAAACGCGCTATAACGGGACAGCATTTTTTGTTATCGTGGATTTCGCCATTTTTAATGAAACATATTTTTTTTTAAAGCTTTAACACAATATTCAAATTATTTAAAGTAATTTTCAAAAAAAAAAACATTTTTCAACTGATATTTTAATTGTATTAACAAAAATAAGTCTAACCTATAGTTAGACATATTGAATTCAAACTACGCTAATACCTGGACAGAGGTGCAACCTATACCGAGACACATTAAGTTTAAATACAATTATATTGGCAAATTGAACTTTATCGAATCATTAACTTCAGTTATACATCGAAATATAATATTTAACAGTAAATAAACAAAAAATTGAAATCCTTTCTTGTTTAATTGGCATTTTTTGTTGCAAAACAACCATTTCAAGACATGATAGTTTTTCTCCAGGTCGTCTAATTTTGTGCATAATTTTGTTTTCTCTTCCTTGATTTCATCTCAATTTTCTTTAATTGTTTTAGACCTTATTTTTTTATATTATCGTACAACTACTTTGCATTCTCTATATCAATCTATTATTTTTTTATATTTCATGTATTATATTGATGAAGAATCTTAAGTAGGCTATATATTAAACGTTAAAAGTTGAGTTTTTGAGTGAATAGCATCCTTAACATCACAAATTAGATTTTATATAAATAAGTTTATAATCTGAAAAAATTCTTTTGTTAAGAGTTATTTTGACATAGATAATTTCCTTTCACTTACTGTTTTAATACAACTTACCTTCTAACTATTTTTGAGTTTATGTTTTGAAGCTGCTAATTTTCACAGTTGTTACAGCACTAGCCAAGACTATTCAGATACATACTAATTAATAATTTATTTAAGTTACTATTTACGTACAATTACTTCAATAATTGTACTATTTCTGTAGAAAAGCCACGCGTAGATTGCACTGTCCGACTTAAGGAATGCGCGTATCGAATACTTACCTATAGTTGGACAGCTACTGCTGTCGTGTCCCGGTATGGAGCACTCGTATTTCAAAATAGCTCTATAGTTGGACATGGAATATTTTAATACATAATTATAATTTAAGTTTTGTTTACTTCCTAATTTATTTCAAAATATGAATATTTTGATTTGTGATCATTATTTTTTGACTTTGGGGTTAAATTATGTCTTTTTTCTTATAAAAGGTGAAGCTATAAAAAATACATGATTTGTATGAAAGTAGACTACTTTAAATGCGATTTGGAGGTAAACTTTTAATTTATTTTATAGTTTAAATTAATATTTAAATCAAACAATAGTCACGCCTACTTGTAGCTAGGACCTTGGAATATTTAAAATAATTATCTTACTGCTTAAACATTTATTTTACTATGTGAATTTAACTGTCCAGATATAGGCATCACTTTTAGCTTGTCCCGACTTAGGGCATTTCACCTTACTACTACAACGACAGTGTATACACGTATGATAGGAAGAAGTGAATGATATTATGAATTACGGCCACTTTTATATAAATAAAAGAGATTATAAGACACATACTAGTTAATGATTAGGATTTCAATTTAAATCATTACAAGTGTAAAGGTGTTCGATTATTCTTCAATAGATAGACAAGAAATTATAATAAATTATGAACAAAATTTTTAGTAACAGTTAATTATTAATTTTTTTTATGTTAGTGTTGAAAGTAATCGATTACTTATTAATAATTAAGATGCAACAATAATATTATAGGTATTGTATCATTATTATTAATTAGAGCGCCGAAAATACATAGAAATCGTTTAAACAATTATCAAAACGTAGCAGAACATTTAAGGAAAAAAATAACTTAATATAGTAAATGCAACATCATTAGTTATCATATAATAACCGAATAAAATAGGAAAAATTATAATCTATGCAATCCAGGAATGTAAGATTTGCAGAGTCAATCGCTCCACTCCAAATATATAAGTCAGCTCATTCATGAAATTGAAAGATACGGTACAATGACCGCAGGTATAATTCTTAGAAAGAAGGAAGCAGAATGTAAGCAAAAGCATTTTTTGCACTTGCTTCTAGAATCATTGATTTAAATGCATTAAATATTCCATAGCGAGAAAAAATATAATGTTTAAAAAAAAATAACAATTACGGAAAGTATAACAACAAAAAGCCACATATTAAGTGTCAATTACGCATTGATTAGATTTAATTTATTTTCAAAAATTATTTAAATTAATATGAAAAAAATAGGAATTGACAAATAACAATGAAATGGCATGACTTTTACAACAGAACATTTCCGACTTAAGAAAAAAAAAAAAAAAAAAATTTAAGGGGAGTGCGGATCGAACACTCTACCCATAAGTTGATAGACAAGCACCTTGCCGACCGCGCTACAAGGTGATTCTTATGAGATGTGATTTAAAACACATCATATAGAAGACATCACGTAGTTTCTACATAAAGAAATATTAAACACCATATTTTTTGCTTTTAAAAGGAAAAGGTAATTAATGTTATAAAGAAATACAAATAATTGTATAAATAATTGTATAAATATTGTACATCAAGTAAATAAAGTAAACATACAGATAGGATAGTAAATTATAATAATATACATCATAATAGGATAATAAAGGGAATAAATAAACAATGAATGTATCATTACGGTTGAACTTTTATTATAAATACAGGAATAATTACTTATACAATAAATTAAAACAATAACATGACTGAGACAATGCAAGGCAGGCGTAGTGAATTCACTCCACAGTTATCAATTATTGGCCTAATGGTATTCCCTAAAAAGCAAGGCCATCTCTGTACACTCGTAGGAGCGAGCATCTTTCAGACCAGCAGGCTTGCGAGGTGGAACAGAACCAAGAGATAAACGACGAATTCGTCGCATTCAGGCAATTAGTATCATACTCCGGTGGATCGGTAATAGTAATCATATTAATAGTGGGAATACTTTGGAAAATCTGGCCGAAAGGGGGGCGCCCGCTACTAATCAATAGAGATAGTTCTACAGAAACCCAAGCACCGGCTCGACAACCCCAAGGTCCAGTCGTACGCTATTCAACAGCAGGAGGTCGAGTATTTAGCCTTCCGCATCTTCACGAACTAGGCCTACAGGACCGTCCCTACCCAGCTCGGGGCCAGCGGATATTCGATAGTACGCAGTCCACATGTTCTTAGCAAGAAGGGAAAAAAGAGCACAAGATTACAACCTCGTATCTTATGTAACTTTATTTATTGTAATTATAAAAAGAGAGAGATAGATATAGATTATTAGATTTGTAATTATTAGGTACACAAGCACGAACAATACATCACACATAAAAACATTTTTTTTCTATGTAACAGATACACAAGGAACACTAGCTAGCAAACAATTGTAATCCGCTCCGCAATAACAACAGCCAACCTAAGCAACCTCAGCAACCGCTCGATGAGGATAAATGTGAAAAAAAGCCAACCTAAGCCATCTCAGCGACCGCTCGATGAGGATAAATGTGAAAAAAAAGCCAACCTAGGCAACTTCAGCGACCGCTCGATGGGGATAAATTCAACAACAATAGCCAACCTAAACAACCTCAGCAACCGCTCGATGAGGATAAAGGCAAGAACTTTGGCCAATCCTTTAAGGAGGCCGGCCCCAACCCAGAATACAGGAAACTTTTTTCGAGGCTTGGGCTTTGGGCATCGACCAGGAGGCCGATATTGCGGCCCTCAGATGTGTTACGAGTAGAGGCTTCTAGAGATTAATCACGCTATTAGAGGCGAGCTGCATGTCAGCAGATCGCAGGACACCGAACCTCAACTATAGCTGCGCATCAGCAGCACGCGGTGTGGAAACTTCCGAAACTCAAGTGCGTGAATGGAAGCGAGCTGCATGTCAGCAGATCGCAGGATATCGAACCTCAACTACAGCGGCGCGTCAGCAGCACGCGATGTGGAAACTTCCGAAACCCAAGCGCGTGAATGGAAGCGAGCTGCATGTCAGCAGACCGCAGCACGTCGAACCCAAGAACGAGATGATGAAACTAGGGCGCATCGGACACAGCATCGAAAAGCTGACACGATGGCTCGATTGGCAATCGACGAAGTTAGCGATTGACTCCCACCCACGGACACTTTGGTACTGGTATAAATACGGTACAGTGCACGTATGAGGGGGAGTTCAAGACCATCCGGGAACGGGAGTTCAAGACCAACCAGGAACGAGCGAGGAAGGACGAACAAGAAAGCTGATCTGCACAAGCGACCCACGGGAGGACGATCGCCAGTCAACCGCGCCGCGTTATTTAAAACACGTTAGGAACATCTCTCTCACGTATTAACGGAAATAAATATTAATACGCATAGAACCCGGCTAGTATTTCACTGCATCACTTCGAGTACAACCTTGGAGTGACCCGAGAACAAGAACCATCCACATCCTCGAATACGTCTCACACGTAACAGATGAATTAAATAAAGATTATGCAGAGGTTCCTGCTTGTTTACCGAATGAAGAAGATGTAGACTTTGAATATAAGAAACAGGCAGTGCAGTATTGGCAAAGTGGAAAAAGAAAGCCATTATCCTTGACCATTGTACAATCGAAGTATAGAAAAGTTACTTCCAATCGTTAATTGCGATGGTGGAAATTACAAATTGAGGTAGGGGGTACCAGAAAAACTATTCTATATGGAATAACAACTTATATACTTCAAAAAGTTAAGGAAGCGATAGAATCAAAAATGACTCTGCATGATATTGATATAAAAAGATGAGCTCTCGTAAAGAAAGAAGAACTAAATATTCCGTGGTTTAAAGCTTCACATAGATGGATACAAATATTAAAAAAAAACATCACATTGTTTCACGTAAAATAACAAACTTTATTACTGTCATCTACACAGAAGGCAATAGAAGTAGAACAACACAAAGAAAATTTTGTTAACGATGTCAAAAATCTCATTAAAGTACATGGTGCTCAAAAAGTTTACAATTCTGATCAAAGTGGGTTCAATTTAGAGATACATAGTGGTCGCACTCTTTGTTATGAGGGGATTAAAAATGTAGAAAACATCGTTCAGTCGGTATCTTCTAGAACACATAGTTACACTATTCAACCAACAATATCAGAAGAGGGACAGCTTATGTCCCCGTTGTTTGTAGTTTTGAAAGAGGCTCATGGACAATTTGGATTCAAAATTTATTTTTTATTCACAGTGGGAATTCACCTATACTGCTATTAGGTTCATGGAGTGGACAATCTGAAAACGCTGTAAAAGAAGCTTTATCGAAAGAGTCAAATCTTTTATTGAAAACGATACCAAAAGGCACAACTGGTCAGATACAGCCTCTTGATGTATATGGTTTTCGATTATAGAAAAACTTTATAAGAAAATTATCAGACATAACACTTCTTATGAATTATGATGCTAAATTACAACAGAGAAATAATATAATCAAACTACTATCTCTAACCCATAATCAACTTTTTTCACTAAGATTTCAAAATGTTTTTAAATATGCCTGGTATAAAAGTGGATACCCAACGAAAAAACCTCCAAGACATCAAAATCCAGTAGAATTCTGTTTCCATACTCAAGAGGAACTAATTTGCGACATATGTGGAGTAATTACAGTCATACGATGTGCATGGTGTAAAAAGCTATTATGTTTTAAACATTCTTTCACAGATTATCATTATTGTCAAACTTACATTGAATAAAATTTGCAAATTCACCAATTTCTGTAATATTTATATATGTTACATTGACAAATTATCACATTGTACAAATTAATAAAAATGAAAAAAAGTTTGCGCTCATAATCAAGTAATAATAATGTTAATAGGGGTAGCCACCCCCACTAAAATTAAAATATTTTTTATTTTTTTAACTTTTAATAGTAAATATGAGTCAAAATAAGCATTACAAAATTAAAAATCCAAAGGAATGTTGTGATTAATTTTTTTTAATCACTAAAAGATAAGTAACTAAATAGGGGTAGCTCACCTCTTCTATGTGTTTTTTAAACCTCGAAACAGGTCAACTATAATTTCTAATTTTCTTTACAACATGGCATTTTTTTTACCAAATATGGCTCGTCAAAAACTTATTTCAAAAACAGTGTGAAAAAAATTATATTTACCCCCATAAAAATAGGGGGTGCAACCCCTTATCATTAAAACTGTGTCCAAATACTCGTCTTTTTATAAAAAACAAATAGGTGTTGGTTTCATTAAAAAATTCCGATTCCATCTCGAGATATTAAAAAAAACTGTTTTTGGGGGTGAACTTTAGGGGTGGTTTTCACCCCCAGATGTCTTTCTGGACGGATAAAAAAAAATACGTGTCAAATATTCTTCGATACTCTAACCAGTTGCAAAGTTTCATGAAAATCGGAGGCAGACACTAACAAAAAGGTAATTAATTAAATTAGAGGTAATTCACCCTGTCAATGTGTTTTTATTTTTAAATCTCGAAACAGGTCAACTATAATTTTCAATTTTCTTTATAACATGGCAATTTTCCATCAAATTTAGCTCATTAAAACATTTTTATATCAAAAATACAAGGGAAAATATCATATTTACCCTTATAAAAAATAGGGGATGCAACCCCCAGCATTAAAACTGTGCCGAAAAACTCGACTTTTCATGAGAAACAAATAGGTGTTGGTTTCATTAAAAAATTCCAATTCCATCTTGATATATTAAAAAAACGGTTTTTGGGGGTGAACTTTAAGGGCGGTTTTCACCCCTTAGATATGTTTTTCCGCAGATAAAAAAAAATACGTGTCGAATATTTTTTGACACTCTACTCATATGCGAAGTTTCATGAAAATCGGAGGCGGACACCAAGTATCCTTTCCTTGTAAGTCTCGGTGGAAGTCTCGGTAAAAGTATCGCTAAAATTCTTGCTTAAAGTCTCTCCAGAAATTTCGTTTAAAGTTTTGCTTGAATATATAGCGTGAGATCTCGTTTAAAGTGGCGCTGTAAATCGTGGTTATAGTCACGCCTAAAGTCTCGCCCAAGGTCTTCGTTCGAAGTCTCGTTCAACGTCTTGCCAGAAGATCACACTAAAGATCTTCCTCAAAGTCTTGCTTCGAATTCTGGCGAAGATCTCACTTAAAGTCTCTCAAAGTCACAGCCAAAGTCTCGGTAAATGTCTCGCTTAAAGTCTCGCTAAAAGTCCCGCTTAAAGTCTCATGCAAAGTCTTGCTCAAAGTCTCGCTAGAAATCCCGTCCAGTCTTGCCTGAATCTATTGCTACAGATCTCGTTTAAAGTCTTGCTCAGAGTTCCGGTGATGATCTCAGTTAAAGTCTCGCTCATAGTCTTATTCAAAGTCTCAATCAAAGTCTCGCTAAATGCGTCGCTTAAAGTCTGGCTAAAAGTCTTCTTAAAGGCTCACTCAAAGTCTGTCTGCAAACCGCGGTTATAGTCTCTTCTAAGGTCTCGCTCAACAGCTTGCCAGAATATCAGATTAGAGATCTTCTTCAAAGTCCTGCTTGGATCACGGCGAAGGTCTTACTTAAAGTTTCGGTCAAAGTCTCGCTAAATGTCTCGCTGAAAGTCTTCGCTAAAAATCTTCCTTTAAATCTCTCTGGAAATTTCGTTTCAAGTCTTGCCTGAAAATATTGCTAGGGAATTCGTTTAAAGTCTCGCTGCAAATCGCGTTGGTATAGTTTAACGGCATCTCAGAATACCTTGCTTGAGTTCTCCTTCAAAGTCTGGCTTCGAATCCAGGTGATGGTCTCTCTGAAAGTGTGGCTTATAGTCTCGCTCTAAATCTCAGTCAAAGTCTTTGTAAATGTCTCGCACAAAGTCTCGCTTAAAGTCTCGTGCAAAATCTTGCTCTAAGTCTCGCTAGAATACACGAAGAAAATCGATAAAAAAAACACCACTAGGGAGTTTATTACTTTCAGACAAATTTTATGGCTGGTATTTCTTCGAGATGCCGCCATAGCCTTGTAAAAAAACTGACGATATGAAAATCGATCTGGAGCATTTCCATTCGGGAGTGTAAAGGGTATAAACTAGCAAAAAACACACGAAAAATATCGATAAAAAAATCACCACTCGGGAATTTATTAGTTTCTGTTGGATATAAAATATTTATAGAAAATATTTATACAAAACCGATGAAACAATATAATATCGAAACTTAATAGGTGAATTATTATATATCAGCACAGATACAAGTCCTGACATAATTTACAGCGTGAACTACTTAAGTAGATTTCAAAATAGCTACGATTCAACACATTTTAAATACGCGATGCGAATATTTCGCCTTCCATATATGAGCATGCTCATGTAAGCGCGGCTTCCGTACGCACATAGCGAAGACGCGCTGACTTCGGTAATACTCGGCCGTCACGAGTTGTGCCGAAGCTACACACACAGCCGCGACATACGAGCTGCCCCTCTCTCTCTCTAGTCTTGTACAACGACAATGTAACATCTCGAGCATGGCGCAGGAAACCGCCGTAGTTATAACTTTAATAAACCAGTCATTCTTTTACGTGTAAATAATAATTCTTTACTTAAACCCATCCACAACCTCCAACAGTTTCAAACAAATTTTATGGCTGGTATTTCTTCGAGATGCCGCCATAGCCCTGTAAAAAATTTGGCGATATGAAAATCGATCCGGAGCATTTCCATTCGGGAGTCTAAAGGAGCTAAAATAGCAAAAGATACACAAAAAATGTCGATAATAAAATCACCACTCGGGAATTTATTAGTTTCAGACAAATTTTATGGCTGGTATTTCTTTCAGATATCGCCATGGTCTTGTAAAAAAATTTGCGATATGAAAATCGAACAGGAGCATTTCCGTTCGGGGATGTAAAGAAGCTAAAATAGCTAAAAATGCACGGAAAATATTGATATAAAAATAACAACTCGGGAGGTTATTAGTTTCAGACAATTTTTATGGCTGATATTTCTTCCAGATGGTGCCATGGCCTTATCAAAATATTGGCGATACGGAAATCGAACCGGTGCATTTTCGTTCGTGGGTGTAAAAGGGCTAAAATAGCAAAAAATAGACAAAAAATATCGATAAAATAATCTCCACGCTGGAGGTTATTAGTTTCAGACAAATTTTATGGCTGATGTTTCTTCCAGAAGTCGCCATATCCTTGTAACAAAATTGGCGATATGAAAATCGAACCGGAGCATTTCCGTTCGGGGGTGTAAATGGGCTAAAATTGCGAAAAATACACGTATAATATCGATAAAAAAATCTCCACGCGGGAGTTTATTAGTTTCAGACAAATTTTATGGCTGATGTTTCTTCCAGAAGTCGCCATATCCTTGTAACAAAATTGGCGATATGAAAATCGAACCGGAGCATTTCCGTTCGGGGGTGTTAATGGGCGAAAATAGCGAAAAATAGACTAATAATATCGATAAAAAAATCACCACTCGGGAATTTGTTAGTTTCAGACAAATTTTATGGCTGGAATTTCTTTCAGATTTCGCCATTGCCTTGTAAAAAAATTTGCGATATGAAAATTGAACAGGAGCATTTCCGTTCCGGGGTGTAAAGAAGCTAAAACAGCTAAAATTACACGAAAGATATCGATATAAAAGTCAGCACTCGGAAGTTTATTAGTTTTAGACAATTTTTATGGCTGATATTTCTATCAGTTGTCGCCATGGCCTTGTAAAAAATTTGCGATATGAAAATAGAACAGGAGCATTTCCGTTCGGGGGTGTAATGAAGCTAAAATAGATAGAAATACACGTAAAATATTGATATAAAAATAACGACTCCGGAGTTTATTAGTTTTAGACAAATTTTATGGCTGATATCTCTTCCAGATGTTGCCATGGCCTCATAGAAAAATTGGCGATATGAAAATCGAACCGGTGCATTTCCGTTCGGTCGCGTAATGGGGCTAAAATAGCAAAAAATACACGAAATATATCAATAAAATAATCTCCACGCTGGAGTTAATTAGTTTCAGATAAATTTTATGGCTGGTATTTCTTGCAGATGTTGCCATAGCCTTCCAAAAATTGGTGATATGGAAATCGAACTGGAGCCTTTCCGTTCGGGGTTGTAAAGGGGCTAAAATAGCGAAAAATACACGAATAATATCGATCAAAAAATCAACACTCTTGAGTTCATTAGTTTCAGACAAATTTTATGGCTGGTATTTCTTCCAGAAGTCGCCATGTCCTTGTAACATAATTGGAGATATGAAAATCGGACCGGAGCATTTCCGTTCGGCGTTGTAAAGGGGCTAAAATAGCGAAAAATACACGAATAATATCGATAAAAGAATCACCACTCGGGAATTGATTAGTTGCAGACAAATTTTATGGCTGGAATTTCTTTCAGATGTCGCCATTGCCTTGTAAAAAAATTTGCGATATGAAAATCGAACAGGAGCATTTCCGTTCCGGGGTGTAAAGAAGCTAAAACAGCTAAAATTACACGAAAGATATCGATATAAAAGTCAGCACTCGGGAGTTTATTAGTTTTAGACAATTTTTATGGCTGATATTTCTTTCAGTTGTCGCCATGGCCTTGTAAAAAATTTGCGATATGAAAATTGAACAGGAGCATTTCCGTTCGGGGGTGTAATGAAGCTAAAATAGATAGAAATACACGTAAAATATTGATATAAAAATAACGACTCCGGAATTTATTAGATTTAAACAAATTTTATGGCTGATATTTCTTCCAGATATTGCCATAGCTTTGCAAAAAATTGGTGATATGGAAATCGAACCGGAGCATTTCCATTCGGGGCTGTAAAGGGGCTAAAATAGCGAAAAATACACGAATAAATCGATAAAAAAATCACCACTCGGGAATTTATTAGTTTCAGACAAATTTTATGGCTGGAATTTCTTTCAGATGTTGCCGTGGCTTTGTAAAAAGATTTGCGATATGAAAATCGAACAGAGGCATTTCCGTTCGGGGGTGTAAAGAAGCTAAAATAGCTTAAAAATACACTAAAAATATTGATATAAAAATCACTACTCGGGAGTTTATTAGTTTTACATAATTTTTATGGCTGATATCTCTTCCAGATTTTGCCATGGCCTTATAAAAAAATTGGCGATATGAAAATCGAACCGGTGCATTTCCTTTCGGGGGTGTAAAGGGGCTAAAATAGCGAAAAATACACGAAAAATATCGATAAAAAAATCACCACTCGGAAGTTTATTAGTTTCAGACAAATTTTATGGCTGCTATTGTTAAATATGGTGAAGAAGGTGTGGGACACAGGATCTCAAGTAAGTGACGCCGGATAACGTGAACAATAACTTTATTAGTTCTGCCGACTTCTGTTCTACAACCGCTCTCTGCGGAGGATGACTTACGAGTGAGCTCCCGCTTCGGCCGCTCGCTCTTCCTACACTTGCAGCCCTCTTACTCGCGTGATGGCGCTGTGCATACATTCTCTATCTCGCATTCTGATATAAATGTACTCATATTCTAACACGTCTCATTACATTTATATCTCTCACAATTACAATATTCTTTAGATTAAGCTCAATAGTTCTCGCTATTTCTTAAATCTTAATTTTCCAAGTGATTTCGTTAATATATCTGCTACATTTTTTTCTGAACTTACTTTGACTACATCAATCAAACCCTTTTCATAATTCTCATTCACAAAATGATAATGTACTTCAATGTACTTTGATTTTTTAGTAAAATTTCCGTATTTCGCAATACTTACAGCACCAGAGTTGTCTTCATACATATTAATGGGTTCCTTAATTTCAATCTTAAAGCTTGTTACGTGTGCATATTATGCACAACGTGACGAGGTGGATCGGATTGCATATAGCAGCAACATGAGGACGACTCGAGGAAAGACGTGCACCGGCATCGGTAGCTCAGTGGTCAGAGCACTTGTCGCGAAAACGAAAGGTTCGGGGTTCGATTCCCCGCCGAGTCACGCCATGCCGTTTTTTTATCGAGTCCTCCTCCATTTATTTATTGTATGCGATTATTAAATCGTAACATTTCTGGTGCTAGGTGTTAGGGGGCGGTAGCTAAAACTGCACCGTATGAACCCAACGCTTTAAGGTAATGTAGATTTCTAACATTCTAAGATAAAGTAGATTTCTACAATCGACGAGGACGTCGATTTTCGGGGCCGCTGACGTGTTACGTGTGCATATTATGCACAACGTGACGAGGTGGATCGGGTTGCATATAGCAGCAACATGAGGACGACTCGAGGAAAGACGTGCACCGGCATCGGTAGCTCAGTGGTCAGAGCACTCGTCGCGAAAACGAAAGGTCCGGGGTTCGATTCCCCGCCGAGTCACGCCATGCCGTTTTTTTATCGAGTCCTCCTCCATTTATTTATTGTATGCGATTATTAAATCGTAACAAGCTACATAGCAAATCTCTTATTAATAAAATTTCACTCACTGCTTCAGACAGTGCAACATATTCTACAGCTGTTGAAGACTTTGTTACGCTTCCTTGTTTCCTCGATTTCCAATAAATCACATTTCCATATAATCTTACAATATAACCAGTAGTTGATTTCCTACCAACGCAATCTCCTGCCCAGTCTGCATCTACATAGCATTTAAGAACATCTGCTTTGTCATTTTTCTTATAACTTACTTTTAAATCTTTAGTCAAATGCAAATATTTTAAAATTCTTAATGCATATTTATAGTGAGTCTCATCGTAACAGTTTTGGAATCTACTTAAATAATTAACACTGTAACTCACATCTAATCCAGTTCCTGAACTAATATACAAAAGTGCTCCTATTAAATTTCTATATTTTAAATTCTCATTTATTTCTTGAGCAGGTTCTAATTCCAAATTCTGTTCCATAGGAGTCTCATATAATTTAGCTTCTTCAATCTGATATTTTCTTGCTAATGATTCAATATACTTTTCTTGATCTAAAAACATCTCATTTTTCTTTTCATCATATTCAATATTAATACCTAAATATGTACTTACTTTACCTAAATCTTTCATTTGAAACCTTTCTTTTAACATACTTTTTATGTAATTTAAATTCTGTTTGTTTTTACAACAAATTAACAAATCGTCTACAAATATAATTAAATAAATAATTTCATCTCTATTTATCAATGTATATAAACAATAGTCAAGGTCACTTCTTATAAACCCTAATGATTTTAAATAATCATCCAGACACTCATACCAAGCTCTGGGACTCTCACGCAAACCATACAATGCTTTATTTAATTTACATACCTTTTCTGTAGCATCCTCATAACTTTTAGGTTGCTTTACAAATACTTTTGACATAACTTTGCCATTTAAAAACGCTGTTTCTATATCCATCTGCTCAATTAACAATCCGTTTTGGCAACAATACGATAACAATACTTTCAAAGTTTGTGTTTTCGCAACAGGTGAATAAATGTCATCCAACACATCTTTTTGTTGGTAACCTCTTACAATAATTCTAGCCTTATATACATTCTCGCTTTTCTTAGTATAAATCCATTTTAAATCTAATATCTTTTCATTCTTTGATTTTTCAACTAATACCCACGTTTTATTTTTCTCTAAACTATTCATCTCTTTATTCATAGCATCTACCCAAAAATTAGACTCATCACTTTTAATAGCCTCTTTAAAACTTACTGGACTATCTGCACTACAATAATTAACATATATGCAACCGCTATATACAAAACTATCATCAAATCTACTAGGCTTTCTAATATTTCTTTGAGACCTTCTTAATTCAGGTATTTCTTCTACTTCATTTTCAACATTTTCATTATTATTTACATTTTCATTTAAATTTTCTAAATTGTTTTTACTTCCACTACTCTCCCCGAGGGTCGAAGTAGGTGAAGGAATTAAGTCATTATTGTTATCATTTCCTTCCTCTATATCATTAAACCCAATGCATTTTATATCTTCTTCTATAACATCAACGTGTCTAGCTACAATAACTATTAGAACTCTGTAACCTACTACATTATAACCTATCAAAATACCTAAATCCGCTTTTCTATCCCATTTCGAATTTCTTTTGCTTTCCGGTACTTTCACAAATACTTTACTTCCGTACAATTTTAAATACTTAGTGTCTGGCTTTTCATTAAAAAATATCTCATACGGAGATTTATTTCTTACTAACGTGTTTGCAATAGTCCTATTTTTCAAATATGCTGCGGCGCAGACTACTTCTGGCCAGTATCTTTTCTCTACCTTAGACTCAGCTAACAAACACCTAGCACTATCCATAATTGTCCTATTATACCTTTCAGCTGTACCGTTAAGCTCATGCACATAAGGTGGACATGTTTCTAATTCAATTCCCTTTACTCTAAGCAATTTATACATATCTTTATTTAAATACTCAGTACCATTACCACATCTTAGTTTCTTAATTTTCTTTCCAGTTTTATTCTCAACTAAATTTATGTATTCAATAAATTTGTCATATACCTTATTTTTTGTCTTAATCGGATAAATTTGACCTATTTTGCTATAATCATCAACAAAAGTTAAGAAATATTTTTCCCCTTTATAACCTTCAGAGTGTGGCCCATTTAAGTCTGTATGCACTATTTCTAAAATGTCTTGTGCTCTTTTTCTATTATTTTCAAATGGAATGTTGTACATTTTATTCTCAATACACGTAGCGCATTTAAGGGGGCTAGACACCTTTTTTCTCTGAAATAAGAAGTCACATTTTAATACATAAATGTAAACTAATTATTTAATACTTTTTACATATAAAAGTGGGTATATTTACCTTACCTTAAAACTTTCTCCGATGGGCCTTTTATATGGTCCAGAACCATAGTCATCGATGAAACAAGTTTTTTCACTATCCGTAAGCTTTGAAATTTTCCTGTCGATGGATTAACTCCAGATTTGAACTAAATTACTCCTGAATAGTATAATTCTCATATGAGCGTAGGGCTTTAGGATTAAATGTCGGAAAAAATTTTTACATCAGAAAAATTATGAAAAAATATAAAAAATTTAAAAAAATTAAAAAAAAAACTCTTGAAAAACAGCACAATTTTTTTTTTCTCATTAGATCAAAAATTCCTACACTCATATGAGAATTATACTATTCAGGAGTAATTTAGCTCAAATCTGAAGTCAATCCATCCACAGGAAAATTTCAAAGCTTACGGGTAGTGAAAAAACTTGTTTCATCGATGACTATGGTTCTGGATCATATAAAAGGCCCATCGGAGAAAGTTTTAAGGTAAGGTAAATATACCCACTTTTATATGTAAAAAGTATGAAATAATTAGTTTACATTTATGTAATAAAATGTGACTTCTTATTTCAGAGAAAAAAGGTGTCTAGCCCCCTTAAGATAATCTGATTATATTTCATTTGGCAAACCTTCCAATACATGATTTTTACACATAGTATTCAAATAACTAAAATTAACGTGCCCCAATGTTCTATGCCACTTTTCTTTTAAAGTCATTTTACTGTTATCTTTTCTTACTATATTAGACTCTATATTATTTACTAAACAACTTGTCATTTTATAAATTCTACCAATTTTCCATGCTATCGCAATCAATTTGTTGTCTCTATTATATATTTTTGAACTATCTCCGATAGATATTACTTTATAATTATCAGTTACTTTACCAAAACTTATTAAGTTTTTATCCATATCTTTCACGTAAAATACACTTTTTAATTCAATTTCTATCTCTTCGTTAAATGTTTCGAATTTACTAATTACATGACCAACTTTAGTCGCTTTCAAAATTCTACCGTCACCTACTTTAACATTAATCGGTTCTTTTAATATAATACAATCGCTAAAATAATTTTCATTATTAATCACGTGGTCTGTACAACCACTATCTAAAATCCATTCTATTTTATTTTTACTTATATTACTGTTCTCAGTATTCTCAGACCTTATCTCTATTGACGTGTTGAATGCTTCCCTTTTCTCTGCGCTCTGATGACCTGCGCTGTTGTCATAACTGCCTCGCGCGCCTCGGCCGCGTTATTGGTAGCCGCTCCTTCCACGCCGGCTGGAACTCGTTCCTCGCTGCTGCATGTTGTAGCCTCTGCCGTTGCCCCCTCCTCTCTGTGGCGCACGGCTTCCTCTGCCACCTCCTGCTATGGCGTCCCTTGATTCCACGAATTATTTTTCTTCGTTGGGCAATCGTACTGTATGTGTCCTACACCACCACGTACATAACATGTCCTTTTATCCTCTCTTCGTTTCTCAAACGTAAACGCGTTTGATCTTGAATTTTCATTTTCACCATGTTCCTTTTTAAACTCAAATTCCAATTTTGATTTCACAAATTCCACTGTTTTGTCCTTTTCAGCTAATGCATCCACAATATCAACCATGTGTGACATACTTTCTGGTAACGTTAACAAGAAGTAATTTAACTTATCTTCTTTTGTCACATTTTCCCTGGCATTTTTCAATTCGTTCACTAATTTTTCAAAGTTATTATAAAAGTCTGTCGGGTTTTCACTTTCTTCCATTTTCAAATCAAGTAGTCTTCTTTTACATAATAATTTCACAGCACTACTTTTGACTAAGTAATTTTCATCCAACTTAGCGACCATTTTCTTTGCAGTTTCTTCTGAAATAATTAATTCTAGCTATGTATTTGTCATACTGTTCCCTATATAATTTTTGGCTTTTATTTCTTTTTAACACACCCCATCATAAAGTTCGTACTTCATTCCCGCCGAAGTGGGAAAAAAGAGCTACGTTCATTCCCTACCCCCACTCTAGTCCCCGGCGCCACGCACATGTGCCCTCGCCTTCGGCTCGGGCACAAAAAGTGCGTTGCGCTGGAAACGAGAGTGAGGTTAGGGAATCAATATGCAGCATTTTTTCCCTTTTCAGCGGAAAACGAGTACGAACTTTATGATAGTTGTGTTAAAAAGTCTTATATTGCACTCGTGAATACAGTGGGTTGTGCGAACCTGCGTGTTTGTCGCCTGAGCGAAGCGAGGGCGACAACTCTCGCGCAAGGAGCACACAGCCCACTTTATTCCCTTGGTGCATAATATGCTATTCTTTTTCCATTCGATTTCTGTTATCGATGCCGGTCTTTCATCATTTTCAATAACTTCATTGCACTCTTTAAATTCCAAGAACAATTTCAACTTGTACTTCCATTTGTCGTAATGTGTCCCATCAAATACTTATAACGTAAATCCTTTGAAATTCTTTGTAGGGGTAGATTTTGTATACCAATCGAGTGAGTTCTTTGGGCAAAAGGATTGATCCATAAATTTCGGAGATATTTAAGGTTAAAATTTTTTTCAATTTTTTTTTAAATCGTAATTTCTCGAGAACGGCTATATGTATCTAAATGGGGTGGATGGCATTCGAAAGAGAATTAAATTACCTATATTTTCTAGAAAAATTAATTCTCTAGCTATCACGGTTCTTTTGTTATTAACAAAAACGTAAAAATTGAAAAGTGAAAAAAAATGAGTTTTATATGTTCAACTATTACAAGAGTAAAATTGTCTTATTCGCTTCAAAATTTATTGTAGAGGTATATTATTGTTAATTCTCGGATGAGTTCTTTTGGCAAAATGATTGGTTCATAAATTTCAGAAATATTTGAGGTAAACACAATCAAAGAACAACTTTAGAATATTTTTTTTATTTCGAACCAATGTACGACGAGAAGCCGTTGACAGTAGACTTGAAGAAGAAAAATTTGATGAAGAATAGAACTTGAAGAAGATTGTTTTCCATTCATATAAGAATTAAAATCACAAACAAATAAATTGCAAATGGAACCTCAATGAATAGCCATGAAAAAATTACAAGTTAATATTTTCCATAAAATTTTTCCAATTTTTTTCGTGAAATAGTATATTACACACCTAGGCAGTAAAAATAAGAAATTTCTCAGATCACATGTAATTGTCGGCCGAGGCGAAGCCTCGGCCGACAATTACATGTGATCTGAGGCTTTCTTTTTTACTGGCCAAGGTCTGTATACTATTTTTCTGCTTGACGGCGCCGGAAAGCGGCAACTTCGTTTCGCGCAGCGGCTGGGAAGTTGGCGCTTTCCGGCCGGAGGACAGAAAAATTTATTTTTCGAATTTTAATTTAATGAAAGGAATCAAAAAATTATTTTGAGGAAACTACGTGCTGTTACGTGTGAGCCTATCTCGGTTCACGCACGTACGAAGGGTTCTGAGGTGTTCGTGTCGTTCCAATCCGAGACTCGAAACGATGCAGTGAAATACAACTAGAGTTAAAGTATACTGGAGTTATTTATTAAAATACTTATAGGCGCGAGAGAGATAATCCTAACACGCGTTCGCGATGCAACCGATCGACGTCCTCTCGTGAATTCGTTATCCGCTCGTCCTCGTCCCTCGTACCTCGCTTCCGTCCTCTCTCTTTCCCCGCTTTCGTTCTCTTTCTTTCTGTCTTCTGGATGCGCTTCCCTTGGTTTTTATATCTCTGTCTTGGGGATCGTAAATGGGGGATCATTGCTCATCGACTGTTCGTTTCTTCGTGCCGGTGATTCAGTGCCTCGCGGATTCGCTGTTCTGCTGACTGGCATTGGTTGATGCCATGCATCTTCGACATTCGACGTCCTCTATCAACGTTCGGCATATTGCTGACCGGGAGTTTGTGTTGGGCTACGTGTCTTCGTTCTTCGAGAGTCTGTATGAGTTCATGGCCGCAGCACTTTCTCTCTGGAAGCTACCACTCGTAACACGTCTGAGGGCCGCGACATCGACCTCCGGGGCGATGAAACAAGTGATGGGGCGGGAGAAAAATTTTCCTTTTTTTTCTTGATGTTAGGGGGGTTAGATGCGGTAGGTTCATAGAATTGCTGCTAGGATTCGTTGGAGCTAGTTTGATACTAAAGTCTATATACTGCTAGGGTTGGCTAAGGTGGACATCGAGCGGTCGGGAGTGTTAACAAAATTATTCATCTTTCTAGGGTATGATGTGTGTATGTTACAGTCTTAATATTCGTGTTTAGTGTTGTATCTGCGTGAGTGTACCTAACAATACAATGCTAAACCTAACGATTTTTCTCTCTCGCTTCTTATTATATTCTTCTTGTACATAGAGTCTGTTAATACTTGGATACATGATATACTGATAATGCAATAGATATGTATATATATATATTTTTTCTTTATTTATGACATGTTATAGGATCGGGCTTGCGGCTCTGATTTTTCTCAACCCGTGCTTCGTGTTGACGGTGTGGCAGGATGATAACTCTCCCTGTGGTAGTCGAATAATGTACCGCTGAAGGTAGTAGTGCTTGCGATGGTGTACCTGGAAAAAGTTCTTTATTGATTAGTAGCGGGGGCTCCCTTCCCCTAGGCCAGAATTTCCAACCCAACGCGAGGACGATTATGATCGCGACGATTGACCCGCCTGAATACGAGACTGCTTGTTTTAGGGCTATAAACTCGCCGTCTACGGCGTCGCGTTGTTCTAGTTCCTGCTCTCGGTTGATTATGTTCTTCAGCTCGTTTCCCAATTCTAGCGAAGCGGGCTGCGCGAGCTTGCTTTGTGGCATGCTATCAGATTCTCTCATTATGTGTTGCAGCATCGATCCTCCGTCGGTAGTGACTATTAGAATAAATTATGTCAATAATATACAAAATTTTGTGTTTGTTAAGAGTAGATGTCCTATAGTATTACATCAATACTTAAAGATGCCTCAAAATTGAAAGAAAAGGATTTCCGACTTATGAGTTATACGGAATGCCAATTGAAAGCACATATAACGCGCGCGGCGCGCATGGATTTGGCTAGTATTTTGAAAATGTAGATAAAAATAACGTAACACATGGCGCAGTCGGTAAGCTGTTCGCCTGTCCCCCTGAATTCCTATGGGAGTCTTAATATCGCATGCCGATTGTTTCATTGTTACTGTGGCGTCATTGGAGGGTGACATCTAAATGATGGTTGCCATTTAGTCGGTTTACTATATAGTTATTTGTGGTGCATACAAATTTCATACAATGTCAAGTAATCTAATTTCTACCTTCACAATTTCTTAGCAAGATGACTTAAAAGTTGTTTTATTATAGTGATTTATTGTGAAAAGGTTTATTAACTTTTATTGGATGTTTAAATAACTTTCTCCAGTGCAGTTATGCTATTTACTAGTAGTTTACGTTAAGGGGATGAGCTTGAGCCCTCACTCCCGTATTTTTGATTATTAGTTGATTTATTATAGGGCTTTATTGTTAAAATGTTTATTAGCCTGAATTGAATGTTTAAATAACTTTTTCCAGTTCAGTTATGTTATTTATCAGTAGTTAACGTCGAGGGGATTAGTTTAAGCCCTCACTCAAGTATTTCTGATTATTAGTTCATTAATTATAGTGATTTATTGTTAAAATGTTTATTAATCTTTATTAATTATTTAGCTAACTTCCGGGAGTGAAATACCTTGTCCTCCTTATAGTTAAAATTGGGGGCAATCGTTTAAGGCGTTTCTGACATTTTTCCGATTGCAAGTTTATTAATTATAGTGATTTATTGTTAAAATGTTTATTAACGCTTATTAATCATTTAAATAACTTTTGGACGTGATATGCCTTTTCCCTCTCATAGTTAAAATTAGAAGCGATCGTTTAAGTCGTCTCTGACATTTATCGATTGTAAGCATACAGCGTATGCTTTTATGAGTGGTTACGCAACTCTTCTTCCTATGTAGTTGTTGCAAGCTCGTGTATGTATATGCCGCTGAGCTATACTTCAATGCATTTGACTGCATTTGTAGTTGTTGCAACGCCGTGCTGCACGTTCCCGAATCGCATTTGGCCTCTCATGCGCTCCCTGTGCTTGCTCGCCTGTCCAGAGCTAGTAGTGTATGGTGTCAGTTTTTTCCTTTAAATTAATATCTTACCTATTCTGTTTTCCCCCTTATTTCTGAACCCTTCTCTAAATGATTATGTGGCCCATAGGGTCCTGTTCAGATATTTAAATTATGAATTTATTGTTTATTTCTATGACTTACATTAAATTTTAATGAAGATTTTTATGTAGTTTCCAGAGTATTGTTTTTATTATTATTATTATTATTATTGCTATTATTATTATTATTTTTTATTATTATTATTTTTTTTCTTCTTCATTTAACTAGCAGTCCTAGTTACATACGCCTATACCTTCTCAATCTTAATGTAAGAATCTTTTTTTGGGTTTAAATTTATTCTGTGCCTAATGGAAGGAACTACCATTATTCCCTTCGGACGGTTGAGGTCGGACATCCCGCATGTTCCCCTTTTCTTATTCCATTACGTAGCCATTCAAAAGCGTAGAATTCGCTCGACCAGTCGGGTTCTCTATTAGTATAACTTCTTATTTTATTCATTAGCCGTGCGGCGGTGAGTATGCGCTTTACATTTATGCTGACGTCCGTCTTAACTTGATTACAAGGCCGTCTACAGTTCCGTTTATGTATATAATACGCGCGTCTCCTAGTTAGTCTGAAATGATGACTCGTTTGTCCCGAGTCCTCTATTCTTGTTTGTTGGTGCCGTAATCTATCGTGTGTGCCTGTTTACAATTTTCTAAGGGTTCTGATGATAAATTTTAAGCAAATCATTCCAACGATTATTATTATATTATTGATAAATGGTTTTCCTTTTCTTTCTTTTGACTATCCCCGTGCATATTATGAATGCCTAGCGTATACCCCCGGCGCGGGCCTATGATTTCCTGGTATAATAAGTCAGTCACTTTAAATTTATATATCTTAAAACTTTCTCATGGGTTTGTCGATCAATAAAAGCAATTCGCCATCCCTTGCCTATGCTGAACGCGGATTTTTTTTTTTTTTTTTGATAAATGAGTAGGCGTGCGGTTCACTTCATAACCCGCGTTTTATCATGTATGCTTTAGTGTGTCCCACTATAGCCCTGACGCGTCGTGGGAGAGATACCGCAAGCAAGCTGGCGTTTCCCGCTCCACTTCACGCAACCGTTGGGCTCAAAGCTGCATAGCGTTGGGATACGACTTGCGCCATTGCATTTTTTTATTCATGCAGTCGATTGAGGGCAACTTCACACCTAGTTTTTGCCAAGGTCCGTGACTCACATATACGGCTCCAATTTGCCGCGTCCCCGCCGCGACTCCACTCCATAAGCGTACTTTCTCCCTTTACGAGTACTCGAGTCGCTAGTTCGATACAATACAAGGGAGCTGACCTTCGAAAGGTCAGGGAGATGGCGCGTGCGGGAACCGACGATTGGGCCATCGCTCTGTGTCTGCGGTGAGGTAGGGTGCTTGCACCTGCTGCGTTATACGTTGTACATGTAGGTTTTAGCGAATTCAGCCCGACTACTCATTTTTAATGCGTGACTCATACGTCTGTTTATATTTACGATTAAGAGGTAAATTGCTTTTCTCGCTTGCTACCATGGAATTTGATGAGTTTATTTCTATTTCTTTTCTTGTTTTCTAAAATCGGGAATCATATTTCCGCGCCGTAATCTAAACTTTAGCCTCTTGCCTCCACGTTTGTATCTCGTTAGAATCATTTGCTTGTGAGTGTGAGTGGTGATGTTATTACTGTAATAACCAGATCGGTCATGACGAAAACGTATCCCAACTTTTTCAGCGTGCTTCTTTTTCCCAACTAATTTCGATGTTTACAATTATTATATGTTATTCTAGCGATACTCACTGCCGAACTAAAGATATTTATTATTACTTATTTAAAGAACTGTATGTTTGACGTATCTTTGCACGTGTGATGTGCTTTTTTTCTCGACTTGGGCGCGCGAACTCCCCGCGATTGGGCCTGTTTTTTTTCTTTAGAAGAACATACGAGATATCGACCTTTACCTGCGCGGCGTCTGAGGAGCCGCGGAAAAAAGAAAAAATATATATTCCCCCTGCCTTTTTTTTTTTAGTGTTTGCTATGCTCGCCTGCCGTGTGAGGGACCGCGATGAATTTGCGCGAACGACTCTCCTCTTCTGAAATCTTATTTATTCGTTTCTTAAAAGATTCGTAACTTTTTCGATATTCGTATGTACGACTCGCGCTTGATCCCCTTTTCTTATTTTAGCGTTATGTCTGCTATGATTAGTTTCCACGATTTCGCACGGCCTTGCATATTCCGTCTCTATTTGGCAGAGTCTCGCTTTCTTCGTGAGATATTCCATTTTTCCCCTCTCCGAGGAAATGGTGAGTGCTTTACCTTGGTCGTAGTAAAACTTAAATTCGTATATGACTTGGGTCAGTTTCATTGCAGTGAGAGTTCTTAATTGTGCTAGTGTGTATGTACCGTCCACCCTGTAGCTATCCTACGTTAGTTCCTCCTTTTCTCGTTCTGGATCCCTTTTTCGTTTTTCTTTTCTTTGCCCCGTTATAACTCAGAGACCGCCGTGCGTGTTTGCCTCTCTGATACGACTCAGAGCCTTTAGGACATGTTTGACCTTTCCCTTGTTCCTGTTTTCTTTCGCAGCTCAGAGGCCGTTGCGCGTGTTCGCATCTCTGATACGACTCAGAGGCTTTGGGGCATGTCCGACTTTTACAGGTAATCCAAATGTATGCGGCCGTTCGCTAGTTAATCATTTGATGGTTTAATTTCTTTATCATCGAGATCCATAAGTGTTTCTGGATCTATAGTCTTGAATATCCTCAGGGCTCTATCTTTATCTTTTTGTATCTTGGTTATGGCCCTTAGTATATTGGCGAGTTTAAGTTATGTTCTCATTAATATTCATTGTTAATATTCATTCAACTTTTTGTTTTTTTTTCTCGTGCGACCTCGTATGGTTCCAACGTGATGGTGGACAACTTCTTGTTTTTTCTTTCGGCTTTCGAAGTCTCACAAACAGAGTTTACGTGACCTTCATATTTGGATAGCAAGTCCTGTTCAAGGAATTAATCTGTTTTTACGGAGATTTCATCATGTGCTATGAATTCTTCGCATAGCAGGCAGCACAATTCTGTACGATTCGTTTTAGGCATCCAGCATTTCTCTGGCAAGCATCTCTTCTTTTATGGTTGGCAGGTGTATGGAAATCTAGCACTCTAGTTGGGATAATCTTATAGTATGTTTGGGTCTACTCGCGGTTACCTCTTCCTTACAGTCCTAAGTCCTGCAGGACTCTAGTACCGGGCATTCTGAGAGTTTAAATGACCAATCACATTCTTATTATTTGTCTCGTTATTGTGGTTATATCTTGCGTTATCTCGGCGATCACCATTGCGCCAATCACTCCTAAGATCCCTTCTATAATGATGCGGCTGGTATTTATCGTTATTGAAGCTATGTCCGCCCTCTGGATGAGTGCTGTATCTTCGATCACCTTCACGACCTTGGTTATTGTTTTGCTGATAGCGATTAAGACGATCGTCCCAGACATTTCCATTGTAATAAGGTCGATAGCGTGTAGCGCGGTTTCCACTGATTCGGTAATCCAATCTCCGATAGCGGTTAGGTCGCCATTCGTAGTTTCTTGTATATTGCCTATTCGCGTCAGGCGGATCTTCCGGCGATTTCACGGTTATGGATTGCGCGGTATATACTACTACGGGGTGCGATAACGCGATAACCTGTCTCATTGGGTATGTGGTATATAACACTTGCGGTGGCGGCGGTGGCGATAGTGTTCCTCCCAGTTTGTCCAAATTCCCTAAGGTGACTTCCGCGTTCTTCAGGCTCCTTCGTAGGGCGTAATAATCACCATATTGATGTCCCTTCTTTTGGCAGAAGCTGCAAAATTTTGTCTCCGCGTCCCTATACTGGCACCTACCCTCGGGGTGATTACCCATGCTACATACACTGCAGCGATCCCTGGCGGGGGCCCTCCTAATCGTGGCCTGCGGATTATCGTCTTTTAGTTTAGCGTATTTTTCCATGAGTTCTGTTAGAATACCTTCGGCGGAGGTGGGGCCTGCCTGCGCCCCACGCGTCGTGCCCCGGTTCTCTGTTCAACTCTTACGGCTTCTGTTATCACCTCTACCAGAGTTTTGGGATTCGCGGCCCTTACTTGGTGTTGCAGATCCCCTTCAAGGCCGTACAGAAACTGATCGAGAGCTTCCGAGTCACCCCTGTTTTTGTAAGTTAGTTTCTCGAAATCTTGTAGGGATCTATCGGCATCGTAGGTATTCAGTAGTCGATTCAGCAAGATTTCTACGCGCTGTCCATAACATCCGACGCTTTCCCCTTTCTCTTGTTTGATAACCTTAAGTTCGACGAGTAATCTGTCGGCGCCTCCAGCGTGCGTGTACCTCATTGTAATATCCTCGAGTATTTTTTCGACCGATGTAAACCGGTTCATACGGCACATATAACCATCCGCAGCTCGTCCGCGAAACTTGGAAGCTAACGCGCTCATCAACCAGCATTCTGCTGACGGGTCAAATTCGTTGAGTACATTGCGCACAACGCGGCAAAAGAATGCCACCGAGTCGGGATTGCCGTCGAACGGAGGAATCGCGTTCATAGCCTGTTGCAGTGAAAATGTCCACGCAGCGTCTCTGGGGCGGGTGACGCGCGAGTGTGGCGGTGAAAGGTCGATGGATCTGGGGAGTGGCTCGACGAGGGGCTGACGCATCGGTGTATAGCCTGCCCCGGAGCCCGGCAACTCCGTTCTTAATTGTGACTCTACATTCGGTAATCCGCTAGACCCTTTGGCGTGCGCGAGAAAATGTTTGTAACCCGACAGTCTTCTCGCCTTAAATTCCGGCATTTGGTCATGCGTTACCCACTTCGGTACGTAGTCATTGGGTGTTTCTGCGGTTGTATGCGGAGCGGAGAGTAAGTCGCGGTCTATACTCGTGGCGTTGGTTGCGGCCGGGAGTCTCCCATTATTAAATTCGCTTTTTCCGTGCGACGCCTCCCCGGTGGAGCACGTAGCTTGCAATAGTTCCCGCGACGGACTTTGGGATTTCGGTGGCGTTGTTAGTAATTTTTGTAACCTCGCCGCGAGTTCGTCTCTGTGGTTGGCGATAATGTGTATCTCGTCGATCCCCAGATCTCCAGCCACCACAGATAGAACGTGATCGAGCTTTCGAATCGCGATTTCCAAAACCTCAGGATAGGGCAGAGCCATTGCCATGTCGGCACAGGCGATAGCACAATTAATGTCAACCTTCAGCTGATCCACCGTTCGAAACGCGGGTGAGCATCGCGTTACTTCTACGTCGGGATCAAATCCGGCGGCTTCATTTTGCCGCGCGGAGTCAAGGCTATATTCTTCGTTATTCCTCATGTTTAATTTAATGATAGATTTAAAGTGTTCCGCGAACCAAAATCACTCAGTATTCACGGCCCGTAATTTCCTTCTTTAGCTCGCTCCCTATCGGTCACGTGATTTCCCACGAGAGACAGGGTACAATAATCGGGTATTAAAAGTTCCACTTACCCTTGTAGGCAGACCACAATAAGGATGATGGAGACGTGTAACATCCTTCCTTCCTGCCAAACGTTGAGTGACACGTATTCGGCGCGTACTTCGCGATTTTACTCAGATGTATTTCTAACGAACACCCCACACCTAGCACCAGAAAATTGTTACGCGTGAGCCTATCTCGGTTCACGCACGTACGAAGGGTTCTGAGGTGTTCGTGTCGTTCCAAGCCGAGACTCGAAACGATGCAGTGAAATACAAGTAGAGTTAAAGTATACTTGAGTTATTTATTAAAATACTTATAGGCGCGAGAGAGATAATCCTAACACGCGTTCGCGATGCAACCGATCGACGTCCTCTCGTGAATTCGTTATCCGCTCGTCCTCGTCCCTCGTACCTCGCTTCCGTCCTCTCTCTTTCCCCACTTTCGTTCTCTTTCTTTCTGTCTTCTGGATGCGCTTCCCTTGGTTTTTATATCTCTGTCTTGGGGATCGTAAGTGAGGGATCATTGCTCATCGGCTGTTCGTTTCTTCCCCCTAATTCGACGTCCAGATCTCGTGCCGGTGATTCAGTGCCTCGCGGATTCGCTGTTCTGCTGACTCGCATTGGTTGATGTCATGCACCTTCGACATTCGACGTCCTCTATCAATGCTCGGCATATTGCTGACCGGGAGTTTGTGTTGGGCTACGTGTCTTCGTTCTTCGAGAGTCTGTATGAGTTCATGGCCGCACGCGCTTTCTCTCTGGCTACCACTCGTAACAGTGCCAATGAATTGGCAGCGGTTTTTTTTTTTACTTTCAAAAGTTCATATCAATTACATAAATTACACAGCTATTTTAATGTATTTCAGTAAATCTATAACTATTTAACTAAGAGATAATGTTTTCAATGTATTTTAAAACAGTAAATAAGTTTTATCCACTACATTTCTGATTTACTGTATTAAATAATTTGAATTATTATAAAAAGTACTTATACAGTATTAATGTAGTATAATATTATAGAAATACTTATATAATATTACAGAAATATACTTGTATATTATTAAGAAAGTATTGATTGAAGTTTAGAATAAATTCTTGTTCCGGGTGTTTGGAACTCTTCGACTTGGATGTCAGTCAGTTATAATATTTATTCAGAAAATTCAAAGTAATTAGGGTTTGAACACATTGCTAAATATATTATATAAAGTATTCGACAAATGAAATTAGTTTAATATACATTTACTACCAATACAAAATTTTGTAGCAAGATATGTGGCATGAATGCTTCAAATGATACTCAATCACATAATACCATACGATTGCATGATTTAACAATTTTATGGCTTTTATCAATTTTTAAAGTGATGTTTTTTTCATAAAAAAACTAAAAGTAAACAAAATCTGAATCGGAATTGACGGTTATACTTAACGCTCTCAGAAAGAGTGCTGACACTACTCGAGCAATCGATACACTAATCGACGGCCGTAGCTATCGCGTCAGATTGGTACAGTGAGTATACCACAGGCTTACAGTCACTACTCTAAAATGATGTGCACTATATATACGAGAATTTCTTTAGTTACTCGTCGCGTTGGAGTAGTAACTCCAGGAAATTTTTTTCCGTGCGGAGCCTTTCCGTTCGGGGGTGTAAGGCGGCTAAAATTGCGAAAAATACACGAATAATATCGATAAAAAAATCACCACTCTGGAGTTTATTAGTTTCAGACAAATTTTATGGCTGGTATTTTTTCCAGAAGTCGCCATGTCCTTGTAACAGAATTGGCGATATGAAAATCGAACTGGAGCCTTTCCGTTCGGGGGTGTAAAGGGCTTAAATTTAAGGCAATGCCAGTGTCTCGTGTCAAAAACCCTACTTACCCTCGGTGCGATTTTCAATATCTTGTGGCTTTTCGACAACTATTAACGAACGCCTGTCGCGTACTCGTTATAACTTTTATATTTTATTGGACGTTATTAAGAATATAATTCACAACTTGTAACGTGTAAGACCCTACACAACTAAGTATCCCGGGAGATAAAGTCTCTATCATATCCTCGATGGTCATCACCTCCAGCTGAATACCATCCCCGTGCTAGAAATAGTTTCCTTTCTAACTTTATACAACGATGTATTATTTTTTAACTACTTGGCTGAATAGGGTTCGGTTCCCATCCTAAAACGCGAATAAAAATTCGAACATTTTGAGGTCTAGTGAGCAGTAAGAGGAAGAGTAAATAATCATAGTTTTTAAGTAAATAATCGATTTCAACCCGAGTCACGATGGCGATAATTCTGGACGCCTACGAAAATTTCAGTCATTTGTAAACATTTCCCGCGACCTAACCTACAATTAAATAGCGTTGTACATGACATTATTGGTATTGAAATATAAATAGCTGTCGATAAAAACATCAATAATTTCATGCTATAATATTACATTAATTAATTAAAAATAGATTGTATAATCGAATTCGTCGTGTTCGACTATTGCATTATGAAGTGGTCGCTTGATTGCTAGAGTCTCATATAGAACGTCTACCGTTTTCCGAGTTCCACCATGTCTCGAACACCAAATTGCCGTCCGAGCCCGAGGAAATATCCAAACTTTTAAACTGTATTAAATACGTATTATTGTATAAAATGCTATCGACTAAAGATGCTATAGCCTCAAAATTAAATGAACTTGAAACTTACATAAAATCCACGCCAGATATATTTATCGAAATAACAATTTTTCTATTAATTTTGTTTTGCTTTCTACGGACATTTTGACCTCGCCATTCGATTCCTTGGGTCCAAAAACCCACAGGGTTACAAATATTGAAAGAATTTACGGCGCGGCTATTTGTACGACAGATTATATTCGTGGTATATCTATATATACAGATACGACAGAAACGTGTATCGATTGAGTGCGGAAATAGATAGAGCAGCTGAGAAAATATTTACCACACAATAAGGGATATTATTTCTTTAGTCATCTATCAAAGTTTGTCTAATTTTCAAAATTTTCTAGTGTACTCCTTTCGTCTATTGATATATTTTGAGGTTAGGAAATCTGTCGTACAAACAGCATCAGTCAAGAATTTATCGATTTAGCTGGGAGAAAATCTCGTGTAGGTTTCCAAATGGGAACCCTGTATATATATATATATATATATATATATATATATATTATACATTTCTCGAAAGGGGTTTATAAAGCCCGTTTTTTATATATAGGGGTTTATCCAGCCCGATTTTGATTATGCAGCCCGGGCTTCATAATATTTCTAAATATAGGGGTTTATGCGGCCCGACCTAGATTCTGTAACCCCAGGGTCCATTATTTCTTTAGTCACTTGCCATAGGGAACTCTGGGCTGTAGGTACTAATATACAGTCTTGGGCTACATAAACCCCGATAAGTGTATATATATATATATATATATATTGTTGGATATATGTATATATACGAGCTCGGAAAGTTCTTTTGTTTAACGGCATTTCTCCCTCCTCTCTATTAGTACCCATGCGAGCGCGAGCGAGCGTGTCAGTCAGTCGGGTAATGTTAACCCTTACGAGAAGTCACGCATATAAGAGAAGCAAGATTATATTATAGAATAAAGAGTTTATAGAGGAGCACAAATAAAGACCATAACATATTTATAATTACACTATTTGTTCTTATTTCTCCGCCTGCAAAATGATTAATTCCCAACAGGTTATGGGCCCAGGGCACGCATTCTCTGCGTCCGGAGAAAAAGATTTTCGTTAGCGCGCGAAAAAAAATAAAAAATTCAGTGACAAATCTACAAACAATTGCATGTAGCTTTGCAGGTTTTGAAAATTTTTCAATTTTGATATCGTTGACTCCCCTTGAAATTTGACAAGGAAGAAAATGAGACCTTACAAATTAAAATTGAATGAAAAACAAAAAAGATTTGTATTTCTTATTGAATTTTTTTTTAATGGACAAAATATACCTCCTGTCATATCAGTTTTCAGATCGGAATGTGTAAATGAGTTTTTGTAAAAAATGTTTATAGCTTTAGGTCTACTAGACCGCTGGAGCCACCTTAAGTGATAATAGCGGACGGGTGGATAAGTAGAATTACTAAGAAGAAAATGTTTTGGCATTGACAGTGCAGAAGTGTGCAATTAAGAATTAGCATCAGGAAAGGTTTGAATATCTTTCGAATAATGAAAAGTGAATTACATAAATATGAAAAGTTGAAAAATCGAGTCATTGGAGTCAGTCTCAAGTGTGTTATTGGTAACTGACATGACTTGTATTACTTTTGGATAGCTAAATGAAGAATATATCATACCTCAAATCATGGAAAGTAATTTTACAAGTTAATTTGAGGTTTGGAGATCATAATAAAGTAGAATATGGTCATAGACAATGGATTCGTTATACCAAGGAGTATATAATAATTTACTGATTGTAATGGGTCATTTTTACTATGTTATGTGATTATATGAATTAATGATGTATTAAATTACATACCAATAAATAAAAAGGTAGTGTAACTTTATTTGCAAACATGGACAACTGTTAGATTATATAAATAGATTCAATAATAAAAAAAGATTATAAGTGATATAAGTGATAAGTTTACAAAAATATTTTGAGAATTTTCAAAACCTGCTAAGAAAGAAAGAGAGGTAGAAGTTGCTTATGTTGATTTGGAAAAAAAACTGCATTTTACTATCTATTTTTATTACACTATCTAGTTATAACAAAGGAAACTACTGAAGCTCACCGTATTAAAATTCAGTTCGCATTCAAAATCTTTAATTTCATCGTAGCAGATATAAAAATCATAAAAAAAACATATAAAGTACTTATAAAGGAAAAATTTTACACCTAGTATTTTTAAGAGTCATCTTAATCAAAAGTTATATCCTAAAATTCCCGGTAAGATATAATAGTGAGTTTGCTTTTTTAAAATTTTTTATTTTATTTTATTAAAATTATGCTTTTTTAGAAAAACGCTAATGGAATAATGATTAAAAACTTGATTTCATTTTAGGAAAATTTATAAATAAACAGTTACGACAGACACCCCAAGGCCGCGCACTACGGCTTTTCGCAGCCTGAAACATCGAAGTCGGCCAAGTCAGCGAGCTTGTAACGTACCGAAGCTCTTCGTCTCGTAAAACGGCAAGTTCATTGCCGTATGCACGAGGTCATCGATATAACCGTCAACATGTAACATAGGCTTCAATTTAGCGTGTACTACACTTGTCTATTGCCAACAATATCCTCGTTACCAGCTTCAAGTTTTTCCTTACGAACCAACGATCACGAGCAACCCTGAGGCCGCCGTCAGTAGCTGCTCCGTCGACAACAGGATTGGCGTAAACAGTATATCCCACAGAGCTTTTCGGCCTTATCAATCACTAAGCAAAGACAATATTATCTTAATATGAGTTGTACTTACAGTTTTTTTAGTTTTTACTTCTTTCGTTTAAGATCGCTTATTATTTATACTGTTACTCATTTCATCTTCATAATTCTAAACGTATGCAGTATATATTGTGTTATGCAGTGGTTTGCATTTTTATCTAGCGCATTTATTAAAGTTGAAACTGCGCCGAACCCTAAGAAATTCGCACACCCCAATTTTATCTTGATTTCTTCTGTGGAAAGGACAGCACCTATAAAGACTTCTGCTTGAGACGGCAAGCAGCAAGAAGATTCGCATACACTGATATGTCGACCTTATTAACCCATTAATGCCTGAATAACCAAACATTTTTCTTTGATTTTAAGCCTATAAATTTTAATGAAGTTGGAACTAGTTCTTATCAAGACTAGTCTTTTTATGTTTTCGGGCCCGCTCTACACGATGCGTCCACTTAGAAAGCTGTAAAATAACTATTTATATTGTTTTTTTTTGCAAATTTACATAAAAAAATGCGATTTTTTGTGAATTTTTTTTTTACAAAACGTCCGATTTCAGTCGGAAAAAATTATTTATTCGTTCTTAAAACTATGTAAAAAGTGTTATAAGATATTATTCTTTCAAAATATGAACATGGTTTTTTTTTAAATGTTCTTTTAACAATAGCGGGCGATAAAAAAACATAACAATAAAAAATCATCAATCGGACAGGTGTTATAAAAGTTTTTTCATTTTATTTAGTCTTAGCATATTTAAATCTTCATGAAAACGTATACTCGGGGGGTTTTCGAGGTCGCTGATAACAAATCTGCTGTCAGATTTCCAAAATTCAAAATGGCGAATCCAATATGGCGCATTTTTTTTGCGAAAAATCGAAAATTTTCGAACTTTTGACCGCCATATTCGAATCATCATTTTTAATTTTGCAAACCCAACCTCAGATTCGTAATCAGCAACCCCGAAAACCACTGAGTATACATTTTCATGATGATTTACATCAACTTTTGAGAAGAACGGTAAATTTATCAAAATTTTTCCGCCATATTGGATTTGCCATTTTGAATTTTGAAAACCTGACAACAGATTCATAATCAGCGACCTCAAAAACCCCCGAATATACGTTTTCATGAAGATTTAAATATGCTAAGACTAAATAAAATGAAAAAACTTTTATAACACCTGTCCGATTGATGATTTTTTATTGCTATTGTTTTTTATCGCCCGTTATTGTTAACAAAAAAATTAAAAAAAAACCATGTTCATATTTTGAAAGAATAATATCTTATAACACTTTTTACATAGTTTTAAGAACGAATAAATAATTTTTTTCGACTGAAATCGGACGTTTTGTAAAAAGAAATTCACAAAAAATCGCATTTTTTTATGTAAATTTACAAAAAAACAATATAAATAATTATTTTACAGCTTTCTAAGTGGACGCATCATGTAGAGCGGGCCCAAAAACATATAAAAAGACTAGTCTCGATAAGAGGTAGTTCCAATTTCATTAAAATTTATAGGCTTAAAATCAAAGAAAAATTGTTGGTTATTCAGGCATTAATGGGTTAAAACGTTCTTAAAAAATTATTTTTCCTTTAAACCTGTTTATTGTATTAAAAAAACATTTAAACTCTCATTAAAGTTTTTGGTACAGAGTTTGACGGATATTGAGAGAGAGGGAGAGACGAAGAGAGAGAGGGAAGGGTCGAGAGCGGAAGAAGAGAGGGAGGGACAGTAGATTATAAAGAAAAAACTTCTATACTTGCCTTATTTTATACTTTCGTAGAAAGTTTTATATTAACAATATTATTATTTGTACAGTCATGAAAAAAATTATTACCATTTGTAAAGAGTGCTTATTGAATAGATGAGACTAGAAGAATTAAAAGGACAAATTGTGTTGTTAGAACGTACTTAAAAAATTAGCTTTTGAAAAACGTGTTGATTGTTTTAAAAAAATATTTAAGCTCTCTTTAAAGTATGACGTGACACTTTTTCTGACCCCCTTAAGCACCACGTTTGGAGGCCGGGGGCGGAAAGTAAGGTGCCGCCCGACGAGAGCAAGTATAAATCTCACCGTTGGCTCGGGCGGTGGAAATTACTCGTGGCGACCTATTGCTCTCACTTCACACTCCTCAGCAATTCTCCGCCTATCTCTATACTACTAACTCTATCCAACTAACTTCCACTACTTTCCAACACTATCTCTTTCACTCTAACTACTATTACTCTCCCACTAAAACAATAAATTGGACTATCTGTCACTGCGTGTTCTATTGCTAGTGTATAGCACCACGGTTAGATCCAGAATGAAGAAGACGGAAGCGACGCTCGCACAATTTCCGTCTTCTTCATCAGTTAGGTATTTTCTATCTTTATCACTCCTAGGGCGGTAGATAGGGCGGTAGGTAGGGCTAGATATCACGTGATATCTAGTCTCTCGTCGAACCGATTCTCACTGCTGCCACCTGTTGCGCGCGCAGTTTGAAGAGTTTACTCAAATCGAAAGGCAACGAACAGTGGCGGCGCGCCTTTAGCCCGTGAGCGCCTCCGCTACTTCACTCGGGCGGTCATTTGATTCAATCCGCATCTCTCTCTCTCTCTCTCTCGCTCGCTCGCTCTCGCGCTCATACTTGTAGCTATCTCCGCGCGCCCCTGTCATACCGGCCGTAGTCAGCACGCAGGCTGTCTCTGGCCTTCTCTCTCTTTCTCTCTCTCTCATACACTAGCGCCGCTGCGCTATCTTTCCCTCTCCTCACACATACATGGGCGGTTGCTGTGCAGTGCACAGCCTGCGACGCACTGTATCTCTCTCTCTCACTCATACCGGTGCGCTGCTGCGCAGCGTGTCTCTCACTCTCATACCCGTTCGAGTGCAATGCGTAGAACGGTTGCGCGTTGCCTTTGTCTCGCCGCGCCGGTACACGTGGGGCTGCCGGCCTCGTGGCCGTCGGACAGCCTCTCTCCGCGTTCTTGCTTCCATCTATCGTGTATGTAGTGTACGTGTTCGTGCATGCGTGCGTGTGTGCGTGTGCGTGTGTGTGTGTGTGTGTGCGTGTGCGTGTGTGTGTGATGGCATCGGCGGTCGTTGTCATCGTCTTCACCGTGGTCGAATGCTGTTTGCACGACATGGCGGCCGAGTACACATGGGCGCGCTCACACTCGGTGCACAGTTGTATTTATCCGTGTGCGTCGTTGAGCCGCGCGAACATGTGACTCAGCGTTCTTCGTGTGCCATCTCTCTCTCTCTCTCTCTCTCTCTCTCGTTCTTCGTCTCTCTCTCTCTCTCTCTCTCTCTCTCTCTCTCTCTCTCTCTCTCTCTCTCTCTCTCTCTCTCTCTCTCTCTCTCTCTCTCTCTCTCTCTCTCTCTCTCTCTCTCTCTCTCTCTCTCTCTCTCTCTCTCTCTCTCTCTCTCTCTCTCTCTCTCTCTCTCTCTCTCTCTCTCTCTTGCCGATGACCTCCAAATCTACCTACATACTACCAAGGATAAGATTTTCGAGAGCATTGCTCGACTATCCGATGCAGCGAAACTTGTGTCTGAGTGGGCAGGGGGGGGGGGGGGGGCTGGCCTGCGTCTCAACACTACAAAAACTAAAGCCATATTGTTTGATTCGAAAATGGGTGATACTGTTAATTCCATGAGTTTGCCGGGTGTTGAGTTGCAGTCTGGAGTCCTCATCCCTTTCAGTAGCGAGGTCGTGAGTCTTGGAGTTACTCTCGATAGTAAGCTGTCGTGGAAACCGCACATTAACCTAGTTGCTAAGAAAGTGAATAAGGCCCTGTATAGTCTGCGGTTCATCAGGACGAGTACCACCGAGACTCTTCGCAAGCGGTTAGTCGAGGCTTTAGTTCAGCCTCATCTGGACTACTGTGCAGTGGTTTACTCTGACGTGACTAACGAACAGCTAATTAGACTACAAAGATTACATAACTCATGTGTGAGGTATGTCGTCGGGGTCAGAAGGGACATGCATATCACCCCCTTTAGAAAGCGGTTGGGATAAATCCGCGTTAAATCCAGAATCCAGTATCATACAACATTAGTATTGTATAAAGTACTACGCATAAAGGAGCCCAGCTATCTAGCTGCCTTTTTCACGGATTACAAACCGCATCCAACTTTTAGAGGAGTGCCGCCAGAACTCTGCCAACCTGCCATTAAATCTGATGCTGGTGCTGCTTCGTTTCAGGTTCGGGGAACTATTCTTTGGAACTTTCTCCCCTCCTCTCTACGCTACCTTCCATCATACTGTAAATTCCGAGGGGCGGTGCGCCAACACCTCTTTGATCCGTAGCCCCCCGCCTCCCCCTTCAGCTGTTTGTGTGGGGCTGCCAGCGCCGCGATATAACATAGTGTATAGTCTTATTAATTATTTATTATAATATTGTTAATTTTAATAATTTACACGCACTATTTACACGCACAGTATCAACTAATGAATAATTTAAACTGTACTTTTTCCTGTGATGAAAATTTCCGCTACAATAAATTTTGTAACTACTGTGATGTACCATAAATTATCTGCTGAGACATATTTTTATTGCTGTTATAACGATAGCGCTAACTACATGCACAGTATCAATACAAAGTAAAATGGAAAAATGTACCTTTACTTCAATAATAGTTCAATTTTACTATTTTATTATGATATTAGTTGTAAAACTACTGTGAATTAATAACTTGTAATGACTGCGCGAAACCAAGACCCTTTGTGATGAGCAATTACTTGTAACAATTTTGATAGACTAGTGACAGAAGTTAATATTACGATTTATTTATAAGTATTTTAATATTGTTTGTATTGCGAGACTATGTGTTGAGTATTATGTATTCTAGTTGAAATTTTTGCCGGTGAGGCGAATAAAGTACATCTCTCTCTCTCTCTCTCTCTCTCTCTCTCTCTCTCTCTCTCTCACTCTCACTCTCACTCTCACTCTCACTCTCTCTTCTGGCTGCTGCTCATCGTCGTTGGCTCGAGGCTCCAAGGCGGTTTAGGTGTGCGGGTGTGTGCGTTGTCGGCTGGCTTCCCCCGTGAACCTCGGCAAACAGAGAAACACCCGATTAGCTTTCTGTGCATGCGTGTGCACATAGCTCGGTGTTTGGGGGGGGGGGGGGAGATTTCGCCTCATGCCAGCAGCTTTCCCTTACTTTCTTTTTTTTCTTTTCGTTTTTTCGATGGGATGCGAACAGCGCATCACGTCACAAAAGTTTTTGATACTCAGTTTGATGAATGTTGAGAGAGAGGGAGAGAGAGAGGGGAGGGAAAGAGAGGGAGGGGAAGAGAGAGGGTTAATTTTACATAAAATTTATTACTTTTGTATAGTTAAACTATTTTTATTAGTTATTATTATACTGTAAATAATGTTGGATGGATGACGATGGGCATACATGTAGCATGAGCAAAATTATTTGACAGGCGTAATAGTTTTTAACATGGAACATGATATGTGTCATAACTTCATTTCAATGCAATACTTTCTGGGATGGAATTCTATTGCATAGTAGATATTTTGTACAAAAAGCAACAGTGTAATTTATCAAATTTTGTGAAATGACATTGGCTGTAATATGGCTATAATCATATTAGATGTGCCAAAAAATATCCAAAAAACGTGTTTTTTTTATTTTTTTTACTCTTTAAAAAGTCCATATCTTTTTTCTGTGGTATTCAACCATCAAAAACAAAATCTTTTCTTAAAGATAATAGATTGAAAATACTTTTTAGGCTTTGCAAAAAAAAAATCGGTTTTGTCGAGATCGCCTTTTAAAGAAAGTGAAGGATTGTTATTCAACTATCAAAGACAAAAATTTGTTTCATTAATTTGTAAAAATTCTATGTAATTCTACTCACAATATACAAACTTTTTCTCATTTAATGTGTTATACAAAAAGTTTCAAGTTTTTGAGTTAAAAAATTCTGTAAATTGAAGATTTATGAAAAAAATTGAAATTTTCAAATTTTCAATTAATTCTAACTTTAAAACGATTGCATAGTTTGCTCTAAAATTGTATATTTGTGTTTTGGGGCTAATTTGGAATGAGTAAAAAAATTTTGAGCAATTTTAAAATTTTGGCCTTCAACCGTTGACATGAAGTTACCCATATATATGGGCAAATGGGCAAATCCATAATACCTTTAACTATTGTGTAATACTTTTTTAAAATTTGTTATTGCTGCTATTAGCATGGCCTGCAAAGCACATAAACGAGACAGGGTGCAAAATCTTTCATTTTTACGTAGAAAACCAGTCCTGTCATCCATATTAGTGTGCCACGCTGGCCGCAGCCTGGAGATGTACAAAACTGTCTAAAAAAGTCGCTGTAATAGATTTAGCGACTTTTTTATACAATATTATACCATTTGTTTGGGTGGAAATACAAACAATGCACATTATTGTATTAATATACAATAAGTGGATTCATTTTTGGATTTTGGGTTACTATATCTATGTATACGAGATAATCTTGTTCCCTACATTTGTTCCCTATGTATACAGATATAGTAACCCATATTAAAACCTATATCTGTGTGCTGTTGTGACATTTGTTTTCTTAAATGACGGACACCTCCACTAAATACCTGCGCAAGTATAGTATTCTTTTCTTTCGCTTGTTCTGTTGACGTCCATCGACGTCCAGGTCGGGCCGTCATCGAGGTGTTACACCGTAATACGTCAACTCAGGAACTCCGATTAGGGAGATTCCACAATAAGCTACTCTGCTCTGCTCTGCTTTGCACTGCTCTGCTCTGCTTTGCACTGCTCTGCTCTGCGTTACCTGTCATTACATATATTAAATATATTATTCTTGCAAAACTAGTACAAAGGGAAAAGAAATTTTTTTATTCTTTTCCTTTTGTCGTCTTCCCCCCAAAATTGCAACTTTTTAAGTAACAGACCCAGAGAAATAAAAAAATACTGGCTGATTCTAAACAAAAAGAGAACCAAAAAAGATATCAATAATTTTTTCAGTAAATTTAATAGTTTTTAAGAAAAAAAATAAATTTTCTTTTTCAATCTTCAACTATTTTTTAATTCAAAAACTATTAGGTTTACAGAAAAAATCATAGATCGTTTTTGTATTCTCTTTTTGTGTAGAATCAGCTAGTATTTTTTTTTATTTTTCTATGTCTTTTACTTTAGAAGTTAAAATTTTGGGGTCATTATACAAACCAGGAGAGTGTACTATCTTTGGATCCTAGAATTGCGTGCCATTGAGCGTAAAGGAAGTAGAACTTCCTTTCAGCATGAAAGGAAAAAATCCTAAGTTCTAGGGTCTAACGCTCAAGGGTTTTTTTTGTAATAGAGCGGGATATGATTAAAAAATTAATATTATTTTAAAATTGATACGATATGCAATGATGTTAATTTTTTATTTGCGTTTTAACATTTTATAATAATTTATATATTTTTTTCTATTCGGTTATCAATGTAAGTAGTAAAATTAATGTAAATTGTAGAAGGGAATATGTACTATAATATTAAATTACTGATAATTACATAATTAAGCACGTATAAAATAAAAGGATATATTTTAAAGCATTAATTCTACGTACTTAATTCATGAATTTTGGAAACTTTCCACAGTATAGAACACAATTTACTTTTTGTTAACAAACAGTAAGAGTGTGTTACTGTAAAATATGCTAGAAATGATGTATATCAATTATGTGCTTAACTATTAACATCTCATATATTCTAGGACCCAAAGGTATTACACTCTCCTGGTAAGTATGCATGATCAATTTTCTTTATCTTTTATTAATACAATCATAATGGATCAGCCCAAACACAAAGATCCTCAGCATTAAAATTTTTCAAGACGATCAGCAATTGAGCCTCGATGCAATAAACCCCAAGAAACTATATCTTTACAGCAGCAGAACCAACAGCTCAGGTTACCCATTATAAATGAATTCAGGTTACTTCAAACACTGGCAAAGCGGCAGGTATGCTCCACTTGAAAAACCAGCATGATATTGCTTTTCTATTTCTCATTATTCAATACAATATCAAAGTAACTTTTGGAGGCTATGGTAGTGGGTTTTGCACGCTTCCACAGATTCCTTACCAAATCATGCCTTCTTAAAGTTAATATCAAACGCAATGCATATTCCAAACATGCTTGCTACATCTCACAGGTGGCTTGTATATTTTAGGAGCACTAAACATGTATAGAATATGCATTGCGTTTAATATTTACTGTAAGAGGGCATGGCTGAGTATAAAGAATGTGTGGGAACATGCAAAAATTATGGAAATCCACTGCCATTACCACCAAAAATCAGTTTTATTGTATAATAAAAAATAGAAAAGAAATATCACTGTACAAGAACATTTTCTTTTCTATTATTGTACAATACAAATTTCTTTTCTATAAATCCAAACAATTTATAGAAAAGAAAGAACTGACAATAACACACTAAGAATTTCATGTTATTGTAGTAGAACAATAAGCTTTTCTATGGTGTTACCTTTCATCGAAAAATTAGTTTTATTAAAGTTAAAAATACTTAACAACAAAAGCAATCTATATTATTAGAAACTCTAATGATATTGACTTTCGAAAAATACAGATTGCTTTTTGTTATCAATTATTTTTAAGATTAACAAAACTAATATTTGTTGCAAGGTAACACCATAAAAAAGCTTTTTGTTCTAGTATAACAACATGAAATTCTTAGCGCATTCATGTCAGCTTTTTCCCTTTTGCAAATTGATTATTGTGATGGAAGATATAAAAAGAAAAAAGTGTGTGATCATTATAGATGGTTAGATGACAGACAGCTTTTCTTGAGAATATGTGTCCATGATGTAAGTACGCTTGCTCTCTGTTAGTTGATTGTTTACACATTTATTTTTCGTTGAGGATGATGGTATGTCTATTAATATTCTATAATTTTTTTAATTCAATTTTTAATTTATTTTAATTTTAATTATTTTATCTCAAAGATGTCTTACCTGGCTAAACTAATAAAATTAAAAATATTCAGTAAATTTATAAATTAAATTAATAGTTGAATTAAAAAATGAAATAAACTATTTACAGATATAGCGTTATACTCGTTATCCTTAACAAAAAATACATGTGTAAACAATCAACCAACAGACAGCAAGAATACTTTACATCATGGACACATATTCTTAAGAAAAACTGTCTGTCATCTAAACATCTACAATGACCACACCCTTGATCAGTCCACCTGAGTTCGTGTTGGTACTGCTATTGCTCCTGCTACATCTGAAAAGTAATAATAAGAGATTAGAATTAGAAACTGGGGTCACTCGTTAGCATTCATCGGCGTGTACTTATTGCTTAAAATAAGCATAAATTGTGTAAAATATAAAAAATCAAGTCAAATAATTTATTAAAAAAACAGTTATCTGAATGTATTAATCTGTTGTGCTGTTGGCTTTCTGCATTATACCGTCTTGAATATCTGCACGTATCATCATATCTACATCATCAATCTCAAATCAAGTGTCAGAGCATCTTCCTTTTTTTCATAAAGGCATTTGCTTTTGGTCTATGAAAATTTAATTTTACATTAAAAATAAAATAAAATATTGTTAAAGAATTATTTGACAGAATTGGTGATTGAATACCACCACATCTAAACAATCCATTTTTATCGACAAACTTCTCATTATGTATCAATGCTATGGCTGCTGTAATTCAAATGAGTTTGTCAAAAGTTTTCAAAGAAACTTATGTAATATATATGATGTCCCACTTTTTAGTTAAATGTAAGATTCTTTGTGCTTTTGATTCGTTTTAGAACATGGAAGTAGATAACCTCAGTTGGTACAATAGATGAGCAATAGCATGGATATACATTTAGAAGTTTGTCAACAAGAATGGATTATTTGACTTTTCTTCAATATTTTATTTTATTTTCAATACAAAATAAAATTATTAAAAGAAGGAAGAAGCTCTCGCAATTTAAGATTAGCGGTGTAATGCAGCATAATGCACATCTACCACAAGACATTTAAATAATTGGCTTCCCTAATTTAGCGCGTTTTGGTAACTACCTTATACACGTGGGCCTTGCTCTCCCGGCAACTTGGGTTTTAGAATAATTTAAATCATTGTTTTGCCTATAATTACGCACGTCTGCGTAACTCCCTTATATACGTGGACCTTACTTTCCCTGCCAACTTCGGTTTTGGAACTGTTTAAATAATTGTCTTCCCTAATTTAGCTCGTCTAGGTAACTTCCTTATACGCGTGGGCCTTGCTTTCCCGGCTACTTGGGTTTTAGAATTATTTAAATTATGACCTTGCCTAATTTAGTACGTCTACGTAACTTTGCTATGCGCGGTGCCTTTGCTTCCCCGGTTACTTGTGTTTTAGAATAATTTCAATAATGATGTTGCTTAGTTTTGCACGTCTACGTAACACCCTTTTACGTGAGGACCTTGTTTCACCAGGCTACTTGCGATTAAGAATTATTTAAATAATAATCTTGCTTAATTATGCACATCTACATAACTCCCTTATACGCGTGGAACTTGTTTTCCCCGAAACTTGGCTTTGGAACTATTTAAATAATTGTCTTCGCTAATTTAGCACGTCTAGGTAACTTCCTTAAATGGGACGGCCTCGCTCCCCCCGGTTTCTTGAGTTTTAGAATTATTTAAGTAATGATCTTGCCTAACTTGATACGTCTAGTTAACTTCCTTATACGCGTGGACCTTGCTCTCCCGGCAACTTGGGTTTTAGAATAATTTAAATAATTGTTTTGCCTATAATTATGTACATCTGCGTAACTCCCTTATATGCGTGGATCTTGCTTTCCCCGCCAACTTGGGTTTTGGAACTATTTAAATAATTGGCTTCCCTAATGTAGCGCGTTTTTGTAACTACCTTATACACGTGGGCCTTGCTTTCCCGGCTACTTGGGTTTCAGAATTATTTAAATTATGACCTTGCCTAATTTAGTACGTCTACGTAACTCCGCTGTGCGCGTTGCCTTTGCTTCCCCGGTTACTTGTGTGTTAGTATAATTTCAATAATGATGTTGCTTAGTTTTGCACGTCTACGTAACACCGTTATACGTGAGGACCTTGTTTCACCAGGCTACTTGCAATTAAGAATTATTTAAATAATAATCTTGCCTAATTATGCACATCTATGTAACTCTCTTATACGCGTGGACCTTGTTTTCTCCGAAACTTAGCTTTGTAACTATTTAAATAATTCTCTTCGCTAATTGAGCATGACTAGGTAACTTCCTTATACGGGACGACCTCGCTTCCCCCGGTTTCTTGAGTTTTAGTATTATTTAAATAATTGTTTTGCCTATAATTATGTACGTTTGCGTAACTCCCTTATATGCGTGGACCTTGCTTTCCCCGCCAACTTGAGTTTTGGAACTGTTTAAATAATTGTCTTCCCTAATTTAGCTCGTCTAGGTAAGTTCCTTATACGCATGGGCCTTGCTTTCCCGGCTACTTGGGTTTTAGATTTATTTAAATTATGACCTTGCCTAATTTAGTACGTCTACGTAACTACCTTATATGCGTTGACCTTGTTTTCCCCAAAACTTGGCTTTGGAACTATTTAAATAATTGTCTTTGCTAATTTAGCACGTCTAGGTAACTTCCTTATACGGGACGACCTCGCTTCCCCGGTTAATTGGGTTTGAGAATTATTTTAATAATGATTGTGCCCAGTTTTGCACGTGTACATAACTCCCTTGTACCCGTGGACCTTGTTTCCCCAGGCTACTTGCGATTAAGAATTATTTAAATAATAATCTTCCCTAATTTTGCACGTCTACCTGACTTTATTATACGCGTGGACCTCGCTTCCTCCGGCTATTTGGATTTTAGGATCATTTAAATATTTTTCTTGACTAATTGGGCACCCGTACGCCCCCCCCCCCCGCTACTTAGAATTAATAATTATTTAAATAATTTTGTAGCCTAATTTGACTCATCTACGTAACTCCCCTACACGCGGGGACCTTGCTTTTCCCTGTTACTTACGATTAACAATTATTTTAATAATTATCTTTCCTAATTATTCGACGTCTACGTAACTTCCTTATATGTCTCGTACTGGGACTCCCAAATGATTTTCTGATTTTTAGCATCGGCTATCTGACAGCAGAAAATAAGTACAAAAATATGTCCTTTTTTCATAATCGCCAAATCGAATACTCACAAAGTTACCAGAAAGCGGTCTGCTAGCTTAATTTTATAAGCTAGCAGATAGCACATTTCTCGGAAACGGCTATAGCAGAAAAATCGATTTAGGCGTAGGATAATATACTATACTTGCCTTATTTTATACTTTCATAGAAAGTTTTATATTAATAATATTATTATTTGAAGAGTTATGAAAAAATTATCACTATTTGCAAAGTGTGCTTATTGACTTGATAAGATTCGAAGAAATAAAAGGACTGTTTAAAAATTGTGTTGTTAAAACTTACTTAAAAAATTGCTTCTTCTTAAGAACGTGTTGATTGTTTAAAAACAAATATTTAAGCTCTTATTAAAGTTTTTGGTACTCACAAGGAAGGGTATCGAACCCGAACTCACCGATTTAAAAAATTTCTATATATGTTGTAGATCATGAAAAAATATGAGACACGTGTTTTTTTTTATCTGCGGAAAAACATATTTAGGGGGTGAAAACCACCCCTAAAGATAACCCCCAAAAACGGTTTTTTAAATATATCTCGGCTTCTACTGCGTATTGCAGAGTAAAACAAAATAGAAATTACTTCTTATAAAAAAACAAAGATAACTGAAGCAATTTTGACCCTAAGGGTTGCAACCCTTATATTTTATTTTCAAAAAGCTAATTTTTTGATCATGTATATTGAAAATAAAAAATAAGGGTTGCAACCCTAAGGGTCAAAATTGCTTCAGTTATCTTTGTTTTTTTATAAGAAGTAATTTCTATTTTGTTTTACTCTGAAATACGCAGTAGAAGCCGAGATATATTTAAAAAACCGTTTTTGGGGGTTATCTTTAGGGGTGGTTTTCACCCCCTAAATGTGTTTTTCCGCAGATAAGAAAAAACAAGTGTCTCATATTTTTTCGTGATCTACAACATATATCGAAATTTTTGAAATCGGTGAGTTCGGGTTCGATACCCTTCCTTGTCAGTTTGACGAATGTTGAGAGAGGGGGAGAGAGAGAGAGAGAGAGAGAGACTAATACTTGCCTTAGTTTAAACATTTGTATAATGTTGTGAGAGTTTATTATATAGTACATTTTTAATATTATTATTAAATAGAAGTATTGTTATTCACAATAAAAGTTTTAAATTTGAATGTTTATATAAGGAGCTCGATACAATGATTACATTAGTAACATTTTTTGAAATAATATTGTCAAACCTGTATTTTATGTACGATAATAAATTTGCAATACTATTAATTTGTAAAGTCATATGAAAATATATTTCTTTTTATTTTTATAGATTCCAGGAGAACCTTAAACTTGCCTTATTTTATACTTTCGTAGAAAGTTTTATTATTTCTACTTTAATTTAGATAAATGAATATATCAAAAATTATTTTCGAGAAGAAAATGTTAATGCTTTCTTTTTAGAGAAAACATTTTTCAAACATTCTGTACTTCTAATTTCCAAATAAAGTTTGTTAGTATATTATTCTTGTACAGAATGCCTTGTTGGCTGTTTTAAAAAAATATTTAGGCTCTTCTGAAAGTTTTTCGTGGTGTCGTTATACAGTTGTTAAGTAAGAAAAGGTGAGAGAAAAGTAGGGGAGGGGGTGTTGAATTTTTTTTTACAAAGCGACTTAACGGTGGTTTAGAGAGATAATAAAAATAATTTATTTTGGGTAGCATATAAGTTTTCCATAAACTTTTCATTTTTCTTATTTAAATATGTTTTATGTAATTATTGTGTTTCGAAAAGAAACTTTGCAGTTGTTAAGAGAGATAATAACAATAATTTATTTTCCAAATACGTAGGTTTTGCGTGAACTTTTAATTCTTATTAATAAATTAAAGAATTGGCAAGGAATGATAATATACACTTTCCTATAAGTTATGACTTTCGTAGAATACTTGTGGATTCCACAACTTTTTAAGAGACTATGTAAGAATAAAAAAATTAAAATTAAAAAAAGGAAAAAATTTATGCAACTTTTTGTAGAAATTTATTTATACTTAAAATTATTGATATTTAATTTACAAGTGCCATGATCAAAATAGTAAATGAAATTTTAATGTTCCTTATTTTCTATTATATTAAGGAGCTTCTTTCACGTCAACCATTTATTCAGAATTCTTACCATTCTCGTTAGTTAACTTTCTTGCTTTTCTTTACTAACTTGCTTTCGTTCTTAACTATTATTTTGGTATCCAGATATTTCTATTTCATATGTATCTAGTTGTTGCCTGTACATGTTGCTTTCTCTTGTCACAAGTAGCATCTTTTTCTGTAGCCTATTTATAAATCTAGATATTCTGTCATGCGAGTTATTTGTATCTGCAAGTGTCTTTTTTCGTTCTTCATGACGTTGTTTCATACCTTCCAATTTTATTTAAACATTTAAACTGATTCTACTTGAGACCTTAAGTTACCTTCTTTAGATGCTAACAGAGCTTTTGAGTGTTGTAATCGATTAATTTCTCGTTTAAGCCCAAGCCACCAATTCCAATTGCCTCATATTTAGCTATTTTTGACAAAAAGCTCAGCTTTGGTCATTTTCAACTGAGAAATTCCTTGCTCCAAATTTCTAATATTTGTCCAATCTAGGAACCAATTTAAATCGAAAATATTTAATAATAACTTTTATCTTGATCAAAGTTATTCGCACCAGTCCAGATATGATTGCCATTTGTATTAAAGCTTTCTTGACATACTTGAATTGATATCACTTTTTGAAATTATTATCTGAATCTTGTGTAGAAAAATATTTACTAAGAACTCCTCTGAAACATTTTGACATCTCCCACTGTGATAAAATTATAAATTAGATTAACTGAGCACTTTTATTCACTAAAATTTTCACAATAACACATCATTTTCGCTTTTGAAAATATTTCAATATTCATTTAACATATTCTTTTAACTAGTGCTTGAGTAAATATGCCGAATAGTACAGCGCACTGATATCAACTAATTTTGTTGAAGATGACAAATTCTTTTTAAAGCAAGTCTCAGACCAATATTTCAAATCAGGGTCATAAATTATATTGTATATTTATGCTCACGTGTCACTCACCAATATTTTCTTCTATGCAAAAGCTTATTATAAAGTTTATGTACCTCATAATATTTATGCTTGCTTGTCACTATTCTCACTAATATTTTCTTATGTTCAAAAGCTTATTATAAAGTATATGAACCTCATAACACATAATTATTCACCTCCCTTAAAGATAATAACTTTTATCTTGATCAAAGTTATTCGCAACAGCCCAGATATTATAGCCCTTTGTACGTAAAACATCATTCTAAATCCACAATTCGTGAAAAAATTATTCAGTTGCAAACACTATAGAGTACATATGAAATTATTATTAATTGAATCAACTTAAATTAATAACTCATAATTGTCACACATAATCTAGTAAAATTAAGAATCACAACCAGTTTAGGAACTAAGAATCACTGAGAATTTTTAACGGCGTTACTATATGTACGACAGATTTGTCTACCGCGATAAAAATACTCATCGTTTCAGTAACGAGAATTTTGATATAACAGGCAAAAAAATAGTTTCCACACAAGAAAGAATATTATTTCTTTAGTCAATTATCAAAAATTGGCAAAATTTCCAAGTGTCCTTTCATGTTTTAATATGTATATCGTACATTTTGAGGTTTGGAAATCTGTCGTACAAATAACGTTTTTAACACATCCATCGTAAAGTTCGTACTTTACTATCGTGTACTTTTCACAAGAAAATAGTTTCCACACAAAAAGGAATATTATTTCTTTAGTCAATTACCAATACCTAATTGTCAAAATTTATGTAATTTTAAAAATTTTCAAGTATCCTTTCATCTATTAATACATGTTGTACATTTTTTGACGTTAGGAAATCTGTCGTACATATAACAACGGCCAATTTTTAAAGCTTTCTTGACATACTTGAATAGATATCAGTTCTTGAAATTATTATCTGAATCTTGTGTAGAAAAATATTTACAAAGATCTCCTCTGAAATATTTTGACGTCTCCCACCTTGACAAAATCATAGATTAACTGAGCACTTTTATTTACTACATTTTTCACAATAACACATCATTTTCTCTTTTTTCAGTATATCAACATTCATTTAACACAATCTTTTAACTGGTGCTTCAGTAAATGTGGGTAATAGCCCAGCACTGATATCAACTAATCTCGTTGAAGATGACAAACTAAAGCTCAGACCAATATGTCAAATCAGCATCATAAATTATATTGTTTATTTATGCTCACGGGTCACTCATCAATATTTTCTTCTATCCAAAAGCTTTTACATAATGTTTGGGAATTCAATAATTTGAATTCCCGCGGTTTCATTCAGCTCGGCACGACCATAATTATAAGCCATAATTATATGTGAGTAAACATGCTGTGGGTGTTAAAATAAATTTAATTCACAGACAGAAGTAAATTGAAAGTAGAAATTATATTCACAAAAGTCACTTCTTAAATAAATTACAAATTTGGTTCATAAATACATTTCAACGTCGACTAATAAATTCAAAATCTGTTCACTAATTAACATAAATTACAAAGGGAGTTTAAATTACATTTATTTGAATAAGTTGTAGGTGAGTAGTGTGTCAGCAATTCCAAAATATGAGTGCTGTCAATAATGGAGTAGTAGTCTTTCACTAGAGACAACTAACCTGTGATATTTGAGTATGTCTTCGAGTGTAATGAGATTGTCCGTTGAGAGTTCCTTGAGTTTTTCCTTAAATTCCCTCCTGGGCTCACGCACAATGAAGCTGTCAAAAATGAGGAATGGCAAACAATTGTAATTGAATTGCTGTCTTGAGTTTTGCTAATTCACACATGTTCACTGTTACACTTGCCGCCGGTGCCAACACGTGGTTGGCAACATAACCTCTAGTATGGTGAGAGTTTTTACCTTGCAATAGAGTCGATTTTACTAATCGTCGTTGCACCTTGAGTATTGCGTGAGTGAGGAGTGATGTGAGTTTTCAGTGAGAAATTGAGTAGAGCCTGTTTGAGTTGATCCAGTGTTGACTCGAGCCAGTGAATAAACACTCATTATGGAAATTTATCACAGATTATCATCATGGCACACTCAAACCAGGATGACCTCAAGGAGTTGGAGCAAGCAGGCGCTGTCGCTGCTGAAAGGGAGGATGTCATCGAGAAGGAGAAGGAGGATGATGCGACTCCAGCGACCTCAGCTGCAGCGAAGGGGGCAGTGAAGCGGACTGGCAGCCGCCCACTCACCATGCCTGAACTCACTGTGGTTGACACTCACATAAGGACTCGCTCAAAATCTCCAGGGTCAATTCCGGCTTCTTTTCTCTGCAAAGTGAACTCCCAGTACCTGCGGCTTGACTCACTGGAATGGATCATTGCTTACATCAGGATTAGGAAGGAAACTGCCACTCTTCCAGTGATAACGGCTTAGAAGCAGGATGCTGAGGAGCTCTACGCTTTATACAAAAAGGATCATGCGTTCATAGAGACAAGTTGTCCAGCAGCCTTCGCAGACAACGACTACTTCAAGGCAGACTTTCACAAGTCGATCCATGAATCGTACCATACAATTGTGTTCGAGGTTAGCAATTTGGAGGAAGACTGGAAGTCCAAGCATCGTGTTACTCAACCAAGCATCGGAGAAACTCAACACACTCATTTAAGCAAGCTGCCAGAAATAAAGCTGCCCACATTCAGCGGAGCATATACTGAGTGGCCCTCATATAAGGAAATGTTCTCTGGATTAATTCTGAATCGGCCTGGACTCAAAAATTATGAGAAGCTACACTACCTGTGCAGCTCTCTCAGCAGAACACCACTCACACTAATACAAGGATTTTCCTCAGTGATGAGTCACTAACACCCGCATGGACTACGCTAGTGACGAGGTTTGAAAATAAACGGGTATTATTAAATGATCAGCTTGATCATTTAGCTGAATTGACTGCAGTTCCCTCCAAAAACCCGGCCACACTCAACACATTGATCTCGGAGATCTCAAAAATTTGGAAATCACTCAACATGTTGGCACCGCAAGAGCAGATAGGAGACTGCATATTTGCTCATCGCCTGTCAAGGCTAATTGACAGGTCAACTCGAGAAGCATGGGAGACTTCTCGAATTTCCAACACTGAGCTGCCAACATTTGAGGAATTTGAGTCCTTCCTGATCGCGCGGGTGCGTGCGTTGGAAATCGCAGCAGACTCACCAACATCCACTCAAAAGCCGGCTAACACTCAAACCTCAAAGACATCAAGGAGTCTTCACGGAACTAGTCCAACTCAACCACGGCAAGACTCACATAAGGTGACACACTCACCTCGGATTGCTCAACATCCATGCACGTATTGTGGTGACTCGCATTTTATTGTGGCTTGTCGAAAGTTCAAACTGCTGACTGAACAACAACAGAGAAAATTTGTAATGGAGAAGCCGTTGTGCTATAACTGCCTCGGTCTGCACTCAGCCAAGAACTGCAAGTCACAATATAAGTGCAGGCATTGCAATGGAAATCATCACACCATGATTCATGGGCCAAGAGACCCTGAAAGGAAAACTCAAACCAACTCAGCATCCGGATCAACTCAAAATTAGGACAACGGTGCAATCATCTTACATCACGGTCAAACTCAACATGATTACTCAACTCCTCAACTCACTTTACTTGCAACTGCATTGGCATGGTACGACTCACCGGTGACATCTCATAAATGAAGAATACTCATTGACTCAGGCTCGGAACTCTCATTTATCTCCAAGGATTCTGTGGATTTACTCAACATTAAGCGGCAACACTCAACTATATCAATCCTTGGAGTTGGCGGCACGCAATCAACAAAAACTCTCGGAAAGGCTCAACTCACCTTACGCACCATCTACAAAAATCTCACGTTTCGGATCACAGCTCATATTATACGTCAAGTCTCAACACTATTACCATCAGAAGAATGTGAGCAACGTCAGTGGTAACATACAGAGAACCTCAACTTGGCTGATCCGACATTCTGGAAACCTCAACCAGTAGATGTACTTATCGGAGCGGACTATTACGGCCAAATCATCAAACCGAACCTAATAAAGAGGAGTGCGATTGAACCTGTCGCACAATTGTCAATTTTCGGTTGGCTGCTAATAGGTCCATCAAACTCAGCTGTGCAATCCAAGGTAGTCCATCATACAACGGCCTCACTCAACACTTGAAGATTTGCAGGAACTACTCACACGCTTTTGGGTTCAAGAAGAACCACCGCCAGCGTCTGCAGTCAAACTCAACAAGGAAGAAGCATTGTGTGAACAACACTTTGTTGACACTCACACGAGAGATACTCATGGACGTTACCAAGTCAGATTACCTCTCACAAAATCTGCAGACGTACTTGGAAACTCATTTGGAAAAGCTCAAGCGTGCCTCAGGAGAATACTCACAAAATGCAATCAAGAAAGCATCTACAAGGAAAGGTACTACGCTTTCATGGATGAATACTGCAAATTGGGCCACATGGTGCAGATCCCTCAACAGGAAATCTCCGCCAAACCATCTTACTATCTTCCTCACCATGGAGTATTACGAGAAGATAGTTTAACGACAAAACTCAGAGCAGTATTCAACGGTTCAGCAGTCACAACAAATGGAAACTCACTCAACGACATCATGCATACTGGACCTAATCTCTCACCCAACATTGTGGATGTTCTCATCTGGATTCGAACTCACCCATTTGTCTTCTCAACTGACATTACAAAAATGTATCGTCAGTTCAAGGTTCACCCTCAAGATTGGAATCTGCAACGCATTTTGTGGGTAGATGAAACGGGTCAACTCACTCACTTCCATTTGACTACAGTCACCTATGGAACACGAGCAGCTCCTTATTCTTCCAATTCAGACACTTCTTCAGCTGGTAAAGGATGAAGGAGACAACTATCCACTTGCCATTGAATCGCTCCTATTCGGAAGGTATGTGGATGACATCTTCGGTGGAGCTGCATCAAAGGAACTTCTCATTGACAAGGCCAAGCAGTTAACCGCACTATGCAAGGCGGGCGGCTTTCCATTAGCAAAATGGAACTCAAACTCATCCGGCTTCCTCAAGGAATTTCTCAAAGAGCCAACAGCTGAAGAAGCTGTGCTTTTAGATGATTGCGCGACAAATATACTCGGGATGAACTGGCTCCCAAACTCGGATAAACTCACATTCAGAACAACTCTGCCACCTCTTCAGGAAATGATAACAAAACGGATTATACTGTCAGAAGTATCTCAACTATACGATCTCATTGGAATAATCTCACCGGTCATAATCACATCAAAAATCCTCCTACAAGAACTGTGGCTACACAAGCTTTCTTGGGACGAAGCTTTGCCAAACTCAATCGTGAAGAAATGGCTGCACATCCGAGAAAATCTCACTCACCTGAAGACAATCGCCCTACCCAGGTGGTTAGGAATTCAGGAAAACTCAATTGTAGAACTTCATGGCTTCTCGGATGCTTCACAACAAGCAATGGCTGCAGTTCTATACATTAAATCTACAACACCAAACTCTCACTCAACATCATCATTTCTAATCTCCAAAACAAAGGTGGCACCACTCAAACGACTGTCAATCCCACGATTGGAATTGGGAGCGGCAGTACTACTCACTAAGCTGGCAAAACATGTTTTGGACTACTCACGATTGCCAATCTCACACATACATTTATGGACAGACGCAAAGGTAGCACTCACATGGATATGCTCACACCCCTCAAAATGGAAGGACTTTGTTGGAAATAGAGTTGCCTTAATTCAAGAACTCATTCCAACAGCACAATGGAGACATGTGCCTGGAGCAGACAATCCAGCGGATTGTGCCTCGCGCGAATTACTCACTTCACAACTCAGAGAGCATCACTTATGGTGGCATGGACCAAGTTGGCTCTGCCAGGAAGAATCAGCTTGGCCTTCTCAAGCAACCTTTATCGAAGAAATCAACCTTCCAGAAATGAGGGCTAAGGTCACACTCACCGCAGCCAAGTCAAACTCAAGCAAAATGTGGGACATCATCGATCATTACTCATTACTCACTCAACTCATAAGAATAACTGGATGGGTAATGCTCGCATGTGATCGATTTAAGGCTAAAGGAAAAACTCACCATGAATCGAACTCACTACGGATTTACTCATCAAGGCAAAACTCTTTTGGGTCAAGAAAATTCAGCAGGTTCATTTACACTCAGAAATTGCTATGCTGGAAAATTCTCAAGTCCCAAGACACCATGTCTTCAACCGATTGACTGCCTACATAGATTCAACAGGAATTGTTCGAGTAGGAGGGCGACTTCAAAAAACTCAACTCGATCATCACTCAAAACACCCAGCAATTACACCACGGAGCAGTCAACTCACCACACTGATCATTCGGAACGCTCATCTCTCAACTCTGCACGGTGGCGCTCAACTCACTCTGGCACACACTCGGCAGGAATTTTGGATAATCGGAGGCAGAGCGCCGGTTAAGTCACATATGTTAAAGTGTGTGGCTTGTGTAAGGTATCGGGCTCAACGGGCTCAGCAACTCATGGGGCAATTACCCATGGCCAGGGTCACCCCATCACCATCTTTCACTCACACTGGGATCGACTACGCCGGGCCAATCACCATTAACTCATGGAAAGGTCGTGGATCTAAAACATACAAATGCTGGATTTGTATCTTTGTGTGCTTCTCAACGTCAGCTGTTCATCTAGAACTGGTCAGTGACTACTCAACGGACGGATTCTTAGCGGCATATAGACGGTTCACCTCAAGGAGAGGGATACCCTCTAAACTATACTCAGACTGCGGAACAAACTTCATCGGAGCAGCAAAGGAATTGAAGATCCTATTCTCACAAAACCAACATAAAAACTCAATCGTGTACAACTCACTAGCCAACGAGGGAACCCAATGGATATTCAACCCACCTGCTGCACCTCACATGGGAGGCAAGTGGGAAGCAGTCGTGAAATCAGTTAAATTTCATCTGCGACGGACCATTGGGGACACTTTACTCACCTTTGAAGCTTCAGCTACTTTGCTCACTCAAATAGAAGCATTACTCAACTCAAGGCCGCTAGAAGCACTCAGTGAAGACCCAGAAGATGTCAATGCACTCACACCCGGACATTTTCTCATCGGCAAGGCATTGAACTCAGTGCCTGAACCAAGCTTATTAAATCTCAACGAATCAAGGCTTTCCAAGTGGCAACTCATTCAACGGATCACTCAGCAATTTTGGAAGCATTGGTCAACTCAGTACCTTCAACGTCTTCAATCTATTTCTAAATGGCATCATCCCTCTCATGAGATAAAAGTGGGTTCCATGGTTCTACTCACGGATGAACACTCACCACCAAGCAAATGGCCACTCGCAAGAGTCACTCACCTTCACCCTGGAACTGACAATCTCATCACTGGATCAACTCAAACAGGCTCTACTCAATTTCTCACTGAAAACTCATATCACTCCTCACTCACGCAATACTCAAGGTGCAACGACGATTAGTAAAATCGACTCTATTGCAAGGTAAAAACTCTCACCATACTAGAGGTTATGTTGCCAACCACGTGTTGGCACCGGCGGCAAGTGTAACAGTGAACATGTGTGAATTAGCAAAACTTAAGGCAGCAATTCAATTACAATTGTTTGCCATTCCTCATTTTTGACAGCTTCATTGTGCGTGAGCCCAGGAGGGAATTTAAGGAAAAACTCAAGGAACTCTCAACGGACAATCTCATTACACTCGAAGACATACTCAAATATCACAGGTTAGTTGTCTCTAGTGAGAGACTACTACTCCATTATTGACAGCACTCATATTTTGGAATTGCTGACACACTACTCACCTACAACTTATTCAAATAAATGTAATTTAAACTCCCTTTGTAATTTATGTTAATTAGTGAACAGATTTTGAATTTATTAGTCGACGTTGAAATGTATTTATGAACCAAATTTGTAATTTATTTAAGAAGTGACTTTTGTGAATATAATTTCTACTTTCAATTTACTTCTGTGTGTGAATTAAATTTATTTTAACACCCACAGCATGTTTACTCACATATAATTATGGCTTACTCAAACACATAAAGTTACATAAAGTTTATGAACCCGATAACACATAATTATTCACCTCCCTTAAACATAATAACTTTTATCTTGATCGAAGTTATTCGCACCAGTCCAGATATGATTGCCATTAATCATTTTCAATCAGTTCTCAGCTCCAAAATTTAGTCTTATGGCTGGGATTGCAATGTACACGTTTTTCTGAAATGAAAAATAAAACTCACAAAGTATCTATTCCAATAATTTTTATTCACCTTGTACTAAATTATTAATATCAATAACAGTTAATAATTGTCAAAAATTACTTAAAACTATTTGTAACTGTTTATAAATGTTACGAAATATAGGATTTTGAACGCAGTTTCAAATAGTTTATACGAGTTTGAAACACTTTCAAATAATTTTTAATGATATTTAAAATGAATTAATAATTGGCAATTAACAGTTTATAGTAAACTCTTACCAACAGTTTTTAAAACTTTATAGAACAAAAATATTTCCGCTAAGGCAAAAACTAAAAAATTATTAGAATATAATAAGTATATAATACATATCTGAATTCTCTTCATCGCTGCTAAAATATGTTCTTGTATGTTAACATCATAATTTCCACAAATTTACTTGTAAAAAGGAAAACTCAACAGAACACTTGATTCTTTGCTATAGTATCTGCTTTCTTCGCCGCGGTCTGCCGGAGCAGCGCTCTGAACTTAGTCAAATGATTCCGTTCTGGTTCGCTCTGAAGTTAATCAAATGATTCCGTTTTACCGGGAGAATCCTCGCGGGGTCAACGCTGGTAACTACGAGGCCGACTGCGAAGTATCTAGGTGTCGCCCTGGACTCAAAGCTTTGCTTTTGGCCCCACATCAGGGAAGTAACAGCAAAGGCAGAAGCACGTATAGCGGCGCTAAGTAGGTTAATGCGCAACGTTGGAGGCTCGCGGACATCCAAGAGAAGACTTCTCATGGCGACGACCAACTCTATACTCCTCTATGGAGCGGAGATTTGGACTGATGCCATGGAAGTTATCAAGTACAGGAAGAGAATGGTGGCGGTGTAGCGGCGAGGTGCACTGAGAGTTGCATGCGCGTATCGGACGGTGTCGGTAGAGGCTGTGGCGGTGATAGCTGGTATGATTCCGATCGACCTGCTCGCACGGGAACGGAAGCAGATCTACGTTAGGAGCACAGAAGTAGGACGGGCAGACGCGGAGGGCGAAGCCAGACGCTACAAACTTGGCATGAGAAGTGGAGGGCGGGGACGAAGGGTAGATGGACCTACCTATTGATTCCAGACATAACGAGGTGGCTGGGACGGAATTACGGAGAGGTTAACTTTTACCTTACGCAGTTCCTGACAGGACATGGATACTTTCGATATTACCTATTTAAATTAGGTAAAATAAATACGCCGAAATTAAATACTGCGGGCACGAGAGGGATGACGCGGAACACACCTTTTTCGCATGTAATAGGTGGGCCGCGGAAATACAACGATTGGAGATGATGGTAGGGCGACTCTCGCCCGACGTGGTGATCGAATGCATGCTTTCAGGGAAAGACCGATGGGACGCGATAAATACCTTCATCGAAGGGGTACTGCGCGCGAAAAAACGAGACGGATGCTTAATAGATTAGATAGGGCATCGTAGAAAGAAAGAACGTAGGAAGGACGGATGACGCCCTCGAGGGCGGTAGGGCTGCGGCCCGACCTGAAGTAATCCGAAAGCTGTTCCGGGTCGAGGCTGCCGTAGGGATAGGTTTTGGATGTTTAGGGGGTAGAAATCCCTCACACCACGGAGTCCGCTACTCCGTGATGGACTTAGTGGGACTCCCTTCTTGCTCCACCTCCAAAGCAAGGACGGGCGCCCCGGAAGATTCACCTATTACCTCGGAAAAAAAAAATAATAATAATAATAATGATAATAATAACAATAATAATAATAATATACTAATAATAATATAATAATAATAAAATTATGAATTTATAATAATTATATACATATAACAATAATAATTTATATATAAATTTAGTAATCTATAAAATTGTATAGTTTTTAAAAATGTTTACTGTACAAAATGATCATAACATATTTATTCAGACTGTCTCGACCATCGTATCTTATCTTGAGTATTGATAATAAGTATGTACATAAAGTTTATTTTGTTTTTCCTCTGCTTTAATTTTTGTGCTTGTGGTTAGTTGTCGTATTATCAAATAAGTTACTTCGATGATATTTTTAATATTTTATACTTTTTAAAAACGTTCAGTCTACTTTTCGTTCTTGGTAGATTTAAATGTTTTGATCATTTGTAATATTTCGTTTAAATACATTTAAAAAAAAAATTTATTTTGGGTTTTCATTGCAAGATAATTATCGGACATAAATTTAAACTGATGATTTCATTTTTATTATTACTATAAAGGTAAGTCAAATAAATAAACACATAAATTTCATAATTTAATTACAATTTGTTTTAGATGTTATTATTTGTTTAAATAGATTATACTTTTGTCCCGCACAAAAATGAATCTAATGGGCTACATATCGCTAAAGTATATACCATATATGGTAAATTATAATCGCCACATGTGGCAAAATATGTTAGCAATAAACTGCCGTACTTCAGCTGCAAAATATCGCACATATACGGTCCATATATGGTATAAGCAAGAATGTAGAAATAATATTAAATTGTTCATATATTTAGCAAAATAAATTATAATTACGAGTAGTTGATAAAATTTATAGCATAATTAAAGTAAGAACTATAATATTTATTTAAAAAATTTAATTTATTAGGTGGAAACATTTTATTTTTTTAAGATTCTAATAACGTAACTTGAATTACATGCAGATTTTAATTGACGCTTTAGAGGTGATAAAAAAGAATGAATAAAGTTCGAAACTTTGCTGATTCTATCACAAGCATAAATAGAAACATAATAAATATATTTAAATTATATTCTAATAATTCTACCACCTCGAATTAACTTCTGGGATTATACAAATTAATACTAGTTGAAAATAGCGATGGTGTCAGCTTGATGGTGTAATTGTTTTTAATTTTTAATTTTCATCTTTCGACCTGTCTTGATTGTTTGTAAGGGATGTAAAATCTGTGATAATAGAATTATAAGCATAAATTTTCTAAACTTCCAATATTTAGATTTGGTTTTACACTGTACCTGAATTGTTGTGCGGCAGAATATTGCTTATATACTTTACCACATGTGGCAATTATAATGTGCAATATATCGCAACTATATTTGGCAATATGTAGCCCATAAGAGTCATTTTTGCGCTAGGTACCTATAATTTTTTATTTAAAAATAGACTTTAAATTTAATTTTTTTATAAATAAACTAATTAATTTTATAGGATTCAACATGAAAATAAATCCAATAAATGTGATTAATCTCCTTCTTACGGCTTTTCAATCTTTAAATATTGAGAAAAGTCGAGTTAATTTTAAAGAAATCGAGGTCCCAAATAAAATTAAAACGATTTTGTTAGATGCAATGAATGATTTGAATCAAGTGGAAATAATAACAGATGAAACGTTAGATTTCCAAGAACCATTTAAAGATATAGAAGCTGAAACTGTTGGAGATGAAATCCTGCATCATTTTCCAGATCCTCCTTTTTCATCAACAAATGAATGTACTAAAGATGAAGAAGATATATCATACGATTATAAATTAAAAGCAGTGGAATACTGAAGAAGCAGTAAAAAGAAAAACAATTTGAGTCTTGAATCAGTCCAACAAAAGTTTAAAAAAGTAAATTCTATAAGGCAGTTGCGACGTTGGGCTCATGGGTTGAATAAAGGAGGGACATATAGAGAGAAAATTTCTAAAATATGTCAATTCACATTGGAAAATTTCAAAGCTGCAATTGAAGCGGGATTGGTCGTTCATGATTCAGACTTGCGTAAATGGGCATTACAAGCCCAAAAGCAGATAGGTTTTGAAGATATTAGATTTAAAGCTTCAAAGCACTGGCTCAATCGTTTCAAGAAAATACACAGAATAGTATCAAGAAAAATTAATAAATTTGTAACCAGAAAAACTTTAGAAAGTGCTGCAGACTTGGAAAAACATGCAAATGAATTTGTAACTGATGTTAAACCATGTGCACAAGCGATAGGAATGGATAATGTATACAACTCTGATCAAAGTGGATTCCAATTAGAAATGCATTCTGGTAGAACATTAGCTACTGAAGGAGAAAAACAGGTGCAGTGTGTTGTACAATCAGTTTCGTCCACAACACATAGCTATACTATACAACCTTTAATATCAGGTGATGGAGAATTACTTTCACCACTTTTTTTTAGTTTTAAAAGAAAAAAGTGGCCAGTTTGGACCAATTGTTGAATCTAATTTATTTCGACCTACAAATGTACATGTTGAAGCATCAAAATCTGGAAAACTAACTTCAGGTATTTATCAATATTTATTCATCGAAAGTAAACTTTTTACGATGACACCCGCACAGTATACAACAAGATTAAAAAATATAATTCTTTTCAGATCATTTTAAAATTTGGTTACAAAAAATATATTTTCCGAAAGTTGGTTCTAAAAGTATATTATTATTAGATTCTTGGAGTGGGCATTGCCCTAAAATAGTCGGAGAAGTTACACCTGTTAATAAAGAAGTAAATATAAAAAAAATTCCTACAGGAACTACCGGAATAATTCAACCTTTAGACGTATTTGGCTTTCGCATTTGGAAAAATTATGTTAGACATTTTTCAGACAAAGTAATTTTAATGGACTATGATATAGAATTGCATAAACGTATATTATTAAACTGCAATCTCTGGTCCACAACCAATTTTCATCCCCAAGGTATAAAAATCTTATTAAATATTCTTGGTACAAAAGTGGTTACCTTGACGTAAACCCTGGAAAATTTGAGAACCCTGTCCACTTCAGCTTTGGTGATTCTTGTAAAATGCATTGCGAGATTGAAAACTGCAATAATATTGCAATAGTTCGCTGTGCTTGGTGTAAAAAATCTTTATGCTTTAAACACTTTTTTGAAAACTACCATTATTGTTCATTATATAACGAATGAATAAAACTAATTGTAAAACTTTATGAAAGTTATTGAAAATTTTTAAAATACTAGTATTTAAAATGTAACGTTCTACATCATTATAATAAACATTTATCAGCTTGAAAGATAATCCTACATTGTAGATTCTCATCTCATTGTGACCTTTATCTGATAGACCTTTCTTTCCAATACAAATTGAACAAGATCTACACCAATTTTCAACATCTTTTTTACAAGAAGCCCAATAAAATCTTTTACGAATTTTCTGTAACGTTTTATTAACACCAAAATGACCACCAGAAGGAGAATCATGGGCTTCTTCTAAAATAGTGTTGACATAATTTCTAGGGACAACTAATTGAAGAACTTTTGTTTTGAGGTTAGAAGAAATCTATTCCCTGTATAAGATATCAGAACAACTAATGAGTCATATTGAGATAAATATACTGCCATATATTCATCTCCAGAAGAAATATCCGATTGGGATATTTCTTCAAAAACAATACGACCTACTGAATTACCAACTTCACATTTTGATTCAACATTAAAGCAGTATCTACAAGAAGAATTATTACAAGGTCGTCTAGAGAAACCATCTGCATTGCCATGAGAAGTACCTTTCCGATGTAGAATCTTAAAGTCATACTGATCTAATTTTCCTATCCATCTAGGTTCTTGAAAGAAAGAAGCCATGTCAATGCAGAATGATCAGTACGAATGGAGAAAGGCCTTCCACATAAATAATAGTGGAAATTTTGGACTGAATGTACTACTGCTAATAATTCACGGCGAGTAACACAGTAATTTCTCTCAGCTTTAATCAAAACACGGCTGCAATAAGCAATGACTCTTGCTATTCCCTCTTGAATCTGTGACAAAACCGCACCTATTCCATGATCAGAAGCATCTGTATCCAAAATAAAAGGTAAATCTGTACGAGGAAAAGATAGAATGGGTGGAGTTGATAGAACTTGTTTTAAGTGTAAAGATGATTTCTGACAGTCAGCTGTCCAATCGAATTTAGCTTTCTTTTCAGTTAATCGATAAAGAGGTTTAGCAATAGAAGAAAATCCCCTAATTAAACGTCTATAGTAAGAACGTGTTTTATTAATTGACTCTTGGAGTGGACATTGACCTGATGCAGTGAAGGAAGCAACACCTCCAAATAAAAATGTCGATGTTAAAATAATTCAAAAGGAACAACCAGTAAAATTGAGCCATTAGACGTGTTTGGTTTTAGGGTTTGGAGAAATTACGTAAGACACTTTTCCGACAGTGTAATATTGATGAATGAAGATTTAGAACTGCATTTATGAAATAACATAATAAACTTCAATCATTGGTTCATAATGAGTTATCATCCCCTCGATATGTGAACCTATTCAAATATTCGTGGCATAAAAGTGGCTACGTTGATGCAAAGCCGAGTAAATTTGATAATCCAGTAAAATTTGGCTTTGTAAATAACTGTAATGCTCGTTGCGAAGTTGCAGAATGTTCTAATCCAACAATCGTAAGATGCTCTTGGTGCAAAAACTCATTATGTTTGAAGCACTTTTTTGATGAATATCACTATTGTCATGATTATAAAGAATAGTATTAACAATAAATACCAAAAAATAGTCAACAATATTTAATGTTATTAATAACTATTGTTGTTAGTTTATATTTAAATAAGTATAAAACACAAACTGTTTATTTTATTAATATTTTAGAAGTTTAATCTGTAAAAGATTTTTTTTATTCAAAATACACGAATAGGATCTTGCACTATCATTACAAATATAAGAATTTTTGTTAGCGTTTAACTTTTTTCAGCTGTAAAAAACTAGAGTGAATAAAAAATGTCGTTATACTGGTAAATACAGGGATACTACTTTTCAAATTGAATGAATTAAATCAATTGTATCCGGTACATTAGTACATTTCCATATTTATTCACTTTTAATTTTCTTTCAAGATCCAAATTTTTGAATTTTAAATATGGGTAACTAATGAAGTATATAAGCGGTCAATATTTCTATTTGTATATTGTAACGGGATGGCTAGTGGGGGAAAATCCCAACAAGCCACAGGCCAGCGATGCCCTAGAACACGGTGCCGCGGGTGTCAGACTAAAATGACTTGCCCGGGGATCTGCTCCTGGAATCCCGAAAACAACGCGAAGATCGCACACGAACTTCGCTTTCCAACTAATTGGATCGCTGAGTGAAAAGCGCGCGCTCGAAGAGTAAAGCGCGCGGCCGCTATGCTCAGATATGAAAACGACCGGCGGAGTCGTTTTCCCGCGGAGGCGGCGGTATCCGGGAGAATGACAGGTTGTAATGAACAACGCGACGAGTAACTAGATATCACAATATATTTACAATTAATAATCTCTACAAGCACAACGCGCGTGCTGATTAGAACAAAGAGTTAGTTCGCGCACGACCGTTAATATTCAAACGCGCGAACTACACGGCGCGGGGCGAAGCTGCTATGCTCGAGCGCAGTGTTAAGTACGGCGAGCTGACACACACTCGCACGTACACGGCACAGAAAGCTTGCACGGGGCGATTTCCGTGCAAGCCTTTTACATGAAATACGCGAGAGGAGAATATAACTTACCGATCTAAGGAGCAGCCGGTGCACTCGACTCTCTCTCTCTCTCGCTCTCTCGGCAGTTGCGCGCTCGCTCTCTCTCTCTCTCGCTCTCGCTTACAAGGGTGGCAGTCTGGCTCGCTGCCGTCTCTCGCTCGTGGCACAAGCTGCACAGACTTGCACTCTCTCTTGCTCTCTCGCTCTCTTGCAGGTCGGCGCCTCCACTCTACACTCGCGGTAATAAAAATAAAAAGCACGGCGCGGACACTAAAATCTGAGAGATGGCAAGCTGACGATGTGCACAGCACGAGAGTATACACGAAGATGGCTCCCTTTTCTCGCGGGAACCAGTTAGCAGCTTCGCGACGGATGACGGGCATTTTACGCGTCGCGAGACCGATTCGCTACGCGCGGCGCGCCTCGATTCGGCTGCGCAGGAGTTGCGCGTGCGCGCTCACTACCTTCGCGCGGTAGATTAGAATCGCGGCTAGACACGCGTTACACCCCCCCGCCAGACGCTGCTTAGGGGACCTTGAGCAGCTCTGCTAATCATGGTCGTCGTCGTACCTACTAATATGGTAGTAATGATTAGGAGAAGGAGGTTCGAAAAGGAATATTGAAGAATCGGAATCACAAGTTTTTCTTTTTAATTTTTATTAAAAAAATATAAAAAAAAACTTCATGGCCTCACTCCTCTTCAACTGGCCCGGGAATACGATCGGCGCCCCTTGTGACGAGCTTGGTTGGGGCAATGTTTTGACTTTTTCACCCCAAGCTCGCCATACATGAAGCGCCGGGGGATCGCGTTACTGTCGAGCGCATCCCGGGCCGCTCGCTCTTCTTCGAGCGCCCTCCTAAGGTGCTCTTCTTCTTTTTGGAGACGGCGCTGGGCCTCTTCCTTGACCCGGCGCGCCGTCTCCTCCGCCTTTTCCCTGGCTCGCCTGGCCTCTTCCATGCGCTCCTGCGCACGAGCCAGGCGAGCCTCCTCCGCCTTTTGGAAGGCTATGCGGCGCAGCCTGGCGGCCCTGGCCTCTGCGGCGGCCGCGAGCTCTTCGCGCCGGCCTTGGGCCATTCCGACCCATTTGCCGGCTTGCCGCTCGCCGGCCTTACCGTGGCACTGGAGAAAGACTTCCAGTGCGGCCAGGGCAGCGTCCTCCGCAGCGCGCGAGGACTTGCTGAGGCGCCGCGCTTCCTCGAGGGCCTTCTCCACTGGGACCCAGGCCGCACCGACTTCATCACTCGGTGCCCACTTGGGGGCCTGGGTCGGAGAACTCTCTTTCCTTTCTTCGTCGGTCCGAGCCGCGCCGGCGTTTCCTTCCGGCGCCATCTCTGAGGCTCGGACCGACGCCTCTTGCGAAAGCCGTTCTTCCCGGCTTTCCTGCTGCTCCTTCGGGGGACGAGGTCGCCGAAGCGGACTGGGACCGGCCTCTGCCCAGGCCGGCTCCGAAGGTCCCTTTCTTGGCTTCGGCGCCTCTATCTCCTCGATCATGATGGTGGAGGGCTCTTCCACTGGCTGGGGTGCCAGTGTCACAGCGTCGATGCCCTCCACGACCTGCTCCAAAAAATCGATGACGGCGGGGTCAGGATTGCACTGGATTAATCCAGCGATCACCTTCTTCGCCGTCTCCGCTATTTCGGGAGTCAGGCATTGCATGTCCTGAAACAGGTAAATCGATCCCGGGGAGGAGTGAGATTGAGGACTGGAAAATTAAGACGAACACAGGTTAGTACGTACGACACAAGTTGGACGGCACAATTATTGCTTTTTATACGCTCGGGTTCTACGAGGACTAATTAGTCCGGCATTAGCAGGCACGGGCTTCTTCTTCGAACCCTTTGGCCTCCCTGGGACTCGCTTGGGTTCTGTTGGACCGGCCACACGCATAGGCTGGCCATCGCTCGCACGCTTTCTTGGCCTAACTAATAGCGCGGTCTTACGAGGTGGACCGCGCCTCTTAGCCGTCGCCCGGGGCTGTACATTCCCCCGGCTAACTCTGTGTCCCTCTGACGTGTTCCGTTCGGCTGAAGAGTCCCTCGCTGGTAGCGCCTGGGCTACTTCTGCTGAGACGTATCTCCTGAGTTGCTGCGCATGGACGGGACGTATCGTTCGACCATCCTCACCTTGGATCTCATAGGTGTTTTCGCCTAGAATATTCACAATCGTGTAGGGCTCCGCGTACTTCGGGGCTAATTTGGCAGAAATCCCCTCAGCTGCTGAGGATAGTACCTTATTCTCTCTCCATACACGATCGCCTAGACAGAATTCTGGAGGTCGACGATGAGCGTCATAATATTTGGCTTGTCTTGCCTGCTCTGCTTGCGCGTCGGCCGCCGCCCGAACGTGCAATTCGCGGAGCTTGTCCATACGTACCACCCAATTGTTTATCGCCTCTTGCTGCCCTTGCTCTTCGGCTAACCTGTCTTCCTCCCGCCTTAGTGTCTTCGGTGGGTCAGGTTATCGGCCGTAAATGAGCATGGCAGGACTTATCTTTGTGGAGCTGTGTTCGGCAGTATTGTACGCGAACGCCAGCTCATTCAGTTTCTCATCCCAGGACCGGTGATTTTCCTCTCCGTAAGACATAATCATTGTCTTCACCGTTCGATTCACACGCTCGACAGGATTGGCCTGAGGGTGATACGGAGGTGTAAACGTGTGATGCACGTTTCTCTCCTTTAAGAATGCCTCTAATGGTGCATTTTTAAATTCAGTCCCATTGTCTGAGAGAAACACCTCCGGGACTCCGAATCGCAGACATACTCGCTCGTTGAGTCCCTTAATTACCGATTTACCATCTGCCCTTTTTATCGGAATTACTTCAATCCAACGTGTGAACAAGTCCTGGAATATGAGAATGTATTCGTGGCCGTGCGTGGTTTTTGGGAGGGGCCCCATAATGTCGCTGGCCACGATTTGCCATGGGCGCTCTGTAATTCGGCGTCCCATGAATCCTGTTGGAGCGCGCTGTTCGACTTTGCACTGCTGGCAAATTTGGCACTGGCTCACGTATCTGGCTACATCACGAGACATGTGTGGCCAATAATACTTCCGCTTTACTCTTTCTAGCGTTTTCTCGCGGCCCAAGTACCCAGCAGTTGGAAAGTCATGGCATTCTCTCAGTACTTCGCATCGCTTTTCGTGAGGGACTGCTAACTTCCATGCATCATCGTCGCCGAGAGACTCGTCTATGACTTCATCAGGTTCGTACTTGTACAGTCTCCCCCCCGCCAGCTTGAACGTGGGGAAGTCTCGCGGCCGCTGTTGAACCTCTTTCACAATTTCGAGGTACCATTGGTCGTTTGTATCGCGTTCGAGCTCTAACGCGGCGACCGCTGGCTCCTCTTCCTCAAACATCCGCGAAAGGGCATCTGGGACATTGTTCAAAGAGCCCTTTCGGTGTTCGACTGTGAAACTGTGGTTTTGTAGTTCCAAAGCCCATCTTGCTAACCTGCCTGATGGGTTTCGGAGATCACGGAGCCACTTCAAGCTGCTATGATCCGTGATGACCTTGAAGTCATAGGCCTCTATATACGGACGGAACTTTTTGATTGCCCAGAGAATTGCTAGACACTCTCGTTCCGTCACGCTATAATTCTTCTCGGCCGCGCTCAGAGTTCGACTAACGAACTCTAGGACTCTTTCGTCGCCGTCTATTATCTGGTATAGCACCGCTCCAAGTCCTGTATCGCTCGCATCAGTTTGCACCACGAACTGTGCGTTAGATACCGGTCTGTGGAGAATCGGTGCAGAAGCAACTAGCGCTTTTAGTTTTTGGAAGGCCTCTTCTTGTGCCGTTGGCCACTCGTATTTCCGATCCTTTTTCGTTAGTTCGGTCAGTGGTTCAGCAATTGTGGCGAAGTTTGATAAAAACTTTCTATACCACGAGGCCATTCCTAGGAAGCGTCTCAGCTGACGGAGGTTTTTCGGCACCGGATATTCCATAATGGGCTTTATTTTCTCGGGGTCTGGTTTAAAACCATCCCTATTTACTATGACCCCGAGATATTGGATCTCATCGCGACAGAAGACACTCTTCTCGCGATTTATTGTGAGGCCCGCGTCCTTTATCCTATCTAGAACTCTTTTTAGAACCTCTTTATGCTCCTCGAATGCTTCTGTGACTACTATTATGTCATCGAGATACGAGTAAGCAAAAGATTCGAGTTCGGGACCGATGACTTTGTCAATCAGCCTCTGGAAGGACGCTCCGGCATACGAAAGACCGTAGGGCATTCTTGTAAATTGAAATAACCCTTTGCCTGGCACGGTGAAGGCCGTAGTCTCTTTGGACTCCGGATTTAGTAGTATTTGGTGGTACGCACTACTTAAATCCAACGTGGATATGTATCGCGCTTTCTGCAGTTTGCGTAAGATACTCTCCATGTATGGTAACGGATATGCGCCTGGCCTTGACGCTGCGTTCACTTTTCTGAAGTCCACACAGAAACGGAACTTCCCGTTGGACTTGCGTACCATTACCACGGGGCTTGACCAGCCGCTTGTCGAAGGTTCTATTATACCCGCGAGTAGCATTTCCTCCACCTGCTTGTGCATCTCTTCCTCGAGTTTTCGAGATAGTGGGTAGTACTTCTGTTTTATGGGTCTTGTGGAGCCGACGTCTACTGCATGCTCAACTCACGAAGTACACCCTAATGGTGCCAGGCCGTTTTCCATCAGCTCAGCTACTAAAGCTTCCGCTTCTTTGCGCTGCTCTTCTGTTGGGTCCGCCAACCCTATAGCTGATACGGACACGGTATTATTGGCGGTTATGGAGGCTACTTCTAACTTTACGCTTGCATCATCATCTTTGAGATGCAGCGTATTGTCAGTGGGGTCTAAGACGGCGCTAAACTTCTTAATGAAGTTCACCGCCAAGTAGCACTCCGTGTCTAGGTCTGGCATGATTGCGACGCGCACATCCTTGCACACGCCTGCCACGACCATGGGTAGATACACATAGCCAACCACTGCTATGCTCTGCCCATTAGCTACCCGTGCCGTTAGGCCGCTGGCCGGGATTAATTCTTTTCCACAGGCTGTAGCGAGCTGTAAGCCGATGGAATTCATCCCAGCCCAGGAAGCTCCAGTATCGAAGAGTGCCCGTAGCCTGTAGCCGGCTACACCTACTTGAAGCCACCATCGCGAGCATGTTTCCTGGTTAGCTTCGTTCTGCTGAGTCGCGGGCACTTCTTCGCTCTCTCCTTCAGGCAATTGGACCAAGTTACCCTCGGTCGCTGATGTGAGAGCTGGGGGCGGGCGTGTGGCCGTGTTTATCTGCCCCCTTGGCCGTTTCCCTGCTGATTTCCGGCAGCATTGGGGTTGCGGTCGCTTCCCCTTTGCTCGTTGCCGTAACCCCTTCGGTACTCTGGCCTTTGTGGAGGTCCATTACTCCTTGGACTTGGCGGCCTAGCCTGGTGGGTCGAGCTACTACCCCCACTAGGCTGATTATTACTTTGCCCGCCTTCCCGCTGCCTGTTCTCCCAATTATTCTTTTTCTTGGGCTTCTTGAACGACTGTGGGTTTGGCGTTTGCCCACTATTTCCGTCGGTGCCTTTCTTTGTCAAGCTTGACAAACACTCGGCCATCACCCGACGGAACATAGCCTCGAGGCTTTCTCGAGGCTCCTGCTGTTGGTGCCCCATCGCCGCCACTCCTAGATTCTGCTTTTTCCGCTGATCCGTGGTTGGCTCTGTAGGTACGTAGGCAAACTCTGGCAAGTAAGTGCGCTCTGGCGGTGGTGGCGAGTGATACACCTTATCTGCCGGGAGCGCTAATTCGGCCTCCCGGGCTAAATCCAGGAGCCCTCGGTAATCCGTAATTTGATTACGCATCACCATTTTTTGCAGTTCTGGCCGCATGTTCCGGTGCAACATGTCCAATTGTTGGGGCATGCTAGGCACCGGAACTAACTTGAGAATCAAGGCTTGCAGATTCACTACGTAATCTCTCGTGAGTTCGTTTCTGCCTTGAGTCCTCGCGTTTATCTCCGCTAGGATTCGCTGTTGATGGCCCCTGTCACCACCATACATGTGTATTATGGCCTCTTGGAAGTCTTGCCAAGATCGCCACGTATGACGGTTACTCCTATACCAGGTGGCCGCTACTCCACTCAGGAGCTCTGACAATGACGAGAGTACTTCGTCGTACGTCAGATTTGCTAGAGCTCGACATTCCTCTACTCTCGTGAGGAATAACTCGACGCTCTACTCCTTCAAGGACCCAGAGAACTTGATGTGCCATTTCCTTACGATTTGGCCAACATCACGGTTCGTCTGTTGAGGCACGTACGTCTGCCTCGTCGACTGGTCCAGTGTAGCGCTCACCCCCGCCTGACGCTGTGTAGGATTTCTTCCGCTATTCCTCCTAGCGTCCCTTGGCGATTCAGTATTGGGACTGCTGCTGTCAAAATTCACATATGTGAACATGTCCTGAAAGTTCACATGTGGTGATCCTCGTCCCCTGCCCGCACTCGGTAGTTGGACTCCCTCCAAGTGCGTGCTTGAGGGGGGGTGTCGAGCTTCTTGGAGTATTCGCACACTCTCTTTGAGCTCTTCCACCTCTTTGACGAGTCTATGGATCACCGACAGCAGCTGTTCTGAGACTATGTTGTCTCCCACAGCAATCCCTGCGGTACGCTGTTCCCCCGCACTTGGCCACTCAAAACTCTGTGGCTGCGGTGGACTTCGCGTTTGCTGCCAAAACGCGTGCTGCCCATTTTGTGCCGACAACGACTCTTGTTCTTGACTGCGCCGGAATTGTCGTTGCCCGCGCTGCTCTTCTAGCAACGCCTGCTGTCGCTGCTGCTCTTGATGCTTTCGCTGTTGCTGCCGCTGCTGCTCCTGCTGTTGTTGCTGTTGCTGCCGTCGCTGCTGCTCCATCTGCTGCTGCTGTTGCATTTGTTGCTGCTGCATTTGCTGCTGCTGCATTTGCTGCTGTTGCAGTTGCTGCTGCTGCATTTGCTGTTGCTGCATTTGCTGCTGCTGCAGTTGTTGCTGTTGAAGCTGTTGCTGTTGGAGCTGTCCCTCGGCTTCGGCTGGAGATGTCCCGGTGGGTGCTGCAGAGCTCAATATCTCTGTCCCGGAACCCTCCTGGCCGTTTGCCTCATCCGCTGGCTCCACCACTGCATTATGTGCTTGTTGTGGAGCGTTCATCCTCCGAGACTCCGAGAGTTTTTGCATCACTATCGGGTCATCAAGGAGCGTAATGAACGGGTGCGGTTGGTCTGGATCAGTATTGGGATCCACAATAGTCGACCCAGACTTGTTCATCAACGTTAAGTCGATGAACGCCCTTCGGGACTGCTCGTGTTTAGCAAACGCTTGCTTCTCCGACAGCTCCGGCTCTGGCACGAAATCGGCGGCACTGTAATCGCCCATAAGCCACTTGATCGCTGTCAGCATATTCACTGATTGCAGATCTGACTGCTGCAGACCAAGGGCTTGCATGGCCTCGATAATTTCCTCTTCGGGCTGTGTATACGCCCAATTGAGTATCGCAGATTCTGCAAACCGCGATGATCGGGCCATGGTGTCAATTAGCTGTGCGCTTCCCCACGAACTTATTTTACTAGCGCGAGTAGTATCCGGATTGATGGCAGAGAGAGTTTGCCTTTTCAACCCGTGAGCTAGCTTTTTCAATGTGAACCCGGGTTACTTTCTAAGAGCTACGGCGGTTGCTCTTAACCTCGATAATGCACGAGGATTTCCCGTATGCGGCTCTAAAAAAAAATAAAAGCTATTTCTGTAAGTAATTACGATTTGTAATTAATTACGCTCCACTACTCGCACTTGTAATTTTAAAATAAATATATGTGAAAAAAAAAATATATATATATATGTGTCAAAACGGACAATATCACCAAAAACACAAAAAAATAAATACAATTTTCACCTAAAAAAAAAATAAAAACAATTTTTAAGTTCGAGGGGATTTTTGCGCTCGAGTTTTTACTCGGGCGCACAGTCAACTTTTTGTTCCGAGAGTGCTTGCCGACTTTCTCTCGATCTTCTTCTAACTGCACGATAAAAGAAAAAAAAAATTTTATTTTTCGTCCAAAAAAAAATAATTCGTATCGGAAATACGAGAGGACGAGAAGAAAAAAAAATTTTTCGAGACGAGAAAAAAATTAATTAAAAAATTAATTATCGCTAAAAAAAAATTTTGTCGTTAAAAAATTAATTGTTATTAAAAAAAAACTTTAATTGTTAACAATAATTCCTCAACGCGCCAAAAATTCCGCGATCAATATCTCTCCTCGTCGGCACACTAGGTCGAGGGTTATTGGCTATCGCACGCCTAACCTCTCGACCGCACTCTCGCAACAGCACGGCTGTGTCACGCACACGCACACACGCGCCTACGAGCTGCGGCACGAAGAGCCTTTGTGTGCAGCTTACGCTCAGCTACGCTGCTGAGCTTCTTCGCGCCAAGCTTCGCCGCGAATCACGTACGCGCCGCAGGTCCTTCTCCACCCCCAAAACGTTGTGGCGCCAGTTGTAACGGGATGGCTAGTGGGGGAAAATCCCAACTAGCCACAGGCCAGCGATGCCCTAGAACACGGTGCCGCGGGTGTCAGACTAAAATGACTTGCCCGGGGATCTGCTCCTGGAATCCCGAAAACAATGCGAAGATCGCACACGAACTTCGCTTTCCAACTAATTGGATCGCTGAGTGAAAAGCGCGCGCTCGAAGAGTAAAGCGCGCGGCCGCTATGCTCAGATATGAAAACGACTGGCGGAGTCGTTTTCCCGCGGAGGCGGCGGTATCCGGGAGAAGGACAGGTTGTAATGAACAACGCGACGAGTAACTAGATATCACAATATATTTACAATTAATAATCTCTACAAGCACAACGCGCGTGCTGATTAGAACAAAGAGTTAGTTCGCGCACGACCGTTAATATTCAAACGCGCGAACTACACGGCGCGCGGCGAAGCTGCTATGCTCGAGCGCAGTGTTAAGTACGGCGAGCTGACACACACTCGCACGTACACGGCACAGAAAGCTTGCACGGGGCGATTTCCGTGCAAGCCTTTTACATGAAATACGCGAGAGGAGAATATAACTTACCGATCTAAGGAGCAGCCGGTGCACTTGACTCTCTCTCTCGCTCTCTCGGCAGTTGCGCGCTCGCTCTCTCTCTCTCTCTCTCGCTCTCGCTTACAAGGGTGGCAGTCTGGCTCGCTGCCGTCTCTCGCTCGTGGCACAAGCTGCACAGACTTGCACTCTCTCTTGCTCTCTCGCTCTCTTGCAGGTCGGCGCCTCCACTCTACACTCGCGGTAATAAAAATAAAAAGCACGGCGCGGACACTAAAATCTGAGAGATGGCAAGCTGACGATGTGCACAGCATGAGAGTATACACGAAGATGGCTCCCTTTTCTCGCGGGAACCAGTTAGCAGCTTCGCGATGGATGACGGGCATTTTACGCGTCGCGAGACCGATTCGCTACGCGCGGCGCGCCTCGATTCGGCTGCGCAGGAGTTGCGCGCGCGCGCTCACTACCTTCGCGCGGTAGATTAGAATCGCGGCTAGACACGCGTTACAATATTTAATTTGCCACAAAAAAAGTTTTAGAATGAAGTAATCACAATTGCACGAAAAAACTATTTTTTAGTTGATCGAAAATCAAATATTGTAATAAGGAGTTGTTAACCCCTGAAGGGGTAAATTTTTTTTAAGAGAGTTAATTTATTAAATTATTATTAGTTTTGTGTACCTAGTATAAATAAGAAAAAAATTTATTTATATATACATATTTAATATTGAAAAAGCATAATATCCGTTTTAGGGTAGTTTAGCCCTTGTAAAAAGCATTTTTCGTAAAACACCGGGACACATCAACTTTATTTTTTTAATTTATTTATAATACAATTATTTTTTTTTAGGATTCAATCAATTTTGTAATTTTTTGAGCGAAAACATTGTCAAAATTTTAGGGTTTTCTTTTATAAAAAATAAGAGATGCTACCCTTCTAGGTAGAATTATTGCACAAATATTCTTTTTTCAATTGCGAATCATATTCACTTTGTTTCATCAAAAAATTCCAATTCGTTCCGGAGATATAAAAAAAAAACTGTTTTTGAGGACAAACTTTAAGGGTGGTTTTCACCCCTTAAATGAGCGTATGGGCACGTAAAAAAATACGTGGAAAATATTTTTGGATGTACTACAACATATCAAAATTTGAAGAAAATCGGTAAGGTACACCTGGTGTCCTTTCCTTGTAAGTTCAATTTTGTGCTCAATGACATTACACTTCCCTGCAACATCATCATCTTCGAAAATATCCTGGAAATTAACTAAAAGCTGGGCAAATTTCTCTTTCTGTGACGAATCTAAATTTCACCGAGCGTGCGTCAGTCAAGCGTGAGTCGTTAAGCGAGCTTAAATCGACGAGAACCGGATCAGAAATTGCAGGATTAGGAGTACCTGTTTGATGTTGGCTTAAATTTTCAGTAGTAGCATCAACGGTCTCGGCATTGGTGGCGTTGGCCGCAGCAGTTTCGGCAGCAGCAACTTCGGTGACAGCAGCTTCAGCAGCAGCCTGTGTTCTGGTCCTTGTCTGGAAGGGTGACTTCTCAAATCCCTGCATTTCGTCTTTAAAATCCCGGACGAGTCCACAAAATGTTGCAATCACACAGACACACAATAAATAGTGACAACTATTTATAAAAACAGGGATGTAATTTATTCAAGATAAATAACACCAAAGATTAAATGTGTCATCAACAAGCTTTCGAATCAACTAACTGAATAACTAAATTAAATCGAGAACAACAAACTAATCGCTTAGAAACGCATTTGTTTTTTTACGTTCGATGACAATAGACTAATACATAACAATATGTAGCAGTCCTTAATTTTTATACTATAATACATCGGATACTAAACCATGTCACCTTAAAGTAAGTATTAAATGCATTGCATTAAATGAATATGTTTGCTTGATCTCAGAGATGGCTTGTAGGAGCAGCATGATTTTCTTATGTACAAACCTGTAATCCAGTATAGTAACAGTGTGTCTCTCAGATCTAGCAAGCATGTTTGGAATATGTATTGCGTTTCATATTTACTTTAAGAGGGTATGGTTAAGTAAAGAATCTGTGAGATCATGTAAAAATTATCAAAACTCATTCTATTGCATAATAAGAAATAGAAAAGCAATATCAGTGTACAAGAACCGCAATAAAAATTTTTCTTTTCTATAAATCTAAGCAATTCAACCAAAAAGAAAAGAATTCAGTAATGCACTGAGAATTTCGTGTTGGTATAACAATAAGCTTTTATGACGTTAACTTCCAGCAAAAAATTAGTTTTAAGCAATGCATGTCTTGAACATGTCTGCTAAATCTGAAAGCTGGATTTTATTTTTTTTTTTAAGATTTAAGTCTAAAATAGTATAGTAAAAGTGTATCTATCAGATCTAGCAGGCGTGTTTGCTTTAAGCATTGCATTTAATCAGTACTTTAACCGGGCATAGTTAAGTAACAACAAAATTAAACACAGTTAAATATAAATATAATAGATAGAACAAACACACTCACATTACTGGATTCTAGGTTTGTACAGAGGAAAATCATACTAAAATCCACCTGTCAGATCTAGCAGACGTATTCGTTATATACATTACATATAATACTTATTTTAAGGTAATATAGTTTAATATCTAATCCCCAGGAGCTTGAGAATTAACAAAAGCAATTCCTGTAGCGCATTTATGATATTTTATGTATCATTCAGGTGATATTTTTTCTGCAAGTAACTATGATTGATTAAAGAAAAGGAGCGAAATTATGTATTTTCAATTTATCAAGTCACAAAATTATTGACAACATAACTGTAGGCTAGACATTAAACTACGTCACCTCAAAGTAAGAGTTATATGTAATATAGGGAATATAATTATCTGCTAGATTTGATAATGGATTTTGACAAGATTTTCATCTGTATAAACTTAGAATCCAGTAGTGCTAGTGTGTCCATCCTATCTATTATATGCATGTTTGCAATATGCATTGTGTTCACACTATACTGGATTTTATATTTGCATAGAAGAACATTTAAGTATACTCAATAAAATTTAAAACTTTAAACAAAATAAAAGTCACCTGTAAGATTTAGCATTTATATTCAACTCATGCATTCTTAATCTTTATGCAAGTAGGTATGATTGCTTAATGAAATGGGGTGGTATTGTACATTTTGTCAGTTTTACCGTCCTGGAAAATTTTATTCATTTATTTATTTATTTATTTATTTATTTATTTATTTCCAGAAAATATTTACATGACATTATTATATACGAAATATACATAAGTAAGTAAATCCTACTGAGGCAAATATTATTGCCTGTGTGTAGATCTGGTACACAGAAAACTTACAAACTAAAAAAATATTACAAACTACAAAATTCTTAAAAAAACTATATAATGTTATGTGCGTAGTGTTAGTTAACATCGATAAAATCCATTGTAGTACATAAATAACAGTTAAATAATTTGTTAGATATATTGGTTAAGATTTAATTATTATTTTGAAATTATATTGCATCTTTTACTATAAACATTTTTAATTTTTTCTTCATTAATTGTCTACTTAAATTCATAACTTTGAGATCCTTAGATAGCCCATTAAAGACCCTTATAGCTTCATTGTAGTTATTTTTATCACTAATTCTTTTATCACATTTAGGTAATTGAATTGTTTTGTTTCTGGTCTTGCTCGCACTGTTTATATATTTATTTCTTCATGTAGAATAATGTAAGGATATTGACTCTAACTGGAATAATTTTTTTATTTCAAGAGGTGGATTAGTTTGAGAGAATTTATTTTTATTTATGATTTTCAATATTTTGTTTTGTGTTGATTGTATTAGTTTCATATTATTATCGTACGCACCACCCCAGGCAATTACCCCATAATTGATTAGACTATGAAAGAAAGCATAATATATTATCATTAATGTTTTTGTATCCATCATATTTTTTATCTTGGCAAAGACAAAAATTAGGTATTTGGTTTTTTTAATGATATATCTTATATGCTTATCCCATTTCATATTGTAGTCGAAATACAGCCCTAAGTATTTATGACTTTCAACTCTTTTTATTAATTGCGTTCCTATTTTGATGTTTAGTGTGCCAGGTACACTATCACAGTAGTTTCCGAGAGTCATATAGACCGTTTTATCTATATTTAGCGACAGTTTATTTTGTGCAAGCCACTTGGCCACATGATTAAGGTAAGCACACATTTTTTCTTGAGCTGAGGACCACATGTTATCACTTGATATGATAACCGTGTCATCAGCATAGGACATGATTGTGTCATTTTGCATACTTCCTAGTAAGTCATTGACATAAAGTATAAAAAGTAATGGTCCTAATATAGTTCCTTGGGGAACACCCGTGGTAAATTCTTTATATTCACTTTTACAGTCTTGAATTTTTACTCTTTGCCGCCTATCTGTGAGATAGCTAGTCGTCAGTTTTAAGGCACTACCCCTTACTCCATATCGTTCAAGCTTATCTAATAGAACTCTATGATTAACAGTGTCAAATGCTTTGGCTAAGTCTAGAAAAGCAACAATTATTGGTTTACTTTTATCTAAGTTTTCGTATATGATATTTGATATATAATTTAATGCGTCAGTAGTTCCCCTATTTTTAACGAAGCCGTATTGTTTTTCTGATATTATGTTATGTTTTTCAAAAAAGTGGTATAATCTATTATAAATTATTTTTTCAAAAATTTTTGCAATGTTCGATATTAAAGAGATTGGTCTGTAATTATTGATATTAGATTTTTCACCAGCCTTGTAGATAGGGACTACCTCAGCATTTTTGAGCGCGTCAGGCCAGATAGATTTCACAATACATAAATTGAAGATATATTCTAAGGGCACACATATATATTCAGAGAGAATTTTCAATGATTTAGCGTTAATATTGTCTACACCTCCAGATTTATTTTTCAATGTATTGATTATTTTGTATATCTCAGCAAAATCTGTCGGACGAAAGAAAATAGATTCAGGATTCCTATCTGGAAGTTTCAGGTTATTATTATTTATATTAGCAAATTGAGCACTCAAATTTGGTCCTATTTTACAAAAATAGGTGTTCATAGCATTTGCTATATCAGTTTTATTTTCGATTTTTTGATTGTTATCGTATATATATTTTATTGGATTATCATGCACACTATTTCTCCCTAATTTAGTTTTAATTATGTTCCATAATTCCTTAGAGTTTCCGCTATTTCGTTTTACCATTTCCTTTTCATATTTAAATTTTGCTTCTTTAATAACTTTGTTCAATATCTTAGTGTAATTTGTATACTCTTTTTTTTAGGGCTTCAGAAGTGGGATTGTTTTTCCATAAGATATACAGTGTCTCTTTAGTAGTACACGAGACTATAATAGCACTAGTAATCCAATTTTTTCTCGGAAGTTTATTTTTAAATTGTTTTTTGGTAGTGGACGCATCAATACAATTATTTATCATGTCTATTAATGCGTTAACTGCAAGATTAGGATCCTGCATAGACAATATTGAGTACCAGTTTGAATTATTTGCAACATGTTTTAACTTGTTGTAATTAATTGATTTCATATTGAATTTCTTCGGCTGATTTATTTCTAATTTATCTATAGTTATAAATAATGGGTAGTGATCATTAAATGGATTCGTTATTTTAAATGAATTAATATTTATATTTTTAGTTTTTATATAGAAATTGTCGATGCAGGTACCTCTTTTATTATCAGATGAAGGCCTTGTTATTCCAGTAAAGCATGGCGTAAATTTATATTCCAAGAGATCATTTAAAAATTCTTGTGTTATAAGGTTATCTGTTGAGTCAGTCTTACTAAAATTTTCGTCTAATATATCAATGTTAAAATCCCCGATTATACAATGGTTCTTAGTATTTAATTGATCTCTAGGAATTTTTTCAGGCTATGTACAAATTCATACTTTTTTATATTGTGTGATCTATAGATCGCTGAGATTCTTACAGTTTCGGTGCCAATTAATTTTATAACCGAGCTTAAGATACGTATGTTGTCGACCACTATAATTTCTGTGTGTTCAGATAGTTCATCCTTTATATACATCATAACTCCATCTGCTTTATTCATTTTACTCTCACTATAGTAACTTTTGTATCCTGATATGTTGTACAATGGAGTATATTGCACATTCCAAGATTCAGTACATATAATGACACTTGGTCTTACGGCTAAACATTCAATAAAAGTTTCAAGTTTTTCAAAGTTTTGTTTTACACTTCTAATATTTACACATAAAATCAAATTTTTACCTTTATCGATACTTTTATTGAGTGTTTGTACATTACCAAAAGCTTGTTCTTTTTGTGAGATAACTTCAAAATTTAGTTGTTGTTGATCCATGTTCAAAATTCAGAAAGTTCAGAAGTTGCTGAGTCTGTTGGGTAATAAATTTGTGATATGGTTCTGTTTAAATTTATTGGTGAGGTTGTGGCCGATAAATTACCAGCTGATGTTGCCGGACTGATAAAAATTCTACTTTGTCTTCTTGGTGTCGTTACGTCCGGTGATTTACCGGCAGCTGTATCAGTGTTTTGTAACTGTGATTGAAACTTTACTTTACCTACATATTTTGGAATGTGCGGTCTCACTGGATAATCTGTTTCAGCAATTAACTTCTTTATCTTGTGCAACATAACCTCGCATTTTTCGGTATCATTTACCACGTGTTTAGTATTATAATTTGTTTTATATTGATGATTACTGTACATACAATTAACACAATTGTGTTCGTTTGGGGTAGTACAGTTGATTGTGTTATGTTTTCCAGCACAATGTAGGCAGATCTTCGTATTCTTACACTTTTTACCACTATGACCAAATCGACCACAGTTAAAACACGGGGTTAAATTCAAGTCATCGAATGCTCTGCAATTTTGATAACCAATATGAACTCTATATTTATTACTCACAATTTGATTATATACTTCCGCTGGTGTTTCAATTAATATAGTGTTAATTTTTGTTTTAATGTTTTCAAATATATGTAACACTTTGCATTTGCTGTTTAGGTGTTTGAAGTTCCTTTTGTTAATATCTTGCTCTATTTCTTTAATCTCCATGTCTTCAAAATTGTCGAAGCCTGTTATTTTCATCTTGGGATTTTTAATAGATTCTCTTGTTATTTTCTAGTAGGCAGAATACTTTTGTTTTAGGATATTCTCAGTTTGTATCAAACTCTCCTCATTTATAAAGCTTATTATTGCTTCATCTTTATTCTTGATTTTTATACTTTTTGCTTGTATAGATGAATTTTTATTTATATAGTGAGCTATATATGGTTTTATATCTGGCACATATATTCCTTTATTATCATTCTGTACTCTTTTCACTATTAGTTTTTGTATCTTCTTTTCTAATTTCTTATCACTTACTACCACTTCTGCAAATGTTTTTTGTTTTTGGTATAGTTTTCTTTGTCTAAAATTTGGTTTAGCATGAGATTATTATTGTGTACTTCTGTACTTATTTGTTTTAATAGATTTTTTTCTTCTTCAGGAAAACTTGTCAATTCTTGATTTCCTTTGATTTCCTTAGCTTTTATTAGTAGCAATTCTTCTTCAGCTTGTTTTAATTTTTGTTCTGTCTGTGCATTGGTTTTTATTAGTATTTCGTTCCTTGTCATTATCAGATCATTTTGGTTTCTCAGATTTTCTAGTTCCCTCCGTAGTAGCACTACTGCAACACGTCGGTCTTTAGAGGTTATGTCCTCTATATTATGTTCTTCACATATTATTTCTATGGCAGATAAGTAGTTTTGTGTTCTTTTTCTGTTATAATCACTTTTATGGTAGACATTGTTACACACTACACATATCACAACTCCCACTGGCGTCCCGGGATGACATTTGTAATAAATTTCTGGCGGAGGGGTCTGCTTAAGCAGCACACCCTCGTCCGCCATCTTGACTACTATGATATCAATAATTATTTTCATAATTAGTAAATTGTGTATTTACCTGCAACAATGTATAATGCTAGAAAATAGACAATTTATTAATTATGAAAATTATTAATATCATAAATTAATAAAATGTTACAGGTCGGTAAAAGTGACAAATTGTATATCACCCTATTTCTTTAAGAAATCATACCTACTTGCATAAAGATTAAGTCAGCATAATAATATGTGAAATAACAGAGGAGTTGCTTTCTTTAGTCTATATGCTCCTGTAGATTGGATATTAAACTATCTCATCTCAAAGCGAGTACCTCTTATGTGCCATGCATAAAATGAGTACCCCTGCTAATTCTGACAGGTAGTTTTCCAATTCTAGAAATTTTCTATTAATTTTCTATGAAAGTGATAAGCACACGCTATTAATAAATTTATAATTAATAAATTGTGTATTTTCTAGCATTATACATCTTTGCAGAAAAATAAAGTCAGTTTTGCTCCAAATTATAGTTATAGGTATAGCTATATCTATAGTTACCTATACTGTCAGAACAGCTCGGAGCGCGCTCATAAGTACGCAGTGGCACGTCGGTACGGCAGAAGGACGCGGCGTCAAAGATCTTTTTTGTCAGCCTGACGGCAAGGCACAGCACAGTACGGCATTTACTTTCAAAGCCGTCATCGCGATGGAGGTAGTGCCACAAAATAAGTAAAGTCCACGATCCAGCAATCAACCCGAGTAAGTATTTTACTGAAACTGTATTCTATAGTGTAGTCAAATATAACCTCCTCATCCCCAATGCTTGACATGTTACTAATAAATTTTGTCTTGCCTAGGGCGAAGAGCTCCTGCAGATGACATCACTCTTCGTAGCTTAATTCCGCTCTTACAAGGAAAGTACCCCAGGTGACCCCCCCCGATTTCAATAATACTGAGATATATTATAGTACATCAAAAAATAAAAGACACGTATTTTTTTTATCGGCGGATATGCACTCTAAGGGGGTGAAAACCACCCCCGAAAGTCACCCTCAAATTCACATTTTCTTCAATATCTTCAGTTCTCTTCAACATTTTTCAATAAAACAAAATGGAAAAGAATTGTCACAAGAAACGCAACAAAGGTATATAGGCTTCGATAGTAAGGGTTGCAACCCTTAAATTTAATAGGGGAAGAACTACATTTTCTGAGCATTTTTTTTGTCTAGAATTTTACAGAACTGTTACAGAAATATAAAGTAATGTTTTTCTAATACACAATGACAAAAGAAAGTTTGATGTGTTTCAGTATTTCCGCATAATCTTTTATTATGGGGGTGAACTACCCCTAAATCGAACTATAAAGCAATACAGACAAATAATACATTGAATGAACCCCCGATTTTGATAAAATTGTGATGTTATAGAGCATTGAAAAGTAGGAGATACGAATTTTTTTATCGGCTAATATTCACTTTTAGAGAACGATAACCACCCTCGAAAGTCAACTCCGAAATCACGTTTCTTTCAATATCTTCGGTTCTATTTGATATTTTTCAATAAGACAAAATAAAAAAAAAAATTCGTAAATCATGCAACAAAACTGTATAGGTTTAAAATTTTGAGGGTTGAATACCTTATATTTTATAGTGGTAAAACTAAATTTTCCAAGTATATTTTTATCCACAAACGCCAAGTCTATAAATCCCAAGCCCACAAACCCCAAGCCTACAAACCCCAAACCTACCTATCCACAATTCCCACACTCACGAATCCCAAATCCCTAATCTTAAATACACAATCCTCAAACCCCAAACTCTAAATCCCAAAACCATATACGCTCGAACCTTAATCCCACAAATTCCTAACCTTAAACCCCGAAGGCACATACTCATAAACCCTTAACCAACGAATCCCAAACCGTAAAGCCCAACCTCACAAATTCACAAAGTCATAAATTCCAATTCCTAAACCTATCCTATCAAGTTATTTTTTATTGAAAAATTATAGACTGAAAAAATTATTTGTTTTTCAAGAATAGAATAAATAAAAGTTTACAGTAAGAGGTTTAGAGTAAACTTATGCTAGTTTATTTAATCAAATGTTTACATCTGATTTTGTCTTATAATAATATATTAAGTTTAATAATGATATTAATAATAGTAGTAGTAGTAGTTTTTTTTTTTGTACTGAGAGGAGAAATGCATTTACGCACGTTGGCGGGACGGCCAACAGTGTTGGGCTCTGCGAAAACGCATCGGACCATCTAGTGATTGTCGAAGTCACGTTCAAGAATACCAACTAGAACTCCCCTCATTTGGTCGTGGGAATGCCCCCACCCTGGGACTGCGTTAGCATTACTTCAGGGCGGGACCACGACGTGGCGAGTGCAACCTCGCTCTTCCATCAGCGACCGACCTGGCAGGTGGAGCCCCAGCTCGAGACTCCTGTCCCTATCCCCACCCAGATCGCTTGTCGCCTCCGCTACAGCTATCTCCCCGTTTGAAGTAGGGGATTGCCGCTATTCTTGTTCCAGCCTCTTCTTTATAAGGACGTCCCTGGCGAATGACTCAACCGCGGTCCATTGGTCCCGACCCTGGAGCATAGTTGGGACCAGGTTGTCGGGTGTAATCATTCCGCCAAGGACCGTCTCCATACGCGCTCTTCTAGCGGCTCCGGCCGCAGCTGAAGAGCGTGTGCTCAGCGGTGTCCACCTCCGCTGGGCAATACTGGCATTTCGGTGTTGCTTTTTTGCCCATGCGGTGGAGGTACCCTGCAAATGCTCCGTGGCCTGACAGAAACTGTGTCAGATAGAACGAGATTTCCCTATAGGGCCGTTCTAGCCACGGCCGGATCTGGGGGATCAATCGATGCGTCCATCGACCTTTATCCCCTTTGTCCCACTCCCTTTGCCACCTGAGCACAGTTTCTGCCCGGCGGTTATCCTCCTCGCGCCGAACGTTTCGCCGTTTTTCTAAGTATCGCTGACGCCTCTCTTCGGCCAGCAATACTATGGGGATAACCCCGGCGATGACCAATGTCGCCTCGGCAGAGACCGTGCGATAGGCCATGGCAACCCTCAAAGCACCGATACGTTGAACGGAGGTGAGGCGTTTCCGGTTGCCCTTACTCTCAAGTGCCCCCAGATCTCCGCTCCGTACAGCAACACCGAGTTCGCCACCCCCACGAGTAGCCTCCGCTTTTCCTCCCCCGGCACAGAGATATTAAGCATCAGCCTGCCGAGCCTCGCCATGAGTTTCCGTGCCTTGTCTTGGGCCCGGCGTAGGTGCTCATTGAAGCCGAGCCAGGAGTCAATCCAGACACCGAGGTATTTTGCGCTCGGGCTCCCCGTGATTGTCGTGCCCCCGACACTCACCTGTAGACCATCTCCGAAGTTCCTCCTCCTGGTGAGGATCACCATCTCTGTCTTAGAGATCGCCAGCTCGAGCCCATGCCCTTCGAGACACCGAAGAATCCTTCGAATGGCCCATTCGATTCTGCGCCTAAGCGCCTCCTCGGTCCTGGCTGTGATGACCAGGGCGACGTCATCAGCAAAGCCGATTAGCCGCGTCCCGGGAGGCATTTCGGAGTCGATCGCCAACCCCTGTGCGACCCCGGAGGTGATGGATTTCTCCTTCACTCCCTCGGTCGTATCGTACCGAAGCACACGGTCCCGTAGGTAATCCTCCAGGACGTTGACAATGTACTCCGGTACTTGATCTTCGTGGAGGGCGCTCAAAATGTCCCTCCACCGCGCCGAGTTAAAGGCATTCTGCACGTCAAGTGTTACGAGGGTGCAGGCCTCCTGCCTTCTCTGTGGCTCTACTGCCATCACCGTGGATCGGCTCTCGCGGAATCCATATTGGTTGTCCGCAAGGCCCATCCCGGATGCGACCGACACCCCTAGCCTCGTACGAATGAGCCGCTCAAATATTTTTCCCGTGCAGTCGAGCATGCACAGTGGCCTGAATGACGACGGGATGACGGGAAATCCCTTTCCCTTGTCCAGAAGGACATGACGTTGGATTTTCCAGCCTGCCGAACATGCCCAGGCGCAAGCACGCGTTGAACATGTCCAGGAGGACGCTAGGTTTTTCCTTCACCACGACCCTCAGAACCTCGTTGGGGATCCCGTCCGGCCCAGGTGCTTTCCTGCACGCCAGGCCCTCCGTGGCTCCAAGCAACTCCGCCCCGGTGAATAGAGGGGCGTTCTCCTCGACGTTGAGCTGACGTCTCTCTCGCTCTGCGTGGTCGGGGAAGAGAGAATCGACGATGTCACGCATCATCGTCGGTTCCATGGGGGCAACCGGAAAGTTGGTGCCAAACCGCTTAGTTGCGATCTGGTATCCCTTGCTCCACGGATCCCTGTTGATGTCCTCCCTCAACTCCGCCATGCACCTCGTTTTGCTCGCTTTGATGGCCTTGACCAGGCTTTTCCGCGCTACTTTGTAGAGGGCCTCCGCCGCTGCGTCTCGGTGACGCGTTCTCGTCGCCCTCCGCCACTGACGCAGGCACTCTGCGCGGAGGTCACCGATTTCAGGTGTCCACCAATATGCCGGTCGTCGGAACGTTCTCGTGGTCTTGCGCGGCATACTGGCGTCGCATCATCCAGTGATGAGGCGCGTGTTCCGTTCGATCAGGGCCTCAACCGATTCTCTGTTGTTACACAGCGCCAGATCGGCTGGGGGTGGTGCAGACCACAGGGCGTCTCGGAGTGTTGTCTTATCTAGGTGCGCAACGTTCCACCCGCGGACCGTACCCCTGGCCGTGACCGGCGGCACCACACTCCCCTCCCTCACCGTGCACGTCACATACTTGTGATCGCTCGCCGTATAATCTTCCAGTACCCTCCAGGCTCGGATCCAACGGGCAACCGATAAGGTCGCCAACGTGACATCCACGATTGAGCCGCGCGTGCCCGCCCCGCGGAACGTCGTCACTCTTCCGTTGTTGAGAACAGTGAGGTCGAGTCTTCCCTTATGAAAAAATCCTGCAGAACTCTCTGCAAAATTTCTGCAGGACTTTCTGCATGATTTCTGCATAGCGTCTGCATAATTTCTGAATAACATCTGCAGAGTTCCTGCATAATTTCTGCTGAAACTTCTGCAGAAATTATGCAGAAAGTCTTTAGTAAATATGCAGAATGTCCTGCAGAAATTCTGCATGAATTTCCTCATTTTCTGCAGGTCATTTCTGCAGAATTTATGCAGAGCATTTCTATAGAAAATTTGCAAAAATTATGCAGGAAAATTTTTGATAAAATATATACATATTATGCAGAATTTCTGGGCTAACATTTCCGCAGAATTTATGCAGAAATTCTCCATAATTTATGCAGAAGCTCTCCACAGTTTCTGCAAAAGCTCTTTACAATTTCTGTAGGTTTTTTCCATAATTTCTGCAGAATCCATACACTATTCCTGTAGAATCTTATGAATTTATGCAGAAACTCCTTACAACTTCTTCAAAATTACTTTAACACGGAAAAATTCGTCTTATGGGATTTTCAATGTTTCATTACAAAGATTTTTGGCCATCGGCCGCCAAGGAATTAACTTCTAAAAAAGCTCTCCATAGTTACTACAGAAACTACATAAGTTTAGCGGGGACATTTTAGGGAGAATGTATAAGGGCAGCGCTACCTACCCAGTCGATTGATTACTTGTAAACCGCAAAGCTAATTGGTTCATATTTAATATTAAACAGAAGAGATCTACAAGTAATTAATATGACAGCATATATCCCTTATGAAAAAAACCTGTAGGAATTCCTATAGAGATTCTATAGGATTTCCTATAAGTTTGCATAGGACTCCTATAGGATTTTCATAAGATTCCTATAAGAAAATCTATAGGAAACAATGCATGATTTTTTCTGTAAAATACTGTAGGAATTCCTATAGGATAAGTTATAGAAAATCCTATACAGGTATTACAGAAACCGCATTCCAACCTGCGGAAATTTCTATAGGAAAATCTATAGGAAAAAATGCCTGATTTTTAGTACCAAAGGTAACAACGGTCTAATAAATTAATCGGACCTCTAAATCTTACCTGGGGAACAGAGACAAGGAAGAAGAACATCGTAATTTTTGGTAACTTGCAACCTGAAAAACAAATAGGCCGCATCAGCTAAATAGCATAAAGGTATGGAAGACCAGCGTATTACCTGAGATGTACTCGATGGCTAATAATGCGACGTCATATCATCGGAGACAGAAAAGGCCACCGACGGAGAGGATGCCGACGCTCCTATGGTCGTTGCCGTATAACGCCGGTGCCCATGCGGTATTGACGCTCGTAGATCGCCCCGCTGCTTTTACACGCATAGAAAGAGGTCCCGCGTTATTAAATTCAAATGAACAGCTGTGCGCGTCCGAGTTCGTCTGTTCCGTATGAGCGCGTCGAACAGTGAAGAGAGTCAGCAGTGCGAGGGGAGCAGAACTCGAGCTCGCACAGTTCTTATATCGGTATCTTTTGTACACGTTGGTAAGCATGCTACGACCATGCAGACAACAGATATACGGGTGACAGGTTAGGCTATGACTCTTGCTTGAATAAAAATGTTTTGTCATTATGCTGCAATATGTTACGTAAAAACATATTGCAGTAATAACAGTAAGTAAAACATAATAGCTGCCCTTTTAACATTTTTTTCTTGATAGAAAATTGCTTTTGTATTTTAATTACTTTTACAATATGCCTGCGTATTGAGAAAAACGTTTTATTTTAATAAAAGTGATTTTAGCTTGAGATTTTAGTGAAAAAAATTTTAGCTTGAGACCAGCCTCGCGCTCCGAACCAATTCAAATTATCAGTTTTCGTCAATTTTTGACTAAAGAGAGCAACCGTATAAAAATATAAATCAAATTGCTACTTGTGTATTTTAATTTGTTCCATTTTACTCCAGCATTTATTTTGTTTATTGCTTTATTATTTTTGGGTGAAAAAAAATAATGTTAATAACACATTTAGTAACGATTTAATTAAGTAACTAAACTTTGGGTTAGGTTTTTGGATATAGAAATATCCCTAACGCTAAAAAAAACTAAAGTTCTAGACATTTTTAGGTTTATTTTGGAAAAAGTCTTGAAAACACCCACTTTATAAAACGGCAACTTTTTAACTTTAGAAAGTCTTAAATATTATTTCAAAAATAGAAAATAAAACTAGAGAAAACGAGCTTTCATTTACCTTTTCAAGAATTAAGAAATGTCGATTTCTTATAAAGTTATGAAAGTTTAAAATAAAGTATCGAAAATTCACTGTTTGATCCCAAAAATTCACTGTTCCACTGCCTGCGTATTTTGGTCCACTTTCGATGCTCAAATTTAAACTTTCATAACTTTGGAAGGAATAGACATTTTTTACTTCTTAAGAAAGAAAATGAAAGCTCATTTTCTCTACTTCTATTTTCTATTTTTGAAATAATATTCAAAACTTTCTAATGTTCAATGGTTACTGTTTTAAGAAGAGGTATTTTTCAAGACTTCTTTCAAAATAGAGCTAAAAATTTCCAGAACGTTAGTTCTTTTGAGCGTTAGGGTCTAATATTGCAGCTTTCTACTTATAGGTAAAAATTTAGTTAATTTTTCAGTTTTAAATACACCTATAAATTTATTATTAAATGGAAATATAGGTAGATTGAAAGGTGAAAATATAGCTATATTTTTTAGCTACAAATAGAGCTATATTTTATTCTCGATTTGGTCATATTTTTTAGCTGTAAATCAATGTATTAATATGGATTGGATTGTTAATTTCATTTTATGCTAATAATAACAAAATTTACAGATCATATCTGTTTAACATAGGTATATTGAAAAAGATATATTTATATACATAATATTACTATTTAAAACTAAAAAGAACTTTTCTGCTTCAAATATATTCAAATATATATTTGAGCCGTTATTTACATGGTTTAAATACTATTGGCGTACCCCAGATCACCCATACACACTATAAGTACACTAGCGTGTTGACATGAACGACGCCTGAATTGAAATTATCCAAACTGTCCTTTTCATGATTTGATATGTATGGTTTGCAAGTGATATTAACAAGTGATACTTAATTATTATCACATACCATTCAATTAGGAAAAAATCCACACAGAGAAAAATTGATTTGTAAACATCAGTGTGTTTATAAGAAAATTTATTATTTTATAGCGCTGGGACACACTCGACATGTGGGATTTTTACTGTTTGAAACAGTAATATTTATGATTTTCGTAGCAAATTTTTCTTTTTAAATAATAATTTTTATTATTTTTGTAGCAAATTTTACTATTTGAAATAGTAATTTTTATTATTTTTCAGCAGTCATAAAAAGTACTATTTCAAATAGTAAAAATCCCATATGTCGAGTGTGTCCCAGCGCTATTATAAAAAATAATATATTTTTCTCCATGTCTGTAATAAATATTATATTGTTTTAAATTTACTGCTAAGTTTCCTCTTTCACTGTAAGTTATATAACAATAACTTGTACTTGTACTCTAGTATGAAGGAACACTGACATTTCATAACTTTACACCTCTGCCAATGTAGAGAAAGGAGAAACGATGGTCAACGAGTCTCGTGCTCGCGCTACTCGATGCCGACCCGTGAGCGCGCCCACGTGTACTCGATATTAGAAGCTATCAAGAACAGTCATGATAGCGACGGCGACAGCGCGAGGAGGCGACGTCTTGGCGATGATGTCCCCGTTGACAGAACTCAGCTAAAATTTTACGCCAAGTCTCATATAACAAAATAAAGTAAAAAGTATCTTACAAAATTTGAGTCCTCACTAGTCTTGGTGAATTCACATATACTTATAAAAGCACTTTACATATGAAAGAGTATTTAAATGTGGATGGCGTTACTAGTTTATTAATTGTAATCGATTTTTAAATCAATTGTTTGTACATTCATTATTATTTATTGTAATTGAAGTTTCTTCTCCAACACTCACTGTTGTACTGTGAGGTATATTTAAAAATGTTTTTAATATATTTATTAATTTTGTTATTTATAGTAAATATTGTATACTTATAGGTACAGTCTTTAGGCTGTAATTATAGGCACACCTCCTTTGAGATCCACAATTTAGTTGCTCGTAGATAGATTTAAGACTTAGGTGGCCTTAGCGTAGGAAATATATTTGGACCCAATGAACTAAATAATATTGTAGATAACTTATACGAAAGATCCAAAATCAACCTTGATTGTGTGTAAATTGCAGCTAAAGATACTAAGTACCTATAAGCATACAAAATTTTGTAATTACATAGAATATTTTGTACACTCATAGGTAGTACCTTTAGTTACAACTTTTATTACTCGATAAGTTACTTATAGGCTTGGCTGACTTTATCGCCGGAAACATTTGGACCGTATGGACAAAATTACTTTATTCATATTTGACTATAATAGTTATGGCTTGTACGTATTGCTTTTTTCAAATAAAATTTATATTTAACATGATATTTTTACCAAATCATACATTTTCTTTTAATTTAAAGCAATGTTATCAAAATCATACTTAACCATTACGTTCACAAAGAATCATATCAAATATGATGCCATTTGGTCTATCGTGTTTAAATATGTCCAGCCTATATAAATGTGGATTTTTTATAATAAATTATGGTATTAATTTATTTATATTATGACCAGTTCTATTTATAAATTAATAATGTGAAAGAGTTAAAATTACTATATTTGGCAATATGTAGCACACAAGAGTCATTTTTGCGCTGGGTACCTATAATTTTTTATTTAAAAATAGACTTTAAATTTAATTTTTTTATAAATAAACTAATTAATTTTATAGGATTCAACATGAAAATAAATCCAATAAATGTGATTAATCTTCTTCTTATGGCTTTTCAATCTTTAAATATTGAGAGAAGTCAAGTTAATTTTAAAGAAATCGAGGTCCCAAATAAAATTGAAACGATTTTGTTAGATGCAATAAATGATTTTAATCAAGTGGAAATAATAACAGATGAAACGTTAGATTTCCAAGAACCATTTAAAGATATAGAAGCTGAAACTGTTGAAGATGAAATCCTGCATCATTTTCCAGATCCTCCTTTTTCACCAACAAATGAATGTACTAAAGATGAAGAAGATATATCATACGATTATAAATTAAAAGCAGTGGAATACTGGAGAAGCAGTAAAAAGAAAAACAATTTGAGTCTTGAATCAGTGCAACAAAAGTTTAAAAAAGTAATTTCTATAAGGCAGTTGCGACGTTGGGCTCATGGTTTGAATAAAGGAGGGACATATAGAGAGAAAATTTCTAGAATATGTCAATTCACATGGGAAAATTTCAAAACTGAAATTGAAGCGGGATTGATCGTTCATGATTCAGACTTGCGTAAATGGGCATTACAAGCTCAAAAGCAGATAGGTTTTGAAGATATTAGATTTAAAGCTTCAAAGCACTAGCTCAATCGTTTCAAGAAAATACACAGAATAGTATCAAGAAAAATTAATAAATTTGTAACCAGAAAAACTTTAGTAAGTGCTGCAGAGATGGAAAAACATGCAAATGAATTTGTAACTGATGTTAAACAATGTGTACGAGCGATAGGAATGGATAATGTATACAACTCTGATCAAAGTGGATTCCAATTAGAGATGCATTCTGGTAGAACATTAGGTACTGAAGGAGAAAAACAGGTGCAGTGTGTTGCACAATCAGTTTCGTCCACAACACATAGCTATACTATACAACTTTTAATATCAGGTGATGGAGGATAACTTTCACCACTTTTTTTAGTTTTAAAAGAAAAAAGGGGCCAGTTTGGACCAATTGTTGAATCTAATTTATTTCGACCTACAAATGTACATGTTGAAGCATCAAAATCTGAAAAACTGACTTCAGGTATTTATCAATATTTATTCATCGAAAGTAAACTTTTTACGATGACACCCGCACAATATACAACAAGATTAAAAAGTATAATTCTTTTCAGATCATTTTAAAATTTGGTTACAAAAAATATATTTTCCGTAAGTTGGTTCTAAAAGTATATTATTATTAGATTCTTGGAGTGGGCATTGCCCTAAAATAGTCGAAGAAGTTACACCTGTTAATAAAGAAGTAAATATAAAAAAAATTCCTACAGGAACTACGGGAATAATTCAACCTTTAGACGTATTTGGCTTTCGCATTTGGAAAAATTATGTTAGACATTTTTCAGACAAAGTAATTTTAATGGATTATGATATAGAATTGCATAAACGTAATAATATTATTAAACTGCAATCTCTAGTCCACAACCAATTTTCATCCCCAAGGTATAAAAATCTTATTAAAAGTAGGTGAGATATGTCACTTCTGGCTCGCTTACCCTCTGAGCTGGCGCTCGGTCGGTAAGGTAGGGCGCTACATTGACGGCGGTCGGTATTGCAGGGAGGACAATAACCCAACTCTACCATACCGGCCGAACGCTCTACCTTATCAACAGAGCAGACTGCATTATCAGGGAGGACAATAACCCAACTCTACCCTACCGACTGAACGCTCTACCGGCAGAACGCTCTACCTTATCAACAGAGCAGACATAACCTCCCAACTCTACCTTACCGGCAGAGCAGTATCACCCAACAGAGCGCTCTACTTTACCGGCAGTCTACCGGCAGTTGATAACCCAAATACTATATACTATGTACTATACACTATATGTATATGCTATATACTATATATACTATACTATATATACTATACTATATATACTATATATGCTATATATACTATACTATGTACTCTATATGTTATATATACTATATATGCTATGTATACTATATCCGAATTTTCATGCTGCTTAACTGTCAATTTGAATTTCGCGCCACCGAGAGTAGTTCCGCGCGCTCATCTAGGCGGCGAGCGGCAGCCGTCGTGCTGGCCACCACTAAGTCGGCGCGGTGCCGGCTATAAGTCAGGCTGTGTTCTAACACTTGACAACCACCTACACTCACACATCGTGTGAGGGCGGGTGGTATTTTGTTAAATAATTATTATTAATTAATTATTAATTATTATTTTTTATTTTTTTCATTTTTTTCATTTTTTTCATTTTTTTCATTTTGTTCATTTTTTTCATTTTTTTTTCATTTTTTCATTTTTTTCATTTTTTTTCATGTTTTCATTTTTTTTCTTTTTTTTCATTTTCTAATAAAGCCATACCATAACTCCTAAAATTTTGTCCGTTTCACCGTTTCCATCTATCCGACAGAGGCTGGCGGGAATTCAAAATTCATAGAGTAGCAATTTTTTTTATTTTTTAAATAGTGAGAGCCCCAACCATCGCTCCCACCTGTGAGGTACAACCACATACAATTACCTCTCCATTATTACAATAATTAATTATACATTCCACTTAACATTACGTGTAGAGATTTACATTGACTTAAATCCACTTCATCTACGGCGTTGTCGTCGGCGCTCACGTAGAAGCTGTCCATTGATGACTCTGGTCTGCTGCTGCTGCTATCAAGTATCCACTTTTTCAATGCGAACACGTTCTAGACGGCGCAATTGCAGTGTACGTCAAGGTATGATGGGTACACTGTATATATGGCTCCTCTCGGTTTAGTGTCTGCAGCGAAGAACACCCCATCTCCTCGACGTTGCATATATTCCTACAAGGTTATGTTCGATAAGGTAAATAAAAGATTATGTATGATGTAAGTATACTTACATATTTAACAATATATCCTGCAACCACCTCTTCTTCTCCAATCCCTTGACGTACACCTTCTTCGCGTTTATCAAACCATACTGTACACTCTCCACCAGCTTCGTGTACGGGATTTCTCCAGAGCTCCAGGGTATACCGTGGTAGTTTAACTTCAGCCAGCGATTCGTGCTCTTACACTCACTCGGTAGATCGTCCCACCGGTGCGGAGATTTGAAGCTGTACACTGACGGCGTAGAGTCATCCTCTAGAGCAGCGATGGCCACCTCCTTGAAGACGAACTCGTCAGCATCTTTGATGCCCTGAACATCCACCACGTACTCCATGACGAATGAGCTCCTCGACTCGATGCGTCGCTTATATACCCTCGCGGTCCTTCCCCCACCACCCCTCACGGAAAAGTAACTATTTACAATTTTTTCTCCATCTTAAAATTTGTTTTTACTTCAATTGTTCAAACTGAGGTTCAACTTCGATTCATCGACTCGCTCCGATTCATCCTCCTCCCTCGAGAAGTTGGCGTCCTACCTTGACCGCCTGAACATCGCCGAACCAGAATTCAGGAGAAGCTACACTACGGAGCAGATAGAGCTGCTGAAGAGGAAGGGAGTATTCCCCTACGACTACGTCTCCTCTCTCGAGAAAATGGAGGAGAATGAACTACCGTCTAAGGATGATTTTCACAGCAGCCTCTACAACAGCGACATCAATGAGGAAGACTATCAGCACGCTCAGAAGGTATGGCAATCCTTCGACATCCAGAGTCTCGGTGAGTACTTCGATCTCTACCTCAAGACAGATGCGCTGCTACTCGCCGACGTCTTTGAGAACTTCCGTGACAACTGCCTGAAGGCATACGGTGTCGACCCGGCGCACTACTACTCCACCCCCGTACTCACTTGGGACGCCATGCTCAAGTACACCAAGGTCGAGCTGGAACTGCTCATGGACATCGACATGCTTCTGTTCGTGGAGCGAGGCATCCGGGGTGGTGTAAGTCAGTGCTCCAACCGCTACGGAAAGGCCAACAACCGCTACATGGGCGACTTCTATAACCCTGAGGAGGAGTCAAAATATCTCCTCTACTACGATGTGAATAACCTCTACGGATGGGCCATGACGCAGCCCCTGCCCTATGGATGCTTCCGTTGGGTCGAGGACGTGGAGCAGCTCAACTTCTGGGATGTGCCCGACAACCATCACGAGCGCTACATTCTTGAGGTTCTTACCAATCATGAATCGTCCATTCTCTTTGCGAACACCATAAATTTTGTCTACGTATCGATCTTGACTGAGCATTTGCAAATATCTATTATCGGTTTCATCATGGCTAGTAGCTGATTCAAAAGACGTATCAGCTGCTTGCAATGTATCATCCTGCATATCATCATACTCTTCATCGCGTTTGATAGATTTTTCATCGTGTTTTTCATCGTGTTTAACAGCTATACTCAATGCTTGTTTGGCTACGAGCTTTTCAAGCAGTTCAACGATTGGTCGAAAAGTTTCTCCCAACATTCGCTTCACATTGTCCTTTGAAAGCTTCAACAAATTGTATTTGTGTCGAATAGCGTCCCTAGCTTTAACAAGCTGGTGGAGGACATTCTTCTCTCGTCGAAATTCAGACATGTTGACAGTTCACCGTTCAACGAGTGACTGTAGAAATCTACATCCACCCCGTATTTATAGCAAAACAGTCGAAACCCTTTCTATACCTTCCACCGTTCATGCGCCTGTCTTTGTCAATCACAAGAAATCCATGCCCTTCATCACCCCAGCACTTTGAGCACAAATCTTTGAATCGTGCAAAACTCATATCCGAATTCACTTGATCCTCGTACACATGTTTGAGATTCATATCGTCTTGTCGAAATATTGCCAACAAATTAACGTTATCTCGTACCAGATGCTTTGGTATGTGAGCGTACGCTGACAGAGATAGAAACAGTCCACATTCTTGTGTCTGCCCATGCAGAAAAATGCTCTAACATTGTCTTGCTTCTCACATGCTATGTCATCGAATACAATAATGGAATTCGGCAGTGCATTGTCAGGTGCAACGACCTCCTCGTGTTCACTGAAGGGAAAGTATTGAACGCCATCTATCGGTTGCAGAAGCTCCTTTAAAAATATGTACTTGGACTGATTCAGTGATTTCGAGTAAACGTAAATGTTCTCGAATCTCAGACCATTAAGATGCGTTATGAGTGCGAGCAAGCTGTTGGTCTTACCACAATTGGATGGACCGCAGAATATTGCACGTATGTTGTCTGGAAGCAACTCACCATGTCTCTTTGTTTTCTTCTCCTCCTCCACAATGGCGTCAAAGTTCACCACCGGGAGCTTGAGAGATTGCGATTGAAAGTTCATGTGTGCTGTCTGGATAGCGACGTGGGGTATAAATAGAGGCTTATATACCCCGCACACCATCAGTCGTTAGATAACCACCGACGTGTGATGATCGTACATAGACGAAAGAAAGGTCGTGGTCTCGTGAATAAACTTCTCAACAGTCTTCCAGTTGAACTTCACATCCCGGGTTATCAGTACTGTGGACCAGGAATCAAATTAGCGAAACGTTTGGCTAGAGGAGATTCTGGAATTAACTCTCTCGACATAGCCTGTAAGGAACACGATATAGTATACTCACAGAATCGAGAAAATATTGGAGTTAGAAACGCTGCAGACAAAGTTCTTGCGGACAAAGCTTGGGGAAGAGTTACCTCGGGAGACGCTGGAGTAGGTGAAAAAATGGCTGCATACGCTATCACGAACGCCATGAAGTTGAAGAGAAAATTCGGCATGAGTATTAAGAAACCATCTATTTCTCTGAAAAACATAGTCAAGATGGTGAAGAAATCTATGGTCTCGGGAAAATGTGCCAAGAAGGTCATCGAATCTACTCTGAAGGGTGTTCGCGAAGCAGCCAAGAAAGCTGGGGGTAAGCAAAATATCATTATTCCTCGAATACTACCAGTGCCCGCAAAAGTAGGTGGATTTCTACCTTTTCTCGTTCCTCTGTTTGCCGGTTTGAGTGCTGCTGGCGCTCTTGCAGGTGGGGCTGCTGGAATCGCGAAAGCTGTTAACGATTCTCAAGCTGCAAAGCTACAGTTAGAGGAGAGTCAGAGACACAATAGCGTTATGGAGAATGGAGGTAATGGATTGTATCTGAAACCACATAAGACGGGGCTGGGTATTCAGACTTACAGAGGTCTAAAAAAAAAACTTCAAAATAAAATTTCCTGATCGTGCTCTCACCGATCATGATTTGCTCAAGTATGCAAAAGAGTTAAAAATTCCAAATTTTCGTGGTGTGTTTATGCGTAACGCACTGCCATCTACCGGCCCACATTATCGCGAGTCAGCCATAATCAATCTTGATGATGCAAGCGGTCCCGGAACTCATTGGGTGGCTTATCGAAAACGAGCTGACGACGTTGTGTACTTTGATAGCTTTGGCGATCTTCAACCTCCTCTCGATTTGATGCTGTACCTCGGACTCGATAGAGTCAAGTACAATCACGAGAGATATCAGAATTTCAACACTTACAATTGCGGTCATTTGTGCTTGCAGTTTCTGTGCAACAGTCTCAAACGTATATAAGGAGCAAAAACTGCGCATTCTTTATATCATGGCAGATTCACTGACTCTGAGTCTTTCGGGTACTTTGGCGCTACTCGAAGCGCAATACTTTCCTCCATTTGAACTCTCGCGAAATAAGAGCTATGTTCTCGGTCTTGTAGAACTTTTATCTTTTAACTCTATATCCAACATCGATGAGGATAATAATAGGTTTTACGTGGATAAAGAGATAGTTATTTTGCCTACTGGTAGTTATGAAATTGAGGACATAGAGAGCTATTTACACGAATTTCTCTCATCCAAGTGCATACTAATCAGTATAAAGCCAAATAACAACACACTACGCAGTGAAATCAAGTGTACCCATCAAGTCGATTTTCGACTGCCGAATTCTATAGGTAAATTGTTGGGTTTCGCTCAACGCATTCTCGAACCAAACATCACTCACAGTTCCGATCTACCCGTGACCATTCTCAAAATTAATGCTCTGAGAGTAGAGTGTAATGTGATAGCTGGTACCTATATAAACGAACGAAGAGTGCACACGATACATGAATTCTTTCCAGCAGTATCACCAGGGTATAAAATAATCGAGATTCCATCGCAAGTGATCTATCTGCCAATAACAGTCAAGACTATTGACCATTTGCAAGTGCGTATAGTGGATCAAGACGGAAATTTGGTTAATTTTCGAGGAGAAATTGTAACAATTAGACTTCACATCAAGCAAGCTTAATGGGTGTTGTTTATCGGGGTAAGGTAGGAAGAGGGTATATAAGCAGACCGTCATGTCGCCCAACGATCACTCGTCAACGAGCAGTCAAAGCTCTAACACGTCAAAGCCTTCAGTTCCTGGAAAGCTTGGGATTAAGAATCCGCGATCATAGTGGAAGATAACGTGTGTATTTTTACACACCCTACACGTCTTCCGCTTTCAACAGCAGCGATGAAATACGTATATCTATTCAGCATCATGATTTGTGCCTTCTACCGTCTCACAGCTCGCTACATGTATGTGGAAGACTGACTAAAACTGATAGTAGTGTTGTAGAAAGAACAAAGCATGTAAACAACGCCATCTGTCACTTGTTCGAAGAAATTCGCTACGAGAGCAATGCCATCGAAATCGACAGACGTAAAAATGTAGGCTTAACGAGTCTCATGAAAGGTTTGGTATCACTCAATCCCTGTTAAAATTGGATAATGGAGAATGCTGGTTGGCTCAACGTTGAGCAAACGTTGAACATGTGTAACGATGATGGGTACTTTGACGTATCCATTCCTCTGAGTATGATTATGGGTTTTACCGAAGACTATCGCAAAATAGTCGTCAACACGAAGCATGAGCTCATACTCACCAGATCGAGGAATGATTTGAATGCCGTTAAGCAAACGCAAGTATACGAAGAATTCAAAATTGAAGTCAATCGGGTTGAATGGCTCATGCCCTATGTTGTGGTCGCGGACAAACACAAAATTCATTTGGTCGGTTTCATAGAAAAGGATCGGCCAATTAGCATGAGTTTTCGCACGTGGGAGTTGTTTGAGCATCCACTTCTACCAACTACGTCGAAACACGTGTGGACTGTCAAAACATCCAATCAGCTGGAGAAACCTCGCTTCGTTATTCTCACCTTTCAGACGAATCGAAAATATCAGAGAGCTCAGAATGCTAGTCGCTTCGATCACTGTAATATCAACAATGTGAAACTCTTTCTCAATTCGCAATGCTATCCATATGGAAATCTCAATCTAGATGTGACACGTAATCAGTATGCCATGCTGTACGATATGTATGCCAATTTTCAGAAGTCATACTATTGTAAAGATCCCGAGCCTATGTTGAAAAAAATCAATTTCCTCACTCACGCACCACTCATCGTCATCGATTGCTCCAAGCAAAACGAATCTCTGAAGAGTGCACCCGTAGATGTTCGTTCGGAATTTGAAGCAAGAGACAATTTTGCCGCTGTAACATCAGCTTACTGTCTCATTTTACACGATCGCATTGTCCAGTACAATCCTGTTAGCGGAGACGTGAAGAAACTCGTCTAACTTTCCGAGAGATAATTTTTCAGCTGGAACCAATACCACGTTCAGTATAGTCCCGACTCTGGTGACGCTATGAAGTACATCGTCGATATGCAGGGCTTCAAACAGCCTGGTAATGATTTCGTTTTGAAAGAATTGGCAATAGTCCCATTGGATGATGACGACCAACCTCTGATCTTTCTCTTCAAGGAGCCTTTTCCTTAGAGGATTCAAGATGGAAAAAATATTCTCAAAAGTACTCCACGAATACCAATTCTATGCCTCAACATGAGAATTATAAAAGATTAAAATAAAAAATTAGCATATATGATAATGTGTGGCAAGGTAGCCTGCTCTGCCGGTAACGTTGGGTTATCGACTGCAGGTAAGGTAGACTTGGGGTTATCGATTGATGATAATGGAGCGCGTGGAACTCTGCGGTGCGAAATTCAAATTGACAGTTAAGCAGCATGGAAATTCGGATATAGTATACATAGCATATATAGTATATAGTATAGTATAGTATATATAGTATATATAGCATGGTATATATAGTATAGTATATATAGTATAGTATATATAGTATATATAGTATAGTATACATAGTATATATAGTATAGTATATATAGTATATAGCATATATAGTGTATAGTACATAGTATATAGTATTTGGGTTATCAACTGCCGGTAGACTGCCGGTAAGGTAGAGCGCTCTGTTGGGTGATACTGCTCTGCCGGTAAGGTAGAGTTGGGAGGTTATGCCTGCTCTGTTGATAAGGTAGAGCGTTCTACAGGTAGAGTGTTCGTCCGGTAGGGTAGAGTTGGGTTATTGTCCTCCATGATAATGCAATCTGCTCTGTTGATAAGGTAGAGCGTTCTTCCGGTAAGGTAGAGCGTTCGGACGGTAGGGTAGAGTTAGGTTATTGACCTCCCTGCAGTTACCATCCACCGGCAATGTGGCGCTCTACATAACCGACCGAGTTGGGTTATTGGCATCCCTGCAATTACCATCCACCGGCAATGTAGCGATCTACATTACCGACCGAGTTGGATTATCGGCCTTCCTGCAATTACCACCCACCGGCAAGGTAGCGCTCTACCTTACCGACTGAGTTGGGTTATTGACCTCCCTGCAATTACCACCCACGGCAAGGTAGCGCTCTACCTTACCGGCCGAGCGCCAGATGGCGCTGTTGACTGCGCCAGAAGTTATATGGCTCCTCTACTATTAAATATTCTTGGTACAAAAGTGGTTACCTTGACGTAAACCCTGGAAAATTTGAGAACCCTGTCGACTTCAGCTTTGGCGATTCTTGTAAAACGCATTGCGAGATTGAAAACTGCAATAATATTGCAATAGTTCGCTGTGCTTGGTGTAAAAAATCTTTATGCTTTAAACACTTTTTTGAAAACTACCATTATTGTTCATTATATAACAAATGAATAAAACTAATTGTAAAACTTTATAAAAGTTATTGAAAATTTTGAAAATACTAGTATTTAAAATGTAACGTTCTACATCATTATAATAAACATTTATCAGCTTATTTATTAGTTGATATAGCACTAACAACACCAAATTTTCCATTAGTATTATAAGAATTAATCGATTCCATAAAACCCAAATCTATAAACCCCAAGTATAAATCTCAAACCAACAGTAAGACAAACCCCAAGCCTATAAACCCACAAACATTGAATCCATTCCTAAATCAGTTTTGCATTTCTGAAATTGGACTTTTATGCAATCGTGGTTTGTAGGTATGGGATATGTGCATGATGGTTTATGAGTTTGGGGTTCTTCGGCTGGTAGTATTGAAATTTATGGATTTCAGATTGGTGGGAATGTGGATTTATTGGTTTGGCGTTCGTGATATTGTGAGATTGATATTTCTTTATCTGTGCGTTCGGGACTTATGGGTTTGTGGATTTGGGTTTACGGTTTGAGGATTTGTGGGTTTGGGGTTTCTGGGTTTGAGGCTTGTGAGTTTGGAGTTTGTGGGTTTGTGGTTTCTGGGTTTGTGGGTTTGGGGTTTATGGATTTGTCATTTATGAGATTGGGGTTTGTGGGTGACTTCGTTCCCTAGAAGTGAATATTAGTCGATAAAAAAATACTTATCTCCTACTATTCAATGCTCTATAACATCACAATTTTATCAAAATTGGGGGTTCATTGAATGTATTATTTGTCTGTATTGCTTTATAGTACGATTTAGGGGTAGTTCACCCCCATAATAAAAGATTATGCCGAAATACCGAAACACGCCAACTTTCTTTTGTCATTGTGTATTAGAAAAATATTTCTTTATATTTTTGTAACAGTTCTGTAAAATTCTAGACGAAGAAAATGCTCAGAAAATGTAGTTTTTCCCCTATTAAATTTAAGGGTTGCAACCCTTACTATCGAAACCTATATACTTTTGTTGCATTTCTTGTGACAATTCTTTTCCATTTTGTTTTATTGAAAAATGTTGAAGAGAACTGAAGATGTTGAAGAAAATGTGAATTTGAGGGTGGCTTTCGGGGGTGATTTTCACCCCCTTAGAGTGCATATCCGCCGATAAAAAAAATACGTGTCTTTTGTTTTTTGATGTACTATAACATATCTCAGTATTATTGAAATCGGGGGTGGACACCCGGGGTACTTTCCTTGTGAGAAACAAAAATCTCATTTGAGATAGGGCGTTCTTGAATCTGGAGTCGAGATAGGGCGTTCTTGAAGCGGCAGCTAAGATGCGGCGTTCTTGAAGCGGCAGCCGAGATAGGACGTTCTAGTCTTAAAATTTTAACATCTTGTTTACAAAATTTCAAAATTTCTTCTTGAAAATCAAAGACCATGTTCTTTTCTATCATTATACCATTCTAAGAAATTCCTTCTCTCAATGACACTCATAGTATCTGGAGAATAGGATGAAAGAGATGGCAATTCACCAAAATAATTTTGATTTTCTGGCGTGTTGAATAAATGTGGAAACGTACCTTTCTCAATCTTGTTAAACCATAAGCCTTTGGTAAAGCACTAAGGGGCATATGAAGATAATTCAAACTATCTAAAAATTTAACATTCATAATCTCCGTTAAAATTATTTTTCTACCGTTTAATATAATAGATGGTTTAACACGAATGTCATCCCGTTCAGCTATATATTTGAGAATGAACTGCCCATCAAAGCCTTGTGCATTGTGCGCTATCTAAACAATCTGCTTAAATAAATACCTTTCTTTTCGCAAACACTAAATCTGTAAATTGTTTAACAGGGTCACGATCAAATACATATTTCCGAGCCACGCAATATGTACACATTGTCGAAATGTCTATGTTTTTATCACAAGTTAGGTACATGTATTCTAATTTTGTCATCGCCCTCTACTCTTTTACATTGTTGTGTCTCAAAATTATAGAAGAAAAATAAAGTTTTTGAATTTTTGTTTGGCTCGATTGCTTGTACGTAGCAAAAATGATCTGTAGGTAATATTTCCTTACAAACTTTACAAAATGTTTTTTCACATTCATGTTTTCCTTCTTTTATTCTAACAGTTTTATTACACATTGTACAAATTCTTACACTCTGACCGACTGACATTTTTTTGTCAAAAGATTTTGGTTTCTGATGATTTTTATAACAAATATTACCGAAATAATCTCTACCACAAAACCTACAGTTCATTTTAACATTTTCAACGTCACAAGGAGGTTTTTGAAAACACTTACTACATTTTTGCGAGCATTTATGATTTTCTTCACAAGTAAAAATTTTATTACACGGTATACAGTAACTTCTACTGCCGGCAGCAGCAAGGAAATTTAATATGGTTTGATAATGATTTGATGCTTCGTAATACATAATCCTTAGTGAATATTTAATTATATTATTCGTATCAACAACAAATTTTGTACCGTCATACAACGGTTTGTCAGCACGTCCAAATCTTTGAAATTAGAAGATAACGATGACAATACCTATCCTAGCAAAATAAATCTGAAAGCTATGAATTTCATCTAACCCGCATCCTACTTCGGTAATAATTACATCAACATCGTGTACAAGATTTTGCGCGCATTCAGTTTGATACTTTTGACGATTGTCTCTAATTTTTTCCCATTCTTTTTGAAGTGCTCCTGAACGTATTTGACCCCGCATTATATTGTATGCAACTACTAAAGATCTTGGCAAACATAAATTATCATCGTTTCTAATTTTTAATATAGAACGTTTAAAAACGCCTTCATGAGTTAAAGCTACACGGCCACGCCCTACAGTGACAGATACGACACTACAAGATACTAATAACGTATCGTCAATTTCAAAATTATCAGCGCTTTGTACAACGCTTGCTAGCTTATCCCATAAATCGTTAGCAGATAAATCACTCACGCGTCTGAATAAAATCCATGCAGGGCCGTGAAGAAATCTTTCGGATGAAAGAGTTACACCAATAAAATCTTCGGGTGTTGCTGTAGCACATAATTTTCCATACAATTCCTGCATTGCACTCTCGAGCCACTCATAAACATTGGCTCCAGAAGGCAGTGCCCGAATTTGAACACGCATTTCTCTGCCTTCAATACCAAAACGCCAATAATGTTTTGTAGACTCGTCTATTATTGTGATGTACGGTTCTAATACGTTTTCTTCTACGTTTTCTTCTTCTTCTTCTTCAACATTATGTACACTCCCTCCTTCGGTCTGCAAATTGTTATCTATATGTACAAATAAAATAACGACCTATCAAGTGCTCAAATATAAAATATATTTACTGTTTTCATCCAAGTCTGTATCCGTGTTTGATGAATTACAAACACTACTTCTGCTGCTACTACTACTGCTTCTACTACTGCTTGTGCTACTACTTTTGCTACTTCTGCTATGGCTTCTGCTACTGCTTCTGCTACTGCTACTACTTCTACTACTGTTTCTACTATTGCTCCTGCTACTGCTACTGGTTCGACTACGAGAATTTGTCTCCAAATTCAATACAGTTTGGAATACTATCCATTGGTATTATCTAAAACAAAAAATATTAATTATTAAACATTATATGAGTAGTATATATGATAATAAATTGATTTATGTTTAATAATATGTACCTCTTAATGAACTAGTTGAAGACCCCGCATTTGCATCAAATAATATATCTGTAATATTGTTTGTATTTTCTGAAAATAAATTATATACGTATATATGATAATAAATCAATAAATTTATGTTAAATAATATGTACCTCTTAAGGGGGGTGGGGGGGGGGGGGGGGGTATGGTTAATTCGTAGAAAAATGGGTCATTTTTAATGATTTTTAGATTCGCTCCAGTAAATGAAAATTTATTTTAAAAAAGTATACGATTCAGTAACTATTGTACAATATTCTGTGAAATTTTCATTGAAAAATATTAAAAATTAAGCCGTTGGCAGCAATTCTGCGGAGGTGCCTTGACAAAACGTTTTTTTGCGGTGGGCAGCATATCTCAGCACTGGATCGTCTGAAATTAAAAATTGAAACAGATATCGTTAGATAAGTACATTCTCGGGGTAACAACGAGAGGGATTTTTTTTTTCGATTTTTCAATTTTTGGTGACATAAAAACAAAACTTTGACATAAAAACACCGATTTTTGCTAAAAAAATTGACATATTTGTTAATGTAAAATTGTTAATAATTAAAAAAAAAAAAAAGCTCTCGTTGTTACCTCGAGAATGTGCTTATCTAACGATCTCTGTTTCAATTTTTAATTTCAGACGATCCAGTGCTGAGATATGCTGTCCACCGCAAAACAACATTTTGTCAAGGCACCTCCGCAGAATTGCTGCCAACGGCTTAATTTTTAATATTTTTCAATGAAAATTTCACAGAATATTGTACAATAGTTACTGAATCGTATACTTTTTATTAAAATAAATTTTCATTTACTGGAGCGAATATAAAAATCATTAAAGATGACCCATTTTTTTACGAATTAACCATACCCCCCCCCCCCCTAATGAACTAGTTGAAGATCCTACCTCGGCATTAAATACTGCATCTGTAGCATTATCTGTATGCTCTGAAATAAATTATTAAGTAAGATTAGTGTATAGCGGCATCAGTAGAAAATAAAAATACATCACTTATCGTACCATATGTGATATTTTCGAAGAGCACATTGTTCCCATCATCCTTATTATGAAATCTATCAAGTTCTATACAATTTTGAATATTATTTTAAATGAATACATAATATTAATAAGTTGGAAATTCACTTACGTATAAAAGCGTTTTATTGTCGCATTATATCAGCAGTAAATGGTGAGGCGTGTAAATTTTGTGATTTGAAGTGCTCAGCAAGTATATATATTCATTTCTTATTATTTAAAATACCCCGCTTATAAACATATAAAATTGTTCGTAACGAGCAAAGACTAATAATAAATCGTAGTTTTCTAAGCAAAGTTTTCTCAGTAAGAGTTTTTAAATTTTTAACCCATTGATTGTTACAAAACGTTCTAATAATGTTATGTCTTACGACTGCAATATGGTAAATGGCGTTTATAATTCTTAATAATTATCTACGTGAATCAATTGTATCAGGTGTTAGTGGCATTTGTATCTGCGAAAATTATTTAAACTGTAAAAATACTCTAATCATTTACATGAATTTTATTTAAAATATGAATCGCTTGATAAATTACTTTTTCATTTATAATTTAACTTGGAACATATTAAGACTTTAAGAAAACTTACCTTGGCTTATAGTATACGTAGCTGACGAAGTATATGACTATTTAAATTAAATTTCCTAAGTATGTTCAACAGACTAATCTTTTGATAGTTTCTGGAGAGTGCAGATAGAGTGAACGGGAATGTACGTGGTACCGCAAGGTTTATGTACTCACCAAAGATCTTAAACTATGCAACTCTACGACCAAGGGTGGGATGGAAAAATGCACTACAAAGCAGCGAATCTTTTTATAAGTGATAGACACTTTCTTGGTAATTCGAGAGTGTACAAGAATAATTACAACACAGCATATTAGAATAAAAAGCTTCGTAAAATCTTTTTATAAAATATAGAATTATAAAAACTAAACGAAATTCCGAAAATAATATTTTATAAGTAAATTATAAAAGGCAACTGGTAGAAGGATATAGTGCGTAGTAAAAACTATTACTGTAAACTGATATGAACATCGATTGGACCAATCAATATATCGATATCAAAATCAATCAACCTGTGAAGTTCAAAAATACTTGCGATAAAAAGAGACTGTTGTACCTAACAATAAAGTACAATCCCGCGAATTAATCTGAAGATAACTTTCTGAGATATCTGTACCAATACCTTACAACTACCGAATCAATAACAAAATAAATTGGTTTGTGAAATTTATACATATGCAGAAGGTTTAGTGGGTATTGTGGACAGTAAAAAAGTATGATACCGCGAGTTGATATAATCATCGATTACACTGATCAATGTATCGATAACAAAATCGATTAAGTAATAAGTTTCCAATACATCTTCGTTTAAAAGAAGATGCTCTAACTTATAAAAAGTGTAATGCCACTAATTGATCTGACCATAATTTCCGGTGGTAAATCGTATCAATACCGAACCAATAAACTGATCGGTGTGCTAAACTTTCTCTATTTTTTATCCTGTGTGAAGGTTAACGTAAAGGGTAGTTTGTGTATTTGATAGTAGCAATAAATTAATTTTTAATGTAGTTTTTCATAGCATGTATCAGGAATATATAAGTTAAAAAGGTGGCACATATAATAGTCATATGTAGGTTATTATACTCTTTGATCAACCCCTGGTATTATCACGAACTACTTATATAGATCCAACGACACCTCATCCGCTGTACCTACCATAAGAATCATCCAGCGAAAAGAGACTAATCATTGTAATGATCATTGATTGGATCAATAAATATATCGATAACGAAATTAATCGATCTGTGAGGTTCCAAAATACTTGCAATAAAAAAAGACTGTTGTACCTAACAATAAAGTACAATACCGCGAATTAATCTGAACGTAACTTTCCGAGATATCTGTACCAATGCCTTACCGATACCGAATCAATAACAAAATAAATTGGTTTATGAAATTTATAAATATGAGGAATGTTTAACGGGTACAGTGGACAGTAAAAAGTATGATACCGCTAGCCGATATAATCATCGATTATACTGATCAATGTATCGATAACGAAATCGATCGAGTAATGAGGTTCCAAAACATCTTCATTTAAAAGAAGATGGTGTATCTTATAAAAAGTTTGGTGTCTCTAATCAATCTGCCCATAATTTCCGGTGGTAAATCATACCAATACCGAATCAATACGTTGATCAATGCACTAAACTCTCTCTATTTTCTCATCTTGTATTGAGGTTTACGTAAAGAATAGTTTGTGTACTTGATAATCACAATAAATTAATTTTTATATCAGCTTCTTCGCCATGTATCAGGAACATATAAACTAAGAAAGTGGTAAGTATGTAATAGTCATAAGTAGGCCATTATGACGGCTGGGCAGTTCGCCATTATTACGGACTACATGGTATAGAAGCGACGACACCGTATTCGCTGCACTTATGATGAGAAGCGGCCAACGAAAAAACTTTAAGGCGATGCACATAAAGTAGGCGTAGCTTAACTCATGCTAGTGGGGCCATCCTAATGCAGTGGATATCATTCTATTTTTTGTAACTTTTTAATAAACCTACTCGTTCGGCTGTTTCTCCGTTAACTCAGATCGATTTAGTTTTATATTAATATTAACTTTTTGCGTAAAATTGGTAAATAAGCGTTTTCTAAACATAGTTTTACAATAAATAAACTTAAATTAATAATTTAAAATATTTCTCGGAGTAAGACGCTATACAAACGCTGAGACAGTGCTTATATCAACTTTCTTAAATAATTTATAAATTATTTAAATAATATATAGTAGACAAAGGTCTCAGATATCGACTGACATTGAAAATTTTCGTGAGGAAGCAATTTTGAAGTATTCTCCCGGTGTAATAAGAGTAAACCGAGTGTTTTGTTTCATCTATCAATATCTTATGATCTTAGAAGTTCTTGAAAAATAATTTCTATTAGACTCGCTATGTGAAATATGAGCAGAGAATTCGATTTTTAGCAAGTTTCTGCATACTCTAAACGTAATAAGAGTGTAGCTTGCGTTTCAGTTTTCGCAAACTTTTACAAAAATGATGGGTAGAGCACCCTGCTGTTCTCCAGTCGCCTGCATAATTTTATCGAGGCAACAACTCTTTCTTTTTTACCAGACATCATGGAAATCAACGAAGTCTGTCTTCGACGTCTTACCAACGGGATCACCATCTTGGGATCTTGGGTTAGATGTTGACGTGTTTATTGACGACATAAGGACTTATGTCGCTTCACCACCACCACCACCACCACCACCACCACCATCATCACCACAACCAATATCATCAGCAGCAATACCGATTGAAGGTTTCGGCAGCATTATACCCGAGGAGGTCCTAGAGGAGGTCCTTCGAGAAGAAGAGGAACGTCGCATCCAGATACAGATACAAGAGGACGCCGCACTTGCCGACCTGCTGCAAGATGCTGAGGATGAGGGTGTTTAAGAAGAGGTTCTTGAAGAAGAAGTAGAAGATTCAGGCTATGAGTCGGGGGAGTCTGACGAAAAAGCCGAAATTGCGGAACAGCAAGAACCTAGTCAGGATGTGGACTCAGACATGGAGACGGTTGATAACAATTACGAAAGGGCTGGTGATAATGGCGATGACGACTATGTGCCGGAACCCGATGTACACATGCACGAAGTAATGCTGAGGTGTAATATAAATATACGCCGTGCCTTTCATAGAAACCTCGGCGTTATGTTCAGGGTAGCACGTAATAACGAGCTACGAGGGATGTCTGATCAACTACGCCAAGTACAACAAGAAGCACGGCGACTACAACGTGAAGAATTGGCTGATGGTGGCAAAAGGTTTTGATGCCAGTGGAACCGTCAGTGGGTCGTTGTACTGCTTGTGGGTTCTGGTTATGCCCCGATTGTAACGAAAATCCTGTTCATTGCCAAAATGAACAGGGTTTTTTCTAACATTACGCGTGTAAAACTGTGTAAATAGTGTAACTAATGTAAATAACAAGTGAAAAATAAAGTGCGCGTATAATTAAAAAACAAAGTGACTGCGAAAAACATATTACTTAAAAATAAGCGATTGTGTGCAGCAACAGCAGTAGCACCAGCAGTACAACGTAAGTGTAAGTATTATTTAAAATTATCAAAATTTAAATATCATTATTTGCGTGCGTGCGTGCGTGCGTCTCGACGTAGGGGTAAGCTGCAGCTGCTCCCCACTACTACCGATGGTGGGGGACCTATAGCTCGTAGCCGTGGCTGACTGCACGATCGTGTAGTTTGCCCGGAGCAGCGGGCCGTATCAGACGGGAAATCCCTGCGTCGTCTGGCACTTGAATGTATAATGAACGCTCTGAAGCAGCGAGCGCTCTACGATAAGATAGTGGGGATCCTGTCGATCTCGTCTGCCTCTCTCTCTCTCTCTCTCTCTCTCTCTCTCTCTCTCTACCCCTTCATAAAAAATTTAACATCAGAGTGACTTCTCCAAATCAACGGTCGCAGTTCAAACTCGGTGTTTACATCGATAGTCGAGAGAGAGCTGCTACTTGTTCACCAGCAGAGGCGACCTTGGCACCGTGTTTTCATTTGAAACATGCCGAACGACAGGTGCGCCGTGTGTGGGCACTGTGCCCAATATGCAAGCTGCCGTGCCACTCAAAGTGCTCTGGAAGACACAAAGGAGCGGCATGCGACTTGTGTCGCAAAAATCCACCCACGCCACATAAGAAGCCGGCCGTCACCACCACCATCAGTAAGCAGCAGATGACGCAAGCTATGAAGCTAAGCAGCACGCAGGTGAGCGCGTGTCTCTCTTCTATGCCGTCGCAGCGCCGTACGCCAGCTCCTTCACGTACGACGCCCCACCACCGCGTATCTTTCCAGTCATCAACGCCGGCGGGCAAGCGCCCCCCGCAGAGCAATGACATCAGCGCGAGTACGTTTCTACTCGGCACTAGTACTAAGTCTGTCGGACGGGTACTCGGGGCGCAGGGGCTTAGCACAGCCGAAAGCACGGCACCAAAGGTTGCCGGTGTGTAGGGGCGTGATCTGGCGCTGAATACCAGTGCTCAACCGGTTAACATGACACAGGCGCTACCTCCAGCACAACAACAGATGACATCAAATGAAGAGTGCTCAAAACAAGTTACACCAGCGTATCTTCCCCCGATGAGGGATGTCAATCTAGAGGGTGTTAATAATATAATGATTCCGGTGAGCACACTGGATCTTCTCTTCCAGCGTTTTGATATGCTCGAGAAGCAGCTTGATGATCTGACGTCCCTTGGAAATCGGAGCCTCGCGTCGCACAGCATAGCCACTGCATTTTCAGGAACAGATAAAGTTAATAATAACAAGGAGCTGGCTACGCGTGTGTCCATTCTTGAGGGATTAATTAGCGATCAAAATTTATTGTTAGGGAGTTTAAATGCGAAATGTGAGCTGCTTCTCGAGGAAAACTCATCCCTTAAGTTGAAATTAGACAAAACCAATAGGATGCTAAGCAGAACCGAAGGACTCCAGTCTGCTCATCTGGATGGAAACAGGGATGTGGGTCTAGATATCCCGATTATTTGTAATGCTAGTGGCTCCACCTCTATCGTCAATAAACAATTATCATCTCCATCCTCTCGCCCATGCGTCGAGGTTTCTGTCGGAGGATCCGGGGATCACAGTGCTGAGCCCAGCGAGATAATTCTTAATAGAATATTTAAGAAAGATAATGATAAAGATAACGGTAGAAATTAGAAATGAAATTGTCTTCGCGGTTCTCAGTACTGTCCTCCCGTCATTAACCAAGGAGAATCTGCGGCCCCGACGCACGTTCGAGGAGGCTGAAGAGACGGGGGAGAGCATGGCTTCGCGCTCAGGCGCTCCGTGCTCTTGTGTAGTGAGCCTTGAAAGCGCGGACCTTGTCAGAGAGGTGATGAAAGCGAAGCGTAAACTCTCCAACAATTACCTAACATCGTCGGACATCAAGTCTGAGCTGCTTGGACCAATTTCTGCCGCCTGCATGCCAAGTTCTAGGATATTTTTTAATGAAATGATGCCCCGAGAAAAATTTTTGTTTTTTAAGAATTTGAGGTCCATTGCTCAGGGGCTGGGCTTCAAATACGTCTGTTATGCGGGTGGTAAGTTTCTGATTCGACGCAGGACCGGAGAGCGTGCGTACGTATTCGCTTCAGCTGCTGACTTGCAAGCCATTCAAACGGCGTACCAGTCTGCTCCCAAGCAACATCTGCCCAAAATTATTTCGCCAACTGATGTACTTATAAACAGCAGCAATGCTGTGAAGAGGCAGGGGGCAGCACAGGTGGTCGAGTCGGCACCGACCTTGTAACTAGGTCCGACTTCTAATGGTGGAGGAGGGGATGGGTGCGCGCTCAAGGCGGGGTTGTTAAACATTAATTCCATCAGGCCGCGACTAAGTAATCTTCACATGTATCTGGCAGAGGATCCTTCCTATCACCTTTTTGGTATAGCGGAATCGTGGCTGGGCCCAGTTGTCGACGACAGCCTCATTCAGATAGAAGGTTACTCGGTAATTAGGCAGGATCGCAATATAAATGGGGGCGTGGTCGCCCTGTATGTGCGTGACGACTTTAACATCACGATATTGGCATCATCCAGTACTCTTGGATGGGGAAGGCCGGAGATTCCCGAGTACTTATTTTGTCGCGTACAGAAGGGTGATTCTCCCCCCGTTTTGGTCAGTGTCATTTATAGACCTCCGCATATTGCCATGCAGAAAGACACCGATCTCTTTGATGTTTTGCGCGATCTTCCCAGCGAGTATAGCCACAAATTCATCATGGGGGATCTGAATGCTGATCTTTCGTCGACGGGTGATGCCGATGCATTTACCATTAGGAATTTGGCTAAAGAATTATCCCTGCAAATTATGCAGCATGGGTCAACCCACCACAAAACTCCAACATCTCACACATGGATTGATTTGATCCTTGTAGACGATAACGATGAGTTGCTGGGTTACGAGAATCAGTGCTTACCCAGTTTCGGCAAATATGCCATGGTAGATACCATCATATCATACTACGTGCCAGCCCCTGTAAGAGATTCTTTCTCTTACAGAGATTACAAGAATATATGTCCTGCCACTCTGAATTTACTGCTCGCAAGCTGCGACTGGGTGAGCATGGGTTCAATTGAATCTGATCTGGAGGAGGCTTTAGATAATTTAAACTCGAACTTGAACATAGCCGTAGATCAATTAAAACCTTTAAAAACTGTGAAGCCCAGGAAAAAATATGCTTCTTGGCTTGGTCCTGAGCTGAGGCAGCTTATTGACAAACGCAATGCAACTCACAGGCGCTACAAACGTACTGGGCGAGCGGCGGTGTTCGATGAGTTTCTTCGGCTCAGTAACGAGGTCGACTTGCGCATTGATCAGGAGCGTAACTCCTTCTTTCATAAACATCTCTCAGACGCTCTTGATGCTAAAAAGGATATATAGAAGGAAATGCGCAAGCTCGGCCTCCTACCAAAGCGAAAAGAGGAAGACTTGCACGGCCTTACACCGGGGGAGTTGAACGCTCATTTTGCCAGGATATCCGTGTCCCCCCTTGAAAATATAGAAGATGCTATGGATACCATACTATCTGCAAATGAGGAGGGTTTCTCTTTTAAACCAGTTGTTCTAAGTAATGTAGTCATTGCAATCTCTCACTTCTCCTCGCAGGCAAGGGGGGTAGACGGTGTTCCCCAAAAGGTGATCGTGAAGGCTCTACCGGTCATAGGCGAGTACTTAGTAAAAATCTTCAACTCCTCTTTCGCACAGGGGGCACTTGGAAGCGGGCACAGGTTACACCTTCGAACTTTCGTCCGATAGCGCTGCTCTGCTTCCTCTCCAAGGTGCTTGAAAAGATTGCTCACGACCAAATCACGGAGTATCTTAATATAAATAGCTTGCTCGACCCCCTCCAGGCCGGATTCCGTATACATCATAGCACTCAGACGGCACTTCTCAAGCTCACTGATGACATACGCATGGGCATTGATAACAGAAAACTGACGCTACTGTTACTCTTTGACTTCAGCAAGGCCTTTGACACCATTTCACCGACAAAACTTCTGTGCAAACTCCGCAGGCTGGGATTCTCCAGGTCGGCTCTCCTGTGGATTAAAAACATACTTACAAGGTCGTTCCCAGATGGTTATTTCCAATAAAAGCGGAAATTCGGATTGGCTGGAAACTAATCTGGGAGTTCCGCAGGGTTCCGTCCTGGGTCCTCTGCTGTTTTCTCTCTACGTAAACGACGTACGCGACAGACTCGACGGGCATACTATCAAACATATATTTTACGCAGACGACCTACAAATTTATCTGCACACCACCAAGGACAAAATCTTGGAGGGTATAGCTCAGCTATCTGATGCGAATGGTGGCTGAATGGGCTGAGAGCTCTGGATTACATCTCAATGCTGGCAAGACCAAAGCAATCCTATTTGGCTCGAGGACAGGTGTGAATTATGCAAACTCGTTGAGATTGCAGGGTATTGGTCTGCCTTCTGGGGCGCTTGTTCCATTCAGTAGCGAAGTCGTGAGTCTCGGTGTTACTCTTGATAGCAAATTAACATGGAAACCGCACATTGAACAACTTGCAAAGAAAGTCAATAAAGCCCTATATAGTTTGCGATTTATTAGGGCATGTACCACCGAGACCCTCCGCAAAAGACTAGTTGAGTCATTAGTGCAACCGCACCTTGACTATTGTATGGTGGTATATATGGACGCATCCAAAGATCAATGTGAGAGAGTGCAACGATTAAGCAATGCATGTGTGAGGTATATCACTGGGACTAGGAAGGATGAGCACATAACCCCCGACAGGAAACGCCTGGGCTGGCTCCGTACGGACTCACGCAGACTTTACTTCGCAGCACTACTAATGTATAAAATACTACGACTGCGTGAGCCCAGTTATTTGGCTGCCTTGTTCACGGAGAACAAGCCTAGGCCTACCAGCAGGGGTGTGCAGCCAGAACTTAAAACCCCTGCCTTGAACTACAAAACGAGCGATAGGGCGTTTCAAGTTCAGAGTGTAAAACTCTGGAATTCTCTCCTCCCCTCTCTACGCCACTTACCATCATTTTCGTCCTTCAAGAGGGCGGTGCACCGGCACCTATTTGAGCTTGACACCTAGCCTCTCTATGTGGGCTGGAAGCTGCCAGCACGGGGACCTTCTATTATTTAGATTTGCACTTTTGACAAAGCAGAACTTAGACCTGCGAGTTTGCTTAAGCAGCTGTATCAAGGAACGCGGGAGCGTTCCGAAGGCAAGTATAGAAGAGCCTTAGGACGACCGCGTGAATATATACTTTGAAATGGATGTACGAGAAATTCAATGCGATTATATACCTATTGCGTTAGTTTCAACTATATAACATATCCCTCTTAATCGAAAGCCATTTCATTGCTCTACTCAAATCGAAAGGTTTCATTTAAAAAGATTGTCTCATTCAAAAGATTTAGAGATCTGAATATTTTTATGTACGATTTCCTTTCCGATTTTTTCTCCACATTCTTCAGTCTGCACAAACTATACATTTTTGTCCGACCGGTACATAGTATAGCATTTTTGTCCGACCGACTAGAAGAGAGAGAGGGAGGAAAGAGAGAAGAGCGACGGAGAGAGAGAGAGAGAGAATCCGTATATGGTATATATATATATATATATATATCTGGTCAATCAACCTAACCTTGTTACTTTATGTATACATACATAATAACTTTCAATATTTACGCATTAGTTCCGTATACAATCATCATCATTTATACAAGTCATTTATACAAGTTATATTGAAAAGACTTTTTACATCGTTGAAATTCGATTTAAATTGACTTGGTGTATATTATAATATATATATATATTCAGATATATTTTCAGATAAGTAGCAAACTTTTATTATAAAATAAAAAAATAATGTTCTTAATATAAGTATTGTTACTTTGTGAAATCTTTTTTTTGTTACAGATTATATCAGAAAGAACAAGGATAATTGACAAGTAGATTATACATAATAACTTTCAATATTTACGCATTAGTTCCGTATACAATCATCATCATTTATACAAGTCATTTATACAAGTTATATTGAAAAGACTTTTTACATCATTGAAATTCGATTTAAATTGACTTGGTGTATATTATAACTACATGCCAGTTCAATTGGACTCCAGTGTTTTATAATTTGTCATAAAACAGTTTGTTTATAGTATACTTCACGTGTTACTTTAAACAATTTTGAATGTTTACATTAAGGTATAATATGGAATTACTGTTTTTGTAAAGAGAATTTCTTTTCTTTATCAAATTTTTCATTTCAATATTTTACATCTTACTATAAGAATATAACAAATATCATGTACTAGTAGGAAGGTTTTAACTTCAAAAAGCATCTAATTCTTAGTTATTCTTAAAGCAATTGTCATCATGCAAATTTTTCATTAGCATACAAGTTATTTTGCATCTTTAAATTGTTGATATTTCTCAAGCAACTGACTCTTTTAAAAATAAGCGCATGTAGGATTTTATTTGATACCTTTTGATTGAAATATTCTTGAGTAAAGCCAGTGCTCAAATTTGCATGAATTGCAAACTTGTTTTTCAGGTTTTATTCTTTACATCTCTGATAAGTAAGCATTGACATAATCATTGATACTTTGAATGAATGGTATTTATAAATGATATGTATGCCTAAAAATAATTTTATATCTTCCATAATAAAATTTTTATTTTATTTGTATTGCAGTATTTCATACATTTGTACTAATTAAGTATTGATATATTTTTGTTTCAGGCTATAAAGTAAAATACAAGTGGAATGTAAGATGTCATAAAGAAAAGATACAAAAACAGTAACAACATTTCTTGCCAAGCTAAGAGTGGATTTTTTTGTTGAAGTAATTTAGATAAAGATTTTTCTTTGACAGTTATTAAAATGCATGTTACGTGCAAATGTTTGAATGTATCCATAAAGACTAAAGGGAATGAATTACGCAATGTCAATGTTGATGATATCGAACTTGATACGAATGAACAAGCTCATACATTCTTCAGCAATGTGAGTATTAAACAATTTCTCACTACAAGTATTGTATCCCTTGATGATTTTGATTAATTAAAAGATAAAAGTTCAAATATATTTGAATTTATCTGAAGAAAGTATAAAAAGACTGTTTAATATCTTAAACTAATTTCCTTTTATTAGATTAAAAATATGTTTGATTTTTAATCAAATCTTTTTATTATGATAGTTCTAGAGTTAAATAAAACGTAGTATATCATTAAGTATTAATTTTCCATAATTTCTTTATTACAGACTCTCGCTATAGTAAATGAACTAGAAAATATAACAAAAGAGCAACCAGGCCTAGTGGAAGTTCGGAATGTTGGCCCATGGGCTATTCATCATTGTTACAATTGTATGATGTATACCCATGCAGTGCATAGGGAATATGGAGCATCTAAGGTTTTAATCAACACCAATATTATTGTAAGTAAAAATGAGAAGATTTATTTTATCAGCATTTGGAAATTGACTTATATAATGCAAATATGTTATTTTATCAAATTAAAACTATATAATTATAATTCTTAGACATCAGAGGATGAGATATTAAATCTTAAAACTAGTCCTAACTACAGTCCAATCTTTAGGATAGTAGTAGACCATAGTAAGATAGATGATCTTGATCCACATGAACAACCAACTAAATTTTCTGGTAAATACTTGTTTTTCATACTACCTATTGATTTTTTATGGGTCTGAAGTTTGCAACGTAAGAGTGCAACGAAATAAAAAAAAAGATTTTACTTCAAAGTTATATTAATTCATTTTAATTTCGTGTGAAGATTTAGTATTTTATAGTATAAAATAACTTTACGAGAAAGGTTAACATCACATTTTTTATTATCTAACAGCTTTAATTAATTCTAACAAATTATTTTGTTGCATTCCAATGATGCAAACTTCAGACCCATGATTTTTTTTGCCAAATGTTTAATTTCTATATTAATTTATTACCAACCAATTTGATACTTCAACTTACTTTATTTTTTACTAAGAAAATTCTTATTGTTACAGTGTCTCAACTATCAAGTAATTTAAGACTGGCTCTTGGAGGACTTGATCAACAACTTGAAGAAGCCATTCAGCAACAAGCTGTTTCAATAGATGAGAGAATACGTGCATATACTATGGAGCAGTATCAGATTTTAGAGGGATTTAGGGAACGCGCCCATAATGAGCATGCTCTTCTTTCAAGGTAATATATTGCATTTAATTATAGTCAACTAGTAAATAAGTAATAACATTGTTATTATATTAAACATTATGTAGTTATTAAACTGATCAATAATCTTATCAATAACTGAAATAAAAGATTACTTTAGGGTTATAAATCAGTATAATTTAATAACTTTTTGTTTTTTAATGCAGGTTAATCTGCACTGAGCAGCAATCTATTGGTGGATCTACTAATTTAGAGACCCCACCTGCAACCCTGAAACTATTCAACCAAGTAAAACTACCTCAGCAAGTGACTCTGTTGATGCAACATCTCGTTTCATTTCAAAGAATATTTCACATCTTCATCAATCATCTGTGCAAACATCTAAGGATATTCATGCAGTTGTAAGACAATGATAATTAAAATAATGATGGAATGATAAAAAAATGAGTCAAACTTTTCATTATTGTTATTTATTTTTCAGAATGGAAATAGTGACAATGATACACGAATAAAGGAACAATACAACATCTATAATAGTTATGATGGAGAGGCTATGTTTATGCTTGAAGGCATGGATGATACCCCACTACCAATCAGACATTTGCAAGCATCTGATCAAGAATCTGATAATGATGGTATTTTATATTTCTTGTTTCATTTTCGTACAGTTCTGTTAAATTATTTCTTTTATTTATTATTGCATTTTTATTAGATTTAGGTAATGAAGCAATGCACATACTACGTAATCAAAGGAGTGGCCATCCTACATTAGCAAAATCATTGCCTGTTACTGTGCCTGCTTTTCATTCCTTTGGTCAACGTTTAATACAAGAAGAGGATGATGAACAAGTAAGGTTTTCTAATATGTATAAGATATTTATAGACTTATTGTAAATATAATTAGATTGACGATTTGTTTTAATGATACGTGATTATCTCGTAATTTTTATAGCATGATTATATAAAACTCAAAAGTTATTGATACGATTTTCAAATGAAATATATCTTTGATCATGTACATTAACACTTTGAGTACTAACTGTAAAATTGAATGACTTCTCCCAGGTGCTGAGGTCAAAATAGTGAAATTAAAAGAAAAAAAAAAAATTAATTCGTTATTTCAGTTGTATTTATGAAACCCTAGTTTTTCGATAAAGTATTTTCATCATTTATAAATCTTGATGTCTATGAGCCATGAGCAATTTACCAAACGAACAATTTATATAATTACTAGTCTACATTAACATTATTTATTTATAAAAAATTCTTGATCGATATATGAATCATGTAGCACTAATTTTGTTATTTTTTTTCAGATTTCTAGAGATCCTATGGATCCTCACAATATACAAGCTTCTATAAAGGCCTTAGCCAAGAGCGTACATGGTGATACAGTTTTCGGCGACCTACCTCGTCCAAGATTTTCAACTCAAATCTGACTTGACGAGCCTTAGGATTGGTATGCGTGTTTGAAAGTCGAAGAGACAAATGTGATGTTACTCTTTTTTTATTACTATGACATGTACGTCGATCGTTATTTTTATTTTTTAATGTTTAAGAGATAGCAGCAGTGAATATAGTTGTACGTGAAAAACGACAAATGAAATATTTTATTACTTAGTAGAATACTGCTGCTCTTTCAATTCTTACAAAATATTTTCAAACTTGTCAGACGCTACAAAGTCAGTTTAATGAAGTGTAGATGACGTATTTTAAGTGTTTTATACATTGCGCCGGTGATTTATAAAGTAGTACCTTGCTTGTTTTCAATTGTACCGACTACTCTAATTTTTTTTTTCTTTTTTTTTCATCGAATTAGTAAGAATCTAAGTGTACTTTGAAAGAATGATACAACCCACCGTTTTTTTTAGTAATTTTATAAACGTGTTGACGACTGTTGTTTAGAAAGGAAATTTAAACTCTTGTTTACAGAAACGGAGCCACATTTTTATGAAATGTATGTATAATAATGAATTTAGAAAGGCTACTGTATTAATTATGTGAGAATTAATTATAATTTTTTAATGAATTTCGATTATGATTTTAATAACAAAGAATACTAATTCATATTTAGTGCGTAAAAAGGTACAAATTTATTAACATTATTGTTTTAAAATTAGTTGGTACCCTATCAAAAGTAAAGGAGACTCTCTCGCCCTCTATTTCAACCTCTCTCTCTCTCTCTCTCTCTTCCTCTCTCCCTTTCTCTCAATATCCGTCAAACTCTGTACCAAAAACTTTAATGAGAGCTTAAATATGTTTTAATACAATCAACACGTTTTTAAAAAAAATAATTTTTTAAGTACGTTTTAACAACACAATTTTTGTCTAGACCTTTTATTTCTTCGAACCTCATCTATTCAATAAGCACTCTCTGCAAATGGTAATAATTTTTTTCATGACTGTACCAATAATAATATTGTTAATATAAAACTTTCTACGAAAGTATAAAATAAGGCAAGTATAGACGTTTTTTCTAAAACTGCAAATCAAACAAATGAAAGTTGTGAAATCAATTATCAATAATCAAGTAATGCAAACAACTCTCGGAAACTACTGTATGACTGTTCTCAGAAATGTATTAAAATTTGTTCATCTTTCTATACAAATTAAACACGAGAAAGTACTGAAATAATATAAAACTTTCTACGAAAGTATAAAAAAGGCAAGTATAGGCGTTTTTTGTGTATAATCTATAAAATAATAATATTTATGATTTTTTAAAAGGAATCAAATAAATACCAGTGAAAAAGTCTTTTACTTCTTTGAGTCATTGTATGCTGAACAAATTATATGTCAGTAAGTACATTCAAATTGTTCACTGCAAATCAAACAAATGAAAGTTGTGAAATCAATTATCGATAGTCAAGTAATGAAAAAACTCTCGGAATCAACTGTATGATTGTTCTCAAAAATGTATTCAAATTTGTGCATTCTTCTATACAAATTAAACACAAGAAAGTACTGAAATCAATTTGTTGTAGTCAAGTAACCGTAAGTTAACTTGACTGACATATTTTTGCATTCTCCTATACAAATTAAACACAAGAAAGTACTGAAATCAATTTATTGTAGTCAAGTAACCGTAAGTTAACTTGACTGACATAATAGAACTTTTAGTACCTTTTGTGTAAAATTACATTTTACGCCCACGTTGTAACTTCAAAAATATTTAGCCAGCGGGCATAAAGTACTACTTAACGCCTAACAAGCGCAATAGCTCACATACTCCTACAAAACTTTATAGAACCTACGCACTTTACGCCCGTGTGGGTGAAAATTATTTTAATTATATAACTATTATGCCTTCCTTTTATTTTTAAAATTCATAAGAATTTTATCAGATATTTACGAAAAGTTAAAGCCTATATAAAAAAATTACATAGTTACCAACACATCCCCATTTTTCATTATTCTTTCTCAATTTTGAAATTTCTATAATATTACGCATCTTGGGAGGACAATAGAAGTCTATATAGAGCTGCTCTAGCAGTGGTGGTCCTCCAATCTCCCATACATACTTGGCGGGCCCGACGGTTTGCAGTTTAAGGAGTAGACATGGTCATTTTCATATAAATATTCTATGAATATGTTTAAGGTCAGATAAAATATATAAATGGGTTGCTTCTACATATTAAATACTGATCCGTATTGAATTTATTACTCTGTTTTTAAATAGAAAGTGCAAACACGCATGATAATATCATATGAGATCTCATGAGAATATCGGACATCAGATCTCGTATGAGAATATCGGACATCAGATCTCTTACGAGATTTCATTTGAGATCCCGTAATAAGTAAAATTGCAGATGACATTAATATATGATATCTCATCATATGCGATCTGATGTCTGAAATACTCATATGAGATCTCGTATGATATTTACACACGGTAAAAGGATGAAAATTAAAATAGGTGGCTTACAAAATGGTTAATAAAATCTAAAGCACTTTTGAGTAAACTATAAATTTATATGCATTTTTTATCTCATTCCCGCTTAAAAAAGACGGACACAAGGAAAAATATTTAGGGTAATGAAAGTAAATCATGAGATTATGCACTTGTATAGGGATATTATAATATTTAAGCGGTTTCAATTAAAAATTAGAGCCAATGTTATTATTTATAGTGGGCTTATAGGTATAAACATTGTTAATCAATTTATGCAAAAATTTAGTAAGTATTCTACATTTGTAAATGTAGAATACTACAAAGCCCACCGGTAAACTGCAAACCGTCGGGCCCGCCAAGTATGTATGGGAGATTGGAGGACCACCACTGCTAGAGCAGCTCTATATAGACTTCTATTGTCCTCCCAAGATGCGTAATATTATAGAAATTTCAAAATTGAGAAAGAATAATGAAAAATGGGGATGTGTTGGTAACTATCTAATTTTTTTATATAGGCTTTAACTTTTCGTAAATATCTGATAAAATTCTTATGAATTTTAAAAATAAAAGGAAGGCATAATAGTTATATAATTAAAATAATTTTCACCCACACGGGCGTAAAGTGCGTAGGTTCTATAAAGTTTTGTAGGAGTATGTGAGCTATTGCGCTTGTTAGGCGTTAAGTAGTACTTTATGCCCGCTGGCTAAATATTTTTGAAGTTACAACGTGGGCGTAAAATGTAATTTTACACAAAAGGTACTAAAAGTTCTATTATGTCAGTCAAGTTAACTTACGGTTACTTGACTACAATAAATTGATTTCAGTACTTTCTTGTGTTTAATTTGTATAGGAGAATGCAAAAATATGTCAGTCAAGTTAACTTACGGTTACTTGACTACAACAAATTGATTTCAGTACTTTCTTGTGTTTAATTTGTATAGAAGAATGCACAAATTTGAATACATTTTTGAGAACAATCATACAGTTGATTCCGAGAGTTTTTTCATTACTTGACTATCGATAATTGATTTCACAACTTTCATTTGTTTGATTTGCAGTGAACAATTTGAATGTACTTACTGACATATAATTTGTTCAGCATACAATGACTCAAAGAAGTAAAAGACTTTTTCACTGGTATTTATTTGATTCCTTTTAAAAAATCATAAATATTATTATTTTATAGATTATACAGAAAAAACGTCTATACTTGCCTTTTTTTATACTTTCGTAGAAAGTTTTATATTATTTCAGTACTTTCTCGTGTTTAATTTGTATAGAAAGATGAACAAATTTTAATACATTTCTGAGAACAGTCATACAGTAGTTTCCGAGAGTTGTTTGCATTACTTGATTATTGATAATTGATTTCACAACTTTCATTTGTTTGATTTGCAGTTTTAGAAAGAACGGCTATACTTGGCTTATTTGATACTTTCGTAGAAAGTTTTATATTAACAATATTATTATTGGTACAGTCATGAAAAAAATTATTACCATTTGCAGAGAGTGCTTATTGAATAGATGAGGTTCGAAGAAATAAAAGGTCTAGACAAAAATTGTGTTGTTAAAACGTACTTAAAAAATTATTTTTTTTTAAAAACGTGTTGATTGTATTAAAACATATTTAAGCTCTCATTAAAGTTTTTGGTACAGAGTTTGACGGATATTGAGAGAAAGGGAGAGAGGAAGAGAGAGAGAGAGAGAGAGAGAGGTTGAAATAGAGGGCGAGAGAGTCTCCTTTACTTTTGATAGGGTACCAACTAATTTTAAAACAATAATGTTAATAAATTTGTACCTTTTTACGCACTAAATATGAATTAGTATTCTTTGTTATTAAAATCATAATCGAAATTCATTAAAAAAATTATAATTAATTCTCACATAATTAATACAGTAGCCTTTCTAAATTCATTATTATACATACATTTCATAAAAATGTGGCTCCGTTTCTGTAAACAAGAGTTTAAATTTCCTTTCTAAACAACAGTCGTCAACACGTTTATAAAATTACTAAAAAAAACGGTGGGTTGTATCATTCTTTCAAAGTACACTTAGATTCTTACTAATTCGATAAAAAAAAAAAAAAAAAATTAGAGTAGTCGGTACAATTGAAAACAAGCAAGGTACTACTTTATAAATCACCGGCGCAATGTATAAAACACTTAAAATACGTCATCTACACTTCATTAAACTGACTTTGTAGCGTCTGACAAGTTTGAAAATATTTTGTAAGAATTGAAAGAGCAGCAGTATTCTACTAAGTAATAAAATATTTCATTTGTCGTTTTTCACGTACAACTATATTCACTGCTGCTATCTCTTAAACATTAAAAAATAAAAATAACGATCGACGTACATGTCATAGTAATAAAAAAGAGTAACATCACATTTGTCTCTTCGACTTTCAAACACGCATACCAATCCTAAGGCTCGTCAAGTCAGATTTGAGTTGAAAATCTTGGACGAGGTAGGTCGCCGAAAACTGTATCACCATGTACGCTCTTGGCTAAGGCCTTTATAGAAGCTTGTATATTGTGAGGATCCATAGGATCTCTAGAAATCTGAAAAAAAAATAACAAAATTAGTGCTACATGATTCATATATCGATCAAGAATTTTTTATAAATAAATAATGTTAATGTAGACTAGTAATTATATAAATTGTTCGTTTGGTAAATTGCTCATGGCTCATAGACATCAAGATTTATAAATGATGAAAATACTTTATCGAAAAACTAGGGTTTCATAAATACAACTGAAATAACGAATTAATTTTTTTTTTTTTCTTTTAATTTCACTATTTTGACCTCAGCACCTGGGAGAAGTCATTCAATTTTACAGTTAGTACTCAAAGTGTTAATGTACATGATCAAAGATATATTTCATTTGAAAATCGTATCAATAACTTTTGAGTTTTATATAATCATGCTATAAAAATTACGAGATAATCACGTATCATTAAAACAAATCGTCAATCTAATTATATTTACAATAAGTCTATAAATATCTTATACATATTAGAAAACCTTACTTGTTCATCATCCTCTTCTTGTATTAAACGTTGACCAAAGGAATGAAAAGCAGGCACAGTAACAGGCAATGATTTTGCTAATGTAGGATGGCCACTCCTTTGATTACGTAGTATGTGCATTGCTTCATTACCTAAATCTAATAAAAATGCAATAATAAATAAAAGAAATAATTTAACAGAACTGTACGAAAATGAAACAAGAAATATAAAATACCATCATTATCAGATTCTTGATCAGATGCTTGCAAATGTCTGATTGGTAGTGGGGTATCATCCATGCCTTCAAGCATAAACATAGCCTCTCCATCATAACTATTATAGATGTTGTATTGTTCCTTTATTCGTGTATCATTGTCACTATTTCCATTCTGAAAAATAAATAACAATAATGAAAAGTTTGACTCATTTTTTTATCATTCCATCATTATTTTAATTATCATTGTCTTACAACTGCATGAATATCCTTAGATGTTTGCACAGATGATTGATGAAGATGTGAAATATTCTTTGAAATGAAACGAGATGTTGCATCAACAGAGTCACTTGCTGAGGTAGTTTTACTTGGTTGAATAGTTTCAGGAGTTGCAGGTGGGGTCTCTAAATTAGTAGATCCACCAATAGATTGCTGCTCAGTGCAGATTAACCTGCATTAAAAAACAAAAAGTTATTAAATTATACTGATTTATAACCCTAAAGTAATCTTTTATTTCAGTTATTGATAAGATTATTGATCAGTTTAATAACTACATAATGTTTAATATAATAACAATGTTATTACTTATTTACTAGTTGACTATAATTAAATGCAATATATTACCTTGAAAGAAGAGCATGCTCATTATGGGCGCGTTCCCTAAATCCCTCTAAAATCTGATACTGCTCCATAGTATATGCACGTATTCTCTCATCTATTGAAACAGCTTGTTGCTGAATGGCTTCTTCAAGTTGTTGATCAAGTCCTCCAAGAGCCAGTCTTAAATTACTTGATAGTTGAGACACTGTAACAATAAGAATTTTCTTAGTAAAAAATAAAGTAAGTTGAAGTATCAAATTGGTTGGTAATAAATTAATATAGAAATTAAACATTTGGCAAAAAAAATCATGGGTCTGAAGTTTGCATCATTGGAATGCAACAAAATAATTTGTTAGAATTAATTAAAGCTGTTAGATAATAAAAAATGTGATGTTAACCTTTCTCGTAAAGTTATTTTATACTATAAAATACTAAATCTTCACACGAAATTAAAATGAATTAATATAACTTTGAAGTAAAATCTATTTTTTTTTTTATTTCGTTGCACTCTTACGTTGCAAACTTCAGACCCATAAAAAATCAATAGGTAGTATGAAAAACAAGTATTTACCAGAAAATTTAGTTGGTTGTTCATGTGGATCAAGATCATCTATCTTACTATGGTCTACTACTATCCTAAAGATTGGACTGTAGTTAGGACTAGTTTTAAGATTTAATATCTCATCCTCTGATGTCTAAGAATTATAATTATATAGTTTTAATTTGATAAAATAACATATTTGCATTATATAAGTCAATTTCCAAATGCTGATAAAATAAATCTTCTCATTTTTACTTACAATAATATTGGTGTTGATTAAAACCTTAGATGCTCCATATTCCCTATGCACTGCATGGGTATACATCATACAATTGTAACAATGATGAATAGCCCATGGGCCAACATTCCGAACTTCCACTAGGCCTGGTTGCTCTTTTGTTATATTTTCTAGTTCATTTACTATAGCGAGAGTCTGTAATAAAGAAATTATGGAAAATTAATACTTAATGATATACTACGTTTTATTTAACTCTAGAACTATCATAATAAAAGATTTGATTAAAAATCAAACATATTTTTAATCTAATAAAAGGAAATTAGTTTAAGATATTAAACAGTCTTTTTATACTTTCTTCAGATAAATTCAAATATATTTGAACTTTTATCTTTTAATTAATCAAAATCATCAAGGGATACAATACTTGTAGTGAGAAATTGTTTAATACTCACATTGCTGAAGAATGTATGAGCTTGTTCATTCGTATCAAGTTCGATATCATCAACATTGACATTGCGTAATTCATTCCCTTTAGTCTTTATGGATACATTCAAACATTTGCACGTAACATGCATTTTAATAACTGTCAAAGAAAAATCTTTATCTAAATTACTTCAACAAAAAAATCCACTCTTAGCTTGGCAAGAAATGTTGTTACTGTTTTTGTATCTTTTCTTTATGACATCTTACATTCCACTTGTATTTTACTTTATAGCCTGAAACAAAAATATATCAATACTTAATTAGTACAAATGTATGAAATACTGCAATACAAATAAAATAAAAATTTTATTATGGAAGATATAAAATTATTTTTAGGCATACATATCATTTATAAATACCATTCATTCAAAGTATCAATGATTATGTCAATGCTTACTTATCAGAGATGTAAAGAATAAAACCTGAAAAACAAGTTTGCAATTCATGCAAATTTGAGCACTGGCTTTACTCAAGAATATTTCAATCAAAAGGTATCAAATAAAATCCTACATGCGCTTATTTTTAAAAGAGTCAGTTGCTTGAGAAATATCAACAATTTAAAGATGCAAAATAACTTGTATGCTAATGAAAAATTTGCATGATGACAATTGCTTTAAGAATAACTAAGAATTAGATGCTTTTTGAAGTTAAAACCTTCCTACTAGTACATGATATTTGTTATATTCTTATAGTAAGATGTAAAATATTGAAATGAAAAATTTGATAAAGAAAAGAAATTCTCTTTACAAAAACAGTAATTCCATATTATACCTTAATGTAAACATTCAAAATTGTTTAAAGTAACACGTGAAGTATACTATAAACAAACTGTTTTATGACAAATTATAAAACACTGGAGTCCAATTGAACTGGCATGTAGTTATAATATACACCAAGTCAATTTAAATCGAATTTCAATGATGTAAAAAGTCTTTTCAATATAACTTGTATAAATGACTTGTATAAATGATGATGATTGTATACGGAACTAATGCGTAAATATTGAAAGTTATTATGTATAATCTACTTGTCAATTATCCTTGTTCTTTCTGATATAATCTGTAACAAAAAAGATTTCACAAAGTAACAATACTTATATTAAGAACATTATTTTTTTATTTTATAATAAAAGTTTGCTACTTATCTGAAAATATATCTGAATATATATATATATTATAATATACACCAAGTCAATTTAAATCGAATTTCAACGATGTAAAAAGTCTTTTCAATATAACTTGTATAAATGACTTGTATAAATGATGATGATTGTATACGGAACTAATGCGTAAATATTGAAAGTTATTATGTATGTATACATAAAGTAACAAGGTTAGGTTGATTGACCAGATATATATATATATATATATATATATATACCATATACGGATTCTCTCTCTCTCTCTCTCTCCGTCGCTCTTCTCTCTTTCCTCCCTCTCTCTCTTCTAGTCGGTCGGACAAAAATGCTATACTATGTACCGGTCGGACAAAAATGTATAGTTTGTGCAGACTGAAGAATGTGGAGAAAAAATCGGAAAGGAAATCGTACATAAAAATATTCAGATCTCTAAATCTTTTGAATGAGACAATCTTTTTAAATGAAACCTTTCGATTTGAGTAGAGCAATGAAATGGCTTTCGATTAAGAGGGATATGTTATATAGTTGAAACTAACGCAATAGGTATATAATCGCATTGAATTTCTCGTACATCCATTTCAAAGTATATATTCACGCGGTCGTCCTAAGGCTCTTCTATACTTGCCTTCGGAACGCTCCCGCGTTCCTTGATTTCAATGAGAAATTAAATAGTTCTTTTTGTTATTTAATAATAATTTCAATGAGAAATTAAATAGTTCTTTTTGTTATTTAATAAAGCTTATTATGTTAGTTTTTTCTACAGATTCTGAGCTTTATTGCGTATGTGTGAATATCTTAATAATTTGTGAATTGTCTAATTGGAGGAAGATTACTGTGTATTGTGTAGTAGGTTTTCCCACCCCCGGTTTGCCTTGATCCCCAGCAGACCGTGATAAACTTAAAATTAAATTTGAATCATTAAAATTTTACTGCTTTTGCTAAAACAAATTGATATTGCGCTGTAATGGTAAATCGAGAATTTATTGGGTTGGTAGTATTTAGCAAGTAGTATATTGTAACAGGATGGCTAGTGGGGGAAAATCCCAACAAGCCATAGGCCAGCGATGCCCTAGAACACGGTGCCGCGGGTGTCAGACTAAAATGACTTGCCCGGGGATCTGCTCCTGGAATCCCGAAAACAACGCGAAGATCGCACGCGAACTTTGCTTTCCAACTAATTGGATCGCTGAGTGAAAAGTGCGCGCTCGAAGAGTAAAGCGCGCGGCCGCTACGCTCAGATATGAAAACGACCGGCGGAGTCGTTTTTTTCCCGCGGAGGCGGCGGTATCAGGGAGAAGGACAGGTTGTAATGAACAACGCGACGAGTAACTAGATATCACAGTATATTAAAATCAATAATAATTACATGCACAACGCACGTGCTTATTAAAACTAAAAGTTAGTTCGCGCGCGACAGTTAATATTCAAACGCGCGAACGATAAGGGGCGCGGCGAAGCTGCTAATCTCGCGCGCGGTGTTAAAGTACGGCGGGCTGACATACACCCGCACGTACACGGTACAGAAAGCTTGCACGGGGCGGTTTCCGTGCAAACCTTTACATGTAACGCGAGAGGTGAGAGTATAAGACTTACTTTTGGAAGGAGCAGCCGGTGCACTCGACTCTTTCTCGCTCTCTCTAGCTCGCACAGCAGTTGCGCGCTATGTCTCTTTCCCTCTCTCTCTCTTACTCGCTGTATCGGGTCGGCAGGCGGGCTGGCTGCCGGCTCCTCGCTCGCTGTCTCGTATGGCTCACGCAGCTCGGGATCGCTCTCTCTCTCTCTCTGTCTCTCTTTCACTCGCATACACTCTGCTCGGATCCTCCACTACACTCGCGGTAACTATAAAAAGAGAGGACGGCGCGGACGAGGTAACTTTCGAGAGACACGCTGGAGAGAAGTTCACGGCAGGATGGCAGATACGAAGATGGCTGCCGTGACTCGCATAAAGCCGTAGCAGCTTCGCGGGTACGCGACAGGCATATTACGCATCGCGAGACCGTTCTAATCCGGTCAGAATGCTCGCGCGCTCGCGCCCACAGTGAGCACGCCTGCTCGGCGCGGGTAATTCGAATCTCGAATTACCTAACTCGCGCACGCGTTACAATATATTAGCAGTCACAATTTTTGCAGTTTCCTGGACTTCTTGTTACATACAACTCGCATGACAGTCTATTTACAAGAGTCCACTTATTAGACTTTTGTACAAAAATGTGCAAAAATGTGCAGAAATGTGCAGAAACGTGTAGAAATGTACAGAAATGTACAAAAATGTGCAGAAATGTGCAAAAATATACAAAGATGTAGGTACAATTCAATATAATTATCAGATGAAAAATTAATGAGCTTCATAAATGTATAAAAACTTTGTTAATCATTAGTATAAATATTTCGCATGTTCATTAGAAATTGTTTATTATCAATTAAATTGCATTTTAATTATCGGAGAAAAAAACTTACATAAAATTTTCTCCCTGACCGAGAATCGAACCCACGACCCTTGGGTTACTACACACGCACGCAAACCGTTACGCTATCGCTCGCATTAAAGAATTTGGGCATTTTCATCTACATAAGGTGCATTATCCGTATTTATTTAATTGATATTACATTTTGATTATTCATCTAATATATTAATGATTTTTAATAATTTTTTATATTTACACAATATTTTAAGAAAATGAATAACTTAATGATAAGACATTAATTAATTAAATTCGATTTACTTAAAAAATTTAGTGCCGGTAAAGTAGAAATCAGACCAGTACTGAAAATATATTCTCTAAATTTTCTTCTTTGGTATTAGCTTTATTCTAGAGCGCTATCAAAAAAGAAGTTTATATTTTTCAAAATTTCGTTCTGTAAATATTTTCTTACTTTAAGAAAATGTTTTTTGAATTGAAGAAAATTAATAGTAGTTAAGATTCTAACGACAGCTGCATATTACTTGAGTAATGAATAATTGGCTTTGACGGTCCTGCTGTCCAAAGGAAGGGTAAGTCAAGGATGACGAAATGACAACCCACGATGATATATTAATCGTCGACGTTTCGAGTTTTTATTTAAACTCCTTCTCAAGACACTAGTACAAATTTAAATAATAAAATACACATTAATGAAAGTTATAAACTAAACAATAGTAATCGCATCTAAGATTAACGAACAAGATTTACTTACAAAGTCTAGGCAGTCTCTTAAAGTTACGTAGGTGATCGCTTCAGTATCACCAGTCAATTGTTACAATAATGAACATTCGGGCTTTATATATTACATAGAATGCATGTCTGCGTTACACAGTGTAACATGAGTGTAAATTGCCGAACCTCGATCTTTGTTTTCGCATTTTTTCTTATGTTCCTTAACTCTAATACATAATCGTCTTTCTGTTTGACCTACGTATGTAGCCGCACACTCATTACATTCTATCCGATAAACGACATTGGTTTTCTCATCTTTAGAACTCACGTCTTTACCCAATTTTATAAAACAGTTCCATTTATTTACAGTATTATTTAACACTTCAGTATTATATTTTTTAAAAAATTTTGAGATAATCGGATTTAATTCATTTATGTAAGGGATCACTATGTGTAATTTTTTCTCACGCTGTATTCTTTTTTCATTAGTGTAATTCATGCTTCTAAGTCTTAATTTTATGTATTTGTTTATCAAATATATTGGATAATCATTTTTGATTAGGAACTGTTTTATCAAATTTAAGTTTACATTATGAAACGAAGTATGTGAAAGTTTAATTGCTCTGTCAACTAGTGAGTAAATAATCGCAATTTTGTTTTTTTGTGGGTGTTGTGAGTTGTAATTCAATAACCTACCGGAAAATGTTGGTTTTCTGTACCAGTTTGTTATTATGTTCTTGTTATTAACAATAATTTCTATATCAAGAAAACTAATTTTATTATAAATCGACTTTTCGGTTGTGAACTGTAAATTTTCATCATAACTATTGAAAACTTCTCGTGTATAATTTATTAAATTCTTTGGTACACATAATAATATATCATCAACATATCTAAAATAAAAGGTACTATCAAAACAAAGTTTACTTAGGGCGTACGTTTCTAAATCTTGCATTACAATATCCGCTAAAATTGGGCTGATAGGATTTCCCATAGCAGAACCAAATTTTTGTCTATAAAATTGATCATTAAACTGGAAAAAATTATTTTGTAGAATAAATTTTATAGATTCTATGAATTCACTGCAAGATAAATATGTATGATTAAAAAGTTGAGTCTAACGTTTCTCAATAGCCGCGTAAATCAAATATTCCGGTACGAAAAAATTACACATAGTGATCCCTTACATAAATGAATTAAATCCGATTATCTCAAAATTTTTTAAAAAATATAATACTGAAGTGTTAAATAATACTGTAAATAAATGGAACTGTTTTATAAAATTGGGTAAAGACGTGAGTTCTAAAGATGAGAAAACCAATGTCGTTTATCGGATAGAATGTAATGAGTGTGCGGCTACATACGTAGGTCAAACAGAAAGACGATTATGTATTAGAGTTAAGGAACATAAGAAAAAATGCGAAAACAAAGATCGAGGTTCGGCAATTTACACTCATATGGAAGAAACTGAGCATAATTTTAATTTCAATAATGTAAAAGTATTACATACGGAACAGTTATTAGGGAAGCGCAAATTAGCCGAAATGTTGTTTATACATGCACAACCACAATATATTAATAATCAACAAGATACAAAGACACTTAGATTTGGATATAAGACATTTATAAATAAAAATCACTTCTTACAATAGAAATTCTCATGAAAGCACGATCAATATCATTGTACAGTATTAGGAAAGTATGAAAGTAAAGATATGACCACGCCCATTTGCCACTTTTGAATAACGAGTAGTATTAGCCCACCCCCCACCTGGGCTCTTTTACATATATTCGCCTAATACTTGCGAGACCGCGTAACACTTAGAACCACCCCGCGCGTTTGATCAAATGGTATTTACATATATGTGTAACGCACACATGCATTCTATGTAATATATAAAGCCCGAATGTTCATTATTGTAACAATTGACTGGTGATACTGAAGCGATCACCTACGTAACTTTAAGAGACTGCCTAGACTTTGTAAGTAAATCTTGTTCGTTAATCTTAGATGCGATTACTATTGTTTAGTTTATAACTTTCATTAATGTGTATTTTATTATTTAAATTTGTACTAGTGTCTTGAGAAGGAGTTTAAATAAAAACTCGAAACGTCGACGATTAATATATCATCGTGGGTTGTCATTTCGTCATCCTTGACTTACCCTTCCTTTGGACAGCAGGACCGTCAAAGCCAATTATTCATTACTGAAGAAAATTAAATTCTTGTTTCGTTTAGTATGATAAATAAACATTCATTTGTACATATTAGTGTACATTTCTGTACATTTCTGTACATTCCCGCACATAACCGCACACTTCTGCACATTTCTGCACATTTTTGCACATTTCTTTACAAAAGTCTAATAAGTGGACAAAATGTGCAAAAATATGTAAAAATGTGCAGAAATGTGCAGAGATGTGCAGAGATGTGCAGATATGTGCAGTTTTTACTTCCGCCAGGGAACAAGTGCATTTTTGAGTTGTATTCAGTCTTACTTAAGCAGACAGTGACATTTCCCTTGTCAGAAGTTGTAAACCATATATCTGGATTATTTTTAATAAACTTTTTTGTATTAGTTAATTTCCTTTTAAACATTTTTTCTTGTGACTTTTCATGTTTTTGTTTCATAAACGCTGTTGTTAGATTTGATACAATTCTTTCCCTGATTTTGGATTGTTTTGATGTCGATAGTTCAGAATTCATTAAACTAAACTCAACATTTTTAACTGTGTCCACGATGTCTTTTTTATCACACCTTTTGTTGATACTAAATTTTGGTCCTAATGAGACTACGTCTATTATGTCGTCAGGTATATGTACCTCTGTCAAGTTTTTGAAGAATTGTTCTTTTGATGTGGTATTCTTCGCTTGTAATTTTTGTTTTTTCGATATACATTCAAATTTTTTAATTAAATTTTTTTTGTGTTTTTCTCTAATCAATTTGGCTTTTTTGTTAGTATATGTAAAGAAATTATTAATAGTTGAATTATCAATCTTGAATTCTGAAATTAGGTTTTTAAGAGAAGATAATGATTTATTTAAAAAATTCATATGAAAATTGATATCACGGATTTCCAGATTTAAAAGTTTAAAGGAGATATGTTTTTCCATATCAACGAGTCTTAGCTTGCAAAATTCACTGTGAAACGAAAAAGTACAAAAACGCTTACTTAAATTTAACATATGTTGAGGAAAGATGTTGTTGGATCTGCACCTCAAAAGAAACCAGCGTTGCGGAATTGATACGGCGAGTTGATAGTTTAAATTAATCCATCGTTTCAGATGTCGTTTAACTTGTGGACCATGTATATTTTCGATGTAGTTATATGTAGGAGAAATTAAACGTACAATAAAAATCAGAATTAACGAATATAAAAAAAATAACAACATAGAATCAGTAGTTCCACAACATAGGAATAAATTTCTCCATGATTTTGACTGGGAGAATACTAAAATTCTAGATCAGGAAGCTAATTACAAAAAACGTACATTGTCAGAAATGATCCACATTAAGTGCAACAGTAATAACATAAATAAGAAAGAAGAAGTTAAATTTTTAAATACGTCTTATTTCCTTTATTGAGACTTTTAAATTAAATTTGTTGTCGTTTGATTTTTCTTTCTATATGTATCTGCGTTTTGTTTGTAAACACAGGCACCAACCCTTTACTATGTATACTATAAATACTGACCAATCTCATGTTTTGCGATAACATCGACTTCATGTGTACTACGTAACACACGTTATAATTTAAGGTATTAATTATTGTATCACGCGAGTGTTTTAGTTTCTATTAATTACATTGTATTAATTGTTTTTTTCTGTTTAATAAAAAATTGTAGCCTGAAGAGGTTGGCAGACCAAGCCAACGAAACGTTGCTTTTTCTAATGAAATCGTTGAATTTTTTATTTCTAATCCTCGCCTCCGTCAGATCGACTTAACTCATTACCTTCTTAGAAAAAATTTGGGAGTGCGATATTTTACTCATATTCTACAATCTCATAATCATTTTTAGATACTAGCAATGCACTTATACTCGCCTTTAACTGTTCCTTTACCTAAAAAATGCGTTAATGTTATACGATTAATTTAAAATAGTACTCATCTAACTACATACATATAAATAAGTATTAAGAATATAATAATATGGTAATATAACCTTTTAGCGCTGTATCAAAATGAGTTAGAACATTTTGTGCTTCTCAAAGAACTCTCTCCACAGCAGGAGTTTTTCGAGTATAACTACTGTATGAGGTGTCAAAAAATAATCAGCTAATAAATTATCTGATGCACCATTTCCTCCTTCCAAAACGATTTCTCCTGCAACCTATAAAATCCAAAAGTGAATATAAGTATATTCATCAAAGACTGTGAGTTGTATAATAATCTGAAAATGAAAAAGAAAAATTACACAAAGTATCTATTTTTTTATTTTATTATATTTCTTTTACGTGATATATCTAGCATATGTGTAAATAATACTTACCTAAATAATACTTATCTATATATAAAAGTCTCTCTCTCTTTCTTTTCGAGTTTTATATTATATTACTGCGATATGCTAGTTATACTATTTACTGCGATACTATAACTATAACTATATATATATATATATATATATATATATATATATATATATATATATATATATATATATATATATATATATATATATATATATATATATATATATATATATATAAAATAAATATAGATATACAAGCGTAAGATAGACGACAGCCGGAAGTATCGTAAGAGCTGTAAACCGGATATCGGAATAACGAGAAGAAAAGTTCGGAAAGGAAACAGTACATAAAAAAATTCAACTCTCTATATCTTTTGAACGAGATAATTTTTTTAAATAAAATCTTTTGATTTGAGTAGAGCAATAAAATGGCTTTCGATTGAGAGTAATATGTTGTGTAGTTTAAACTAATGCAGATGTGTATAAGCGCATTGAATTTCTCACATACCCATTTCAATGTATATGTAGGATGGGTCGTTCCTTCAGGCTTCTTCTATACTTGCCTTCGGAGCGCTCCCGCGCTCCTTGATTTATAGAGTATTTCTCGTAAAAATATAAAAATGTTTAAAAAAATAGCGGTAATGCGTCTATGATTTTGAATTCAAGGATTATGCAAAAAATTGTGTAAAATGTAAAAAAAAATTATAAATACAATTTTCGAAAAGTATGAAAGAAAATGTTATATTATCAAATTTATGTATAGACATGGTTTTTTCTTAAAATTACATTTTTATCATTTTCAACGGTACACCACCCTTAAATTAAAATGTTTTCAGAGTGTGAACGATTATTTTCAACATTGAAAAGAGTTCGACAAATTTTGGGGTGTATAAAAACGAAATTTTCACGAAAATTCGATTTTTTCTGTTTTGCATTTTTTATTCCTAATAAAAAACAAAATCGAATTTCGAAAAACGGCTTGTGGGAGCATCTTTTTGAAGAAATTTTTAAACGCATTAAGCAATAAAAAAAACCGCTCCCAATTCATTGGTACGTAGCTTCCTCCAAATTAATATATCGTTCCTATATGTATAGTATATATTCTATATATAAAATATATTTATTCATTATACTTTTTTTTCGATGATTTAATAATTCATTAATATTTAAAAAATTGTATATTTCTTTCTTATTATTGAAATTATTTGTTATTCGAAGATTTCTCAGAAGTAATATAATTTGATATGGAGACATAACCAAATTTCGTTCAAAGAATAAATAAAAATTTTTTTTTATAAAAAATTTCTAGAACGATTTATTAGAGAATTGCACAAAGTAAATGAATTTGTGTTTGACAAAAATAATTTTAATTAATTCTTACTATATTCACTTGTTAAATATTGATTATTCGAAAAATTAGTTCAAACTCAAAATATATGACCATGAACCATAACAGTTTCAACTTTAAAATTTTTATCACAAAATTGAGAGAGGGTAATTCTTACTATATTCACTTCAAATCACGATTATTCGAAAAATTAATTCAATACTCAAAATAATTAGCCAGCGTATCTGACTAATTTCATGTTTCTGCAGAGCTCGCTGTAAATTAACCTCAATAAAAAACAAAAGCAAGTAACCAACACGCGCGCGTGTACATAATAATAGTAACATATACATAAAACCGTTCCCGAAAAATTACGATTTGAAAAGAGGGCTAAAACAGTTATACCAGTTTTAACCTCAAATATCTCTGAAATTTATAAACCAATTCTTAGACTCTAACAATTCATGTCATAAATAATATACAAACTCTACAATTCCATCAAATCTACATCTCCATCAAATTTCAAAGTAATTAAATTTTACTCTAGTTATTGTGCGACATAGAAACTCATTTCCAGAAATACAAAAATTTTAAATATCAAATATCTCAAAAACTAACCGTATAATCTGGATGAAATTTTACATAGATATTGCCTATATCGCACACAAAATAGTCTATAAATTTCTAACTGATACATTAAGTCGTCATTGAGAAATTACGATTTGGAAAAATACGTAAAATATTTTAACATTAAATATCTCTAAAAATTATGAGACAATTCTTTTACCTAAAGGACTTATACGATAAACATATATACTCTACATCTCCACAAAATTTCAACATGATTAAACTAATTTCCTTTTCTCTAGTTATCATGCAACAAAGAAAATGACTTTGCAAAATACGAAAATTTTAAATATCATATATCTCAAAAAGTAATCGAACGATCTTGATGAAAATTTGGAAATATATTATCTATAATATCACACACAAAATTGTCTATAAATTTGGAGGTGATTCACCAAACCCTTCTCGAGAAATGACGATTTGAAGAAAAGGTTAACAAAATTTTAACCTCAAATATCTTTGAAATTTATTGACCAATCATTTAGCCCAAACAACTTAACCGAGAGCTATCCAAAATCTACCTGTACAAGGAATTTCAAAGTGATTAAGTTAATTTTACAAAAGTAAACGTGCTTCATACAAAACGCATTTTTTTCATTTTTTCATTTTTTTCTCAAAAACTAGTCGACAGAATGGATTCAAATTTTTACAGATTATAGCTATTTATATTCTGCATTATCGTGACTTTTTTAAAAAAAATTGACCGTTCATTTTTGAAGTTATAAGCTTTTAAAAAAAACACGTTTTTATTAATAAAAAAAGAACCGCAATAACTAATGTAATTTTCTTTTGGAAAATCTAGGTTTTTTTATGCTCTTTCGAATGCTATCTGTCTGATTCAAATATCTCAATGTTATCATTAAAAAAACGCAAAAATGAATTTTGAGAAAATAGAAAATTCGAAATAAAAAAAAACGCATCGGCGAATAAAAAAGAGGATTTTCTTCCCCCATTCACACAAAGAAAAAACAAAAAAGTGAGATCTGTTCGGTTAAAATCGATCGAATAGATCCTGAGGTAATACGGTATACATACATACACACCGTAAAAAAAATTATGTACAATTACCGTTGAAATCCGAGTTTTACCCTAGTAGTTCCCCAGTTCAGTGGTGTAAATATACAATATAAGTGCAAATTTCTTCCGTTGAGCGAGGGTCTCTGCTATTTGCTCTGCTGAGCAGTATAAAAATACCCGAATCTAATCGGGTAAAACTGCCGTTAAATGGTAATGTTCCGCCACCTAGGGAACTCTACCTCTTTGAACGCGATCGCTCATGCGACCGACAAGTACGTTTTTTTTGGATTGAAGCATTATAAGAAATCGCAACTATAATTCGTTTTACATAATTGTATCTCAAGGTAAGAATTAATTAACTATGATTTTGAGTAATAATGAATAAAGTTTCGCGAAATTTTAATCCTACAATAATTCAATACCCTAAAAATTATGCATGCAAATATTTGAGATTATATACGACTTTTAATGACCGTTATACGCATGGCACGTTCAAATTCAAACGTAGTTTTCATTTTTTAACAATTTTTTAGTGTCGGTGGGTATATAATATACCACAGTGTTCGGTTGCATATCAGATTCGCAGCATCCTTTCAAATTCTTCATTTCAAAGAGCTGCAGTGTTTTACATTTTAATTACCTTAGTCATCTGCTTTTAGAGTATTTAAGTATTAAAAAGGTAAGAAATTTTATTATAATTTATGTGTAAATTATTTTTTTAAACTTTCTTGAATAGTTATATTAAATAAATAGTTATATTTAATAGTAGTTATATTTAACTTCAAACTTTTTGTATGTTCAAAGAACGCATTAAAAATTTATGTTTGTGTTCATTCATTTTTATCTGCTTTTATTTTTACAGAGTTTATCTCAGTAAAATCTACAAGATGTAGTACTTGTTTAAATTTACAAGGATTTTATTTGAAGCTTTCGGAGCTGTGCTTGGAACAAGTCTTATATTTTTGGACTGAAGTATCGTCAGAAACGTAGTACTTGAACAGTATTAAATAGTTTGAAGGTAAGAAATTTTTGCTTTCTCAATAAGACAACCTTTGAACTATCAAAATTAATGTTAAAAGTATTAATTAATCTTTTTTACAGATGAGTGTTTCTGATTTATATAATTTACACAATTTAAATTGTCAAAAACATTATTTATTATTACTCAGTAGTCAGTTATTCTTTGAAAAAAACTGTTGCGTTCAATATTTGCATAATTTATCGTACGTTATACGATTTAGTAGAGAATTTTTAGATTTTCTATTAATTTGGTGCGAAAAAAATATTGTAGTTAATAGTTGTCACGGCCTGCCGTACCGACGTCGATAATAAATCGGCAATATATATGTTCGTAGTAACGAACGTTAGATGGCGCCTCGATGCAGTATTGGAGCTGTATCGAGAGCATGACGAAGGTACCGGCACAGACGCGACCGGCATCAATGTGGTTGTTATCGTTCGGACACAGACGCGCGCGATAGTGAGTTCGCGGTGATATCGCGTTTTCCGCGATAATTGTGAAGTGTTTGGTAGTTGTAACCTCAGGAGTGCATACGTGATGCATCCTGAGGCCACTATCGTGATCCGCGAAATGTGTTATACCGTACTTTCGACGGAAACACGAGGAGAGCTCAGAGATAGTGCGACAGGCTAGAACTACCTGTCGTACTCCCGAACCAGCAACATCCTAGTGCAGTAAGCATGTTCGCCTGGCACAAAAGCAGCAGAGAGTATCACGAGAGGCGATACAATGAAGCCAGCCTAGCAGCGAGGATGCTTGCGAGAAACGTAGGCCACACCGTATGAATCGAACCTACAATAGTGGTAAGCGTGCACGTATCAACCGCGTCGCGAGTAAGTACGCGTAACCGTTTGTCCAGGCTCGTCGCCACCTGAACAGCGGCCCCGAATAGGCGTTCTTGTGCGGAGAGAGCGAGCGTAGAGAGAGCACAGGCTCGGGTCATCAACCTTAGAAGGTCACCGACAATGATTTAGCTTGCCGGCAGTTTGTAACCGGCAAGTGCGCATAAGAAATGCACAGACGACATGCGTTAGTAGCCTGTTCTCTCTCAGACTAGGTTAAGTGTGTGTGTGTGTCGCGACACGCGAGCGTGACCGCTCTCTCACTTGCGTAGACGACGAGTACGTGACGTAGAATACTGTGTACGCGCAGCGTATGATACTGCGCGTGCGCGGCGTATATTACCGCGAGCGTGACGTCAGCCTCCGAGACAGCTGACGTCTGATTGTATGTGCTGGCGCACCGTTAGGTAGAATCTAACCATGTTTTAACGTAATCATTTTATTATACAGACTTTTAATCATCATTTAACTTCATCATCTTTTATTTAATAAACAATAGTCTTTTATTATTAACTTTAACTGCTCGAGTTATTATTTCGCGACCTTAGTCATTCCCCGCTCCCCGCCGCCTCCGCGGTCGTTACGTAAGAGAAAACGTATCGCTTCATCTGAGCAGCCGGCACACGAACCAGTGAACGAGAAGAGAGTTCGAGTCACTGGTGAGAAACAAAGCGCAAGCCGTCGACTTGCGTGTTGCACGGTAAGTCACCAGGTTAGATTAACATTGCACGACGTTGTAGCGTCTGTTACCTAATCTGGCTACTTAATCTCAGGGAGTTGAACCGAGAGATATGGAATTGAACCGGTAAGGTACGCAGGTAAAACGTGCCTTAGCCCGAAAATCCACCCCGTGACATAGTCAATTATTCAAACGGAAGAAAAAATACTGAATAATTTATCACTGATAAAGAAGGTATGGCTTAGTTTGTCAAATGTAATTTTAGAATTAGATATATCTAGTGATGAAAGTTTACCTGACAGGATTAATCACAAGTAGTGACGACGAGTATCTATAATACATAGTAAGTACCAGTTTAATTATTCAATTTTTCACACTCATAATCAAATAAATACACTCATCAACGAGTAACAGCCGTTTCTACGAAGGTGTCACTAGTGGCTTAGTTATTACGATGTTTTTTTCCCATTTCCATAAGTTTAGTAGTTAAATACTAAAAAAAGCAACAGTAATATTAAATAGTAAGGTCTTCAAAAAAACTGCTCTTAATCGTCAATGTAAAATTTTGTATGTAATTGAATAATTTAATTAGAAGTTATCATAAAAACGTTATAAATTATAACTTCTTATTGTAAACATTTCATATTATGACAATTTATAGAAACAACAAATGCAAAGAGAATAACTGACTTTTATTCATGAAATTTAAGGAAACAATTTTATAAAAGTCTTTCAAATTTTAACAAATTTAAAACAAACATGACTGTATGAATGTGTTTTCAACTTTCGTAACGATAAAATGCTAAAACATATCGTTCAATGATTGTTACACGGAAAGAAATTTAGTCCTAAGCGAACTCGACGGAAAAAAAAATGGTCCTCAACGACTTTAAGTTTTCGTAATGTAAGCGTTCAAAAAGTATTCGAACTACAAGATTGCCAATATGTATGTAATGTAGTCTGATTTTGGTATAGTTGTAGCTCAATAAAGCGTCGAACTGTGGCAAGTCAATGTTGGGACTCTGAGGAGGTCACCTTCGACGTGCCTTAACTCGACTTTGGGCGTCTGAGATGCCGATCGTTGGGATTGCAGCAGTTCAATGTTTTCTTGAATTGTAGCACTACCAATTTCTACGTCAGTCATTTCGCTTGTTGCATTGCATTATATAAAAAGTTTTCGAACTCCTGTAGGACCAAATTTTTTTCCATGTACAGTATTCATGAGTGTTCACCAAGTGCCCAAATGCCACCTTGGGCAATGGCAATGTATTTCTCTTAGTAAATGGCCTAAATGCTCCCATACCGTCTTTTCCTAACCAAATACATAAATCCACTATTACCTTAAAATTGCAAAATGTATCAGTGTAATAAGTGTACCTGTAATTTTATGAGTTTCAAAGTTTATAAGGAACATACAAAAATCCATGAAAAATCAGAATTATCTTGTTTATACTGTAGAAATGTTTTTCCAAATTACAATAGTTTTAGAAAACATCTCTTGCGTTTTCATAGATCTAAAGTACAGTATAGTTGTAACTATAAAAATTGTAATTTTCAGTGCAGTTCCTTGCCATCACTTAGAATGCATGAAAAAGCGCATGTATTCACAAGTACAAGATGTAATTACAATCAATGTAAAAAAGTTTTTCATAATTATAAAGCGTATACTTCTCATGTGTCAAGTTATCATAAGCCTAAATACAGTCAAACAAAAAAGAGAAATCATCTCTAATAACAAATAGTGATTTAGGAGTCACATCGATTAATCTAAAAAATATTTCTGAAGTTCCAAAGAAGATTCCTAGATTAGAAAAATATTTTTAAGAAATTGAACCATTTACTTTGGTAGAAGAAAATATAACAAATAAGGATCCTGCGAAAACAATCGTATTGTTTGCAGACGAACAATCAAAACATGAGAACGTTTCTATTGTAAAATCATGTATTGTTGACGAATATAATGTTAATTATTCTGATGATATGGATATTCCTAATTCTTTAATAATTAATTCATTGAATTGGGAAATAAATAGTTACATCTCCAATAAAAAAAGAAAAATATCCAATAGCATTAAGACACTAGCTAAAATCTACTTAAATTTATCAGTGAAACATTTTACAACTGAACCTGTTCTTCAATGCGTAATTGATGGAAAGTATTCTGCATTTCATTTTTATAAAGAAGATTTTTTGAAAACACTGTCAACATCTAATTTGTGAAATATTGATAAAACAACAGTTGCAGATATTTTTAGTAATAGTTTTCAGAGCTCTGCGAGTGCGCAAAATTCAGAGCATGGCGAACTTCGATATACGTATCAACGTCAAAAGCGTCGTTCAGAAAGTCAAATACGGAGATTATTATTGATTCTTCCTTTGGCTTTGTACGACAGAATTCAAAATCTTGACAATGATGTATGGAAAATGATTTTACTATTACGAGAGTTAAGCTGCATACTTTGTGCCTCAGCTCTGAGTTCTGACCAAATCGATCTAATATCTAGTATTACTAACGAGTATATGTATTTAAGAACAACATCGTTCAAAGAGAGATTAAGACCAAAGCATGAATATATTATGCATTATTATGAATTCATAAAACAATTTGAAGCATATTTGGATGCTTAGATTCGAGGCTAAACACAGTTATTTTCGTAGCATTGCAGAAAGTTCAAGAAATTTTAAGAATATTGACATGACACTTGCTGAAAAACACGAACTCCTACAGGCTTCACTTGATAATCAGTACAAAATTTTCGTAACATCCAAAGAAGCTATTTTATATGATCTAATTTCATACGATAAACAAATATCATCATTAATATATGATTTTGTAAAAGACAGCCCGAAAAAAATTACTCACATCAGTAAGAAGTCAACTTTTGTGGTGTAAATTATTCTGAAAATAGCTGTATTTGTGTAGAAAAGAACGATTTTGACAATTTCGTCATTTGTAGGATAAAATATATTTTGATAACGGAGCAATTCGATTATCTGTACTTTCTTGGATATACTGATGAAATCATTCCCTATACTGAGTCAGGGGTCTACAAAGTAGCGAAATACAAAGGACAGGAAACTCGATCGCAATGATTGTCAATATTTCCATATTCTTTCCTTTTATCTCCGGATCTATTACCTCAGTACATCATTGACTCTTATCCTATTTACTTACTGAAATACCTGCTATTTGATCCTACTGCTAATAGCCGTGAATATTAATGAAATAAAGTAATGTTAAGTTAAGATAACTGGCATGGTGTGTTACTAATAAGACTTGCACACTGAAATTGGTTATTTTAAAGTTATCCTAAACAATTTACAAATTATATAGGTTTTATTTGAAATACAAATTATTTTCTTTGGTCGAGGATTAAAATTTCTTATTTTTGTTATTTACATAAATTGTCATAATATCACATTTGCCTTTAATATTTATTATTATTATGTTTAAGAACTTACAAACAGCATAACTAACGCAAAAAATACTTTTTTATTAGATCTTGGTATCTAAAGTTTGTTCACGAAACCGCACTAAAACAGTAGTAGTTGCTGCAGACGAAAATTCGCCAACAATTATAGAAGGTGCCATATCAGTTGCAAAATCGAAACTATTAGTAAATGGCAAAAAATTAGTCTTAGACAAAGATGGAACATTAATTGACGAAAATTATTTTTTAATATATTGGCATAATGAGATATTCATGCTCCTCGATGAAGCTGAAAATTGGCCTTCAACTTCTGAAACATGTACAGTGAAAATCTCACCAGACAATGCTGATTCTAAAATTGATGACCTCTCTACTTCTTCAGATGAAAATTATACATAACATTTAATAATTACAACTAATGTAAAAAAACTCGTAATATTATTTTGTATATTTTTTCAAACACATTAAGTGTTGCTCAAAAAGAAATATCTAATAACAATGACTTATCGAAAGAGGACGATAAAAAATCACCTGCGATGCCAAAAAGTCTTGATAACATTAAAGTCTCGTGGACATCTTTTGATTCGCATACCTTGGACAGTTTGAACAATGGTTGTTCTGGTTTAAATATGAAGAAAAAAGAAGCAATTATTAAACAATCTGTTCATTATGTAATTTAAGAGATTAGAAAAATTACTACTCATGCACCAATAACAATATTCAGATCATTAGCAAAAGAAATGGCTGAAGCATATCCTTTAGTATTCGAAGAGAAGCTTCCATCTGGAGATCGTCTGGGTTCAAGATTTGCAAGACTAACCAATAAGTTATCAGATCATAATAAATATATAGAGGAGAAATGGTGGGTAGTTTACAAAAAAGATTAAAGCTTTCTTTCAACTTAAGCAAGCATCTGAAAGCCATTAAAGTAGGTTGTATTCAGAGGCAACCAAATTTTAATAACAAAGAAGAGGAGGAAAAGGCCGAGGTTTGCAGAGTTACACTACTAAATTGTTTTGATACGAATGTAGAAGTACCAATAGAAGAATTACTAAAAGATTTTCAAGATTCCTTTCCGCTTCAGAGACTTTTTTTAAATCAAGAAAAAATGTCAGTAATAGAAGAAATCCAAAATACTTGGCCTTATTTATTTAACGAGCACTTTGCCTAGGTATATTTTTTTCTTTTAACTGGTAAAAATATTACCGATATTGTTTCTGGATTTAACAATAACATGGAGAGAATTTTTATGTATGGGCATGTATCGTCTGATAATATAATAGACGCAGAAACAAGAAATTGGAAAGTTATTTACATTATTCTAGAAAGGTTTAAAGAAAATATAGTCTTTATTTACGTTCATAAAAGTAAGTATTACAAACAATTTTATTTATTTTCTGCTTTGCTTTTTGAATTTTTAATAATTTTCAGTTTCTTTTTTAGGAGGAAGATTTAGACATTCCAATTCTGCATAATTATTTGCACATTATCGTTTTTGAAACCGTCGAATCCGAAGAAAGAACTGAAACGCTGATGAAAGTTCTTCGCTTTATAGATCATATTCAGTTACATTTGGTAACTTTGTGTTTTCTAAACTAAATAATATAGTCAATGCATTGCAGTTATTGATGGCTTATTACTTTAACTTCAAACAGATATTTCCACGATCCTGCGCATGTTTCCTTGAATTTCTACAAAGGCGGTTTTTGAATATGTATCCTCTCCAAGGGTGTAGGTCGAAGTGTGAAGATGTTATTACTAAAGTTGATAGATTCATCACTAAACTAAAAACAATTGAAATATAATGAATAATGAAAGATTTGAGTATTTTCACTACTTATTGTAAAATTTTTCTTAAAATATTTATAACGTAGAATGTAAGAGTTTCAACAAAGGCCTTACTAGTGGCTTTATTATTACTATTGCTTTTTTTATAATAAACTTGATTACTTTTTAAGATAAACTTAATTACTTTTTAAGATAAACTTGATGTGATAGAATTATGAAAATGGAAAAAGCAATAGTAGTAATAAAGCCACTAATTGCTTGTTACTTTGACCGATAGCTTTATCACTAAACTACAAACAATTGAAATGTAAACAATGTAAAATTTGAGTATTTTCACTATTTATTGTAAACTTTTTCTTAAAATATTGCTTCCTCATAGAGGAAGCTTTATAACGGTGAAAAAATTTTTGAAAAAAAAATGTTCAAAAAGATGTTTTAAGGCGATATATGTGTATATTAGTTGATATTGATAATTTTTGTTTTCCTGTGTGTGCGTGCGTGCGTGTGTGTGTGTGTGTGTGTGTGTGTGTGTGTGTATGTGTGTGTGGGTGTGTGTGTGTGTGGGTATGTGTGTGTGTGCGCGCGCGCGTGCGCGTGTGTGTGTGTATGTGTGTGTGTGTGTGTGTAAACTCTTCATATCTCCGAAACGAATCAACCGATTGTCGTCGGGTAAAGCTTGTTCTCTTCATCTCGCGGGAAAAGAAAGGTACCGTGATGGATCTGAGTTTTTATTGATTTTCTTTTGTTTTATAACCAAATAACGATTTTGAATTTTTAGTTGTTTTGATTTTTTCATATCTTACAGCCATTATTACATAATATAATAAACTTTTCTTGAAAGGTATTTAAATTGCCTATATTATCTTTTTTTAAAATTTAAAATATCTTCACTCTGTCATTTGTTATTAAGGAAAACTTTTTTATATTTTATTAATTAATTTCTCAAAAAATTATTTATTTATCGACTTGAAATAAATAACTAGTTATTACACTAATTGAAGACTATATGTGGTTAAAATTTCAAGAGATTTTCTTCATTTCTTTTTTAGAAAAAAAATTATTTTCCAAAAACGAATTTCGAATTTTTAGTTTTTTTGATTTTTTCATATCTTACAGCTATTATTACATAATATAATAAACTTTTCTTGAAAGGTATTTAAATTACCTATATTTTCCTTTTTTTAAATTTAAAATATCTTCACTCTGTCATTTGTTATTAAGGAAAACTTTTTTATATTTCATAAATTAATTTCTCAAAAAATATTTTATTTATCGACTTTAACTTTTAACCAGTTATTACAGTAATTGAAGACTATATTTGGTTAAAATTTCAAGAGATTATCTTCATTTATATTTTAGAAAAAAATTATTTTAGAAAAAATTTGGGTTTTCGTTGTCGCACAATAACAAGAGCAAAAATTATCTAATCGTCCTGAAATTTGGCACAGATGTAGCTTTTATATATCTTCAGATCGAATTCATTGCCCAAAAAAATCGATCCACTACGAAAAAAGATATTTCAGGTTAAATATTTTTAAAAAAAATTTTCGAATCGCGTTTTCTCAAAGAATACTTGATTTATCGACTTGAAATTTTAACCACTTATTACACTCATTGAAGACTATATGTTGTTCAAATTTCAAGAGATTATCTTCATTGGTTTTTTAGAAACAAATCATTTTAGAAAAAATCGTTTTCTCTAGTTTTATTTTCTCTACTTGAAATTATATTTAAGACTTTCTAAAGTTTAATAGTTGCCATTTTTAGAGAAGGTTTCTTTGAACACTTTCTTCAAAATAAAGCTAAAAGTTCCCAGAATTTTAGTTTTTTTTAACGTTAGGGTCTCTAATATTGCAGCTTTCTTCAATTTGTATGTCCAAAAGCATATACCATAGTTTAAGCTGAATCCGGACCCTCTCCTTGTTAGTCTAACCATACAAGATACGAGGGTCATTTGACAAGTACCTAGCCTCACCCCCAGATGGTGCCACTATCGCACCAGAAATACACTACAGTGCAGTATCTTCCTGTAAACGGTTACAGACGAAATTTCAGCCGGATCGGAGTTGTAGTTTATTTTTGAGAGCGTGTGAAAGCAAATGTGTCCGTTGATTTTTGAAAAAATGGAGAAAGAACAATATCGGTCGGTGATTCGATTCTTGTTTTTGGAAGGGAAATCGCGCAGTGAAATTAAAGAACGCTTGGATGCAGTATATGGGGATGCTTCTCCTTCGATGGCGACCGTTAAATTTTGGTATAACGAGTTTCAACGTGGTCGTACGTCGGTTTTTGATGATCCACGCCCAGGTGCTCCGAAAACAGCCACTACGGAGGAGAACGTGACAAAAATACGCGATATCGTTTTGTCAGACCGCCGATTAAAGGTGCACGAGATAGCTGCGATAGTAGGCATCTCAGAAGAACGCGTGTGGCATATCCTACATGAGATTTTAGGCATGAGGAAGCTGTCAGCAAGGTGGGTGCCGCGTTTGCTGACTGCAAACAACAAGCGCATCCGTGTGACCAGTTCAGAGCAGTGTTTGGAGCTGTTTAATCGCAATCCAAAAGAGTTTTTGCGTCGTTACGTGACCGTCGACGAAACATGGATTCACTACTACACTCCAGAGACCAAGGAGCAGTCAAAACAGTGGACCTTACCCGGTGAACCTGCTCCGAAGAAGGCGAAGACGGTCCCGTCGGTCGGAAAGGTGATGGCCACTGTTTTCTCGGATTCTCAAGGTGTGATTTTTATTGACTATCTGGAGAAGGGCAAAACGGTCACAGGGCAGTACTACGCCGAACTATTGAGCCGATTTGACGCCGTGTTAGAAGAAGAACGGCCCCATTTGTCTAAAAAGAAAGTGCTTTTCCACCACGATAATGCACCGGCTCACACTTCTGTACTCGCCACGGCTAAATTGGTCGAATTACGCTACGAACTGCTGCCCCATCCACCGTATTCTCAAGATTTGGCTCCGTGCGACTTTTTTTTGTTTCCGAACCTAAAAAATTCGCTCGCCGGGAAGAGATTCCACTCCAATAACGAAATAATCGCCGCCACGGAGGCCTATTTTGCAAACCAAGAGAAAACTTTTTTCAACGGGGTTAAAAAAATTGGAACACCGCTGGACCAAGTGTATTTAACTAAAAGGAGACTACATTGAAAAATAAATTTTATTTTTTGTAAAATTTTGGTGTTTTCATTTGTAGGCTAGGTACTTATCAAATGACCCTCGTAAAGTATTAAATTTTAAATATTAGAAGTAAAAATTAATTAAAGGGATCAATAAATTAAGGTTGAGGAAGCTGCGTGCCAATGAATTGGCAGCGGTTTTTATAACGTACAATGTAACAGTTTCAATAAAGGCCTTACGAGTGGTTTTATTGCTACTAATGCTTTTATCCGTTTTCATAATTCTACCACATCAAGTTTATCTTAAGAAGTAGTCAAGTTTATTATAAAAAAAGCAATAGTAATAATAAAGCCACTAATTGCATGTTATTTTAACCGATAGCTTTATCACTAAACTACAAAAAATTAAATTTTAAACAATGAGATTTCAGTATTCTAATTATAAATTGTAAACTTCTAAAAAGTATTTTTAATCTACAAAAGTAGCAGTTTCTACGAAGGTCTTACCATGGTTTTATTATTACTATTACTTCTTTCGATTTGATAATTTTATTATTTAAAATTTCTCTTAAAAAGTAGTGAATGTTATCATTCAAATTAATAATAGTAATAAAGTCACTAATACGGCCTTTGTAGAAATTGGTTTCAATCGTCGGTGTGAAACTTTATATATAATTGAATAATTTAATATTCAAATGAAAATCAAAATTTTTAACTGATAATGATCAGTGTTAGTGAGTACCTATGTTGGATATAAATTTAATAAAATTTATAATTTCTTATATAAACTCTTTTATTTTAAACCTACAAGTTAATTCATTTATAGTACTTATTGGTTTTTATTATATGAGATTTAAAAAGTTACATTTTTGTAGTAATTTTATCCTTTACATGGTACTTTTACCTTTACGAGGTAATTTTAACTTCATTTATGAATTTTTCTCAAAAATGGTAATTTTCATGACACAATATTGATTTCACTTTTCTTCAGGGAAATTTACTATCGTGCGGTAAAAGTACATTGCTGAACGGTGCAAATAATAAAGTCCACCGCTCAACGGAGTACTTATATCAACATTTTTTTACAGTGCACACACACACACACATCCATACAGACATTTTCTAAAATCACGTGATTCGAACTTCTATCACCTCTATTCGTGTTTCTAGAGCGATTTAACGAAACTTAAAATTTTACTATTACAAAGCTAGGAGGAAGAAAAAACTTCGATTTCTTTATCATTTTAACCTAGGTCTGCCCTCTTACAGCATTTTTAATAAAGAATCAGAAAAAATTTTGTCGAACAAAAAATATTCTGCCTTACTATTTAATTTTTTTTTAGATAAGGGTATACTAAGAAGCAGTCAATCTGAGACTTTAAAAATGGGTTATTAAATAAATATGTCCACATTCTACAAATACAATGTAAACTTTTTTCCAATAAAGGTGCTAAACAAAAATTTTTAGGATTTTGAGTAAAAAATGACAAAAGTTGAGTTTTCACCAAAAATTGCAAAAAATAACAATTTTCCATGTAGAATAACTTTTGTAATCATTAAAATATTGGTCTAAAAATCAAGGAACACGTTTTCGTAAACTCGTCAAGCCTAAGATATTTTAAAATTTTGAGCTGCTGACTTCGTGTGAAATATCCTATAAAAGTATAAGTATAAGTATACTTATGTACCTCCCCTAGGGGCTGCAGGACCTTGACGAGTGTCGCGTAGCTGAATTTAGGTGCGCGATCTGGTGGGGAGGCTTAGACTGTGTAGGGCTCCGGTTCTGAAAGGTCTTGTCCTGTATGAATGAGGCGACCCCGATAGGGGTCAGTCCAAGCGGTTGTGAGGCGGTATCGAGGGATATCAGTCCAAGCGGATATAGGAGGCAGCTCCCCGGGACAAGACCACCTCAGCCGAATTCGAGGGAGAACAGCAGTCCACTCAGCCAATCAAGAAGCAGCTCTCCAGTCGTGGCTGTGGTGGTTCAGTCTGGCTGGGTACATCAAATCACCAACCGGCATCGGGGAGGCGATCCCGTTTCACACGAACGCACACTCTCCATACACACCTCAGACACACACACACACACCGCGGATTACCTACCTCTGTGACCGGGCGGGGGGCGAGGGCGAGGGTACAGCCTAAAACTGTGGATGACATTCCCATGCCGCCAGATAGTACAGGGGTCTGGAGCGATCTAGCCAATCTGCTCTGGCTGCCCTATCAGCCGGTATAAAATCCCCCCCTTGTGTAGCAGTGCTAGATGGCGTCTAGATAGGGCCATGCTGCATGAGGGGGGGGTGCTCTGTTCGAGGCCACGACCTCGGCCTAGGTGGCGTCTGTAGGGCGTTTTCTCGCTCCCTTCATGCTCGGCCGTGGATGGGGGGCTAAGGCGACCACTTACACATACAGACCCAATTCCGCCCACCCACATACCTAAATGAATGAAAAAAAAGAAAGGAAAAAAAATGTAAATGTGTTAACCCGTAAGGTTGGGCTCCCTAGCCCTTAACAAAGGTATGAGGCATCGGAAAATGCATCCGCCATTCGGGCGTCTGGCCAATCGGCTAGCAATAGCGAGAGGGCGATAGGTGGTGGAGGCGTCAGGGCGTCTCGGCTCCTGATGTTTAAGGAGGGCAAAAAGGGCGCGCCGGTTGGGAGGGGACTTGAGGGCAGCAACTGTGGCTAACTCCACACTGCAGGAGCGCTAGAGCGGTATTGGCCAAGCGTTTGGTGGAAGTGCAGACAGGCATAGCACAGAGTAGTCAGGATTAGGAGGAGTACCGAGGAAACGGTCGAGCTGATCGTGGGGTCGGCGTATGTTCCCTACGATGTTAGGGAGGAGCCAGCTCCGGCCCTGGTGAGGGAGTTAATAGGTGACTGCGAGCGGCAAGGCAAACATTTCATTTTGGGATGCGATACCAACTCGCACCACACGGTGTGGGGTAGCTCGAATTGCAATGGTAGGGGAGAAGCTCTTCTAGAGTTAATCGCAGGAACGAATCTGGACATACTGAATAGGGAGCGGGAACCCACATTCAGCAATAGGATCCGGGAGGAAGTTATTGATATAACAATCGCCTCCAGAGGCGTGTGGGCGTGGATCAACGACTGGAGAGTCTCGGGTCGGGTACCCATGTCGGACCACAGCCTCATTTGCTTCGAAGTTGGTGGAATAGTACGGCAGGTGACACAATCGAGAAATCCGAGGAGAACACGCTGGGTGGAGTACAAAGCGAAATTGGCGGTCGGGCTAGAGAACTTCCCGAAAGAGCTCGACTGGGTTGAGGATGTCGACAGGGCGACGGTGCTCTTGGAGGAAAAGATAACTTTCGAGAGCAGCTGCGATCTGAAGGCAAAAGAATTGGCCGGAGGGTCACTCTGGTGGAATGACTCGCTCAGTAATCATTAGAAGAAGGTCAGGAGTCTCTTCAACATATCGAGGAAAACCAGAAATGAAGAGACTCTCCAGGCCTTTAGGTCGGCTCAGAGAGAGTACAAGAAAGCCATTGAACAGGCAAAAAGGAAGGGTTTAGGAAGTACTGTGAGGAGATGAGTAGTATCTCGGATACTGCGAGACTCGGTAGACTTCTGGCCAGTACAGCGAACAGGACGAGGCTGATTAAGCTCCCATCTGGACAGTAGGTAGGGAGCAGCGGAGAGGCACTAGACCACCTGCGGATCACATACTTTCCGGGTATGGCCCTAGAGTCACCGTAGGATGTGATCAGCGAGGCGGAGAGTACAAAATTCGAGATGGATGCGGAACAGGTAGTCCAGGCGGACAGGATCAGGTGGGCGGTGAATGCGTTCGAACCATTCAAGACGCCTGGGGGAGGACGGGATTTTCCCGGCCCTTCTTCAGCGCGGATTCGATGAGCTTCTGGAGCCTCTCATCGTCATCTTCAAGGCGAGCATTAAGTGGAGTCATACTCTCGCTTCGTGGAGGGTGGCACGGGTGGTGTTCTTACCCAAACCGGGAAGGCATACACATGAGATGGTAAAGGATTATCGACCAATCAGTCTTACGTCCTTTGTCTTGAAGACACTGCAGAGGCTGATAGACCGCTTCATCAGAGATGGATCACTGGTGGAAAGGCCGCTATACACCACGCAGCATGCGTATCAGGTGGGTAAGTCGGTGGACTCTGCTCTTCGCGGAGCAACCGAGCGCATAAGCAGAGGAATTAGGAATAGGGGAATGATCCTGGCAGCTTTCTTGGACGTGGAGGGAGCTTTTAACTTTACAACCACAGAATGCATTTGCAAGGGTGCAAGAGCGCATGGCGTATCTTGTGGCATCGAGAGATGGATACGAGCACTGCTGCGATGGCGAAGAGTCGTTGCAGGGTGGGAGACCAGAGAGGCGAAAGGATACGTGAGTAAGGGATGTACGCAAGGGGGGCCCTTTCTCCGACCTTCTGGGTTATGACCTTGAACGAACTCTTATGAAGGTTAAATGAGGCGGGTTTTTATACTCAAGCCTATGCGGATGATCTGCTGTTGTTGGTCAGGGCAGATGACGAAATGGTATTGGTGGAGCTTATGCGGCAAGCTCTTTCAATAGTGGAGGATTGGTGCCGAGAGCTTGGACTTGCTGTTAACCCTACAAAAACGGTGCTAGTCAACCTCACGAGAAGGTATAAAGTAAAGCCGCGGAGAAATTCGGTTGTTTGGTTGATTGTCGATCTCAAAACAGGCGAAGTATTTGGGAGTCATTTTTTACTCGAAACTGAATTGGGCGGAGCACCTAAAGCGGGTAAAAGGAGGTTTATAGTCTCCAACTGGGCGTGTAGGAGGGTCTTTGGCTTCACGTAGGGCCTCAGGCCGCAGAGGATCCTGTGGCCCTTTACCGCTGTGCTGCGCTTCAGGTTGCTTCATGAAGCTATAGCTTGGGTAACCAGGTGTGAGCGAAAGGGTGGCACTAGGGTACTGGACTCGATCCAGAATCTGATACTTAGAGGCATCACGGGAATGCGTGCTTCAGTACCCCTAGGAGCCAAGGAGAGGCTGCTTGGAATTCGGCCTTTGAGTCTGGTGGTCAAGGCGGAGGCCTACAGAGCAGAAACACGAGTCCTAAGAGACCTGAGGAGATGGTAACATTGGGACGGGGAGCTGGTGGATGTCGTGGAAAAGGATGTGATAACTTTTGGTAGGGATAGGACACCTAAAAAGTTTTCCTTTAGCAGGAACTTTGAGGTGACCATTCCTGTAAAGACAGACTGTGTAGAGGATGCCCGCAACCAGGAGGACCTGGTCTGGTATACGGATGGCTCTAAGAGTGAGGTAGGTACTGGGGCAGTCGCATGGCTAAAGGGAAGCACGACTGAGCTTGCCCTTTGGCTGGACTCGCATGTCACCGTTCTCCAGGCAGAGGTAAGAGCAATAAGGGAATGCGCAGAAACCATAACCTCAGACGGATTAGAGGGGAAGCGGATCATCATCTGCTCGGATAGCTAAGCGGCTATCCTCCGTGAACAGGGTCACTCTGTATTGGGTACCAGGGAACGCGGGAGTAATCGGCAACGAAAAGGGCGATCGACTGGCAAAAAGTGGCGCGACTCGATGCCGGGCACTGTACCGCAGAGTATCAGTGGCAGAGAGTGTGTTGAAAGGGGCGCTTGACAGTTGGACAACTGCGAAGGTGGCAGAGAAATGGCAGCGCTTGACGAACTGCAGATAGGCGAGGCACCTCATGGGAGAAGAGGCTCCAACCGCTTGGTGTAAGGAGATCCTAAGTCTCCCCAGGCGGAGCATCAAAGCAGCGGTAGAATGGTTGTCAGGCCACTGTAAGGTCGGACACCACCTATATAGGTTAGGTCTCGTGAATACGGATCGGTGCAAGAGATGTGGGGAAGAGGAGGAGACCACAGCTCACCTTCTGTGTCGCTGCCCAGTGATGGTAGCAATCAGACGGAGGGTTTGGAGACTCTTCTTCCTGGAACCACACCATCTCAGGGAACTTGATCTAGGATCGATATGCAAAGCGGTCGTACTGATCAAGGCAAAGGTGGGTAGTGGGTAATAAACCAGGGGTAAAGCACAATGGGCCTCTGTCTGAGTGCTAGGAAGGCAAGTCCCCGAAAGGGGCCGCTGATTGTCCCCGCTACTATGACTATGACTATGACTACACTTATTATGTAAGTATAAGTATAAGTATACTTATGTAAGTATAAGTATAAGTATACTTATGTAAGTATAAGTATAAGTGTACTTATGTAAGTATAAGTATAAGTATACTTATGTAAGTATAAGTATAAGTATACTTATGTAAGTATAAGTATAAGTATAATTATGTAAGTATAAGTATAAGTATACTTATGTAGGTATAAATATAAGTATACTTATGTAAGTATAAGTATAAGTATACTTATGTAAATATAAGTATAAGTGCACTCACATATAAACACTATTATTATTTAAATTCTTAATCAATCTACAAATATATCTTAGATAACATTTTGAAATAATTTTCTTAAGTTTTGACTAAGAAGTATAAAATAAAATAGGAATGAAAAAAAAATTTTTAAAACATGCTTTTCTTAAAAATAAATCGTACTAAAAAATAAATAATAACGATATTTAAGAGTTATTTTAATGTCACTCCAAACCTTAAGTTAGCATAGCTGCAGTCTGGTCAACAAAATGCAACTATCGCTCTCTTTGTCTGGACGTGACCAAAATCGACAACATCTCAAAACTCGATAACCAAGTATAACCATTTGTCCAGTAATAGGGAAATCTCCTCTTTCTGATATTAAACATATTAAATAATGAAATCTGTTTTAGATTTTGCGAAGAGTTGAACAGTACATTTAGCATTATTCTCTTCATTCAATTTGCAATAAGTTCATTAGTAATATGTTCAAGTGTCTATCTGTTATCAAAAATGAGTTTAGTTAGTGTACAATTTATGTCACTTTCATTGTACTTATCCTGTATGTTATATCAAATATTTTTATTCTGTTGGTACGGAAACGAAGTTATTTTACAGGTAAAAACAATTATAGATACATAAGATACGTAATACCATAATAAATTTTATACTTATTGAATTTATGTAGAGTATCGACATAGAAAATGCAATTTATCATATGGATTGGACTCTATTAGGAGTAAGGGATAAAAAAAATTTACTAACAGTAATGCTCCTTCATCGGAAACCCATCAAATTTACAAGCAGTTTTCTTGTGAGTTTGTCTATCGACTCTTATTGCAAAGTAAGTATATAAACGACAAAATCTATCTCAAATCAAAGGGTCTGACTATGCCCATATCACCAATTAATTGATAATTCATGCTGTAACAGGGCTGAATCTCGCCGGTTGTATTCTTACCTGCACGAAGATCACCGTTGCTAACGGTGCGCTTCTGCACGGCTTTCTCGTATTCGGGGGCAGCAAGTTTTGTCTCACTGCTTCTTTCGCGTCTGAAAACGAGCACGAAATCAAGATGATTTACCCCCCTTTACTTTACGTACGGAAGGATATGGATAATACAGGACGGGTAATTATGCAAAGAAACTAGAAGGTTTAAGATAAAATAAAAGTGTATTTGACAAAAGAAAATTACTACACAAATAGAAAGAACCGCGAGGTCAAACGTTTCTCACGACGCGATTACCCGCTCGCGCACGGATATATAGCTTCACGCTAGCCGACGGATACCCGAGAGACATAGGGAGAGATACAGTATTGCTAGTATGCAACTTAATCTATTACTTCCTACCTGGTTGGCCAACCATCCTGATACGCCCGTCGTCAGTACTCGAGTATCGCAGTTGTCCGGCTCAATCGGGTGGTCGGCGGTACTTCACCCTGGCGTCGCCCTCCCTTCGTCTCAGCTGTTCTGCAGGATTCCTGGCCACTCGTCTTGCCACCACTGCTCATCCACACTCTCTCACTCGCACCTTACTTCCTTCTCCGTTCTCTCTCGCTCGTGCCTTACTCTTTCTCTTTAATCGTTCATGTATGCTATTTTTCTCTATAAAGGATTTAACACGTATTTTGCTTCTAGTAGAAGCTTTGTAATAGTAAAATTTTAAGTTTTGTTAAATCGCTCTAGAAACATGATTAGAGGTGTTAGAAGTTTGAATCACATGATTTTAGAAAATGTCTGTATGGATGTGAGTGTTAGTGCGCGCGCGGGCGTGTGTGTGTGTGTGTACCGCTTTATCTCATTTGTTTATTGTCGATTTTCCGAAAAAGGCTTTATCTTAGAATCCAGTTGAAAAAGGCTTTATCTCACACGCAATTTCTTTTCATCCTGTTTTAAGTTGGCAGGATTGTCAATATTTTTAATATTTAATTTAAAAAACAAATTATATTGTTATAATATCGACGCCTCCTAATCATAAGCTATATCAGAGGACAAGTGAATATGATTCGATGTCAAAAATGCGTTCAATAAAATACTAACTCAAATTTCAGATCAATATAATTCTAACTCGACGTAGAATTCTATTGAACTCTGTGTCGAATTAAAATTATATAGAACGGAAATTTAAGTTAGCATTTTATTTAATGCGTTTTTGAAATAGAATCATATTGTCTTGCCCACTGACAAGGGGAGGCAGGTTGGTGTGAATCACCGATTACCATAAAACTTTGCTGGTGAATAGAATATCAAAAAATATTCGACACGTGTTTTTTCATTTTTGCAAACTCGCTGATTTAGGGGGTTAAAACCATCCCCGAATTGATAAAAATAGGTATTTTCGGCATTAAAAACGCATTAGTTTCATATAGAAAATAGTAATAAATAATTATTATGATTATATGACTCGAAAGAGAAACAAAAAATATTCGACATGTGTTTCTGATTTTTTTTCCTTCGAGTTTATATAGCGAGTAAAAACCGCCGTTACAAAGACAAATATTCAGTGCCTAATTTTAATTTATTAACGCTATTCTCTCGTTAGAATCACATTCAAAAAAATGTTTTGAATAATTAGACAAGGTCATCAAGTGGTGCCTCCCGCTTTGACCTTGGGATCCAATTTGAAGGTCATTTCAAGGTCAACTTTAATTTTTTTTTATAAAAACTCTTATTTTTTAGCGGAAATTGAGACTTGAATGTTCTATATTCTTATCAAGCGGACCTCAGGGGTCATTTCAAAGTCACTGATAGTCTTCAACACTAAATTATGACAATATGGTGTTTAAGAAAAATTGACGTGAGTGGGGATTGCAGGAGTTAAAAATCGTGGCAAGGGGCCTCATTTTACCTGACAGCTCAAGGTCATCTGAAGTTCGCTACGTCCACGCCATCGATTTTGAATCATGCGAAGATTTAACTTTCATCATAATGATCCTCGATCTTAACTACAATATTACCATTTCATACGTCCACCATTTAATACCAATAGTTTTTTTAATAAGTGAAATCTAGAAAATTATTTGTGTTGACAAGAAATTTTAAATCAGATATGAAGTATAGATCCAGCAAAATTTTTTTCGTAAATTGTAATTTTTTATAACTTATATGGTATGAATAATTATTGATCCTACGCAGTGAAAATAATATGCTTTATTCTGTAGGTTTTGTAGCAAGATTATAAGTAGTTATAAATTAAATCCTAAAATTATCAAAAATCAAAGACATGGCAGTTCAAAATTTTATCCATAGTTTATTACATTTATAAATAAATTCGTTATACAAGAAAAATATACCATATTTACATAACTATCTATATCTATATATTTATAGTATTTTTCGATACTAGTGCGTAAAATAGGGTTTTACGCATCGAGTGTGGTGCGATTACATGAGGTCGAAAATCCTTAAGAACAAGTGTCGAACATTATTTTTTGATACGGTATGCGTAAAATGCGATTTTTAATAATTTTTTAATAGATTTTAAATAGTGTTTTACACATCCGGGTGCGTACAATTTTTTACGCACCAAAAACAATGCGTAAAATCGCATTTTACGCATACTGTATCAAAAATTAAATTAAGAATATGGTTATTCACGCGAATAATAAATTCAGGGTACATATTTTGTACAATAATGGAAATCTATGAAAAAATGCTTGAAACATAATTGTTTTTTACACCATGCACATCTTATTATTGCTGTTTCTCCACATATGTCACAAATCGGTTCTTGTTCGGTATTAAAACAAAATTCAACTGGATTTTTAAAGTTTATAGGTTTAGTCACAGCATAGCCACTTTTGTACGATCCATATTTAAATACATCCTGAAATCTTGGCGAAGAAAGCTGATTGTGCGTTAGAGATCGCATTCTTATAATATTATTTCGTTGATGCAAATTAACATTGTAGTTGACTAAAATTACTATATCTGAAAACTTTCTAACAAAGTTCTTCCAGAAACGGAAACCGTACACATCTAATGAATCATTCCTGTTGTGCCTTTCGGTATTATTTTCAATTTTAGCTTAACATATGGTGGTATAACCTCTCTTACTGTTTTTTCACATTGTCCGCTCCATGAATCCAATAATAGAACTGGAGAGTCTCCGCTCTGTGGTAAAAATATTTCTTATATCCAAGTTTGAAGTAATTCTTTAGATAATTTTCCAGAGGTTGATGCTTCAACGCTTACATTTGTTGGTACAAATAAATTTTCAATAACACGTGGTCCAAATATCCCACCTTTTTCCTTTATAACTATAAATAAAGATGATAGTAACTTTCCTTCCACAGATATAGTCGGTTGTATTGTGTAACTATGTGTTATAAAGGAAAGAGATTGAGCAACAGATTCTACTTTTTTTGCGCCTTCATAACACAGTGTTCTACTGTTATGTCGAGATTACTCACCTTATAATCAAATTATAAGAGTAGGCACTGGGCAAGCCCATGCGTACTCGGATCCCTTACTTTTCGCCAACGTCCGAAAGCGCTATGCGTAACCAGGATGCGGAATCTCGGAATAAACAGAAATTTACAAGGTTTCTTAATAAAATAATGAATTTACTTTTCCGCGACAAAATACAAATTTGATTATATTTATCGATTTTAGTACCTTTGGGCTTTGCACCCCGCTTGTTGAACGAGGTCGGTAGTTCAGTCCCTCCTTCAGTGCGAGATGATCGATCCCTTTAAGTTCTCTTCTCTGGCAGCAGATGTGGTGATTGCCACTGCGTAGATCGGATAAGATGAATGTGGTGAAGGCTCAGATGATGGGCGCAGCGAGAGCCTCTTGACTTTCGACGAAGTCCGACACGGTCTCCTCTCTTCCAGATTTCTTCTAAATGTTGCTCGTCGTATTTTTTCTATGTTCCGTTGGAGGTTTCGAGCAGAGATTCGTCCCCGTCAAATTACTGTGGTGGACTGCGCGCCGTGCTTTCATTATTCGGCCTTTTTATACCCGATTTTTACGTACACAGAAGTTTCTCGACTATTGTCTATTAAAAGCTCCTGTGCCGTGCATAAGTCCATATATGGTAACTCCGTGGTTGGTCGATCGGGTTAAAAACAAAGCCATAAAGATGTCTCCCGACTTCCTTTAGAGACACCGCCCGTTCCCGAGAAAAGCTTCCCGCAAAGGTCAAGTGGCCCAGATTGAGCATCCTTCAATGTATCTATTTTCATACATTTGGTAGGTAGCCGATCGCTCCCACCAGCCGAAAAGTGCGGCTGTCACCTTGCACTTAGCTGGACTCATAATTTCGGCTTTTTACGACCTGTCAGCTTTTTCGCCTCAGTAAGGGAAAATCGGAACCGCGTTGGTCTTGACAAACGCCAGACCTCTCTCACGTAGGCGCCGCGTTTTCTCGTTCTCTCTCTCTCTCTTTTCTTTCTCTCATACTGTGGCTTCCCCTCTCGCTGTCTCTCTCGATTCTAGCATGCCTATTGGATATGGCGTTTACTTGCTCCTCCCTTCCTCCGGCCTCCTCTTCTCTGTGCTCTCGAATTCGGCGTTCTGAGTGCGCGTTTAATTTTTATAAACTGCGTCGGCGTTGATGTAAATTTTTAATATTTACTCTTGTAAATAGAATAATTTTATTCCTCGTAAAAAGACGAATTCATTGATATAATTTCATCCCTGGTATTCTTCTAGTTCTCTGGCTTTCGTACTTCGCGTTTGGAGTCGGTGTTTTTCTTGTTCGCGCGCGTGCCCAAGGTTTACAAACATTTACCGCGTTGATTGATTTTTGTCTTACAATTTATAATAATTATTCTAAGTAAATGGACGAAAACTCGTCCATTACACTACCACTGTGCATCTCCAAATTAAATCCACTTTGATCTGAATTAAAAACATTTTGTTCACCGTATTGGGAAATTAATTCACTAACATCATTTCTAAAATTCTCGCATTGTTGCTGTAAATCTTTCATGTTATCCACAGCCCAATGAGTAACAAACTTAGTTATTTTTCGGGAAACAATATTGTGTTTACTCTTAAACTGCTGTACCCACCAACGAGATGCTTCAAGTCTATATCATGGACAGCTGTTTTAAAGGCAATTGCTTCTTGAAATTTATCTAAAGTATACTTCGAAACTTGGTATAATTTTTCGTGTCTATTACCTCCTGCTTCCACTTGATCTTTCCACCGATACAATTGCTGAATTGAAGTCACTTTTCTGAAATTTTTTTTACACTCTCTAATGATAAAGGCTTTGTTTTTCCACTCTGCCAAAATGCGACCGCTCGTCTCTTGTAATCGAAATTTATTCTTTCATCTCTATACAAACAAGCAGAAACCTCTGCATAATCTTGAGATGTGTCACTTTCATCAATAGCTTGTGCAAAGATATCACTATCATAATCATTAAAATGTAGTTGTACTTCTTGATCAATTACAACAGAATTATCAATACTATGTCGTATTACATCTTCTATATAATCATGTAGAAGTTGTTCATTTTCGTTTACTTTTGAACGGTCAATTTCGATTTTATTTGGATTAAAAGTTAAAGATAATAATGTAACAACAGCTATTGGATTAATAATCATGGTAAAAAATCAAGAAAAAGAAATAAAATTATTGAATATAATTTCAACAGTATTACGTTGGTTACAACTTTTTTCTATGTTCAAGCAGCATATATTGTAGTGGTTTTCAAATTATTGGTAATCTACTACATTTTTTGGTAATCTACTATATTTTCAGATTATTTATGAAATATTGAGAAATCTATAAAAACGGAGAAATATTTAGACGTAGAAAACTTCAGTCTCTATGTCGCGTAAATAAAATATTGGTTCCTACTAAAAAAGTCGAAGTTGACCTTGAAATGACCTTCAAATTGGATCCCAAGGTCAAAGTGGGAGGCACCACTTGATGACCTTGTCTAATTATTAAAAAAAAATTTTTAAATGTGATTCCAACGAGAGAATAGCGTTAATAAATTCAAATTGGGCACTGAATATTTCTATTTGTAAGGGCGGTTTGTACTCGCTATATAGAATGGAAGGAAAAAAATCAGAAACACGTGTCAAATATTTTTTTGTTTCTCTTTCGAGTCATATAATCGTAATAATTATTTATTACTGTTTTCTATCTAAAACTGATGCGTTTTTAATGCCGAAAATACCTATTTTTATCAATTCGGGGGTGGTTTTAACCCCCTAAATCAGCGAGTTGGCAAAAATAAAAAAACATGTATCGAGTATTTTTTGATACTCTATTCACCAGCAAAGTTTCATGGTAATCGGTGATTCATACCAACCTGCCACCCCTTGCGAGATAGCAGTTTATGGTTAGGTGGCGTTATATTTGTAATGGTATAATCACGGCAGTTATTCAGTATTTTCTATTAATTGCAATATTTTAATAACAATAGTTTTTATTTTTTGTTTATTTTCGTATATTACTTGTCAAGATTTTAAATAAAACGAAAATGTTTAAGACAAAAGTTATTAATCGTGTCAAAACAAAACTTTTCACTCTTGAACTGTTTATTCTTGGAACGAAATTAACGAAAATTAACAAAATTTCGTTCCAAAAATAAACAAAGGTGTCATTGTTTTTTGCTCTGAAACTTTTTAGTGCTTTTTAGTACCATCATTACGCAGGGTAACGGAATTCGATTATACGAATTATACGAAACGTAAATCATTATTCTTTTTATTAATTACTTTCCCATGTCCCACCGATAAAAGAGGATTAGTGATAAAGTAGGACTATTACACCCTCTTAAGTTTGTCCCGCAGTGAGTCGGCTTTTCGATACGCATGCACTCATTACAATCATCGTACTTATACTTATTCGATATCATCTATTTGACATAATTATTGCCGCGCGATGGCGCGCATGCACGCGTTTACCCTCTTTTACGCCGTGAAACAAGCCACCTTTTTTTTGTGTGGATTCTTTGCCCCGATAAAAAATTTTCAGGTCATCTGTAGGTTTTTTTTACTTATAATAAAACAACCCTGCTAAAAATGATCAATTGAATCACATAGAAAAATATTGAAAATCTATTGTTTTCTATTGATTTTAATATTTCCAATTCACATCTTCGAAAATGTAAATTCAAAAGGAATTGGCTTTAATTGATTTGAATTTTAATTGTGTTCTATTCAAATTTTCAACATTCAATCGAATTGATATTAATAAATTTCAATATTATTATATTAAGGGGGTGTCAAACTCAATTTTTACCGACCGAGCAAAAAATATATTGTTTTTAATAGAAAAAAAAAAATATAACGATATATGAAAAATAATGAGCGCATTGCCCTCCGTAATTACATTATTAATCATTCTGCAAAATGCCAAGTCAATATTCAAAAGCGTCTAAGAATGGCATTTGAACGAAAATTTCGTTCAAATGCCATTCTCAGATGCCTTAAAATATCGACGTGAAACTTTGCAGAATGATTCATAATGTCATTACGGAGGGCAATGCACTCATGATTATGCATAATATTATAAAAAAAAAAATAGATTATTGTACCATATGGGTAATATGTAGCATCGCGAGATTCGCGAGTCAGCGACGGCAGCGACGGCAGCGGCCAGCGGCGCGGCCTTGCCCGTGTGTGTGTACGCGCATGCGCTGCTGGCTGCAGCACAGCTGAGCTGTCCATCGCTGATGCCTGGGCCTAGGCCCTCCGGGAGGCGGTCCCGTGTTGCCGCCACCACCTCCGCCGCCACCTTCGCCACCTGTGCCCTCCTCTATCCATTGATGCTTATCGACGTGTCATCGGTGTGCCTGCCGCCCGGACCGCTCGCAGACGGCGCAGCCTGGAGCGCCGCATCAGCCGCCCACCTCGCAGACCGTAGCGTCCGTACCGCACCGTGTGCGTGCACACCCAACGGACCGTGCCGCTTGGACTTGGCCCCGCCGTAAGACAGAAAAGTAAGTCATTCAAGAATTTATTTATTTTACGGCGTTGTTATTTGTACGACAGATCTGTCGTACAAATAACCTATAACCCACTTAGAAACGTGTAAAAATCACTGTTTTGAAAGTCTGACATGGAAGGGACTATTATTTCTTTAGTCAAGCGTCAATCCTTGCCTATTTTTTTCTTTAATCAAGCGTCAATTCTTCGGCTAAAGAAAATTGAAGGTTAGGTTTTACGTATATATAGGTATACCTATCTAGCAATCTGGCGTATAAATAACAACGGCCAACTGTAGATTTGATGCGCTTTTTCGACTTTTCATTCCAAAGATTACAGATCTAAATAATCAGCAAGTGTGGAGATACTGCATTTTCTGTGTATTTTTCAAAATATTTTCAAGAAAAGTCATTTCCTCCAAACTGGCTGATTGAGTAGATCTGAAATCTAATATACAATGCCTCAGCATGTACTGGATTGTGTGTAAACATTCTCATAAACTTTAAGCGAGGATGAGGAGGTCTACCTTGGAAATGCACACGCGCTTTTTCGACTTTTCATTTCAAAGATCCGTTTCCATTCTCTACAAATATTTCAAACTTTACACACACTATGTGCGGACATGCTGAGGGACTGTTTATCAAGTTTAAGATCTAAATAATTAGCAAGTGAGGAGATATTGCAATTTGTATGCTCTTTTTAAGAAATGTTCAAGTAAAAAAGTTATTTCCCCTACACTGGCTGATTGAAAAGATCTAAATTTAATATACAGTGCCTCAGCATGCATTGCATTGTGTGAGAACATTCTGGTAAACTATGAGAAAGAGTAAGGAGGTTTTTGTCGCAAATGCACATGCGGCTTTTTGACATTTCGTTCCAAAGATCCCTTTCCATTCCCTACAAGTATCTTAAACTTTCCATACATAATGGAATACATGCTGAGGGATAGTTTATCAAGTTTCAGATCTACATAATTAGTAAGTCTGGAGATATTGCAATTTTTGTGCTTTTTCAGGAAATTTTTAAGAAAGAAAAGTAATTTCCTCCAAACTGGCTGATTGAATAGATCTGAAACCTAATATACAATGCCTCAGTATGTACTGGATTGTGTGTAAACATTCTCACACACTTTAAGCGAGGGTGAGGAGGTCTACATTGGAAATGCACACGCGCTTTTTCGACTTTTCATTTCAAAGATCCCTTTCCATTCTCTACAAATATTTCAAACTTTACACACACTATGTAACACATGCTGAGGTATTGTTTATCAAGTTTCAGATCTAAATAATTAGCAAGTATGGAGATATTGCAATTTGTATGCTCTGTTTAAGAAATGTTCAAGAAAAAAAGTTATTTCCCGTACACTGGCTGATTGAAAAGATCTAAAATTTAATATACAATGCCTTAACATGTATTGGATTGCGTGTCAACATTCTGGTAAGCTTTGAGCAATGGTCAGGAGGTCTTAGTTGGAAATGCACTTGCGCTTTTTCGACTTTTCAGTCCAAAGATCCCTTCTCTCAACATATCTTAAACTTTACACACACCGTGCAATATATGCTGAGGGACAGTTTATCAAGTTTCAGATCTACATAAATAGCAAATCTGAAGATATTGCAATTTTTGTGCTTTTTCAGGAAATTTTTAAGAAAGAAAAGCCATTTCCTCCAAACTGGCTGATGGAGTATATCTGAAACTCAATATGCAATGCCTCAGCATGCATTGCATTGTGTGAGAACATTCTGGTAAACTATGAGAAAGTGTGAGGAGGTTTGTGTCGCAAATGCACATGCGGCTTTTTGACAATTCGTTCCAAAGATCCCGTTCCATTCCCTACAAGTATCTTAAACTTTCCATACATAATGGCATACATGCTGAGGGACGGTTTATCAAGTTTCAGATCTACATAATTAGCAAGTCTGGAGATATTGCAATTTTTGTGCTTTTTCAGGAAATTTTTAAGAAAGAAAAGTAATTTCCTCCAAACTGGCTGATTGAATAGATCTGAAACCTAATATACAATGCCTCAGTATGTACTGGATTGTGTGTAAACATTCTCACACACTTTAAGCGAGGGTGAGGAGGTCTACATTGGAAGTGCACACGCGCTTTTCGACTTTTCATTTCAAAGATCCCTTTCCATTCTCTACAAATATTTCAAACTTTACACACACTATGTAATACATGCTGAGGAATATTGTTTATCAAGTTTCAAATCTAAATAATTAGCAAGTGTGGAGATATTGCAATTTGTATGCTCTTTTTAAGAAATGTTCAAGAAAAAAAGTTATTTCGCCTACACTGGCTGATTGAAAAGATCTAAAATTTAATATACAATGCCTCAACATGTATTGGATTGTGTGTTAACATTCTGGTAAACTTTAAGCGAGGGTGATGAAGTCTTAGTTGGAAATGCAAATGCACTTTTTCGACTTTTCATTCCAAAGACCCTTTCCATTTTCTACATATATCTTAACTTTCCATCTATCTACTCCCTCTGTTTCTGGCAGGTCGATACTGCTATCCTCATTCCTATACTGCTTAACACTTTATTAATATATTCTGTTTGCCCTAGGCGAAGAGCTCCTGCAGAAGACAACACGTCTTCATATAATTCTACTCTTCTCCAGGGAAGCCAACACAACTACCACGTCCTGAAGACATCAGCTAGACAAACATATCGTAGAAGTGAGAGCGAAGGTGTATATAAATATAGTTTGATCTCCTGTGCCAGACTCGAGTAAGTATATCACTTCGGATTTGGACTTTATCTTGTAGTACAGCCGAATCTAGTCTCCAACTTTCCATCGGTCTACTCCTCTGTTCCTGGCAGTTCGATACTGCTATCCTCATCCCTACTCCTTAATACATTATTAATATATTTTGTATTGTCCTAGGTGAAGAGCTCCTGTAGAAGACAACAAGTCTTCATATAATTCTACTCTTCTCGAGGACAGCCAACGCAACTACCACTTCCCGAAGACATCACCTAGGCGAACACAACGGAGAAGGGAGGGCGAAGGTGTAGTTGAATGTAGTTCGCGCTTCCGTGACAGACTCGAGTAAGTACTTCACTTCGGATTTGAACTTTATCCTGTAGTATAGCCGAAACTAGCCTCCAACTTTCCATTTGTCTACTCCTCTGTTCCTGGCAGTTTGATACTGCTCTCCTCATCCCCACTGCCTAAAACATTATTAATATATTTTGTTTTGCTCTAGGTGAAGAGCTCCTGCAGAAGACAACAGGTCTTCATATCATTCTACTCTCCTCGAGGGCAGCCAACGCAACTACCACTTCCCGAGGACATCACCTAGGCGGACACGACGGAGAAGGGACGACGAAGGTATACTTGAATGTCTGCGCTCCCGCGACAGACTCGAGATGTAGTCTAGGCGCCAGGGGGGTTTCCGTGGCCGATGGATGTCCACACTTCCACCAAAGCTTTCCTTACGTATTTTTGACTGCTGATTCTGAATTTCGAAGGTGGAACGTCGCCAGACTGTTAGTTTTTTGTTATTAACAATTTAATTGTTTAAATTGCTGCCAAATCAATATGATTAATTATAACTGAATCCTAACTGCCTAAAACTGTAGTAAATTGATCTAGAATATGCTCGTTTTTTCAGAATTGAAAAATTTTGATTAGAACCCGAATTATTGCAAATTTAGTGCAATAAGTTGCGAATTCGAGCGCAAACGTGCATAATTCTAGATCAATTTACTACAGTTTTAGACAGTTAGGATTCAGTTATAATTAATCATATTGATTTGGCTGCAGTTTAAACAATTAAATTGTTAATAACAAAAAACTAACATTCTGGCGACTGTCCACCTTCGAAATTCAGAATCAGCAGACAAAAATACGTAAGAAAAGCTTTGGTGGAGGCGTGGACATCCATCGGCCACGAAAACCCCCCTGGTGCCTAGACTAATGTCAGTATTTAGGGCACACCTGATTTTTAGGTACGAATTATATCTCCCCAAAAAGTAACAGTTTTCTGCGGGTGCACACGGAAAGAAAACTCTTACTGCTACAGTTAAAACGGCTTACTCGTGGAGTATAGGAGTTCCTTTACTATATAAGTAAGGTGGTTTTAGCAATCTTAGTAAGGGACCCATACTTTTACGGTATGTTGCTTTTCATACTACAACAGTTACACAATTATACGATCGTTGGATCAGCGGCATATACCGACGTAACAGCGTCACACGATTTTAGTATACATTGCTTCTACCTTCAATTGTAAGGGAGAAATACTATAGCGGTAACGGTTGCTACCTGCTAATACGGAAATGACAACTATTATAAGGAAGTGTTACTTATCGATAATTGAAAGCATCGAATGCGTCGTCTAGGTCTTTGAGGTGGTCAATGACGGAGTCGAGGTGATGCGCTCCGAAGTTTTTTGCGTTTAGATCCCAGGAGCCATCTAATACGTAGTCAAAGTGTTCGGGGTAGCCGATGATGATGTCTAGGTCGTGCGCTCCGTAGTTTTTTGTCTCTAGATGTTGGAACGTATCAAATGCGTGGTTTAGGTCTTTGTGGTAGCCGATGATGGAGTCTAGGTTTTTTGCATTAAAATATCAGGGCGCATCTAATACGCAGTGCAGGTGTTCAGGGTAGCCGATGACGAGGTCTAGGTGGTGCGCTTTGTAGTCTCTTGCGTTTGGATATCAGGGCGCATCTAATACGTGGTCCAGGTCTTCGGGGAAACCGGTGACGATATTTAGGTGGTGCGCTCCGTAGTTTTTGGCTAATAGGTGTTGGACATGTCAAAACTTAAAGTATTACTAATCACGTAATTATATACTATAAGTAAAAATCGTGATTATAAATAAATACTTATTCGAACGTAATTACGTTCAAATTGGCATGTGTTTGTAATAAAAAAAATAGTAAATATTAAAATGCGTATAGGCGAAATACGCACAATTATTCATAATAAATAATGCGTATATGCGAAATGCGCACAATTATTTATCATCAAAAATGCGTATAGGCGAAATACGCACAATTATTTATAATAAAAAATTCGTACAAGCGAAATACGCACAATTATTTACAATATCAAAGATATGTATAAGCGAAATACGCACAGTTGTTTATAATGCAAAAATGCGTATAGACGAAATACGCACAATTATTAGTTATAAGGAAAGGTGTATGGGCGAACATATTTAATTATAACAGAAAAGAATTACAATTACATGAGTTTATTTAGTTATCTATTTATAAGAAACTAGATGTCTTGACATAAAATTAATTCTTTTCCGTTTTTTTTTCAACAAAACTCATAAAATTTGAAAAGAAGCTAAAGAAACTTATGAGCCTAGCTCAATGAAATTATAGTAGCTCTACTTTTGCCAATCATTCAGTAGCATGACAAGTATAATGCAAAGTAATTATTAATGACAATACTTCTAATAATACAAATTTTGTTAAAATGTTCAATTTGCAGTTATGCGTTTATATGATGGAAGGTGTATATTTTAAAATGCGGATCAACTTATATACCATACTCAGGTTCATTTGAAGTTCAACCCTTGGTCTCAAATTTTGTTACACCCTCCTGTTGTTTCAGGTATATGGGATATTTCACGTGAAGTCAGCAGCTCAAAATTTTAAAATCCCTCAAAACTCGTTTTCTTTTAGTTTTTATGAACAAAAAATGTTCCTCAAATTTTAGGTCGATATTTGCAAAAATAAAAAAGCTATGCAATATTGAAAATTCAATTTTTTTGCAATTTTTGGTTAAAATCCAAGTTTATTCATTTTTTAACTGAAAATCTTGAAACTTTTTGTATAGTACATTGATTGGCAAAAGGTTTGAATTTTTCTGTAGAATGTGCCAGTATTTATTTTATGACCCTTTTGAAAGTCTCTGATTGGCTGCTTCTTAGTATACCTTCATCAAAGGATATTGAGGCTGCGGCCAAATATTCTTTATTCGACAAATTTTTTTTGTATTCTTCTTCGAAAACCCTTCAAAATGCTTTTTATCAATACTGGCCGAGCATAGGGAAAAAAGTTACAATTTTGAAATATCAAGAAAAATCCATAATTTCAATTTTTGATAACATGATTAATGAAACTGAATATTATTCATACATCTTATGGCATGGACCGTACCACTGAATTTTGTTAGAGCATCAAATAGAACATTAGAAATATCTATTTTCAATAATATTAGGCTTACACAATAAGCGATACCTAATTATGAATGAAATTATCAGTCTGTTGCCTGATTTCATTTTGACAGCTTTATAGTAATTAACCTCTATAGCTTAATTTATTATTAATTCATAATTAGGTATTGCTTATTGTGTAAGCCTAATATTATTGAAAATAGATATTTCTAATGTTCTATTTGATGCTCTAACAAAATTCAGTGGTACGGTCCATGCCATAAGATGTATGAATAATATTCAGTTTCATTAATCATGTTATCAAAAATTGAAATTATGGATTTTTCTTGATATTTCAAAAATTGTCACTTTTTTCCTTTGCTCGGCCAGTATTGATCAAAAAAGCATTTTGAAGGGTTTTCGAAGAAGAATACAAAAAAATTTGTCGAATAAAGAATATTTGGCCGCAGCCTCAATATCCTTTGATGAAGGTATACTAAGAAGCAGCCAATCAGAGACTTTCAAAAAGGGTCATAAAATAAATACTGGCACATTCTACAGAAAAAATTCAAACCTTTTGCCAATCAATGTACTATACAAAAAGTTTCAAGATTTTCAGTTAAAAAATGAATAAACTTGGATTTTAACCAAAAATTGCAAAAAAATTGAATTTTCAATATTGCATAGCTTTTTTATTTTTGCAAATATCGACCTAAAATTTGAGGAACATTTTTTGTTCATAAAAAACTAAATAGATTGAAATTTGTTTAAATTTCAATAAACAATTAAACCCTCAACCAAAAAAATAAAAACCAAATCTAAATTATCTCTTGGTAGAAATTTTGTAAACTATATCCAGAATATGTACAAAAAAGTGCAGTACTGTGCCACAAAATTTCAGATGCAGGTAATATTTTGAAAATCATAATATTAAATTCGACTCCATCATCGGCCATCTAAACACCTAGACCTCGCATCCGACCTGTCCCTTCACCAGGACACAAAAACCTACGGAGCGCACTACCCGGACTCATCGACCATCTGGAACACCTAGACCTCGCATTCGATTTGTCCTGGCCTCTGGACACAAAAACCTACGGAGCGCTTCACGTAAACTCCATCATCGGCTACCTGGAACGCCTAAACCTCGCATCCGATCTGTCCCGACACCTGGACACAAAAACCTTCAGAGCGCATCACCCGGATTACATCACCGGCCATCTGCAACACCTAGACCTTGCATCCGACCTGTCCCTTCACCTGGACACAAAAACCTACGGAGCGCACTACCCGAACTCCATCATCGGCCGTCTGGAACACCTAGACCTCGCATCCGATCTGTCAAAACACCTGGACATAAAAGTCTACGAAGCGTATCATCAGCCGCCTGGAAGAGCTAGACCTCGCATTCGAGCTGTCCCGACACCTGGACTCAAAAACCTACGAAGCGCACTACCCGGACTCCATCATCGGCCATCTGAAACACCTAGACCTCGCATTCGATTTGTCTTGGTCTCTAGACACAAAAACCTACGGAGCGCATCACGTAAACTCCATCATCGTCCACCTGGAACGCTCAGACCTCGCATACGATCTGTTCCGACATCTGGACACAAAAATCTTCGGAACGCATCACTTACACTCTATCACCGGCCACCTGGAACAGCTAGACTTCGTAATCGAGCTGTCTCAACACCTGGGTACAAAAACCTATGGAGCGCATAACCCGGACTCCATCATCGGCCATCTAAACACCTAGACCTCGCATCCGATCTGTCCCTTCACCGGGACACAAAAACGTACGAAGCGCACTACAATTTTTAAGAAAGCATTTGCAATCATGCGAGGCGACGTCCTGAATTTTGAAATGTCAATAATAACTGAGACTATATAATAAAGTGATGAATCTGCATCTCATTATTATAAGAAATGTGTATAGGCGAAATGCGCACATTTGTTTATAATAGAACATGTGTATAGTCGAAATACACAAAATGATTTATTATAAAATGCGTGTAGGCAAAATACACACGATTACTAACACTGAAAAGTGCGTATAAGCGAAATACGCATAATTATTTATAATAAAACATGTGTATAGGCGAAATACACCAAATTATTTATTATAAAATGCGTATAGGCGAAATGCGCACAATTAATAACACTGAAAAGTGCGTATAAGCGAAATACGCATAATTATTTATAATAAAACATGTGTATAGGCGAAATACACCAAATTATTTATTATAAAATGCGTATAGGCGAAATGCGCACAATTGGTAACACTGAAAAGTGCGTATAAGCGAAATACGCATAATTATTTAGAAGAAAATATGTGTATCGGCGAAATACACCAAATTATTTATTATAAAATGCGTATAGGCGAAATGCGCAAAATTATTTGTAATAAATATGCGTATATATGTGAAATACGCACTATTATTAACAATAAAAATGCGTATACGCAAAATACGGATAATTAATTATAAAAAGAAATACGTATACGCGAAATACGTACAATTGTTTGTAATAAAAATACGCGTAACTTTAATATTTTTGAAATATGTAGCGCCATCTATGTTAAAATCTATTACGATTTTCCAGAGATGGCGCTTGTGTCATATTTCATCAATAGTATGTACTTCCTACCTTACCGACCTATGGGTCGGTCAAATCGCAGAATGGAGTTTGACACCCACTTAAGACCGTTTTTGTGAATTGTATTTTATTGCATAATCGAAATAGGCGCGAATTTACTGCTATTGTGTTTAATTTGTTAAATGGTAATTGTCTTTAATTCAAATTTTACAATTAATTTCTTTTCTATTTCAAATGATTTCAATGTTTCTATGAATGCTAATTGTATTAATTAATTTCTATTGACTTTTTATGATTAATTTCTATTCTATTTCAATTGATTTCGGTTTTGCATGAATTCTAATAGTATTAATTGGTTTCTATTGACTTATTAATAATGATTAATTCCTATACTATTTAATTGGTTTCAATTTTTCATGAATTATAATTGTATTAATTGGTTTCTATTGACTTATTATAATGATTAATTTATATTCTATTTCAATTGGTTTCAATTGTTCATGAATTCGAATTATATTAATTCGTTTTTATTGACTTTTTATAATGATAAATCCATCGTTTTATATAAAAGTTTTATTTTTCTTCTAATAGTGACCTTGACCATGTCCTTGATCATGACCTTGAAGGTAATTCCAAGGTCAATTTGATTTTGTCAAATGGGAACCTCTACTTTTGACTGTATCAATGGAAAAAGCGGGAAATTGTATGTTCCAATGTGACCTTGAACTTGACCTTGAGGTCACTGGTCAAGGTCATTGGTCAGTGGACAAGCGGATAGCAATACAACTAAATAGCTCGCTTAGAGTGCATTTGATAGGAAAATGTTACATACAAAAGTTTTAGGATTTTGTCCTGGCTATTATCTAATGGTGACCGTGACCATAACCTTAACAACTGAAGGTCGAGTTTAAAGTCATATCTGAACATAAAATTTTCCGCTCTTTCCGTTTTGAGAGTCGAAAGTAAGGGTTCCTTTTTAAAAAATCAACTTGACCTTGGAATGACCTTGAGGGTCGTGATAAAGGGCATGGTCAACGTCACCATTAGATTGCCGAAAAAATCCTTAAACTATTGTAAGAAATATTTTTCATGATAGTCTACTTGAGCGTGTTATTAAGGGGGGGGTGGTATGGTTAATTCGTAAAAAAAATGGGTCATTTTTAATGATTTTTATATTCGCTCCAGTAAATGAAAATTTATTTTAATAAAAAGTATACGATTCAGTAACGATTGTACAATAAATATTCTGTGAAATTTTCATTGAAAAATATTAAAAATTAAGCCGTTGGCAGCAATTCTGCGGAGATGCCTTGACAAAATGTTGTTTTGCGGTGGACAGTATATCTCAGCACTGGATCGTCTGAAATTAAAAATTGAAACAGATATCGTTAGATAAGCACATTCTCGAAGTAACAACGAGAGGAATTTTTTTTTTTCGATTTTTCAATTTTTGGTGACACTTTGACATAAAAACACCGATTTTTGCTAAAAAAGAATTGACATATTTGTTACTGTAAAATTGTTAATAATTAAAAAAAAAAGCTCTCCTTGTTACCTCGAGAATGTGCTTATCTAACGATATCTGTTTCAATTTTTAATTTCAGACGATCCAGTGCTGAGATATGCTGTCCACCGCAAAACAGTATTTTGTCAAGGCACCTCCGCAGAATTGCTGCCAACGGCTTAATTTTTAATATTTTTCAATGAAAATTTCACAGAATATTGTACAATAGTTACTGAATCGTATACTTTTTATTAAAATAAATTTTCATTTACTGGAGCGAATATAAAAATCATTAAAAATGACCCATTTTTTTACGAATTAACCATACCCCCCCCCCCCCCCCCTTAAGGTGTTCCGGTACTTTAATGACACTCCGTATATATTATTCAATATACAATAGAGTATATAATAAGTCTTTTCGTTTTAATGAGATGTGAAACTGTAAAGCCGCTTTCATAATTTAATATATAAATTTGTATATGCCCCTTTTAAAAGATGCAAAATTCTGTATATTATCCATAGTTGTAAATAATACACTCCGGAATTTTTTTAGCGTTATACGCCAATCTTGGTTAATTCTTGAACGGAATAAAATAATTGGGAATATTACACGGCTAATATGGGCTCTTTTGAATTAAGATGTTAATTGACTTTTATGGACTTTTTCTTAATTGATAATTATTGATTTTAAGTGATCTTAATTTACTGTAATTAATAATTTATTAAATTTAACGGAATAAAATGCTTGCATATATCAATCTATGTTTACGGACTCTTTTTAACGATAAGACTCTTTTTAATATTGTGTATATTACATTCATGATTTATTCTTTTAATTGTAAAATACCTAGAATATATTGTAAAATACATAAATATATATTATTGAAACAATTTTTCTTCTCATTTTTAAAGATATATTACTCAATATCGTATCCTTTAATCCTTTAATCTTATATATTTTATCCTATCTTAAAAAACCGCTACCAATTTATTAGCCCGTGGCTTCCTCAAACTTAATTTGCTTCTTCCTTTAATTAATTTTTAATAACAAAAATTTATAATTTTTTCAATAATTTATGACATAATTATAATTAAATTCATGTATGAAGATTAAAAAGTATTAATTTTTAAATTATTTATACAATATGAATAAAATAATAGGTATGATTTTTTTTTTTAAATTATGTGTGAAAAATAAGTAAAATAATTAATTGTAATATTATCGTCTTCATATGCTAGGTTACAAAAACAAAAGTGGCGCAAAGTTTGACTAAAATTACGGCGCGCGAAGCGCGCTTAGAGATGACTAGTATCTTAAAAATATGAACGGTTTGGGATTGTTATCAATTTATTCATGATTTAATTGGTAGGATCATGTGGGTTTCTTCGTTACGAAAACAAGGTTAAAAAGTTCTAGTATTATATAAGTATGAATGATATTAAAATATTGTAAAGTACATTCCATTATTTTAAAACAATTTATTTTCATGTGATTGTAAGAATATACATTATAAAGATAAATTTGCCTGCATGAAACAATAAATATTTTCTTTAACATTAAAATATATTTTACTGAACTTCTACAGTATTAGGTAAAGTACACAAATATCTTGAACTTCGAGTATTTATCAATAGTACCTTTTCTTCAATACTATCAATATGTACACGCGAAGCATTTTCTTCATTTTCATATTCTACTCTTAATATATGAGAAACGCCTTCAAATGGGTGATCTTTATAAGGTATTATGGAACCTATATTAAAATAACACTTATCTTCAACATTTACTATGTTCAGTATTCTTCCAAAGTTGCCTGTGTCTAAGAGTACGACTGTGTCATCTGCTTTTTTTGGTTCTGTCATATTGGATGCTATGATAAGTGCAATTATTATATATACACTTTTTATAAACGTGGCGCAAGGTGCCTTCTATTTTTACCCAAGTTTTTTTACCACAAAACATCACTTTTTCTTCAGTTTGTTCATAATACTTTGTTAGACGCTTTGAGGCAAAGAACTTTTGGCAGTATTTAATAGTTTCTATAGATATTGAATTATTTAGTGGACTGCCAAGTATAAAAAGTAATTTTTGTAGATGTTTTCTAGCCATTTGTAGATCTGCTCCTTTCTGTCCAGTTACAAAATTTTTCAATTTGCCTATATAATTTTCATAATAAAATGCTGAATTTACGTAGAGAGGTCCAGTTTGTCGAATTGAGTCAACCACATGTAAAAGAGCATGAACATTAAATGTCATTTGTTCCTCTCCATAAAGAAGTTCATAATAATAAACAAATTTTTGAAAATCTTGCTCGCATTGATTTAGTTCTTCTTCCGTTATTTTGTCTTTTAACAGTATATAAGTAGAGTTCACAAGTAAAGTATAATGCTCTAATACTTTTTGTTCAACAACTCCTTCTAAACATGGTAAACTATAGTATAATAACCACGCTTTTAATTCGGATGCTTTAGGCTTAGCAGTTCCATAAATTATCCCTTTTCGAGGTAATCTATGTATATTTTGTGTGGGAGTTATATGTAAATACCGGTTTTCAATATATTTAACATCTTTTTTACGAATTTTCAATTGTCCGTTGATACCATTTTTCCATAGATACCACAAATGATGAGTAACCCCTAATAAAATCCCATGCATATAGTCGTATGCAAGTGACCAAACCATGTCAAAATAAGGAATTTTACTAAATGTTGAACCACCTCTTACACCTCTAACAATTTTGGCTAAATTAGTAGCTTCTTCAACATCTTCTTTGTGACTTCTATTTGTTCGTAAAGTACAATCTTGATCAACGGTATATCTTATTCCTTTAACAGTATTGACGTACTTTCCTACTTGATAACACCATAAGCAACCCGAGTATCCGTTAAATTGTAACCTATTTTGAATAATTGGTCTACACACGGAGTCTACAGTACAACTAAGTGGACATACTTTAATTATGTAAATTCGATTATTCTTCTTTATCTGAATACCATCAGTATGTATGAACATAATTTGTTCAATCAACACCTTGGTCAAGTACAAATCAAGTAAATTACTTTTTGGTTCTGCTAAAGCAATTAAAACACCCGTGAGAAATATAAATGAAAATCTTAATTTCGGAGACATATTATTTAATATAGCTTGAACTGGCCAAAATCCTCTCTTATTACTTTTTGAAAGTGGCGCACCGTCAGTATTAAAATTTATTGTCAAGTAGATTTCGGCTTCGTCGTTAATTCTATGTGAATCAACAATATTTTTATGAAGGATTCCATCATTTAAGGTAAAAGGCCGTATTATGAGACACTGTCCACGTTTATGAGACACCAGAAAGAAAACTAAATTTTGAAAATAATTATTGCTCATATTATCAAACCAAAATTATATTCATAAGCATAAGTTTTCAATGCTATAAAAGTATGTGAATTTGTAGGTTGTTTTGAAGCGATTAATATTTAAGAAAAAATAATACAGAATTTACGCATGAACGTTATGTAGATAGCACTCTGTTATTTGAATGGAAGCAGCAAGAGCACTGACTATTTAGCTTATATATTGCAAGGAATTTAAATGATTCCAAAATATGTTACCTATACCTATTATAAAGTTTATTAAATTATTTAGCTGTCTCATAATATGTACATTTAGTTTTCGGAAGTCCGTATTTATGGTACAATATTAGACGTGTCTCATAATACGGTTCACCTTGTCCCCATTATTGAGACACTCTTTTACACACTATTTATTGAAAAAAACTCTTTTATTACAAACTTTTTACTTTAATAATGAAGCAATCTTCATTCCTCACCTTTATTTTAATTTATGAAACCTAGAAAACGGAAATAAATCTTAATTAAAAATTATAAAACATAACCTCAAAAGTCTAACATGAGTGATTTTGATTCCTGCGTATAAGAGATTTCAAACCCAGTTGTTCGATAACTGATTTATGGGCTGGTAGATTTCATTGTAGGAAATAATTGGGCTGGGTGAACCACATAATTTCATATTTAATATGATTTTTTAATTTATAATAGTTATGGTTTGCATGGATTAAATTTTCTATAATAATTAAAATAAAATGAAAAAAATAAAATTATAAATAAACTAAAATAAATAAAATCATGTCAAATATAAAATTGTGTGGTCCACCGAGTTCAATTATTTCCTACAATGAAGTCTTCCAGCCCATAAATCAGTTATCGAACAACTAGATTTGGAATCTCTTATTCGGAGGAATCAAAATCAGTCAGGTTAGACTTTTGAGGCTCTGTATTATGATTTTTGATAAAGGTTCTAATCAAGGTTTATATTAGTGTTTTATCTGTGATTGATCAAAGTAATGCTGAGGAATAAAGATTACTGTATAATTAGCATAGAAATTTTGAAATAAAAGAGTTCTTTTTCAATAAATAGGGTGTAAAAGAGTGTCACATAATATGGCCATTCTCTATGAGACACACGGACAAATCGTTTCGACCGTGTCTCATAATACGGACGTCAAAGTAGCTGCGATTTTTAATTAATTACATAAATTTTTTAACTCTTTTTCTAAAACAACATTTTTTTTATCATTCTAGAAGTTTAAAACCAGATATATGTAAAAAAAATCCACCTGATTTCAGTTTTAATCAATTTTAAAAATCGAAAACCTCTGTTGACCCATGAAACACTGTCTCATAATATGGCCTTTTACCTTACATCTTTCATTACATTATGTTCAGAATTATTTAAATTATCTGCTGTCATATAATTCTTTAAAATGTCTTCGAAAATAAGATCGTTTGATAGTAGCTGTTTTATTTGATATTTCAAATCAACAGATATGAAATAGTTAGTTGATGTAACAGTAAGAATATTTTTTTTTATCACATTTGCCACATGTTGAACAATATCTTTTTAATTTAGTTTCAGCTGCTTTTTTGGTGTGTATAATTGCACCCTCACATTCAGTGCAATAATAATAATAGTCAATATTTTCTTCTTGTGAGGAAAAACATTTGTTCATCATATATTTTGATAAACTAAAACCATGAAAGTTTGGTCCAGCAATGTATTTAACCAAATTTGCAAGTTCCAGTTTTGCTTCATCAGATAAATTAAATCTTAAAGAAAATGCCATGACCAATGCAATAATATCTCCGACTTTTAAATTTGAAGCTGTAAACATTATTTTAGACAAAAAATAATTTCTTGGATTCAATTCATCATCCGATGAATCATAGCTGATGTCCCCGTCAAAACTGTTCTCACTGGTATTTGAATTGTATTTATCTGTTGATTCTGTAGCAAACGATTCATTATCTGAAGACAATTCGTCCCGAGAAAGATTAATATTCAAATTTCTATTATTCAATTCCTCTTTAATACCTCTAGTATTCTGTAAGATAATACCACTGCCGTCATCTAGAATAAAACTATTGCCTGAAGATATATTTTTTTCAACATTGTCATCAGTATGTATTGCTTTCACTAAATGGCCTGATTTGTCTACATTTACGTCTTCTATAATTTTATCCGATTTCTCATCTAAAATGTTCAAAGTTTTCGATATTAATATTTGTAAATGGAAATATTAAATAATACTACAGTCGACAAAGGTATATATAAATATTTTCTATTGATATACGTATTATGTCCACCCTCCATTATTTGAAACATATCAAAATTGGACGATACGGAGGGTCAACCCTTCAAAAATAAACAAAAAAAACACAACACTTCACATTCTATATTCCAACGTTTTGCTGATCCTTGTTGTCAGTCTCATCAGGGAACTGTTTATTGAAAAAATTCAGATATAAATACAATTATAAATATCGTTGTCACAAGCGCTTTTTAAATGAACAACATTGAAAGATAAAACTTACAAAACTAATCTCAACAACATGTCAACCAGATAATTATCAAATTATTTAGTAGTAACAACTGCATTGTCAAAAGTAGAAAGCCACATTGTCTCACTCACAGATGACTAAAATTCGGCTAAATTTATCTTCGAGTATATAAGCATTGCTCCCTATGTTATTGTCGAGTAGTATACAAACGCAATTTTACACATATATGCGAGGATATATTATCCAGTCACATACAAACGCAAATTTACACATATATGCGAGGAGGACAGTACGAACGTGTGTTTGTGTGTCTATATGTATATATATATGTCGCGTGTAAACTCACGTTATGTTTTGCATAGATTGATTAGTCTATTGTATTGTGCATTCAAAAATTTTGTATCCTCATGTCTATTTATAGTACATCCATTACTTTTTATGTGTAACATTTCTAAAATCCGTCTTTTATTAAAATTATGTTCTCTGTCTAATATTACAGTATTTTCCCAATCAAAACAATGATTGGGATTTTCAAAAATATGTGTGGGTACAGGCATTAATTTGTTATTATTAATACATAGGGCATGATCAATTTTTTCTACCGATTTTTTATGTTCTTGAATACGAGTTTTTAAGGAACGTTTACTTTCACCTATATATACGTTACTACAACTACCGCAATTAAATTTGTAAATGATTCCAGTCTTATTCCATTTACAATTTTTATCTTTGCCTAATTTTATAATGTTATCCATTTTTTACTCATGAAGTTGAAGTCAACAATAGTATTAACTTTTTAGATTTAACCCTGATAAAAAACAATAGCAAAATTATCACCAATTGGTACCAAAAGAATACCAGTTCTGGCAGAATTTAAAATTTTTCTTCAAACCATACCACACAACCGAAACGTAATATTGTGTCTAATTTGATCGACAGGGCCATTCCACTTTCGGATGTTTCATTTCACAAACAAAACATCGATATCGTAAAAAATATTTTAAGCAACAACAATTATCCTACGGATTTCACAGATTCCTGTATTTCAAGTAGATTACGTTATCACAAATTTAAAAATATAACTATTGCAAAAACTACCACTAATTCGGTTGAGACGTCCTTGACATTAGCCTTGCCCTTCATAGAAAAATTTTATTATACTTCTGCTAAACTACTCAAAAAATACAATATTCGTTGTGTTCCCCTCATGAACCAAAAAATGGATAACATTATAAAATTAGGCAAAGATAAAAATTGTAAATGGAATGAGACTGCAATCATTTACAAATTTAATTGCGGTAGTTGTAGTAACGTATATATAGGTGAAAGTAAACGTTCCTTAAAAACTCGTATTCAAGAACATAAAAAATCGGTAGAAAAAATTGATCATGCCCTATGTATTAATAATAACAAATTAATGCCTGTACCCACACATATTTTTGAAAATCCCAATCATTGTTTTGATTGGGAAAATACTGTAATATTAGACAGAGAACATAATTTTAATAAAAGACGGATTTTAGAAATGTTACACATAAAAAGTAATGGGTGTACTATAAATAGACATGAGGATACAAAATTTTTGAATGCACAATACAATAGACTAATCAATCTATGCAAAACATAACGTGACTTTACACGCGACATATATATACATATAGACACACAACACACGTTCGTACTGTCCTCCTCGCATATATGTGTAAATTTGCGTTTGTATGTGACTGGATAATATATCCTCGCATATATGTGTAAAATTGCGTTTGTATACTACTCGACAATAACATAGGGAGCAATGCTTATATACTCGAAGATAAATTTAGCCGAATTTTAGTCATCTGTGAGTGAGACAATGTGGCTTTCTACTTTTGACAATGTAGTTGTTACTACTAAATAATTTGATAATTATCTGGTTGACATGTTGTTGAGATTAGTTTTGTAAGTTTTATCTTTCAATGTTGTTCATTTAAAAAGCGCTTGTGACAACGATATTTATAATTGTATTTATATCTGAATTTTTTCAATAAACAGTTCCCTGATGAGGCTGACAACAAGGATCAGCGAAACGTTGGAATATAGAATGTGAAGTGTTGTGTTTTTTTGTTCATTTTTGAAGGGTTGACCCTCCCTATCGTCCAATTTTTATATATTTTCTATTGGTATAAGTTGATTTAAAATTAAATATATATATATATATATATATATATATATATATATATATATATATATATATATATATATATATATATATAGTCACGTAATTACCGACGTCGGTACGGCAGGCCGTGACTACACACACACACACACACACACACACACACACACACACACACACACACACACACACACACACACACACGCACACACGCACACACGCACGCACGCACGTACGCACGCACGCACGCACGCACGCACACACATACACACACACACACACATTTTAAGATATTTTATTTTTAAGCATATTTTTTAGAATTTATTTATAAATTTTAATACATTAAGATAGAAGACTTTAATACTCGTGCATGGAATTTCTAAATACAATAATGAATTTAGTCATCTCAACGAGTCATTTTTCTTATAGAACTTTATTGTCCTACGTTTCGGAAACGTCAAGTTTCCCTTATTCAAGGACTCTAAAACCCGTACAGAAATTTACAATTATTTACAAAACTATTAAAATTATTTACATGTTAATAACAATAAAACTATTACCTTTACTTACAAGTTGTGACAAGAACAAAAAAAGAACGTAACCCGAGGAAGCTAACTAATGTCCACACTAAAAAATTTATACAATAAATTAAAATTTTATTTCTTTACAAAAACTTGTCTAAAAAAGGATAACATACTGGTACTACAAGAGTTCCCTCGCTTCGGATGTAAGAGGAGGATCGCGGAGTGTTAATGCGTCCTCACTCTAATGTCAGGTGGATATGACTAAATTTCAAAATTTTCGCGAAGCCGAGAATAATGTCCTAACGACGTATGTATGTGTGTCTCGAACTTACGGCGGAGGGGGAAGGCCTAGCGGATATCGGGAAAGACAGAAGCGACGAAAGAGCAAAAGCCATCAAGGTGGGATAGTAAATGTGTAATGAACAGGGAGGGGACATACCTATGTGACTATACAAGATTGGTAGAATATTATTGCCAGAAAATTAACTGATCGATTTGGAACGAGTTTTTCCCTTTGGAGGTTTTAGTAGATTGATTGAGTCTTTATAGGATTGTTTTAAAAAATTATAGTCTTCTGTTCTATTTAACATATTGTCGAAATAATGTATGTGTAGCATTTCTGAAAATCTTCTTGTATAATTGTTTTTAACATTGTCAATTATTTTTATATTTTCAAAATTGAAATCATGTCCTGTCTCTTCTTTGTGTAAGAATAAAGGAGAACGGTCATCTTTGTTTTTTATACAATACTGGTGTTCGTATTGTCGTTTTTTTAAAGGCCTAGATGTCATACCTACATAAGTGGAGTCGCAATCTTTACAGTCTATTTTGTATACCACGTTGTTAATGTCACCCCTATCCAATCTGTCCTTTCCCAATCTAATATATTTATTAAATTTATTAGTAGTTTTGTTAATCAAAGAAATATTATGTTTGCGCAGAGTAGATTTTAGTTTATTATTGATTGTATTGTGAAAAGGAAAACAGGCAATATTTTGATTAAGAAAATTTTCATTATTATTGTTATGTTCATTGTTAGGTGGAGTACGAAGCGGTAAATTGCGAAAATTTTACAAACAGATTATGGGAGCGCCCATGGGTTTTTGCACAAGCCCATGGTTTGCAGACTTAGCTTTAGAAAGATTAGAATCACATTGTTCAAACATTTTAAAAAATAATTGCCTATTATACAATAGATATGTTGATGATTGCATTTTAATTGTAAAAAAAGATAAAATTGACGAAACTCTCTCTCACTTCAATAACTTCAACGAACATTTAAAATTTACATGTGAAATAGAAAATCAGAACAAAATTAGTTTTTTAGACTTAGAAATTATCCGTAAAATCGATTCTTCCCCCATCACTAACTGGTACAGGAAAACCACGGCTTCGGGCAGATATATCAATTTCCACTCTCATCACCCTTATTCACAAAAAACAGCGATCATTTATAATTTAGTTGATAAAGCCATCCTCTTGTCCCACCCGTCTTTTCACCAGCCTAATATTTCGACGATTAAGAATTTCCTCTTAACTAATGATTACCCCTTGAAAATTATTGAAAAATTTATTAATAAACGCCTACATCACATAAATTATCGCAATTTACCGCTTCGTACTCCACCTAACAATGAACATAACAATAATAATGAAAATTTTCTTAATCAAAATATTGCCTGTTTTCCTTTTCACAATACAATCAATAATAAACTAAAATCTATTCTGCGCAAACATAATATTTCTTTGATTAACAAAACTACTAATAAATTTAATAAATATATTAGATTGGGAAAGGACAGATTGGATAGGGTTGACATTAACAACGTGGTATACAAAATAGACTGTAAAGATTGCGACTCCACTTATGTAGGTATGACATCTAGGCCTTTAAAAAAACGACAATACGAACACCAGTATTGTATAAAAAACAAAGATGACCGTTCTCCTTTATTCTTACACAAAGAAGAGACAGGACATGATTTCAATTTTGAAAATATAAAAATAATTGACAATGTTAAAAACAATTATACAAGAAGATTTTCAGAAATGCTACACATACATTATTTCGACAATACGTTAAATAGAACAGAAGACACTAATTTTTTAAAACAATCCTATAAAGACTTAATCAATCTACTAAAACCTCCCAAGGGAAAACTCGTTCCAAATCGATCAGTTAATTTTCTAGCAATAATATTCTACCAATCTTGTATAGTCACATAGGTATGTCCCCTCCCTATTCATTACACATTTACTATCCCACCTTGATGGCTTTTGCTCTTTCGTCGCTTCTGTCTTTCCCGATATCCGCTAGGCCTTCCCCCTCCTCCGTAAGTTCGAGACACACATACATACGTCGTTAGGACATTATTCTCGGCTTCGCGAAAATTTTGAAATTTAGTCATATCCACCTGGCATTAGAGTGAGGACGCATTAACACTCCGCGATCCTCCTCTTACATCCGAAGCGAGGGAACTCTTGTAGTACCAGTAAGTTATACTTTTTTAGACAAGTGTTTGTAAAGAAATAAAATTTTAATTTATTGTTGTATAAATTTTTTAGTGTGGATATTAGTGAGCTTCCTCGGGTTACGTTCTTTTTTTGTTCTTGTCACAACTTGTAAGTAAAAGTAATAGTTTTATTGTTATTAACATGTAAATAATTTTAATAGTTTTGTAAATAATTGTAAATTTCTGTACGGGTTTTAGAGTCCTTGAATAAGGGAAACTTGACGTTTCCGAAACGTAGGACAATAAAGTTCTATAAGAAAAATGACTCGTTGAGATGACTAAATTCATTATTATATTTAGAAATTTTAATACAGCATTGAAGTGTATCTAAAATGTATTTTAATACAACATTTTAAAAACTCTTTTGTATTATAATTAAAGTTTTATTTATTTTTATGCATGGGTATAACTTCATGTCGAATGAATTTGGTAACAGCTGTGTCGATGAATCGAACACAGCTGTTACCAAGTATAAAAGTGATCTTAATTTAAAGGTAATACACCCACACACACAAGACACAACACACACACACAACACACAACACTCAAAACACACACACACACGCACGCACACGCACACGCACATTTTAAGTTATCTTATTTTTAAGCATATTTTTTAAAATTTATTTATAAATTTTAATACAGCATTGAAGTGTGTTTAAAATGTATTTTAATACAACATTTTAAAAACTCTTTTGTATTATAATTAAAGTTTTATTCTTTTTTATATATGGGTATAGCTTCATGTCGAATAAATTTGGTAACAGCTGTGTCGATGAATGGAACACAGCTGTTACCAAATGTAAAAATGATCTTAATTTAAAGGTAATACACACACACACAACACACAACACACACACGCGCGCGCACGCACACACACACGCACACGCACACACAACACACAACACTCACACCCACACCCACACCCACACGCACACGCACACGCATGACTAAATCCCTACTCGCTCCGCTTGTCAACCCACAAATAAATTTCATTTCTTAAATGAGCATATATCACCGGTGTTTGTGAAAAAAAATACGCCCAAAACTGGTGTGAAAAAACCCCTCTCTTTAAGTGCCGTGAAAAAAAACAGTTTGATGAGAACGCTATGAAAAAAGTATTGTATGGACTAACGCTGTAAAAGAAAACCCTTGCTCTCGAGATGCCGTGAAAAAAAAACACATACCGTAGCAATGCTATGAAAAAAAATACTATGTAAATTAACGCTATGTCTTACGCACGGGTGTTTTTCTTCACGGCGTCTTACTCACGTGTGTTTTTTTTTCACGTCGTCTTACGCACGGGTGTTCTTCTTCACGGTGTTTTATGTGCATGTGTTTGTTTTTACGGCGTTACATAAAAAAATTTTTTTTTCATAGCCTTTTAGAATTCCGTGTTTTTTTTCATAGCGTTTGAGCACAAATTTTTTTTTTCACAGACACCGGCGATATATACTTTAATACAGTAACCGATAATGCCTAAAGTAATATTTTTTCGGCCCACTACTGTGGTACTGCTATAGGCGCATCAATATTTATTATTTCATTTAACATTCAAAACTACTGTGTCTATTGACATTTTTACGTTATTTTGGGGAGCGGGGGGCGGATGGGGAACTGATGATGAAAGTAGGGGAGCGGAGGGGAGCGGCTAGGTCGTAAGAAAAATGCTTACAACTATATAATATAGGAAGATATATTACCGTTATCTTTATTTAGTGCAACAGTTAGCGAATAATTATTGTCCTTACGAAAATAAGTATCTTCACTGGTGCCTGAATGATCTTTTCTTGGTTCACAATTAATTGATTTATTATCCGAAAATTCTTCCTGATTAATAATAATATGAGAATACAATATTTATTAATAGATTTATCTTGAATATATATCTTGTTTGTTTACTAAATAGTTAATGGACAAATCAAGTGACATGGATTATTTTCCTTACAAAATTTTCTATTGCATAGTATAACATTTAAGAAATACAGATTTATTGACTATAATTGATTTCAAGTGACCTTAATTTACTTTAATTGATTTCAATTTACATAATATGATTCAGTATGACAAAATAAAATTATCGATCGATATTAAGGGTGTGGAATACCGACCTCTATTATGCGACCTACCGTACCGGTCGGACAGTAATAATTCGTTATAACTTGATTATTACTATGATTAACAACTTATCAAAATTCGCTTGCCCTTCGTAATGTAATTAAGTCCATCATTCTGCAAAGTTGAGTCGAAATTTCAAGAACACCTTTAAAACTTCTTGGAACGAAAAATGACAAAATTTCGTTTCAAGAATTTTTAAAAGTGTCCTTGAAATTTCGACTCAAAACTTTGCAGAATGATGGATATAATTACATTCCGAAGGGCAAGTGAATTTTGATAAGTTGTTAATCGTAGTAATAATCAAGTTATAACGAATTATTACTGTCCGGCCGGTACGGTAGGTCGCATAATAGAGGTCGGTATTCCACACCCCCTTAACGGGATATAACATTTAAGAAATACAGACTAATTGATTATAATTGATTTCAAGTGACCTTAATTTACTTTAATTGATTTCAAGTGACCTTAATTTACTTTAATTGATTTCAAATGACCTTAAGGCGGCCTTATACCTAATGGAACTTGGGGACAAAATGACCTGAAAAAATAAATTAAAATATAATTACTATAAAATAAAGTATATGTATCACTAATATAACTTGTTTCTAATACACAATCTCAAGAGATAGGTTTCTTAATCCACTTTGTGCAGAATTATGTCATTTTAGAAAAATTAACTGGTGAGCAAGTTTTCTTGGCAATCACTCAATGGATTTTGACGAGAGAAGTCGTAAATTACTTGGAAAACATGTATCTATGGCATGAAGCTCTGGAATTAAAAAATATCGAGACTAAGTATTTTTTTAATTGAAAAAACAATAAAAATTCATAAGAATTGGTAAAATTAAGATAAACTAGGGGGGCCGAGCCTCCCTGCGTGTCTCGCTGCGCTCGACACGCCACCTCCCCCCCCCCCCCGGCCCCCACACACACCTACTCCTCGCTTCGCTCGTCGCCCGCCCCCTCACTGTGTAAAAACTTCGTTTTAACATAATAGGCATGACCGCAATGCTCAGCAGAACCTTATAATTTTATTATTGCAAAAATTGTAATACTTTATTTTTATCGTTTTTATCATTAAAATAAATATAAATACATCTCCAGTAAAATTTAAAGAAAAATTATCCATTTACTTTTATACATTTATATCTTTTTCTTTGTAAAAGGTTTGCATTTTAATTCTACATATATAGATATATGTAAATAACTTTTTAATTAGTCTATGATGCATAAAAATTTATTAAGTATTAATTAATATGATCAAATTGCATATAGGAAAATGGAAAATTAAATAAAAGTATCATGACTGCAGGCATATTTAAAATTAAAAACATGGTTTTCATAATTTTTATCGAAATTATAATAATCGTTTTTATTTTTATTTATTGAAACGTTAAAAAGAAAAAAAAGTTTTGTTTCTATGATATCCACAACTTTTGTATTTGAAATTTTTGTGTATAGGTAGTCAAATTCTATGGAATTATATGAGGAAAACTATTGTTTCATTACTCTCGATTAAAAAAAAAACAGAGTTAAATTTTATACAGTTCTAACGAAAGGTGGGATTACCTGCTCACGGGTGTTCTTAACTACATATACCTATACAATCTTAATTACGAAAAAATATTCGCGGCACATGCACACATACACTAATACCACGAAAGGGAGAAAAGCAGAAGAAAAAAGCTTAACACTGATGCATTCGGCAACGGCAATCTGGCATTGCGCTGCGTGCATGAGTTCTATTGTATTTGCAGCAGCCGTAACGGCTATACCTCGGCTAAGCTGCATTCTGTGCATAAGTACATACATATAAGGTACAGTGGAAAAACGCATTCGACCCGCGTGACCGCGAGCGCTCCCTGTGATATCTATATAAGTATATGGATCGCGCGCGCGCTTTCTGCTACTGCCTTAGCCGTTTATCCCTGCAGGTGACTATATAGTGAGTATAAAGTAGTGTAGTGCGGGCTGTGCGAGCTGCAGCGTGCCGCGTGGCGCGTGCGTCCATGGTGTGTGATGTCAACAATCGCAATGTCTGGCTCCCGGCGTCCCCAGCGATGACAGCGGCTGCTGTAGTACGCCGCCGTGGTGAATGTCGTCCTCTTCATAGTGTTCGCCGGTTGGTGATAATTGGTCGGAGACAGGAAGGCAGTGTGTCAACGGCGAGAGCAGATTTAGTAAGCCCTTTCTCGTTCCTAACCTCTCTGATGAGTGAGCTGATGGTACTTTATCTTGTTGCAGGTAACTGGCAGCGGGAGGAGTGTAAATGACGAGCACCTATTTATTAGTTATATGTGGTTTTTAGGTGCACAACATTCCTTGTTTGGTTCTTACACTGCTGGCTACGTGTACAGTGTTATGACTCTCAGCGACTCTCAGGCTGGGACTGTTTCCAGCAGTGAAACGAGTGAAGGCTTCCACTAGTGGTCTTGGCCTCTAGTTGTTACCCGGTGATATCTGGTGCAGCGAGTGAACTACAACCATTGCTGCAGACTTTTCTTTTGTATGGTAATTTTTTTATCGGTGTCATCTATTTATTAGTCATATGTGGTTTTTAAGTGCTCTACTTTCCTCGCTTGTCTCCCAGAGTCAAGGGTGATCTGCTATTAATGTGCTTCGATGATTCTTAGGCTGAGCCAGTCCAGGACATTGATGGTCTCTGTCAGTACTCCCCCAGATGGTGAAGTTACTGACGTAGTGGATGGCTGTTAGTTAGATGATTCTCAGCAGACTGGTATCCATGAAGTAGTACCAGCTTAGATCATCGAACCTTTTTTGACTGCTTCTACATCTGTATCAGTGATCTTCAAGTGTTAGCGCACAAAAGTGTGAGGGGAAATTAGGAAGTGTTAATTAGGCGTGTTAGGGTGTAATTAGGAACTGGGGGATATTATAAAAGTGCTGTATGTGTGTATGTGTGGTTAGATGTGATACAGGTAGGTAGTTATCGTTGGTAATATTAGCTCGTCTGGCTAATTATCAAGTTTGGTCAGGGTGTAAGAACTCATCTGAGGGTATCTGTTGTATTAAAATACATGATTATGTATTTCACAGATTTTTATCAGGTGAGACTTGCCTATTTAATAGTTTTCTATACACTGTACAACTGACAGAATTAGCTAGAACATTGCATTCTTTATGCATTGAAATTAACCAAATTACAAAATTTATAGCTTATACATTACACAAAAGTTTTTTTTGTAAATATGATATTATTTTAACATGTACTTATATAATATTACACAATTTTGATTATTTTGGTTCAATCGCTTAGGTCCTAGGGACATAGTTAATGGGTTAACCAGTGTAATCTTATTTTTAAATTTCTTAAATTTATTATCAAAACAGTAACATAACATAATTATATAATTTTACCAACCCAATTTTTATACATTTTTCTAATTTTTATTCTATTACATTCTAAGTTCTCTAGATCATTTGACAAGAAATTATAAGTTGGGACAGCTTCTATGTAACAGTTTTTGTTAATTATTGTTTTACTTTTTTATTGGCATCTATACAATTATATTTCTTATATTAATTGTTTTTCTCTAATATTTAATTTCTTATAATGATAGAAAATCGATTCAAAACAAAATAATTATTTAATATTTAAAGGATATTCTTCAAATACAAAATTTTATTTTATAGATTATTTAATAATTTTGTACTATTCGTATAGGTATAAAGCATCCCAAGCTATTATCCCATAATTTTTAATATTATTAAAAAGAGCATTATATAATATTAACAGTGTTTCAGTTTGCGTAATCTTTGTCTTTTTGTAGAAAACAGGGACATAGATATTTCGTTTCTTAACTTATTGTTCCAATGTGTTTATCCCATTAAATATTGTAACCAAATATAATTTCGTATTTTATGATTATATTTTTGTAATTATGTTGACTTTGGAATGTTATATCGCTTTTCTGGTCTTATTTATATCTATTGTATCGAATATTTCTGTGTCAAATCGAATTCTATTAAATAATAATCGAAAAGTGAATCTACGGGGTTATTGAAGCATTAAAAATTATGTTAATACATTTAGATGATCTAGAAATGATTGTATATATCGCCGGTGTCTGTGAAAAAAAAAATTTGTGCTCAAACGCTATGAAAAAAAACACGGAATCCTAAAAGGCTATGAAAAAAAAATTTTTTTATGTAACGTCGTAAAAACAAACACATGCACATAAAACACCGTGAAGAAGAACACCCGTGCGTAAGACACCGTGAAAAAAAACACACGTGCGTAAGACGCCGTGAAGAAAAACACCCGTGCGTAAGACATAGCGTTAATTTACATAGTATTTTTTTTCATAGCATAGCTACGGTATGTGTTTTTTTTCACGGCATCTCGAGAGAAAGGGTTTTCTTTTACAGCGTTAGTCCATACAATACTTTTTTTCATGGCGTTCTCATCAAACTGTTTTTTTTCCCGGCACTTAAAGAGAGGGGTTTTTTTCACACCAGTTTTGGGCGTGTTTTTTTCACAGACACCGGCGATATAAGTGTTACTCGAGAGTAAGTTTTGTTTCAACGTTATCTATATGCTTTGTACTTAAGTTTTATTGAAAGACGAATCCTTGTTATATTTATAATTTGTGTGAAGTCAGACTCTGTAAAGTTATAGCCGAAAATCGTTTATTTTATGTATATTTAAGCCTTTAAAATCGTTTTTATATGTTTAACTCGTAAGGTATTAATTTTACATGAATGGAAAAAACTTTCTTTTTTTATAATCTACAACTTCTACATTTAACATTTTTGTGTAAAATAAAATTCTGTCAAGTTGTAGCCGAAAATCATCCATTTTATGTATATTTAGGCGTTTAAAATCGTTTTTATAAGTCTAATTCGTCAGGAATTGGTTTTACACAAAAATGTTAAATGAAAAGAAGTTTTATTTTAATATTATCTACAACTTTTGTATTAAACATTTTTGTGAAAAATCAAATCCTGACAAGTTATAGCCGAAAATCGTTCATTTTATGTGTATTTTGGCGTTTAAAATCGTTTTTATAAGTCTAGCTCGTCAGGAGTTGATTTTACAAAAAAATGTTAAATTGGAAAAAGTTTTGTTTTAATATTATCTACAACTTTTGTATTTAATATTTTTGTGTAAAATCAAATCCTGAGCAGTTATAGCCGAAAATCATTCATTTTTGACCATTTTTGGCCGTTTTGCGCAGTTATCTTGGCAAATATTGCTCGTACAAAAAAGTGTTCAACATAAAAAAGCTGTATTTTAATTAGTTTTAGTAGATAGACCTGTACATATTAGCTTAAAATTAATTTTTCTAGACATTAAGCTTAAAAATCGATTTTTTGAGATATTTCTTTGTGCTCGCATTTGAAAAATTTTTCATCGATCTATCTCAATATAGAACCAGCACTTAGGTATAATTAGAGGAGTATTTTCCCGCAATTCCGATGAAATTGGTCGAAAATTCATTGAGATAATCGAGAAACTTGAGTACATACGGACGTACAGACATACATACATCTCAGAAAACGCTTAAAACGCACTCGCTCTGAGTGGAACATGGTTTTTACACATTCATTTTTCAGTATTTGAATTCTTACAATTTTCGCTCTGGTGAAATTATAAGGCTCTCCCGAGTAGCGGTCGTGCCTAAAAAGTAGTTTTTTCAATTAAAAAAATACTTAGTTACCAAATTTTTTAATTCCAAAGCTTCATGCTATAGGTACATGTTTTCCAAGTAATTTACAGCTTTTCTCGTCAAAATCCATCGAGTGATTGCCAAGAAAACTTGCTCACGAGTCACCAGTTGATTTTTCTAAAATTACATAATTCTGCATAAAGTGAATTAAGAGACCTATCTTTTGGGATTTTGTATTAGAAATAAGTTATGTTAGGAATACATGTCCGTTATTTTATAGTAATTATATTATAATTCATTTTTTCAGGTAATTTTGGCCTCAGGAGCCATTAGGTATAACACCACCCTAATTTACTTTAATTGATTTCAATATACATAATGTGATTCATTATAACGAAATAAAATTATCCATCGATATTAGCGGAGTGATCTGGAAGCCGATTCAAGAATGCAAATTTCGGACTTTAATAATTACCACTGGCTGGATGACATAAAAAATGAGACACATTTTTTAAATATAAATAATATAAATTTTATACAAAATGATGCCTCCACTTCCCTGTTTATTATAATAACAATAGATATTATTGCCTCAAAATTCGAACAGCTACCGCGCCCTTTGATACGATACAAAAAAACAAATTTAATCAATTTTCAAATCAGAAATAACAAAAATGATCCTGACATTTTAAAGGATAAATTGACTTCTCAAGGGAAATTGACTGTTCCTTTGTCATGTTTACCTTATGTGTAATATATTATTGTGTATGTTTAATTTTTTTCCTCACGTCTTTTTTAATATTCTTTATAAAATCAAGATGTCTTAAAATAAAATTTATTGCATAGATACTTTGTCATCATTGTTTATAATTTCTAAGGTGTTTGGATTTTCTATTACTCGATCGCGATTCTTAGAAAAATTGTCAAATTCTGTCGATACACCTGTAATTCAAATATTAAATGTAATATATACCAAATAAAATCTATTTAAATGTATTTATATATTTTTTTAATCAATTCTAATTAATTTAATAAATTTAATAATTGATGTAATTGCGATTTCAAATTTGACTTTGATTTTAATTAGCTTAAAAAAAGTTTACTTTAATTGCAGGTTATCTAAATTTGTAATGAAATAATAAAATATTTATTTCGAATGATTGGCATTAAATTTTGTTTATTAATATTTTACATATTTTAAAAAAAATTTTTAATCCAATTGCCATTTACTGATTATATATAATAATTTAAAGTAAAATTATAATGCAAATAATATTGAATATAAAAACATTGAGACATAAATAAGTAATGTGAGAAAATTAAAATGTAAATAAAATTACAGAGATAATTATATTTTTTATCGATTCGATATATCAATGAAATATATATCTTTGGAGCGCATTTATACTATATGTGTTACCTATATGGTAAGGGGGGGTCCAGAGTTTCGACGATTCACTATAAAATTGAAGTCAACTATAGATATTTTTCAGTTCGACAAATGATAATGCAGATTGTTCTTAATTTCGAAATTCTAAATTACGAAAATCATATTTACGAATGTAACACTTCACCTACTGTCCAAAACATCGAATTTCATTAATAGAATTTTAATAGGGGTACAATATAGATACTTCCAAATAAATCATTAGAAACAGCTTATATTTGCTTTGAGGTCGTATTGATGAAATTCGACGTTTTGGACAGTAGGTGAACTGTTACATTCGAAAATATGATTTTCGTAACTTAGAATTTCGAAATTAAAAACAATCTGCATTATCATTTGTCGAACTGAAAAACGTCTATAGTTGACTTCAATTTTATAGTGAATCGTCGAAACTTTGGACCCCCCCCTATGGTAAATTATCATAATTAGTTTTTGATAAGAGCATTTTCTCACATGACATAAGATTTTTAACATAACACTGATTTTCACAAAAAAAGCATTTCTTTCATTACATATTCTTTCATTGATTTAAGCATAAATAACAGTTGCCTATATCAGCCACTATCATAAGTATAGTCCGCTTGCAGTTGTATAATAAACTCGATTAGTGTTTTGTTATCCGGATTTAGTCTGAAAAACTAGAAAAGATTGCATTGCGCACACAAAAAGAAGTGTCCCTATTTGTAAAAGGTACAACCAGTTCAATACATAATTATGTATTGAATTTACGACTTACACTATATTTACTTTCACAACCCAATCGAATAAAATAGATCGAACTTTTGATAGAAAAAACTGCAAAGCTAAACTTTTCGTATCTCTTATGCTTAGCAAAGATTTATTTAATTCCGCCGATGTAAACGAACAGCACCTTTCGGCGATCCAGTAAATCGCATAAGTTCGATACGAGCTGTTTAGTTTTGAATACAATATCCATTAACGCGTATAAATTTTTCAAGCTAAAGTCAAGATTAACTTCTGTTTTTGTATTTTCCAATCAGAAATTCTTTTACTTTATTATCCAACCTTTCAAACTATTTTGCCATAGCCGTTCTCTCGCTTGCGTAATCATTCTCTATTATGTAAATATAGGTTCTTTTTCACCCGTCATAATTTTAACCGTGTCGTCTCGCGATGTCCACATTGCCCTATTAATTTTTTTACAATTTTCTAACAAATAGCTAGTAGGTGGTACATTGTACTCTTCCCCCTTGAGATAACGGCAAGGTCATAAAATAACTCACTCTTTTTCAAATTATTAGTTAGTGCGCCTAGACTATGCAAATCTACCTATATCTAAGATTTTTATTACGTATGCTATCGTGTTATCGGATTCATTTAATTGCTGATACGCGTCTTGTAAAGTAATTTTTCTTCATCCAATTTCGCTGGTTTAAATTACATACTGGTACAAATTCGCATTTTCAAATGCCAGTCCTGGATTGGTGTCGATTGCATAATAGTAAAGTAGCCCATCCCTTGCGCGGATGCTAGAAAGGACAGCAGAAATCCGGTGACTTCGATTAATAGTTTGACGTCCACTGCTGCTCGCTTTAAATTACCATTTGTTCTAAAAAATTTCAAAAGAACTAAGTTAAAACTGCTAAGAATTAAAAACCCATTGTGTGTACAATTTTGAAGAATCTTTATCTGCAAACATGAAAGTAATATGTTATCTTTATTAGTCCGAAAACTGGTTTCAATTTCAAAGTTGTTGCAAAGATGAACATCAACGTCCTCATTTGTAAAAATAAATAAAAATGTTAACTTTCACGTTAAGCTTACTTTTTATTCTTACAAGCTTTCGGAATCTGCGTGCGGTTTAACATGTGACAAGCGTAAGCGATTACTATGCACGACTTTGGTCTTATTTTCCTTAATTTGAATTTTTACATTGCCATTTTCCCAGATTTCAATTATTAGTAAGGGCCTGAATATTGATTTTCAAATTAATGCGGTTTTGGCCCGATCTGCAACCACACAAAATCGCCTATTTTGAAATTCTTATGATTTGATTTTTTATCATAATATTCTTTAGCTCTTTGTTTAGCCGATAATAGTTTTTCTTGTGCGGTTCTTTGGAGAAAACTCAATCTTTCGCCCAAAGTTGTCATGTACCCTGCGTAAGTAGGCAATAAATCTTCCGGCTAAGGGGTCGCTCGAGGGCACTCTCGCCAGACGCCCGAACACTAACTCGAACGGAGTGTGCTGGGTTCCTTCATGTTTACCCGTGTTAAAATTAAACATTGCTAACTCAACCAACTCATCCCAATCTAAATGTTTAGTGGCAAACATTTTCAAAAATTCACTAAGTGGCGAGTGCGAGCGCTCTAAAGAGCCGTTAGATTGAGGGTGAAAAGCGGTAGTTTTTACTTGCTTAATTTTGCAACGCGCTTAACTAATTTACTAAGAAAATTGGTGCCTTGATCAGTAAGCATAGCTTGTGGTGCGCCGAAAGTACAGATAAAGCGTTTAATAAAGGCGTCTGCTACAGTAATAGCAGTTTGGTCTTTTAAAGGGACTCTCACCGAGAATTTTGTAAATTGATCCTGCATAGTTAAAATGTACTCGGATTCGTCTTTAGTTCTCGGTAACGGTCCTGCAATGTCCAAACTAACCGTAAAAAATGGAATACAAGGGTGGTCCGTATAATCATTTTCTGCTTTATTTTGACCCGAACTAATTTTTTAAGCTGGCAAGGAACGCATTTTTGAATGAAGGCTTGTATGTCCCCCTTTAAATGTTCCCACTGATATTTATATTTAATTCTATTCAAAGTTTTCGTTACTCCCTTGTGGACACCCGCCGCCGAACAATGAGCTTCGTGAATTATATCCGCTCTTTTACTCGGCTCCGGGTGCTGTATGAGTCCACGGAAAATAATTATTTTAACACTATTATTACCTAACTCACGTCTTAAACAGGCCAAAATATCTTTAAACTCAATATTTTCGATATTACTGCTCCTAACCATACTAAAAGAAACAATTTGGTTAATGTCTAATAATTTGGCTACCTTCCTAAATAACTGTGTCAAAATTTCTAAGGTATCCCATAAGCTATTTTTATTTTGCCCCTAAGCGGTAATACCAAATGCATTTTTTTATTGGCCTTTATGGTTTTGGGCTCTCCCGTTACTAAACTCTCGAAATGCGGAAGCTTCCCTAAATCCTTTAATTGCCTAGATCCCTCATCAAGTGGGTCTCCGTCAGTGCTTAGAAAATAAAGGTAACTATCTTTCCTCATAAATAGTTTCTCTCTACAATAGATTATATTGTCTTGAGGACTGACCGTTTTCGGCGCGTTACTTTTTTCGTTGACCGCGTCCTCGTCCCTGAAAGTCATGTCGGGAAAGGGATCTTTAAACGCCGAGACGTTGTCGCGCCCGGATGCTTCCCCGCACGCGACCTCTCCTGACATAACCGTTTGCTCACTTTCCTCGGTCGCGAATGCTGAGACAGATGGCGAGATTGGTCTGTGTAGCGTTTCTTTTTTATTGCTATCCGCAGTTTGTGGTACAAGGGGCGCAGACGCCTCTTTATCTTCGACAAGGGACGCGCATTCCAGAACCTCTTCGACCGTGGGGGCTACATTTCTTTTACGCGGCGCGAGAGTTTTAATGGCTTGCTTATACTTTTCACTGGCTTGGCGGCCCGCACGCTTACGCGTGGCCATTGCATGCAAGGTAGGCGCGCCGTCCCACACTGGGGCCGAAAGGTTCAAAACCACCTAGAGGTCATAATTCTCAACCGAATTTGAAAATTTAAAAACAGGAAATTTTGTGACAAAATGCCAAAGACCGCTACGAATCCTAATTTTGAAAATATGAACCTATAAACCTAATTTATAACCTATAATCCCAAAATTTACACTTGTGGTTCCAAAAAATGCTATAAAACTTCAATTTATAAATCCTTGACACATGCTCTCTTAACCTTGATTCATAAAATTGGTCTACAGATTAAGTCTTGGGCCATTCTGTCAGAAATAGTGTATATTTTTAGGATATACATTGTATGTGGTTTAAATAACATTTTTCTCTTTTTTATAGCTGATTTTGGCCTCAGAAGCTACTAGGTGTAAGACCCCCTTAAGACTTATGAGGTTAGGGCTTATAGGTTTAGAGTTTATGAGTGCATGGCTTACTGGATCAAAGGTCAAGAGTTCACGAGTAAAGGGCTTACAAATTAAAGGTTTATCGTATTTTTGGGATTTGCAGGCCAAAAATTGAATTGATTGGTTGATGTGATAGGATTATATGACTCCTTAGATTTATAGGTTCATTTTTTGGAAAATCAGGCTTCGTAAGGCTCTTCGATATTTGATAACGAATGTTCCTAAGCAAAAATTTTGAGATTCCGTTGAGAATTGCGACTTTTGGTGGTTTTGAACAAAAAAATCCGTATGGCCCCAGTGTGCGTCCCCCTGCTGGCTTTGCCGCTCCTAGGTCGGCTCTACTGTCTGTTCGCCAGCGACAGGATGGCATCCCTCTCCCCCTATGCCGACTTGTGTAGCTACGCATACTTTTTCCGAAATCGGGTTGCGCGAAAGTGCGTCCGCGTTCAGATTTAATTCACCTTTCTTATAGAGTACGTCGAATTGATAGTCTAATAGTTTTAAACGCCAACGCGTGACTCTAGATCCTGGATCATTATGATTATTTAACCAAACTAGTGGCCTATGATCGGTAATTAAAGTGAATTTATTCCCGTATAAGTAAGGTTTGAATTGCGTAATAGCGTATACGATTGCTAATGCTTCTTTTGAAAAAGTACAATAATTCTTTTCTGCTTGATTCATCGCGCGCGACACAAAGGCTATGGGACGATCTTTTCCAATTTCTCCTTGCGATAAAACTGCCCCGATCGCGTACCCGCTAGCGTCGGTAGTTACTAAAAACTTTTCTTCGAAATGCGGATGCGCTAAAACCGGTGGTTCGCATAACTTATCACGGAGAGTCTCAAATGTCGTTTGCGCGCTCTCATCCCAAACAAAAAGTTGTTCTTTTCTAAGAAGGTCTGTTAAAGGCTTGGCTATCCGTGCAAAGTCATTAATAAATCGCCTATAATAACCAGCTAGTCCTAAAAATTGTTTAATATTTTTCTGAGTTCTAGGCACTGGAAATTCTTTAATTGCTTTTAGTTTTTCCGGGTCCGGACGTAAACCGTCGCTGCTAATTATATGTCCCAAATAATTAATTTCCGTTTTAAGAAATTCACATTTTTCCGGTTGTAAAACTAAATTAGCATGGCGCAGTTTTTCAAATAATTTCTCGATTGTTTCTATGTGCTCGTTAAAAGTTTTAGAGTAGACGCAAATGTCATCAAAAAAATGAACCACGTTTTTCATACCGGCAATTACTTTAAGAACGAGTGACAAAAATACCGGTGCGCTTGTTTTTAATCCAAAAGATGATCTAACAAAATGAAATAAACCGAGCTCACAAGAAAAAGCTGTTTTTTCTCTGTCCTCAGCTTTAATTTTAATTTGATGATAACCCGCGTATAAATCGAAAACTGAGAAAAATTTGGCATCACCGAGTTGATCCAAAATATCCGCTGTGTTCGGAACCGAATGATTGTAATCGGGTATAATGGCGTTTAACTTTCTAAAGTCTACTACTACCCGAAATGTTTTGTTGCCGTCGGGTCCCGGTTTTTTATCAACGCAGAACACCGGCGCCGAGTAGGCGCTTGTCGAAGGCTCGACGATGCCTTTCTCTAACATTTCTTTTACCTGCCTATTGATCTCTTCTTTTAAAATAGGTGGGTTTCTAAATTGTTTAATTCTAATTGGAATATTCGTTGTTGTAGGTATCTCTTGTTCAATTATATTAGTCGCGGGCATAATATCTCCCGCTAAATAGAATCGATCTGAAAATTTCACAAGGAGTGACTCAATTTCGGCTAATTGATTAAGTGACAAATGCTTAAGTCGTAAAAGCTGTCTTAATTTAGTCACCCTCTTATTTCCTAAAAGGAAAACCGTGTCTGACATGCACATAATTTGATGGGCGCGTGGCTCCCCTATTTTATGGCTCCGCCTTTCTACCCTAGTTTGGCTACTTAAGTGCGGAGGGTGCGGCCTATGCTTCCATACTGACCAGACTACTCCATTTATATTTCTTTTAATTTCATGCAGCAATTGTCGTAAAGCACATAACATGTCAGAGGTCACTTCGTTGTTAGTCACGCGATACTCTCTCATTTTCTTAAAAATAGGTATGGCAGTGCAACAAATAACAGACAAAGCGTTAGCGTATAAGCGTAATAACGAGGCGCATCTCGAATTTTGCAAGTAGGCTAGCTTTTCAAGCTTGACCTGCAGCCCCTCAATAAGCTGTGCCAGCTGAAAATCCTCTCGAACTAAAGCATAAGACAATGCGCTGTTTAATTTATTACTTCCGCCCTTCTCAGTATTGTCGCACAACGACAAGTTTTGGTTCCTTAACAAATTACTAATTTTGCTAAAACTATTTTCTTTTAATCTTTGTTCTTTTATAAATTTCATGCTTGTATTTAATATACGTAAAAGTCCTTATTTTATTACAAACAAAATTTACTTTTCTTCTATTTTTATTCAATGCAATTTTTGCTCTACAATCTGTTATATTCAGTCTAACACTTCTCCCTTGAGTACTGACACTCATACTATTTTTACAAGTTAAAATTTCCAAATTTTTCTTATTTTCTACCACAATACATTTATTAACTTTACTTTCTAATTTAGTCAAATTTTTTACAAGAAGATCTTCACTAACTCTATTTTCCCAATTTTTATTTAACAAGTCCAAATACTGTTGAGGTACGCTATCTTTTAACGTTTCCTCTCTAAGTAAATTATTTCCAAATATAATTCTGTTCACTTTTTCTTTCAAACTTTTATTTTTACTAAGCTTAGTTCTCAAATTTTGCTTTTTAGCTATTTTAACTAACCGGTTTTTAGTTTCACAATGCTTAAATTTCAAATCTTTATTTTTATCAATGTTTAAGTTTAAGCTTTTATTTTCACAAATTTCATTTTTCAATTCTCTAGTTTTTTCAAATTTCAAATTCAAATTTTTGTTTTCATCAATTTTATTTTTTAAATTAATTTTCTCCAAGACGTGCACAGTACAAATTTCAAATGGGGCAATACTTTTAAGCGAAGAAAAACAAACATCTGAAATAACTTTCTCATGCGAAGCAGGTAAATCGCTATAAACGTTCTGAGTGCTACACTCGCCTAAAACAACACTGAATTTGTCCGACCGAGCAGTTGCAACGGGATTTTTTGCGTGTCCGGAATTGCAATCATCTCTCCACAACGTACCCTGGGCTTCCTCATGTCGTTCGGCTCGTGCCAAACTTACACTTTCTTTGTTTATTGGCCGCGCGATATCTACACTACTCGTGCACCGTAAACTGATTACGTGAGAAGCGATTTCCAAAAAATTTTCTTCATAATTAATTTTTGCCCCGTATTTTCTTAACATTTCGCTGCCGATTAATCCATCCTCTTCAATAGGAAAATCGTCAGGCACCAAATGGAAATACAATGTCAAATCACGGAAAATCAAGGGTATTTTTCCGCGCGAGTTAATCGATTCCTTAGTAATACCTTTAAGTTCAAGAATTTCGTTCTCAAAAACAATGGCTTTACTGGGTTTTTTTACTAATTTTAAGCAAAGACGGGCCTGCTCCCGTATCTAACATTAATTTGAGCGATACCTGATAATTTTCAAATGGCATTTCTATTACAGGTGACTTACTATTTATACTCAACAAAATGGACTTTCGCGCAAATTTTAATTCTGATTTGTGTTTGATTGGTGTGGGCGCGCGCTTTCTGATTGCCCCCAGGTCGCGCCCTGCACCGCGGGGCTGTTCGCGTTTCCCGCTTCACGTTGTAACTTTTCTCTATTTTTTCTTTCCAATACCTGGCATTCATTCTTCCAGTGTCTCTCTTTTTTACAATAATTGCAAAGTTTAACAAAATTATTAATTTGATTCGATTGTGCCACTGCGGGACTGTGCGATCTCGGTCTATATTGATTTTGTGAAACTTGGGGCGTGGCCGGCCGCGCGCTAGCCAATGGGTTCGCGGCTGGCGCCGAGACGTGCGCTTACGTAGCTACGGGCTGCGCCCATGTAGTCGGCTGTGTCGCCGATTGCTGTGTACCCGGGAGTAAAATGATTTTAACGTCCAACAGTTTTTCGCGATATGATTTCTTTTGCCACAATATTGACAAATTTCTGTCGGTTTATTTTGAACAATTTTAATTTCAGCCGATTCTGCTTTCAGTTTATTATTTTCTTGATTTAATTTACTTTTACGCGTTGGTTCGGTTTTCTCTAAATCTGTAACCTCACGCTCTATTTCTATCGCTTTTTGTACGGCTTCCTGAAAAGTTGCGGCCACTCCCATGCGCCTCTTAATTTCCCAATCCATACCGCGTACAAAAAATTTTAATTCGTCAGCTTCCACATGCTGTGAGAAACCCGCATCATCCCTTTTTTCTCTTTTTGCGGCCTCTTTTAATTCTATTGCGATACGCCTAACTCTGTTTGCAAATGTTATAATGTTTTCGTTTTCTCTTTGTCTGGCCGCGGCTAATTCCCTCATCAAGGTGTGATGTGTTTTATACGATCCGAAATTTGCCTCAAAATATTTAACTAGATCCGTCATATTAAAAAAAACTATTTCCTCCATTGACTTTGCTCCTTCACCCGTTAGCCGTCGCCTAATTAATTTTACCAGGTCGGCTTCGTTTGCTGCCGGAATCATGCTAATGGCTTCTCTTAAACCGAATAAAAAGGTACTAAGTGGAATATTACTACCGTCAAATTTTGGTATGCAGTCTAGTGCATCTTTAATCGACAAATTTTTTAACGGAGTTAAAGTTGCATTTGGGCGAAAAGAATTCATTGTCGTTGGCAGTGTTGTTCTAACATTAGCAACTAAAGGCGTACTATGACCCCTTCCCCCTACTACGTGCGGAGTATAATTTGCCGAATTTAAGGTGGTCTTACACCTACAAATTTTGAAAAAATCAACTTTTTTTTATTGAATTTTTTAATTATATATGTTATTCTAAACCTAAAAAAACTAGTTTGGATCAAAAATTAAAAAAGTTAAATATGATATGGTTAAAAGAGCTTACTATCTTCAAAATGACGAAAAAATTGATTTTCCTTTTTTTTTTTGCCTTTTCTATAGGTTTCTGATATATATAGAAACACGTTTACTTGTATCTGTTTTAAAATATCAAAAAACATTATTTAAGACTTAGTATAAGAATTATAAAAAAAAATAGTTAAATTTAAATACGGCATTTGTTATAAAAATAATATAGATCATATTGTGGAATTTGAAATCCAGTGGAATCGTCTTTTGAGTTGTGACAATTTTACAAACAGCTCCAAACAGTTTTAAGTAATTTGTACAGTTATTAACTGTTATTGAAATTTATAATTTAGGACAGGATGAATAAAAATAATTTGAATATATACTTTGTGATTTTTTTTTTATTTCAGAAAAACGTGTACATTACAATTCCAGCTATAGTACTTACAAATTGCTCTTTATAATTATAGAATTTACAACAAAGTTTCAAGAATCGTCGTAGTTCATTATTAAAATTACGTAGATAACTATTGTCATACATTCATACTGGATACAACACTTTGGCAGGGTTTCGAAAATAAACTTTATTTAAAACAATAAAAATAAAATATGTCTTGTTTCAAATTACAAGTACAAATTGTACAGGCTATAAGTTTTATAAATATGTACACCCGAGGGAAGTTGATTCTTTCCGAGTGTGCTGGGCAAATGGCAACGTCGCGCAGCCGTTCGGCCGTCCACGTTTGAGCGTCGAATTCTCATCTACAGTGGCGCGCTAGTCTATGGCGTAAGAAATGGTTGCGCAATGGTTGCGCAGACGACGCGAGTGCGAAATCAGCGTATTTAGAGCCACTAGAGGTTATGTTAGATGAGATCTAACCATAGACATAAGAGAGATAGACTGGGGGTGTAGGTTAGCGAGAGTGGCACCCGTTGAGAGAGAGACAGATGCATAGAAGGTATATGTAATAGAAAGTATGCCGTCTCTAACGCATGTGCGCGAACATGGTTAGAGGTGCCACTCTTGCTAACCTACACCCGCAGTCTATCTCTCTTATGTCTATGGATCTAACAGAGACAGCCAACAGAACGCGGCGAACAACGTCATCTTCGTCGCCGGAGAAGATGAGGAGTAAGTCGCCACCGCTGTTACTGCTGCGCGCTTTGCAGGCGAAGAAAGGGAAGGAAAAGGAGAAAGAGGAGCAGTGTGTATAGCAGTCCGCAACGGAGGAGTCGGGGTGGAGAGCCATGGCCGAGAATCAAGGCAACTCGTCCAACTTCTTGGGCTACAACCAAGATACTTTAATTTCATGCATTTATTTGTGTTTGAAAACTTTGATTTATACAAAAATGGCATGTTGAAGTAGTTATTATACACTGTGCCCTTTGATCGGATCAACAAAATTTACTTGGAGTATAAACAGATTCAAATCCTGGTTGTGTCACTCTTGGAAAAAATATTGTAATAAGATACAAGGTAAATATTGATATAAAAACATTTTTCTCTGTTAAAAAATTGGTAATTTCAAAAATTATAAGTGCTAATTTTTAATACGTTTACAGCTCTATAATTTAGAACAAGTCAGTAGTTGGTCTACTAAAGAACGTTTAACTACTCAAGTTGTTTAGGATGAAACGTCAAATAATTATGTAGCTACGGGAGTATATATTACAAACTTCCACGTTCGCACGGACACACTGGCACACGTATTGTACTATCCACCTAAACCGCTTGTAACAACCAGATCTGTGGAGTAGTTGAGGTTTAGACAGTTACCTGCTAGCATCAATAGTATTTGTTGCTATTTTATGTTATACTGCTTACAACCAAGAAAACAGTGTCATCTTGAACGCTATTTGCCTGTTTACGGCTACTGGCTGCACAGTTACTCTCTGCATGCTCCGTTTGCCTGGTATGATACACAGCTCTCAAATCATTATGCATTTGAGGCTCCGTAATGGAGAATAGCATGAGCGTCAAATCCACGGAATCAGTGGCGACCAGTGATGAATACGAATTTGTAAGCTAAAAGGGAACTATGAAACAGTCACAATCATTACTGGAGTCACGGATGCTGAACATTGCCAACAATGGTAATCTAGAAGATCTTCAAAACAATTTACACGAGGTAAAACATTGCTTTTGTGCTTCTTGTGGGTGTGGAAAATTTGAAGTGTGACTGATGTTATTGTGGTTCTTGACAACTGTGGTTCGTCCTACTCCTCGGGCCACAATCAAGATACTTTTATTTTGTGCTTTTATTTGTGCTAGAAAACTTTGATAAACAATGGTACGTTTAAGTTGTTGTTATACACTGGGCCCTTTGATCGATCAACAAAATTTACTGAGAGTAGAAACAGATTCAAATCCTGGTTGTGCTATTGTCACTCTTGGAAAAAATATTGTAATAAGATACAAGGTAAATAATGATATAAAAACATTTTATCTGTTTTTAAATTGGTGATTTAAAAACTTATAAGTGCTAATTTTTAATATGTTTACAGCTCTATAATTTAAAAAAAGTCAGTAGTTGGTCTACTAAAGAACGTTTAACTACTCAAGTTGTTTAGGATGAAACGTCAAATAATTATATAGCTAAACAAGCTATGGGAGTATATATTACAAATTACAAACTTCCACGTTCGCACGGACACACTGGCACACGTATTGTACTATCCACCTAAACCGCTTGTAACCACCAGATCTATGGAGTACTTGAGGTTTACAAAGTTACCTGCTGGCATCAATAGTATTGTTGCTATTTTATGTTATACTGCTTACAACCAAGAAAACAGTGTTATCTTGAACGTTTTTTTTAGAAATTTTTTGTTTCTAAAAAAATTTATATTTCAGAGAATTAGCTGCTCGAGTATTTTTAGTTGTATTCAGCAATTTTAAGGAAAAAGCTGAAAGTATTGATCAATATATAAATCAATTTCAGGATAAGTCTTGGAAGAAAAATAATGTTTCTCCAAGTGACAAATTTGTTTTATCAATACTTAATGAGGTATTTAATTTTAATATTAAATGAAAACAAGCCACTATTACTTATCAACTTTAAAATATCATTAAATTATTTAAGGTTAATAGACAATATGAACAAATAAATTTTATTGAAACTAGAAGATTCTATATTCCACCACCAGCTAAGCCATTAGACTGGTCATTTGAATTAGAATGGACTGGATTGAGTATAAGTTATTCAGAAAATGTAAAAGTAATATACATAATATGTTATCATAGTTATTATAAAAAATGTAGGTATAAAGCATTGAAATAAATATTTACTTTTAAGTAAATGCTGATGCTAAGCTTGCTTCATGGAAAATGCAAGCTGTTGAAGATGATTCTTGTAATGTACTCAATGATATTAAAGATATATTAGGAGAAGATACTACCTCTAAATCTCGTAATGTAACAAATGTTGTTAAAGAAAATGTAAAAATTGATATGCATAAGAACGAAATTGAATCAGACCAAATTATTAATGGTCACCTATTTGGAGGAAAATATATACCATTTTCTGGTATGTGAAGTCGGAGAATAATATATAAAATGTAAAATAAATATATTAATTCATCAATTATTATAAATGAAAACGAAGCTGCTATGACATATTCTGGTAGTCAAAGAGAAATGATGATATATGGATTTATCCTAAAAAGTCAAGTAAAACTTGAGTATTGGAGTGGACATGGATCTCGAATAATAGTGCTCTATGATTTGAAACAAGTCAGTAGTTGGTCTACTAAAGAACGTTTAATATTTTCTCATCTTGTAGTATTATTTTATACTCTCGTTAGCAAGTACTGTAAGTTATAAGTGTTTTAATCCGACTAAGTATTGCATTTATAATGAATTGTACATTAACAAGAAAATAAATATATCGTTAATTAATTTGTAATTATATATATTCTTTATTAACGCAATTACTTAAACCCTAAAAATTTGTTTTTATTGTTTTTATACTCGCTATTTTAAGAATATTTTACTTATTATCTGATCTATTTTAAACGCAACTATTTTTACTACAAACTTTGTAAATTTGATAGATAGATTCTGTAAATTTATTAGAATTTGTGTTTTTATGCATTTCGGACTATACTAAAATATTTAATAAAACACACGGGAAACCCTTAGTTGGAGATTTTTCAAGGAAAATATGCGAAAATTCGAAAACAGCTATAGAATTTTGCGAGTTTGGCACCATTGGCTAATTCTAAATTAAGTGTTTCTTTGGCAGCCGAGTTATATTTGTAATTATTGAAAAATTTTACAATTAACGTTATTAGAATTATTTTATAAATATTTAATCATCTCATTTGAACCATAAATTGGATAATTTTAATAATTTGTTTTTTTAAATTTAAATTCCTTAACCTGAAAACCATTTCATGAATAATTTCTTACGCCATAGACTAGCGCGCCACTGTAGATGAGAATTCGACGCTCCAACGTGGATGGCCAAACGGCTGTGCGACGTTGCCATTTGCCCGGCACACTCGGAAAGAATCAACTTCCCTCGGCTGTACATGTATATACCTAATTAAAGAGCGATAGTTTAATTAATGAAATAAAAAAGAGATATAATATTTTCTTAATAAGAGACTTGGTGTCTTTGCATAGTTCACTTGCTTATAAGATCATAACTGAAAAATAATTTTACAAACTTATGCAAAATTAAAGAACATTGAGCCTTCATATTAATGGAGCATTGACATAAAATTCCAAATACCGTCGCATGATAGTACCACAAACTCATCTTTTTCTAAATCTAACGTGATAATATTAATGTCTGGTAATGCTGATATCATTTGCTCTTCCGGCGGTAAATCTTTGTTTCTTTTAAAAGCGTGATCACTGAGTGCTCTTGATAAATTGAGTCCACCATTAACTCTGCCATCAGCAGTACCTTTTCCACCAGCTTTGACTATTTGTTCTATTTCTGGTTGATCTTCTGGTTTGTAGTCAAAACTTAATTCAATAGCTTTACTATTTCTGCAAAGAACGCATCTAGAATCACCTGCATTTGCTACATATAATTCATTTCCTTTCAATACCGCGACTTTTCCTGTACATCCACTATCAGAACCAGGCTATATAAAATTAGAGACCAATATTACTCACTAGGAGAGGCTCAGGGTTCGGGAACCCCAATTTTCTTGAAACTTGCAGAGGTTGTAGGTAATACCTCACCATGAACCTCTGTAGAGTTATAATAGACCCTAACACCTTCCCAGAAAAAAGCTGCAGCCATTCTATTTTAAAAGAAAATCTGAAACATATGTACGGTATTCACATTTTTTTCCATTTTCTACTGTTTGTGCTGTAAAAAAATTTATCCAATTACTTTATTACTTATATGAATAAAAAATACATAAATTATATTGAATATTAAGAGTCAAGTCAAAGAATTAGTTTAAAAAAATTTTATTACCTGAATATATTTCATTCTTAGCGATATTTCCATTATTCCTGTTTTGCAACTCCAATAATAGATCAAATGCCAGAGCTCATTATTCTCTTTGTAAAGGCATTTTTAATATTTCATAATTTTACCATACACTGAAGAAAATTAAATGTTCTTGGGCATACATTAAGCGGATTGATATTCATAATCCAAACAAACTCTTCTTCTAGAGAAATTTCTAAGTGGGAGTCAATGAGATATCACTGCTTCATGTTAAATGAGGTTGTCTACTTCTATATCCTAAAAAGAGAAAAAAAAACACAAAGAATCTATTTTTAAAGTAAAAAAAGTAAGGTATAATGTTTTGAGTCTCCTCAAAAACTTTTGAGGTTATACTCGTACTTATCTTACAAATATTGCTCTAGTGATGCTTCTACAGTTATTTATAACAAAGAAACTGTAAAGATTTGCTGTCAGTGATACCTACACGTCCATGTTTATACTATACTACCAGATGAGTGTTGCAGTTTGCAATATCCTTGACATCTGTGATAACACCCGATGTTTACATGAGCTCTGACATAATTTGCCGTTGATAGCCAATTGACATAACCATTTGTCAGCTAAAGTGCAAGTATGCATCACTGACAGCAACAACTCCACAAGGCCTGATGAAATTGAACTTCACATAAACAGTTTTTGTTATAAATATATTATACATATATTTCTTGTGTGCTAATCAGGTTTGTCGCTTTTATGTGTAGATACATTTTGAAACTTATTGCAATTCAGAACTCTTCTCAATTGAATTATATCCTATAAGTAGTGAGCTAAACTCAATTATCACTGCTTCTATTATTAATGCTTTATTACTGCTGAATTACTGAATTATTACTGCTTCTTCCTTAAAATACTTTATTAAATCTTGTCACTGCATATGTTTTTCTGAATTTAGTTTCATACAGCATTCCTATATATTGAACTGAAGATACTTCCCAAATTTCAACAAAACTGTCACTGCACACTTGTACTATAATTACACTTATAAATACTTTTCTGATATATATCTTCACATTATAATACATTCAATTTTCATTTCTAAATTCACTTATGAATACAAATAATTAAACACTAATAAAAAAACCTTTCTTCATGAGGAAGCAAAAACTCTGCAAAACAACCTGTTGAAATCTCATTGTTATGAAACTTTGTTTATAATGAACTGTCAGCTGTGCAACTGTGTTTACACTCATATTAGCAGACAAGTTATGTATAGGCACAAAAGGGCGTATTCATATAGTAAATTGCTGTCACAAGACGATTCCACTGGATTTCGAATTCCACAACATGGTTTATTTTTTTTTATTTTTAGAATAAATTCCGTATGTAAATTTAATTATTTTGTTATCCTTATACTAGTATGGCTTAAATAATGTTTTTTATATTTTATAACACATTTAAGTAAACGTTATTTTATCAGAAGCGTTAAAGCATAAAAGAGGGCAAAATAAAAAAGAATATCAATTTTTTCGTCATTCCCAAACAGAAATGATCTTCTATAATAAAAGTTCAATAACCGATGTAAAAGTTTATAACCGATATTAGCAGATTATAAAGTCAGAATTTCAGATTTTTATAAAAGTTTAAAACTGTTATAAATAGTTATAAATATAGTTATTAACTGTTATCAGTTTTTTGGATCGTCATGAAAATTTGAATCTTTGATCAGTAAAAAAAGTTAATAACTGACAATAACTTTTACGAATGTTTACTAATTAGTACTAATTGAAATTTATAATTATTTGTATTTTGGATATCCATACTAACAAAATTTTTTTCTTACAAAAAGTGAATAATTAATAAACTTTTTGAAACTATTAATAACTATTATTATTGAATAAAAAACCTTTATAACAGATAATAACTTTTTGTAGATTGATTCTATGGTTCTGCGCCACGGCCCAAAGAAATAAATCAAAGTTTATTACTGTTATAAATTTGTTTACCTGTTAATAACAGAAAAAAATGTTTATAAATTTTATAAACTGTTACTATGTAGTCTCAAATCCTAACTTTATTAACAGTTATTAGCAGTTATAAACGTTTTTAAAAATTATAAAAAATTATATATTATTATTAATCATTATTTACTAAGTTTTATTTCCGCCTGGGTTTTAAAGATAGTAAGCTACTTCAGCCATATCACCTTAAATTTTTGTTAATGTTTGATCCAAACTAGTTTGTATAGGTTCAGAATAACACATATAATTGAAAAATTCAATAAAAAAAATTGATTTTAAAACATTTTTAGGTATAAGACCGTCTTAAGACGAAAATATAAATAATTCTTTAAAACAAGGATCAGAGTATATTTTTATATTATTTTTATACTATCAAATACGCCCTTTGGTTTTCACGATGCTTAATTATTTAATCATGCAATATTAGATGCATACCACTAGATTTAATGAATTTTACCATGATATTTTAGAATATACCTGAATGAAAAAAAGAAATATACGAAAATGTAGAAAATCGTAAGAGGCGGGGGATACGAGGTCCACGCATATTAGGAAATTGCGAAGATGTGCAACAATAAGTAAGACAATTATTTAAACAATTTTTAAACAAAAGTAGGCGAGGGATACGAGGTCCAAGCATTTTCGAAAATTGCTAAGATATGCAACAATAAGCAAGAAAATTATTTGAACATTTTAAACCCAAGTAGGAGGGGGACATGAGGACCACGAATATTAGGAAATCATGTAGATGTGCAACAATAAGCAAGACAGTTATTCGAACAATTTTAAACCCACGTAGGCGGGGGTTACGAGGTCCACGCATATCAGGAAATTACGATGATGGGCAAAAATATGAAAACCATTATTTAAATAATTTGTAAACCAAATTAGCCAGGGACGCGAGCTCCACGCATATAAGGGAGTCATGTAGACATAACAAAAAAAGAAAAGCGATAATTTAATTAAATTTTGAAACGCAAGTAGCCGGGGGAGGCAAGGTCCATGCATAGTAGGAAATTACGTAGACGGGCAACAATGAGCAAACATATTATTTAAATAATTTTTGAACCCAAGGAGCGCGAGGTTCACGCATATTAGGGAATTACGTACACGTGCAACAATAAAGCAGACAATTATTTAAACAATTTTTAAACAAAACTTGCCGAGCGACGTGAGGTCCACACAAATCAGGGAATTGCGAAGATGTGTAACAATTATTTAAGGCGATGCGCTACACACGCCATTACTCAAAATTGGGTTCCCGTTATTCTCATTCAATTTTCAATTTTAAGAAAAGAAATCTTTGACACGTTATCGATCTTTGTTAAACTTACAACGTGTCAAAGAGTTTTTTTCGAAAAGTTTAAAATTGAAGGGGAAAAATGGAAACCCAGAATTGAGTAACAGTGTGGGTATCACATCACCTTAAACCATTTTTAAACCCAAATAGGTGGGGGATATAAGGTCCACGCATAAGTATAAGGGAGTCATGTAAACATGAAAAAAAGCAAAACGTTTAATTAAATAATTTTTAAACTCAAGTAGGTGGGGGATACGAGGTCCACACATATCAGAAAATTGCTATGATGGAGAGCAATAAGCAAGACAATTATTTAAACAATTTTAAACCCAAGTAGCCCAGCGACGCGAGGTCTACTGATTTGAGGAAATTACTTAGACAAAAAGCAAAACTATTATTTAAATAATTTTGAAACCCAAGTCGCCGGGGGACGCGAAGTCCACGCATATAAGGAAGTCATGTAGACGTAACAAAATAAGCAGACCGATTATTTAAATAATTTTGAAACCCAAATATCCGGGGAAGGCGAGGTACACGCATATTAGGAAATTTCGAAGATGTGCAATAGTAAGCAAGACAATTATTTAAACAATTTTAAACCCAAGCGGGAGGTGCAACAAAATAAGCAAAACGATTATTTCAATAATTTTTAAATACAAGTATCTGGGGGACACAAGGTCCATGCATATTAGGAAATTACAAAGTTTTGCAACAATAAGCAAGACAATTATTTAAATCATTTTTAAACCCAAGTAGGTGGAGGATATAAAGCACACGCATATAAAGGAGTGATGTAGACATGAAAATAAGCAAAACGAATATTTAAATAATTTTTAAACCCAAGTAGGCGGGGGATACGAAGACCACACATATTAGAAAATTGCGAAGATGTGCAACAATAAGCAAGACAGTTATTTAAACAATTTTTGAACCCAAGTAGGTGGAGGATATAAGGCACACGCATATAAAGGAGTGATGTAGACATGAATAAAAGCAAAATGAATATTTAAATAATTTTTAAACCCAAGTAGGCGGGCGATACGACGTCCACATATATTAGGAAATGACGAAGATGTGCAATAATAAGCAAGATAATTATTTAAACATTTTTAAAACCAAAGTTTACGAGGGACACGAGGTCCACACATATTAGGGAATTACGCAGCCGTGAAAAATAAGCAAGACAATTATTTCAACAATTTTAAACCCAAGTGGGAAGGGGAACAAAATAAGAAAAACGATTATTTCAATAATTTTTAAATCCAAGTATCCGGGGGACACAAGGTCCACGCATATTAGGAAATTACGTAGATGGGCAACAATGAGTTAAAATATTATTTACATCATTTTTTAACCTAATTAGCCGAGGGACGCGAGGTCCACGCATATTAGGGAATTACGTACATGTGCAACAATAAAGAAGACAATTATTTATACAATTTTTAAACCAAACTCGCCGAGGGACGCGAGGTCCACGCATATCAGGTAATTGCGAAGATGTGTAACAATTATTTAAACCATTTTAAACCCAAGTAGGTGGGGGATATAAGGTCCACGCATATAAGGGAGTCATGCAGACTTAAAAAAAGCAAAACGATATTTAAATAATTTTTAAACCCAAGTACGCGGAATGCGAGGTCTACGCATATTAGAAAATTACGAAGATGTGCAAAAATAACCAAGACAATTATTTAAACAATTTCAAACCCAAGTAGAAGGGGACATGCGGTTCACGAATATTAGGAAATGACGTAGATGTGCACCAATAAGTAAGACCATTATTTAAACCATTTTTCAACCCAAGTAGGTGGGGGATATAAGGTCCACGCATAAGTATAAGGGAGTCATGTAAACTTGAAAAAAAGCAAAACGATAATTTAAATAATTTTTAAAGCCAAGTAGGAGGGGGATACGAAGACCATGCATATTAGCAAATTGCGAAGATGTGCAACAATAAGCAAGACAATTATTTAAACAATTTTAAACCCAAATAGGAGGGGGACATGCGGTTCACGAATATTAGGAAATCACGTAGATGTGCAACAATAAGCAAGACAATTATTTAAATAATTTTAAATCTATGTAGGCCGGGGATATGAGGTCTACGCATGTAAGGGAGTCGAGTTGTAGAGGTTAAGAATTTTTGAACTAAAAGTCTTGCTTACGTCTCTTGTCTACATGACTCCCTTATATGCGGGGAACTTATATCCCCAACTAACTTGGGTCTAAAAATTGTTTAAATAATTTATTGCTTATTGTTGCACATCTTCGTAATTCCCTTATATGCGTTGACCTCATATCTCCAGACTACTTGGGTTTAAAATTGTTTAAATAATTGTCCTGCTTATTATTGCACGTCTATATTATTCTCTAATATGCGTGGACCTAACGTCCCCCGGCTACTTAAGTTTAAAAATATGTTAAATAATGGTTTTGCTTTTCTTCCATGTCTATATGACTCTCTTATATACGTGGACCTTAAATACCCAACCTACTTGGGTTTAAAAATGGCTTAAATAATTGTCTTGCTTATTGTTGCACATCGTCGCAATTTCATAATATGCATGGAACTCGTACCCTCGCCTACTTGGGTTTAAAAATTATTTATATAATCGTTTTGCATCTTTTCATGTCTACATGACTCCCTTATATGCGAGGACCTTATATCCCCCACCGACTTGGGTTTGAAAATGGTTTAAGGTAGTTATCACCGAAAACGATTGATTTCGATTTCTTTTTGAAACTTTTAGCAAAATTAATTTAGATAGTAAGGAGAATAACCTTGAAATTTGGGAGCGATTTACCGTTTACTTTCTGGATATACTCGTTCAAACTTCGGCCTTTTTTGGATAATTAGTATTGTGGTTAATGGCGTCGACAAAAAAACATGGCTAATACGACATAAAATCCATTGCTGTAAATAAATTAGATTCGAAAAAACGTTGATACTTATAGCAAAACTAGTTCAAATATTGAAGAATCAGATATATCAATTTGAAAAAGGTTTATCGTTTAGTTCAAAAGTTATGATCAATCAAATTTTGAGGTTAGTCGAAATTTTGAAATGAATGTAATTTTATTTTCAAACAAATAGGTACGATGGTTGTAACTAGACCAATTATGGTTACTACTATTACTTAAAAATAGTAAACATACGCATAAACATTTATTTGGATAAAAAACTTTGTTACATAGGTATGCCACGTTGTTCAAATGTTAAACATTGAGGTTTTGACTTGCGTAGTTGTGAGATAACTACCTTAAATAATTGTATTACTTATTGTTGGAAAACTACGTAATTTTCTAATATGAGTGGACCTTGCGTCCCCCAGATACTTGGATTTAAAAATTATATAAATAATCGTTTTGCTTATTTTGTTCCCACTCCCACATGAATTTAAAATTGTTTAAATAAATGTCTTGCTTATTTTAACACGTCTTCGTAATTCTCTAATATGCGTGGACCTCGCAACCCCCGCCTACTTGGGTTTAAAAATTAATTAAATAATCGTTTTTCTTGTTTTGTTATGTCTACATGACTGCGTTATATGCGTGCCCCTCGCGTCCCTGTCTAATTTAGTTTACAAATTGTTTAAATAATGGTCTTTTTTATTGTTGCACGTCTACGTGATGGGCACATCGGTGGGGCATATGAGGACAACGCATATAAAAGTCATATAAACATGAAAGAAAAGCAAAGCCATTGTTTAACTTATTTTAAAATCTTGGTAGCCGGGAGATATGAGGTCCACACATATTAAGGAATTACGAAGATGTGCAACAATAAGCAATAAATTTATTTAAACCATTTTCAATCCCAAGTAGTTTGGGGATATAAGATCCACGTATATAAGAGAGTCATATAGACATGAAAGAAAAGCAAAACCATTATTTAACTTATTTTTAAACCTAAGTAGCCGGGGGACGTGAGGTTCACGCATATTAGGGAATAACATAGACCTGCAACAATAAGCAAGACAATTACTTGAACAATTTTAAACCCAAGTTTGAGGACAACGCATATAACAGACTCATATAGACATGGAAGAGAAGCAAAACTATTATTTAACGAATTTTTTAATCTAAGTAGACAGGGGACGTGAGCAAGACTTCTTGTTCAAAAATTCTTAACATCTACAACTCGACTCACTTATATGCATGGACCTCATATCCCCGGCCTACATAGGTTTAAAATGATTTAAATAATTATCTTGCTTATTGCTGCACATCTACGTGATTCCCTAATATTCATAGACCTCATGTCCCCCTCCTACTTGGGTTTAAAATTGTTTAAATAATTGTCTTGCTTATTGTTGCACATCTTCGCAATTTCCCGATATGTGTGGTCTTCGTATCCCCCGCCTACTTGGGTTTAAAAATTATTTAATTAAACGTTTTGCTTTTTTTCATGTTTACATGACTCCCTTATACTTATGCGTGGACCTCATATCCCCGGCCCACATAGGTTTAAAATGATTTAAATAATTGTCTTCTTTATTGTTGCACGTGTACGTAATTCCCTAATATGCGTGGACCTCGCGTCCCCCGTCAACTTGGGTTTAAAATTGATTAAATAATTGTCTTGCACATTGTAGCACATCTTCGCCATTTCCTAATATATGTGAACCTCATATCCCCCGCCTACTTGGGTTTAAAAATTATTTAAATATTCCTTTTGCTTTTTTTCATGTCTATATCACTCCTTTATATGCGTCTGCCTTATATCATCCACCTACTTCGGTTTAAAAATGGTTTAAATAATTATCTTGCTTATTGTTGCAAAACTTTGTAAACTCCTAATATGCGTGGACCTTGTGTCCCCCAGATACTTGTATTTAAGGGGGTGTCAAACTCCATTCTGCGATTTGACCGACCCATAGGTCGGTAAGGTAGGAAGTACATACTATTGATGAAATATGACACAAGCGCCATCTCTGGAAAATCGTAATAGATTTTAACACAGATGGCGCTACATATTTCAAAAATATTAAAGATACGCGTTTTTTTATTACAAATAATTGTACGTATTTCGCGTATACGTATTTCTTTTTATAATTAATTATCCCTATTTTGCATATACGCATTTTTATTGTTAATAATAGTGCGTATTTCACATATATACGCATATTTATTACAAATAATTTTGCGCATTTCGCCTATACGCATTTTATAATAAATAATTTGGTGTATTTGGCCGATACACATATTTTATTCTAAATAATTATGCGTATTTCGCTTATACGCACTTTTCAGTGTTATCAATTGTGCGTATTTCGCCTATACGCATTTTATAATAAATAATTTGGTGTATTTCGCCTATACTCATGTTTTATTATAAATAATTATGCGTATTTCGCTTATACGCACTTTTCAGTGTTATTAATTGTGCGCATTTCGCCTATACGCATTTTATAATAAATAATTTGGTGTATTTCGCCTATACACATGTTTTATTATAAATAATTATGCGTATTTCGCTTATACGCACTTTTCAGTGTTAGTAATCGTGTGCATTTTGCCTACACGCATTTTATAATAAATCATTTTGTGTATTTCGACTATACACATGTTCTATTATAAACAAATGTGCGCATTTCGCCTATACACATTTCTTATAATAATGAGATGCAGATTCATCACTTTATTATATAGTCTCAGTTATTATTGACATTTCAAAATTCAGGACGTCGCCTCGCATGATTGCAAATGCTTTCTTAAAAATTGTAGTGCGCTTCGTACGTTTTTGTGTCCCGGTGAAGGGACAGATCGGATGCGAGGTCTAGGTGTTTAGATGGCCGATGATGGAGTCCGGGTTATGCGCTCCATAGGTTTTTGTACCCAGGTGTTGAGACAGCTCGATTACGAGGTCTAGCTGTTCCAGGTGGCCGGTGATAGAGTGTAAGTGATGCGTTCCGAAGATTTTTGTGTCCAGATGTCGGAACAGATCGTATGCGAGGTCTGAGCGTTCCAGGTGGATGGATGATGGAGTTTACGTGATGCGCTCCGTAGGTTTTTGTGTCTAGAGACCAAGACAAATCGAATGCGAGGTCTAGGTGTTTCAGATGGCCGATGATGGAGTCCGGATAGTGCGCTTCGTAGGTTTTTGAGTCCAGGTATCGGGACAGCTCGAATGCGAGGTCTAGCTGTTCCAGGCGGCTGATGATACGCTTCGTAGACTTCTGTGTCCAGGTGTTTTGACAGATCGGATGCGAGGTCTAGGTGTTCCAGACGGCCGATGATGGAGTTCGGGTAGTGCGCTCCGTAGGTTTTTGTGTCCAGGTGAAGGGACAGGTCGGATGCGAGGTCTAGGTGTTGCAGATGGCCGGTGATGTAATCCGGGTGATGCGCTCTAAAGGTTTTTGTGTCCAGGTGTCGGGACAGATCGGATGCGAGGTTTAGGCGTTCCAGGTAGTCGATGGTGGAGTTTATGTGAAGCGCTCCGTAGGTTTTTGTGTCCAGAGGCCAGGACAAATCGAATGCGAGGTCTAGGTGTTCCAGATGGTCGATGAGTCTGGGTAGTGCGCTCCGTAGGTTTTTGTGTCCAGGTGAAGGGACAGATCGGATGCGAGGTCTAGGTGTTGCAGATGGCCGGTGATGTAATCCGGGTGATGCGCTCTAAAGGTTTTTGTGTCCAGGTGTCGGGACAGATCGGATGCGAGGTTTAGGCGTTCCAGGTAGTCGATGATGGAGTTTATGTGAAGCGCTCCGTAGGTTTTTGTGTCCAGAGGCCAGGACAAATCGAATGCGAGGTCTAGGTGTTCCAGATGGTCGATGAGTCCGGGTAGTGCGCTCCGTAGGTTTTTGTGTCCAGGTGAAGGGACAGGTCGGATGCGAGGTCTAGGTGTTTAGATGGCCGATGATGGAGTCCAATTTAATATTATGATTTTCAAAATATTACCTGCATCTGAAATTTTGTGGCACAGTACTGCACTTTTTTGTACATATTCTGGATATAGTTTACAAAATTTCTACCAAGAGATAGTTTAGATTTGGTTTTTATTTTTTTGGTTGAGTGTTTAATTGTTTATTGAAATTTAAACAAATTTCAATCTATTTAGTTTTTTATGAACAAAAAATGTTCCTCAAATTTTAGGTCGATATTTGCAAAAATAAAAAAGCTATGCAATATTGAAAATTCAATTTTTTTGCAATTTTTGGTTAAAATACAAGTTTATTCATTTTTTAACTGAAAATCTTGAAACTTTTTGTATAGTACATTGATTGGCAAAAGGTTTGAATTTTTTCTGTAGAATGTGCCAGTATTTATTTTATGACCCTTTTTGAAAGTCTCTGATTGGCTGCTTCTTAGTATACCTTCATCAAAGGATATTGAGGCTGCGGCCAAATATTCTTTATTCGACAAATTTTTTTTGTAATCTTCTTCGAAAACCCTTCAAAATGCTTTTTTTGATCAATACTGGCCGAGCAAAGGGAAAAAAGTGACAATTTTTTGAAATATCAAGAAAAATCCATAATTTCAATTTTTGATAACATGATTAATGAAACTGAATATTATTCATACATCTTATGGCATGGACCGTACCACTGAATTTTGTTAGAGCATCAAATAGAACATTAGAAATATCTATTTTCAATAATATTAGGCTTACACAATAAGCAATACCTAATTAGGAACTAATAATAAATTAAGCTATAGAGGTTAATTACTATAAAGCTGTCAAAATGAAATCAGGCAACAGACTGATAATTTCATTCATAATTAGGTATCGCTTATTGTGTAAGCCTAATATTATTGAAAATAGATATTTCTAATGTTCTATTTGATGCTCTAACAAAATTCAGTGGTACGGTCCATGCCACAAGATGTATGAATAATATTCAGTTTCATTAATCATGTTATCAAAAATTGAAATTATGGATTTTTCTTGATATTTCAAAAATTGTAACTTTTTTCCCTATGCTCGGCCAGTATTGATAAAAAAGCATTTTGAAGGGTTTTCGAAGAAGAATACAAAAAAAAATTTGTCGAATAAAGAATACTTGGCCGCAGCCTCAATATCCTTTGATGAAGGTATACTAAGAAGCAGCCAATCAGAGACTTTCAAAAAGGGTGATAAAATAAATACTGGCACATTCTACAGAAAAAATTCAAACCTTTTGCCAATCAATGTACTATACAAAAAGTTTCAAGATTTTCAGTTAAAAAATGAATAAACTTGGATTTTAACCAAAAATTGCAAAAAAATTGAATTTTCAATATTGCATAGCTTTTTTATTTTTGCAAATAGCGACCTAAAATTTGAGGAACATTTTTTGTTCATAAAAACTAAAAGAAAACGAGTTTTGTGCGATTTTAAAATTTTGAGGTGCTTACTTCACGTGAAATCTCCCATATACCTGAAACAACAGGAGGGTGTAACAAAATTTGAGACCAAGGGTTGAACTTCAAATGAACCTGAGTATGGTATATAAGTTGATCCGCATTTTAAAATATACACCTTCCATCATATAACGCATAACTGCAAATTGAACATTTTAACAAAATTTGTATTATTAGAAGTATTGTCATTAATAATTACTTTGCATTATACTTGTCATGCTACTGAATGATTGGCAAAAGTAGAGCTACTATAATTTCATTGAGCTAGGCTCATAAGTTTCTTTAGCTTCTTTTCAAATTTTATGAGTTTTGTTGAAAAAAAACGGAAAAGAATTAATTTTATGTCAAGACATCTAGTTTTTTATAAATAGATAACTAAATAAACTCATGTAATTGTAATTCTTTTCTGTTATAATTAAATATGTTCGCCCATACACCTTTCCTTATAACTAATAATTGTGCGTATTTCGTCTATACGCATTTTTGCATTATAAACAACTGTGCGTATTTCGCTTATACATATTTTTGATATTGTAAATAATTGTGCGTATTTCACTTGTACGAATTTTTTATTATAAATAATTGTGCGTATTTCGCCTATACGCATTTTTGTATGATAAATAATTGTGCGCATTTCGCATATACGCATTATTTATTATGAATAATTGTGCGTATTTCGCCTATACGCATTTTAATATTTACTATTTTTTTTATTACAAACACATGTCAATTTGAACGTAATTACGTTCGAATAAGTATTTATTTATAATCACGATTTTTACTTATAGTATAAAATTACGTGATTAGTAATACTTTAAGTTTTGACATGTCCAACACCTATTAGCCAAAAACTACGGAGCGCACCACCTAAATATCGTCACCGGCTTCCCCGAAGACCTGGACCACGTATTAGATGCGCCCTGATATCCAAACGCAAAAAACTACAAAGCGCACCACCTAGACCTCGTCATCGGCAACCCTGAACACCTGCACTGCGTATTAGATGCGCCCTGATATTTTAATGCAAAAAACCTAGACTCCATCATCGGCTACCACAAAGACCTAAACCACGCATTTGATACGTTCCAACATCTAGAGACAAAAAACTACGGAGCGCACGACCTAGACATCATCATCGGCTACCCCGAACACTTTGACTACGTATTAGATGCATCCTGGGATCTAAACGCAAAAAACTTCGGAGCGCATCACCTCGACTCCATCATTGACCACCTCAAAGACCTAGACGACGCATTCGATGCTTTCAATTATCGATAAGTAACACTTCCTTATAATAGTTGTCATTTCCGTATTAGCAGGTAGCAACCGTTACCGCTATAGTATTTCTCCCTTACAATTGAAGGTGGAAGCAATGTATACTAAAATCGTGTGACGCTGTTACGTCGGTATATGCCGCTGATCCAAAGATCGTATAATTGTGTAACTGTTGTAGTATGAAAAGCAACATACCGTAAAAGTAAGGGTCCCTTACTAAGATTGCTAAAACCACCTTACTTATATAGTAAAGGAACTCCTATACTCCACGAGTAAGCCGTTTTAACTGTAGCAGTAAGAGTTTTCTTTCCGTGTGCACCCGCAGAAAACTGTTACTTTTTGGGGAGATATAATTCGTACCTAAAAATCAGGTGTGCCCTGAATACTGACATTAGTCTAGGCACCAGGGGGGTTTCCGTGGCCGATGGATGTCCACGCCTCCACCAAAGCTTTTCTTACGTATTTTGGTCTGCTGATTCTGAATTTCGAAGGTGGACAGTCGCCAGAATGTTAGTTTTTTGTTATTAACAATTTAATTGTTTAAACTGCGGCCAAATCAATATGATTAATTATAACTGAATCCTAACTGTCTAAAACTGTAGTAAATTGATCTGGAATTATGCACGTTTGCGCTCGAATTCGCGACTTATTGCACTAAATTTGCAATAATTCGGGTTCTAATCAAAATTTTTCAATTCTGAGAAAACGAGCATATTCTAGATCAATTTACTACAGTTTTAGGCAGTTAGGATTCAGTTATAATTAATCATATTGATTTGGCAGCAATTTAAACAATTAAATTGTTAATAATAAAAAACTAACAGTCTGGCGACGTTCCACCTTCGAAATTCAGAATCAGCAGTCAAAAATACGTAAGAAAAGCTTTGGTGGAAGTGTGGACATCCATCGGCCACGGAAACCCCCCTGGCGCCTAGACTACATGTCGAGTCTGTCGCGGGAGCGCAGACATTCAAGTATACCTTCGTCGTCCCTTCTCCATCGTGTCCGCCTAGGTGATGTCCTCGGGAAGTGGTAGTTGCGTTGGCTGCCCGCGAGGAGAGTAGAATGATATGAAGACCTGTTGTCTTCTGCAGGAGCTCTTCGCCTAGAGCAAAACAAAATATATTAATAATGTTTTAGGCAGTGGGGATGAGGAGAGCAGTATCAAACTGCCAGGAACAGAGGAGTAGACAGATGGAAAGTTGGAGGCTAGGTTCGGCTATACTACAGGATAAAGTCCAAATCCGAAGTGAAGTACTTACTCGAGTCTGTCACGGAAGCGCGAACTACATTCAACTACACCGTCGCCCTCCCTTCTCCGTTGTGTTCGCCTAGGTGATGTCCTCGGAAAGTGGTAGTTGCGTTGGCTGTCCTCGAGAAGAGTAGAATTATATGAAGACTTGTTGTCTTCTACAGGAGCTCTTCACCTAGGACAATACAAAATATATTAATAATGTATTAAGGAGTAGGGATGAGGATAGCAGTATCGAACTGCCAGGAACAGAGGAGTAGACCGATGGAAAGTTGGAGACTAGGTTCGGCTGTACTACAAGATAAAGTCCAAATCCGAAGTGAAATACTTACTCGAGTCTGGCACAGGAGATCAAACTATATTTATATACACCTTCGCTCTCACTTCTACGATATGTTTGTCTAGCTGATGTCTTCAGGACGTGGTAGTTGTGTTGGCTGCCCTGGAGGAGAGTAGAATTATATAAAGACGTGTTGTCTTCTGCAGGAGCTCTTCGCCTAGGGCAAAACAGAATATATTAATAAAGTGTTAAACAGTATAGGAATGAGGATAGCAGTATCGACCTGCCAGAAACAGAGGGAGTAGATAGATGGAAAGTTAAGATATCTGTAGAAAATGGAAAGAGTCTTTGGAATGAAAAGTCGAAAAAGTGCATGTGCATTTCCAACTAAGACCTCATCACCCTCGCTTAAAGTTTACCAGAATGTTAACACACAATCCAATACATGTTGAGGCATTGTATATTAAATTTTAGATCTTTTCAATCAGCCAGTGTAGGCGAAATAACTTTTTTTCTTGAACATTTCTTAAAAAGAGCATACAAATTGCAATATCTCCACACTTGCTAATTATTTAGATTTGAAACTTGATAAACAATATCCCTCAGCATGTATTACATAGTATGTGTAAAGTTAGAAATATTTGTAGAGAATGAAAAGGGATCTTTGAAATGAAAAGTCGAAAAAGCGCGTGTGCATTTGCAATGTAGATCTCCTCATCCTCGCTTAAAGTTTATGAGAATGTTTACACACAATCCAGTACATGCTGAGGCATTGTATATTAGGTTTCAGATCTACTCAATCAGCCAGTTTGGAGGAAATGACTTTTCTTTCTTAAAAATTTCCTGAAAAAGCACAAAAATTGCAATATCTCCAGACTTGCTAATTATATAGATCTGAAACTTGATAAACCGTCTCTCAGCATGTATGCCATTATGTATGGAAAGTTTAAGATACTTGTAGGGAATGGAACGGGATCTTTGGAACGAATTGTCGAAAAGCCGCATGTGCATTTGCGACAAAAACCTCCTCACACTTTCTCATAGTTTACCAGAATGTTCTCACACAATGCAATGCATGCTGAGGCATTGTATATTGAGTTTCAGATATACTCCATCAGCCAGTTTGGAGGAAATGACTTTTCTTTTTTAAAAATTTCCTGAAAAAGCACAAAAATTGCAATATCTCCAGATTTGCTATTTACGTAGATATGAAACTTGATAAACTGTCCCTCAGCATATATTGCACGGTATGTGTAAAGTTTCAGATATGTTGAGAGAATGGAAAGGGATCTTTGGACTGAAAAGTCGAAAAAGCGCAAGTGCATTTGCAACTAAAACCTCCTGACCATTGCTCAAAGCTTACCAGAACGTTAACACGCAATCCAATACATGTTAAGGCATTGCATATTAAATTTTAGATCTTTTCAATCAGCCAGTGTACGGGAAATAACTTTTTTTCTTGAACATTTCTTAAAAAGAGCATACAAATTGCAATATCTCCACACTTGCTAATTATTTAGATCTGAAACTTGATAAACAATACCTCAGCATGTGTTACATAGTGTGTGTAAAGTTTGAAATATTTGTAGAGAATGGAAAGGGATCTTTGAAATGAAAAGTCGAAAAAGCGCGTGTGCATTTCCAATATAGACCTCCTCACCCTCGCTTAAAGTGTGTGAGAATGTTTACACACAATCCAGTACATACTGAGGCATTGTATATTAGGTTTCAGATCTATTCAATCAGCCAGTTTGGAGGAAATTACTTTTCTTTCTTAAAAATTTCCTGAAAAAGCACAAAAATTGCAATATCTCCAGACTTACTAATTATGTAGATCTGAAACTTGATAAACTGTCCCTCAGCATGTATTCCATTATGTATGGAAAGTTTAAGATACTTGTTGGGAATGGAAAGGGATCTTTGGAACGAAATGTCAAAAAGCCGCATGTGCATTTGCGACAAAAACCTCCTCACTCTTTCTCATAGTTTACCAGAATGTTCTCACACAATGCAATGTATGCTGAGGCACTGTATATTAAATTTAGATCTTTTCAATCAGCCAGTGTAGGGGAAATAACTTTTTTACTTGAACATTTCTTAAAAAGAGCATACAAATTGCAATATCTCCTCACTTGTTAATTATTTAGATCTTAAACTTGATAAACAGTCCCTCAGCATGTGTTACATAGTGTGTGTAAAGTTTGAAATATTTGTAGAGAATGGAAAGGGATCTTTGAAATGAAAAGTCGAAAAAGCGCGTGTGCATTTCCAAGGTAGACCTTCTCATCCTCGCTTAAAGTTTATCAGAATGTTTACACACAATCCAGTACATGCTGAGGCATTGTATATTAGATTTCAGATCTACTCAATCAGCCAGTTTGGAGGAAATGACTTTTCTTGAACATATTTTGAAAAATACACAGAAAATGCAGTATCTCCACACTTGCTGATTATTTAGATCTGTAATCTTTGGAATGAAAAGCGAAAAAGCGCATCAAATCTACAGTTGACCGTTGTTATTTATACGCCAGATTGCTAGATAGGTATACCTATATATACGTAAAACCTAACCTTCAATTTTCTTTAGCCGAAGAATTGACGCTTGATTAAAGAAAAAAATAGGCAAGGATTGACGCTTGACTAAAGAAATAATAGTCCCTTCCATGTCAAACTTACAAAACAGTGATTTTTACACGTTTCTAAGTGAGTTATAGGTTATTTGTACGACAGATCTGTCGTACAAATAACAACGCCGTAAAATAAATAAATTCTTGAATGACTTACTTTTCTGTCTTACGGCGGGGCCAAGTCCAAGCGGCACGGTCCGTTGGGTGTGCACGCACACGGTGCGGTACGGACACTACGGTCTGCGAGGTGGGCGGCTGATGCGGCGATCCAGGCTGCGCCGTCTGCGAGCGGTCCAGGCGGCAGGCACACCGATGACACGTCCATAAGCATCAATTGATAGAGGAGGGCACAGATGGCGAAGGTAGCGGCGGAGGTGGTGGCGGCAACACGACACCGCCTCCCGGAGGGCCTGGCCCAGGCATCGGCGATGGACAGCTCAGCTGTGCTGCAGCCAGCAGCGCATGCGTGTACACACACACGGGCACAGCGTTGGCCCCGCGAGGATTCTCCCGGTGAAACGGAATCATTTGATGAACTTCAGAGCGAACCAGAACGGAATCATTTGACTAAGTTCAGAGCGCTGCTCCGGCAGACCGCGGCGAAGAGAGCAGATACTATAGCAAAGAATCAAGTGTTCTGTTGAGTTTTCCTTTTTACAAGAGTAAATTTGTGGAAATTATGATGTTAACATACAAGAACATATTTTAGCAGCGATGAAGAGAATTCAGATATGTATTATATACTTATTATATTCTAATAATTTTTTAGTTTTTGCCTTAGCGGAAATATTTTTGTTCTATAAAGTTTTAAAAACTGTTGGTAAGAGTTTACTATAAACTGTTAATTACCAATTATTAATTCATTTTAAATGTCATTAAAAATTATTTGGAAGTGTTTCAAACTCGTATAAACTATTTGAAACTGCGTTCAAAATCCTATCTTTCGTAACATTTATAAACAGTTACAAATAGTTTTAAGTAATTGTTGACAATTATTAACTGTTATTGACATTAATAATTTAGTACAAAGTGAATAAAAATTATTCGAATAGATACTTTGTGAGTTTTATTTTTCATTTCAGAAAAACGTGTACATTGCAATGCCAGCCATAGGACTAAATTTTGGAGCTGAGAACTGATTGAAAATGATTAATGGCAATCATATCTGGACTGGTGCAAATAACTTTGATCAAGATAAAAGTTATTATGTTTAAGGGAGGTGAATAATTATGTGTTATCGGGTTCATAAACTTTATGGAACTTTATGTAAAAGCTTTTGGATAGAAGAAAATATTGATGAGTGACCCGTGAGCATAAATATTATAAACAATATAATTTATGATGCTGATTTGACATATTGGTCTGAGCTTTGGTTTGACATCTTCAACGACATTAGTTGATATCAGTGCTGGGCTATTGTCCACATTTACTGAAGCACCCGTTAAAAGATTGTGTTAAATGAATATTGATATACTGAAAAAAGAGAAAATGATGTGTTATTGTGAAAAATGTAGTGAATAAAAGTGTTCAGTTAATCTAATTTATGATTTTGTCAAGGTGGGAGACGTCAAAATGTTTCAGAGGAGATCTTTGTAAATATTTTTCTACACAAACTTTAAAAATTCTCAATGATTCTTAGTTCCTAAACTGGTTGTGATTCTTAATTTTACTAGATTATGTGTGACAATTATGGGTTATTAATTTAAGTTGATTCAATCAATAATAATTTCATATGTACTCTGTGTTTGCAACTGAATAATTTTTTCACGAATTGTGGATTTAGAATGATGTTTTACAAATGGCTATAATATCTGGGCTGTTGCGAATAACTTTGATCAAGATAAAAGTTATTATGTTTAAAGGAGGTGAATAATTATGTGTTATGAGGTTCATATACTTTATAATAAGCTTCTGCATAACAGAAAATATTGGTGACACGTGAGCATAAATATACAATATAATTTATGACGCTCATTTGAAATATTGGTCTGAGACTCGGTTTAAAAAGAATTTGTCATCTTCAACAAAATTAGTTGATATCAGTGCGCTGTGCTATTGGACATATTTACTCAAGCACCAGTTAAAAGAATATGTTAAATGAATATTGAAATATTTTAAAAAGCGAAAATGATGTGTTATTGAGAAAATTTTAGTGAATAAAAGTGCTCAGTTAATCTAATTTATAATTTTATCACAGTGGGAGACGTCAAAATGTTTCAGATGAGTTCTTAGTAAATATTTTTCTACATAAGATTTAGATAATAATTTGAAAAAGTTATATCTATTCAAGAATGTCAAGAAAGCTTTAATAATTCTCAGTGATTCTTAGTTCATAAACTGGTTGTGTTTCTTAATTTTACTAGATTATTTGTGACAATTATGGGTTATTAATTTAAGTTGTTTCAATCCATAATAATTTCAAAAGTTCTCTATAGTGTTCACAACTGAATGATTTTCTCAAGAATTGAGGATTTAAAGTGATGTTTTATGTACATAAATGGCAATCATATCTGGACTCTTGGGAATAACTTTGACCAAGATAAAAGTTATCATGTTTAACGGAAGCGAATAATTATGTGTTATGAGGTTCATATACTTTATAATAACCGTTTGCACACAAGAAAATATTAGTGAGTATAGTGACACGCAAGCATAAATATTATGAGGTACATAAACTTTATAATAAGCTTTTGCATAGAAGAAAATATTGGTGAGTGACACGTGAGCATAAATATACAATATAATTTATCACGCTGATTTGAAATATTGGTCTGAGACTTAAATTGGTTTAAAAAGAATTTGTCATCTTCAACAAAATTAGTTGATATCAGTGCGCTGTGCCATTGTACATATTTACTCAAGCACCAGTTAAAAGAATATGTTAAATGAATATTGAAATATTTTAAAAAGCGAAAATGATGTGTTATTGTGAAAATTTTAGTGAATAAAAGTGCTCAGTTAATCTAATTTATAATTTTATCACAGTGGGAGACGTCAAAATGTTTCAGAGGAGTTCTTAGTAAATATTTTTCTACACAAGATTCAGATAATAATTTCAAAAAGTGATATCAATTCAAGAATGTCAAGAAAGCTTTAATACAAATGATAATCATATCTGGACTGGTGCGAATAACTTTGATTAAGATAAAAGTTATTATTAAATATTTTCGATTTAAATTGGTTCCTAGATTGGAGAAATATTAGAAATTTGGAGCAAGGGATTTCTCAATTGAAAATGACCAAAGCTGAGCTTTTTGTCAAAAATAGTTAAATATGAGGCAATTGGAATTGGTGGCTTGGGCTTAAACGAGAAATAAATCGATTACAACACTCAAAAGCTCTGTTAGCATCTAAATAAGGTCACTTAAGGTCTCAAGTAGAATCAGTTTAAATGTTTAAATAAAATTGGAAGGTATGAAACAACGTCATGAAGAACGAAAAAAGACACTTGCAGATACAAATAACTCGCATGACAGAATATCTAGATTTATAAATAGGCTACAGAAAAAGATGCAACTTGTGACAAGAGAAAGCAACATGTACAGGCAACAACTAGATACATATGAAATAGAAATATCTGGATACCAAAATAATAGTTAAGAACGAAAGCAAGTTAGTAAAGAAAAGCAAGAAAGTTAACTAACGAGAATGGTAAGAATTCTGAATAAATGGTTGACGTGAATGAAGCTCCTTAATATAATACAAAATAAGGAACATTAAAATTTCATTTACTATTTTGATCATGGCACTTGTAAATTAAATATTAATAATTTTAAGTATAAATAAATTTCTACAAAAAGTTGCATAAATTTTTTCCTTTTTCTAATTTTAATTTTTCTATTCTTACATAGTCTCTTAAAAGTTGTGGAATCCACAAGTATTCTACGAAAGTCATAACTTATAGACAAGTGTATATTATCATTCCTTGCCAATTCTTTAATTTATTAATAAGAATTAAAAGTTCACGCAAAACCTACGTGTTTGGAAAATAAATTATTGTTATTATCTCTCTTAACAACTGCAAAGTTTCTTTTCGAAAAACAATAATTACATAAAACATATTTAAATAAGAAAAATGAAAAGTTTATGGAAAACTTATATGCTACCCAAAATAAATTATTTTTATTATCTCTCTAAACCACCGTTAAGTCGCTTTGTAAAAAAAAATTCAGCACCCCCGTCCCTCCTTTTCTCTCATCTTTTCTTACTTAACAACTGTATAACGACACCACGAAAAACTTTCAGAAGAGCCTAAATATTTTTTTGAAACAGCCAACAAGACATTCTGTACAAGAATAATATACTAACAAACTTTATTTGGAAATTAGAACTACAGAATGTTTGAAAAATGTTTTTTCTAAAAAGAAAGCATTAACATTTTTTTCTCGAAAATAATTTTTGATATATTCATTTATCTAAATTAAAGTAGAAATAATAAAACTTTCTGCGAAAGTATAAAATAAGGCACGTATAAGGTTTTCCTGGAATCTATAAAAATAAAAAGAAATATATTTTCATATGACTTTACAAATTAATAGTATTGAAAATTTATTATCGTACATAAAATACAGGTTTGATTATATTATTTCAAGAAACGTTACTAATGTAATCATCGTATCCAGCTCCTTACAGAAACATTCAAATTTAAAACTTTTATTGTGGCTAACAATACTTTTATTTAATAATAATATTAAAAATGTACTATATAATAAACTCTCATAACATTATACAAATGTTTAAACTAAGGCAAGTATTAGCCTCTCTCTCTCTCTCTCTCTCTCTCTCTCTCTCTCTCTCTCTCTCTCTCTCTCTCTCTCTCTCTCTCTCTCTCTCTCTCTCTCTCTCTCTCTCTCGCCCCCTCTCTCAACCAACATTCGTCAAACTGAATACCAAAAACTTTAATAAGAGCTTAAATATTTTTTTTTAAACAATCAACACGTTTTTAAGAAGAAGAAATTTTTTAAGTAAGTTTTAACAACACAATTTTTAAGCAGTCCTTTTATTTCTTCGAATCTTATCAAGTCAATAAGCACACTTTGCACATGGTGATAATTTTTTCATAACTCTTCAAATAATAATATTGTTAATATAAAACTTTCTATGAAAGTATAAAATGAGGCAAGTATAGTATATTATCCTACGCCTAAATCGATTTTTCTGCTATAGCCGTTTCCGAGAAACGTGCTATCTGCTAGCTTATAAAATTAAGCTAGCAGACCGCTTTCGGGTAACTTTGCGAGTATTCGATTTGGCGATTATGGAAAAAGGACATATTTTTGTGCTTATTTTCTGCTGTCAGATAGCCGAAGCTAAAAATCACAAAATCATTTGGGAGTCCCAGTACGAGACATATAAGAGAGTTACGTAGACGTCGAATAATTAGGAAAGATAATTATTAAAATAATTCTTAATCGCAAGTAGCAGGGAAAAGCAAGGTCCCCGCGTATAAGGGAGTTACGTAGATGAGTCAAATTAGGCTACAAAATTATTTAAATAATTATTAATTCTAAGTAGCGGTGGGGGGGGGGGGGCGTACGTGTGCCCAATTAGTCAAGAAAATTATTTAAATGATCCTAAAATCCAAATAGCCGGGGGAAGCGAGGTCCACGCGTACAATGAAGTTAGGTAGACGTGCAAAATTAGGCAAGATTATTATTTAAATAATTCTTAATCGCAAGTAGCCTGGGGGAACAAGGTCCTCGGGTACAAGGGAGTTACGTATTCGTGCAAAACTAGGCACAATCATTATTAAAAAATTCTCAAACCCAATTAACCGGGGAAGCAAGGTTTACGCATATAAGGAAGTTACCTAGACGTGCTAAATTAGAGAAGACAATTATTTAAATAGTTTTGAAACCCAAGTTGATGGGGAAAGCAAGGTCCACGCTTATAAGAAAGTTACGTAGACATGCATAATTAGGAAAGACAATTATTTAAATATGTTGAATGTATAACGCCATCCATTTTTATATTAAATAGTTGAGGACGATCTTTGGAGGCAAAATGAAATGATCTTATTTCTTTATGGCAACGTTTCGTTGGCTTATAGTACGCCAACCTCATTGAGTCGAGAATAACATCTGATCGACGTATGATATATACGTTTATAATTTCGACCTGATGAGGTTGGCGTACTAAGCCAACGGAACGTTGCCATAAAGAAATAAGATCATTTCATTTTGCCTCCAAAGATCGTCCTCAACTATTTAAATTATTTAAATAGCTCTAAGACCTAAGTAGTCGGGGGAGGCGAAGTCCACACGTACAAGGGAGTTACGTAGATGTGCCATATTTGACAAGACAATTATTTAAATAATTCCAAAATCCAAGTAGAGGGGAAAGCAAGGTCCGCGCGTATAAGGAAGTTACGTAGACATGCAAAACTAAGCAACATCATTATTGAAATTATTCTAATACACAAGTATCCGGGGAAGCAAAGGCACCGCGCAGAGCAAAGTTACGTAGATGGACCAAATTAGGCAAGGTCATAATTTAAATAATTCTAAAACCCAAGTAGCTGGGAAAGCTAGGTCCACGCGTATAAGGAAGTTACCTAGACGAGCTAAATTAGGGAAGACAATTATTTAAACAGTTCCAAAACCCGAGTTGCGGGGAGAGCAAGGTCCACGCGTATAAGGAAGTTACCTAGACTTGTAAAATTAGGCAAGATCATTACTTAAATAATTCTAAAACTCAAGAAACCGGGGGAAGCGAGGTCGCCCCGTATAAGGAAGTTACCTAGACGTACTAAATTAGCGAAGACAATTATTTAAATAGTTCCAAAGCCAAGTTTCGGGGAAAACAAGGTCCACGCGTTTAAGGGAGTTACGTAGATGTGCATAATTAGGAAAGATTATTATTTAAATAATTCTTAATCGCAAGTAGCCTGGTGAAACAAGGTCCTCACGTACAAGGGTGTTACGTAGACGTGCAAACATAGGCAACATCATTAATGAAATTATGCTAATGCACAAGTAACCGGGGTAGCAAAGGCAACGCGCACAGCGGAGTTACGTGGACGTACTAAATTAGGCAAGGTCATAATTTAAATAATTCTAAAACCCAAGTAGCCGGGAAAGCAAGGCCCACGCGTATAAGGAAGTTACCTAGACGTGTAAAATTAGGCAAGCTCATTACTTATATAATTCTAAAACTCATGAAACCGGGGGAAGCGAGGTCATCCCGTATAAGGAAGTTACCTAGACGTGCTAAATTAGCGAAAACAATTATTTAAATAGTTCCAAAGCCAAGTTTCGGGGAAAACAAGGTCCACGCGTATAAGGGAGTTACGTAGATGTGCGTAATTAGGCAAGATTATTATTTAAATAATTCTTAATCGCAAGTAGCCTGGTGAAAGAAGGTCCTCACGTATAAGGGTGTTACGTAGACGTGCAAAACTATGCATCATCATTATTGAAATTATTCTAAAACACAAGTAACCGGGGATGCAAAGGCAACGCGCACAGCGGAGTTACATAGACGTACTAAATTAGGCAAGGTCATAATTTAGATAATTCAAAAACCCAAGTAGCCGGGAAAGCAAGGCCCAAGCGTATAAGGAAGTTACCTAGACGAGCTAAATTAGGGAAGACAATTATTTAAACAGTTCCAGAACCCAAGTTGGCGGGGAAAGCAAGGTCCGCGCATATAAGGGAGTTACGCAGACGTGCATAATTATAGGCAAAATAATTATTTAAATTATTCTAAAATCCAAGTTGCCGGGAGAGCAAGGTCCAAGAGTGTAGGGAAGTTAGCTAGACTTGTAAAATTAGGCAATATCATTACTTAAATAATACTAAAACTCAAGAAACCGAGGGAAGCGAGGTCGTCCCGTATAAGGAAGTTTCCTAGACGTGCTAAATTAGCGAAGACAATTATTTAAATAGTTCCAAAGCCAAGTTTCGAGTAAAACAAGTTCCACGCGTATAAGGGAGTTACGTAGATGTGCATAATTAGGCAAGATTATTATTTAAATAATTATTAATCGCAAGTAGCCTGGTGAAACAAGGTCCTCACGTATAAGGGTGTTACGTAGACGTGTAAAACTAGGCAACATCATTATTGAAATTATTCTAAAACACAAGTAACCAGGGAGGCAAAGGCAACGCGCACAGCGGAGTTACGTAGACGTACTAAATTAGGCAAGGTCATAATTTAAATAATTCTAAAACCCATGTAGCCGGGAAAGCAAGGCCCACGCGTATAAGGTAGTTACCAAGACACGCTAAATTAGGGAATACAATTATTTAAATAGTTCCAAAACCCAAGTTGGCGGGGAAAACAAGGTCCACGCATATAAGGGAGTTACGTGGACGTGTATAATTAGGCAAGACCATTATTTAAATAATTCTAAAGCCCAAGTAGCCCAGGGAAGCCAGGTAGGTACTTGCGTATAAAGAAGTTAGGTGGACATATTCAATTAGGCATGATTATTATTTAAATAATTCTTAGTCGCAAGTAGCAGTGGAAAGCAAGGTCCACGCGTATAAGGAAGTTACGTAGACGTGAATAATGTGGCAAAACAATTATTTAAATAGCTCTATAAAACCCAAATAGCCAGTTGAAGTGAGGTATACTTGCGTATAAGAGAGTACGTATGTGTGTAAAATTAGGCTAGATCATTATTTAAATAGCTCCAAAATCCAAGTTTCCGGGGTAGGGCAACGCGTACGGCGTATTTTCGTAGGCGTACTAAATTAGATGAGGTCATTTTTTAAATAATTTTAAAATCCAAGTAGCCAGAAAAAAAGGTCCACGCGTATAAGGATATTACCTAAACGTGCTAAACTAGGCAAGGTCATTACTTAAATATTTCTAAAGCTCAAGTAACCGGGAGAAGCGAGATCCTCGTGTATAAGAAAGTTACTTAGACGTGCAAAATTGTCGCAAGATTATTTTTTAAATAATGCTTAATCTTAAGCAGCCGGGGGAAGCAAGGTCCACGCGCATAAGGGAGTTACTTAGACGTTCAAAACTAGGGAAGACAATTATTTAAATAATTCTAAAACCCAAGTAGCCAGTGGAAGCGAGATACTTGCGTATAAAGAAGTTACCTTGACGTGCTGAATTAAGTAACAAAATTATGTAAATAATACTAAAAACATTCTAATGCCCTCCTTTACGTGGACCCGCCGTCCTTCGGCTACTTGGTTTTTAAAATTATCTAAGTAATTATTTTGCCTGATTTTGCATGTCAACATAAGGGGATTTTGTGCGTGGATCTTGTATCCCCCGAGTATTTAGGTTGTAGAATTATTTAAATAATGATTTTGCCTAATTTTGCACGACTATAAATCCCTTATACGCGTGGATCTTGCTCACCTCAGTTAGTTTAGTTTGTTAGACGTAGAAAATTAAGCAAGATCATTATTTAAATAATTCTAACTTTAAATAAAGTGAAGCGACCTTCATTTGTAATGATGGGGAGTCGGAGAAGTGGCTGCGAGAGGCAGTGCCGTCCGTCAATCTCGGTGTCGTGACTCTGGCGAGGATTGTCGTCCCGGAGGAACTCATCAAGAGAGTCAATGTGACGGCACTGGTACCGCCAAGAAGAGAAGCCTCCCAGTTGGTCAAGCTCCTGGGGCGCCAGAACCCGGTGTTGGATACGTCAAAGTGGAGGATTCTCCAGTGCTTGGAGGGGGGCCCGGCTTGCCTCCTTCGCCTGGGGGTTGACGAGGCCCCTCTGGGTGTTCTAGAGGCCAGGGTTGGCAAGGCCTTCCTGGGGACAAGCGAGATCACCTTTAGCTGGTCTTCGAAGAATCCGGTTGGCGAGGACGCGAAAGGGAAGCAGGATGATGTAGGGGTGGATCAGCATTGAAATGGTTGATAGGCAAGTGGACATCCTGCAAATTAATTTGCATCACAGTAAAAGCGCCTCAGTGGTATTAACCAGGTGCATGACTGCCAGACACACATGCCCAGCTATTACGCTGGTGCAAGAACCCTGGCTGGTCAGGAACGAGATAAAGGGACTATCGGTCACGGGGCGTGTCTACGCGAGTGGGGAGCATGTCGGGCAAAGAGCGTGCGTGGTCGTGAAAGGGCTGGAGGCGACGCTCATGCAGGAATTCTCAACGAGAGACCTAGCGGTGGTAAGAATTCGTGGGAAGTACGGCGTCAACAGGGGCAAAGAATTCATCGTAGCATCTGCTTACTGTGCGCATGAGAGAATATCTCCCCCAGAGGAGGTTAAAAGGTTAACCAGGTACTGTAGGAAGGAAGGACTCGGGCTCATTGTTGAATGTGATGCCAACGCCCACAATGAGGCGTGGGGTAGCACGGACACAAATGAGCGGGGGGAGGAACTCCTGGAGTACCCGATTGAGAAAAACCTCATGGTTTTAAACACAGGTGCGGAACCGACCTTTGTCACGTCTAACAGAAGCGAGGTAATCGATACCACCTTCTGTTTTGGACTGCTGAAGGGATGGGTTCATGACTGGAGAGTCTCTGAGGAGCCCTCCATGTCGGACCATAGGATTATCAGAGCGCCACCTTAAGGGGCATTGTCCCCAACGTGGTCTGGTATAGGGATCCCAAACAAACAGACTGGGATGGCTTTAGAGCCTCAATACGGCAATGCACAGTCGGATTCAGGGGGCGAGATATGGTACACCGAACGAGCTGGAACGCACCGAAGCCTTTATCAGGACGGTGATCACAATCGTGTTCGAGGAAAATTGTCCCATCACTCAAAAAACCACTGGACGCAGCAGGCGGAGTGGAGTAAAGAGTCGGAGGCAAGGCGGAAGGAAGCAGGTAGGCTCTTTAATTGAGCGAGGAAAAAGAACACGATAGAGATTTGGGAAGCCTACAAGCTTAGTCAAAGACTATAAGAGCCTCATTGGAGAGGAAAACCGTGACTCTTGGAGGAAATGGTGCTCAGAGTGTAGCACAATAAGCGACACGGCTAGACTTTTCAATGTCCTAGCGGGGGCTCCAAATGGGAAACTAAGGCTAATAAGGAAGGCTGATGGGAGTATTACTAGGGCACCGGAAGAGACCCGGCAGTGCTGCTGGAGACCAATATCCCTGACTTCAGGCAGACGGGCGGGGCGAACGAGCCCCCCTCCCTCCCAGAGGGCTGGTAGAAAGGCGGATTGGAGCATAGCAGAGCAGGTAGTCACAGCGCAAAGGGTCAAAGAGGCTATCATGTCCTTTCAGCCATACAAAGCACCATGCCTGCAGGCATGGATAACATCACCCCAGTGCTGCTGCAACAGGACCTGGAGGAGATTACGGGACTGCCGACAGGGGTACTGAGGGGCTGCATAGCCCTTGGGTACACATCCAGGCAGTGGCTTAAAACAAAGGTGAATGTCATCCCCAAGCCAGGGAAGAAGAGTTACACGGATGTGAAAGATTACAGGCCCATTAGCCCACGTCATTTCTTTTGAAGACGCGATTGAAAAGCTTGTGGATGGCTATCTGAAAGAAGGTCCTCTGAAGATCTGTCCGCTTCACGAGGAACAACACGCGTATCGCACGGGCAGGTCAGTGGAAACAGCGCTCCTTTCGGTGGTCAACTACGTTGAAGAACAGCTTGAGCTGAAAGGAGTATGCATAGGAGCTTTTCTGAACGTTGAAGGAGCGTTCAATCGGACCTCTAGAGAGGCGATCCGGAAGGATGCGGTAGAACATGGTATCCCTAAGAGCATCATTGACTGGATCATGAGCTCCTTCATGGTTAGTAGGGAATGGTGAGTAGAGAATCCTGGATGGGACACTCGATCGGTGGGCGAGTATCCGAAGGCTGTCCCCAGGTTTTGTCCCCCCTACTGTGGAGCCTGGTGGTAGACAGCCTACTACGAGTACTAAACGGGGTGGGAGTCAAGGCAGTAGGATATGTGGACGATATAGCTATCCTAGCGAGGGAAGCTTATGAAGAAGTTCTTAGGGACTTGGTTCAAGGAGCCCTCAAGGCAACGAAGGAGTGGTGCAGTAGCAAAGCATAACGAATTCATGGGGATAAATCGGTAGCCCTTATCTTCACAAAGCGCTATAAAATTAGAAAGCTGAGGAAGATGAAGGCGGGGAACTTAGAGATTCCTTTCGCGGAGGAAACCAAATATCTGGGAGTTATCCTCGATAGAAAGTTACTCTGGCTGTTTGAGTAAGCCTTAATTATATATGAGTAAACATGCTGCGGGTGTTAAAATAAATTGAAGTCACACACAGAAGTAAATTGAAAATAGAACTATATTCACAAAGTCACTTATTAAATAAATTACAAAATTTGTTTTTATTTTCACATAAATTGAAAAGGGAGTTTAAATTACACTGAGGTTAATGATTGTATTTGAGTAGTGTGTCCGCAATTCCAACTATGAGTGCACATTAATAATGGAGTAGTAATCTCTTACTAGAGACAACCAACCTGTGAGTTTTGAGTCTGTCTGCAACTGAAATGAGATTGTCCGTTGATAGTTGCTTGAGTATTTCCTGACACTCCCTCCTGGGCTCACACACAATGAAGCTGTTAAAATGAGCAATGGCAAACAATTATAATTGAATTGCTGCCTTGAGTTTTTATAATTCACACATGTTCACTTTTACACTGGCCGCCGGTGCCAACACGTGGTTGGCAACATAACCTCTAGTATTGTGAGAGATTTTACCTTGCAATAGAGTCGATTGTACTAATCGTCCTTGCACCTTGAGTATTGCGTGAGTGAAGGGTGATGCGAGTTTCCAGTGAGAGATTGAGTAGAGCCTGTGGTGAGTTGATCCAGTGTCGATTTGAGCCAGTGAAATCCGTTGAGAGATACCGATGAGATTTTCAGGTGCGCAGTGGTGAGAGATGCTCCTCGTGGCACGGCTGAAGAAAAAGAGAGCGAGGCCTTGAACGCTTCCGTCTTCTTGGCCTTCACGATTCACTTCGCGAATCAAATCACAATCTCTCTCACATTTGTATGTGAGAGAGCGAGAGAGACCGAAACAGCGCGAATTCACCTTGTGAATCAGTGTAGCGTCCCGGCTGTTCCGCCGGGAGGCCGCGAGGTGCTGCCGCGCCGTGGCAGCGCCGTGAGTCGTGCCGAGCTGAGTGTAACCGCGGGAATTCAAATTATTGAATTCCCAAACACTGGCGCAGGTACCTCGAGGAGAAATGTAGAAAAACAATCTCCACTTTCTGGCAATACAGAGGAGCATTGGGTTCAAGGTGGGGAGTGGATCCGCGGCAAATGCACTGGATCTACTCTGCCATTATTGTGCCGAGGTTAACGTTTGCCTCAGTAGTCTGGTGGAGCAGAACACTGCGGAGCACGGATTGCGCGAAGCTGAATCGGGTACAGGCGCTTTTCTTAAGGAGCATAACTGCCACTAGGAGGAGTACGCCCTGTGCCGCTATGAGGACCATGCTGAACCTACCGTCTCTGGCACTGCACATCAAGCCTGAGGCAATGAATACGTCATACCGGTTAGGTTGCGTCGGTCTGTGGAAAACGGACAGCAAGAGGCATAAACGGCTGTTCGCGGATTCACTGAGGGAGCTCTGGAAAGAACCGCAGGATATAATACCACCTCAACCGGTAAGGAAGGGGAGATGCAAAATCCACATTCCGGAGAGGGTGAGGTGGGAGGAATGTAGACTCAAACACGGCGAAATTTGGTTCACGGACGGGTCTAGGGCAAAGGAAGGGGTGGGAGCTGGCTTCTGTAGACCTAGGCAGCAGGACAGCTTCTGCTTTAAAATGGAAAGCTACAACACGGTTTTCCAGGCCGAGGTACTCGCGATCAAGTCATACGCGGAGGGACTAACAAGGGCTGGCAAGTCGGGCTAGATTATTTGGATCTGCTCGGACAGCCAGACGGCATTAAGAGTCATCGAGAAGACCGTTACTTGCTCTAAGTTAGTAATGGAAACAAAGACCTCGTTGGATGCACTAGGTATGGTTAACCTTCTCAACTTAACCTGGATTCCGGGTCACTCCGGGTGGAAAGGTAATGAAAGGGCGGATACTCTTGCTAATCAAGGGGGTCGCACTCACGGCCCCATTAGACAGCAAGCTGGCATGTCGGCGCAAGAAGGCCGGAGCAGAATAGCTGCTCACATCATGAGCCTATACGAAATGAAGTGGCTCGCGACTGAGCGTTGCAGCAAATCCAAGGCCATGTGGGGAGTAACGGGTGACCAATGGGGCCGAGAACTTCTCTCCCTCGGCAGGTGGCAACTCAGAAGGGCAGTAAAACTGATAACAGAGCACTGCGACCTGCGGAGTTTCCAACACCCAGGTGGAAGACTGTGAGGAAACACCAATCCACGTGATCTGTGAGTGCCCTGCACTGGCGGAATCCAGAAGGAAGTGGTTTGGCAGGGCGGTATCAATACCAGAAGAGATCAGGGAGCACAGAATTAGGGGGGTCCTTGACTACTGCTCTGCAGTTGGCCTCCCCTAAGGTGGGATCCGAGGTAGGTGGGGAATAGCGTACAATGGCAAGCAAGCTAAGAGCGCTACACCGTTATGGTCCCCGCGAGTTTACAATCTAATCTAATCTAATGAAGGAGTTACGTAGGCGTGCAAAAAATAAGCAATGCCATTATTTAAATAATTCTTAAACCCAAGTTGCCACGGGTAGCGAGGCACTTGCGTATAAGGGAGTACGTAGGCATGGACAATTGGGCAATATCATTATTTAAATTATTCTAAAAATGAAGTAACCGGGGGTGTAAAGACAGTCCGAATAAGGAAGTTACGTAGACGTTCAAAATAAACCAAGATTATTATTTAGATAATTTTTAATCATAAGTTGTCGGGGGAAACGAAGTACACGTATTTCAGGTAGTAACAGAGACGTGCAAAATTAGGCAAAATCATTATTTAAATAATTCAAATACACAAGTAGCTAGGGAAGGCAACGTCCATGCGTATAAGGGAGTTACGTAGACGTGCAAATTAGGCATGATTATTATTTCAATATTAGAAAACTCCGGTTGCCGATGGGAGGGAGGTCCACACGTATAAGGGAGATACGTAGATATGAAAAATTATGCAAGATCTTTCTTCAAATAATTTTGAAACCTAACTATCCGTGGGAAGCGAGGTCCACGCGTATAAGGGAGAGATAGGCGTTCAAAATTAGGCAATTATATGATTGAAAAAGTTCTTAAACATATGTAGCCGGGGGAAGCGAGGTTCTCGTCTATAAAATGGTTACGTTGACATGCACAATCAGGCAAAACAATTACTTAAATAATTTTGAAACCCAAGTTGCGGGAGGATGGGAGGTCCACGTAAACTAGGGCATTAGTTTTCCAAATTATTTACATAATTTTGTTGCTTAATTCAGCGCGTCTGTGTAACTTCCTTATTCGCGAGGACCTGACTTCCCCCGGCTACTTGGGTTTTAAAACTATTTAAATAATTTACATCCCTAATTTTGCACGTCTAGGTAATTAACCTAATACGCGTCGACCTCGCTGTCTCCGACAACTTGGGTTTCAAAACTATTTAAATAATTGTCTTCGTTAATTTAGCACGTCTACGTAACTTATTCCTTATACGCGAGGACCTCGCTTCTCCCGGTTACTTGTTGTAGAATTATTTAAGTAATGATCTTGTCTAATTTTACGCGTCTAGGAAACTTCCTTATACGCGTGAAACTTGCTCTCCCCGCAACTTGGATTTGAGAATTATTTAAATAAGTGTTTTGCATATAATTTAGCATGTCTAGGTAACTTCCTTATACGCGTGGACCTTGCTTTCCCGGCTACTTGGGTTTTAGAATTATTTAAATAATAGTCGTACTTGGCTTTGCACGTCTATGTACTCCATTATACGCAAGGACCTCGCTTCCCCCGGCTACTTGGGTTTTAGAATTTATTTACTTTGGTTTATATAATTGTCTTGCCTCATGGTGCATGTCTATCCAACGACGTCATACGCATGGATTTTTCTTTCCCAGGCTACTAGCGATTAAGAATAATTTAAATAATAATCTTTCCTAACTTTGCTCGTGTACGTATTTCCCTTATACGCGTGGATCTCCCCACCCTCGTCTACTTGGGTTTTAGATTTATTTAAATAATGATCTTGCCTAATTTTCCACATCTAGGTAACTCCCTTATCTGAAAAATCTCAGGTGAGATCTTAGGTGATTTCTGAGGTGAGATCTCATGTAAAATCTCTCGCCAAAATCTCACCTGAGATTCTGCTCCAGATGCTGCAGAAAACTTACGCTAATTAAAAATCAGCTTCTTCAGTATTGGGAATCGCCTTTTAGGATGTTTTACCCCCCAGATGAGCTCAAAAATATATGTTTAAAAGCATTTTACACAATTTTTCAATTTTTAAAATTGATACATAATATCTCACCTGAGATCTCACATGATATATCACCTGAGAAATCACCTGAGATCTCATGTATCAAATTTTAAAAATTGAAAAATTGTGTAAAAAGCTTTTAAACATGTATTTTTGAGCTCATTTGGGTAAAACATCCTAAAAGGCGATTCCCAATACTGAAGAAGCTGATTTTTAATTAACGTAAGTTTTCTGCAGCATCTGGAGCAGAATCTCAGGTGAGATTTTGGCGTGAGATTTTACATGAGATCTCACCTGAGAAATCACCTGAGATCTCACCTGAGATTTTTCAATAGGGGTTGCTTTCCCCGGCTACTTGGGTTTTAGAACTAGTTAAATAATGACCTTGCCTAATTTAGCACGTCGATTAAGAATAATTTAAATAATAATCTAGACTAACTTTCCACGTTTACGTAACTCCCTTAAACGCGTGGACGTTCCCTTCCCTGGATACCTGGGTTTTTGAGTTATTAAAATAATTGTCTTGCCCAATTTACGGCGTATACGTATCTCCCTTATATTCGTGCAGTGGACCTCGCCTCCCCCGTCTACTTGGGTTTTAGAATTATTAAAATAATGATCTTGCCTAATTTTCTACGTCTAACAAACTAAAGTAGCTGGGGTAAGCAAGGTCCACGCGTATAAGGGATTTATAGTCGTGCAAAATTAGACAAAATCATTATTTAAATAATTCTGCAACCTAAATATCCGGGGGATACAAGATCCACGCACAAAATCGCCTTACGTTGACATGCAAAATCAGGCAAAACAATTACTTACATAACTTTGAAAACCAAGTAGCCGAAGGACGGGGGGTCCACGTAAAGAAAGGTATTAGAATGTTTTTAGTATTATTTACATAATTTTGTTACTTAATTCAGCACGTCCAGGTAACTTCTTTATACGCAAGTATCTCGCTTCCACTGGCTACTTGGGTTTAGAATTATTTAAATAATGGTATTACCTATTATGCACGTCCACGTAACTCCCTTATATGCGTGAACCTTGTTTTCCCGGCAACTTGGGTTTTGGAACTATTTAAATAATTGTTTTCCATAGTTTTGGACGTCTAAGTAACTCCCTTATGCGCGTGGACCTTGCTTCCCCGGCTACTTGAGATTAAGGATTATTTAAATAATAATCATGCCATAATTTTGCACGTCTACGTAACTTTCTTTTACGCGAGGACCTCGCTTACCCCGGTTACTTGAGTTTTAGAATTATTTAAGTAATTACCTTGCCTAGTTTAGCATATTTAGGAAACGTCCTTATACGCGTGGACCTTTTTTTCTGGCTACTTGGATTTTAGAATTATTTAAAAAATGACCTCGCCTAATTTAGTACGCCTACGAAACTACGCCGTACGCGTTGCCATTGCTACCCCAGTAACCTGGGTTTTAGAAGTCTTTAAGTAATGATCTAGCCTAATTCTACACGCCCACCTACTCTCTTATACGCGTAGACATTGCTTTCCCCGGAAACTTGGGTTTTGGAGCTATTTAAATAATTATCTTGCCTAATTTTATACGCATACGTAGTCTCTTGTACGCAAGTATACCTCACTTCCACTGGCTATTTGGATTTTAGAATCATTTAAATAATTATCTTGCCTAATATGGCACATAATCTACGTAAGTCCTTTGTACGTGTGAACCTCGCCTCCCCCGGCTACTTAGGTTTTAGAGCTATTTAAATAATTGTTTTGCCAAATTATTCACGTCTACGTAACTTTCTTATACGCGTGGACCTTGCTTTCCACTGCTGCTTGCGACTAAGAATTATTTAAATAATAATCATGCCTAATTGAGCACGTCCACCTAACTTCTTTATACGCAAGTACCTAGCTCGCTTCCACTGACTACTTTGGTTTTAGAATTATTTAAATAATGGTCTTACCTAATTATGCACGCCCGCGTGAAAATGTAATATGAGATCTCATATGAGATTGTAATTGAGATCTCATATAGATTTCACATGAGATCTATATGAGTTCTCATATGAGATCTCATATGAGATCCTTATACGAATTTCAGACATTATATAACTCATGTGAGATCTCATATGAGATCTCATCAGTCATTTTCTATAAAGTAAAAAAATTTGAGACATTAGATCTCATCTGCGATCTCATATGAGACCTCGTCTGCAATTTTCCTTAGTTAATAAATAATTTATTTTTGGAATAAATTTATTTTTTATAATATTTATTTTTTTAATAAATGTTATATTTTATGGAATATTTAGAAATAGAATGAAATAAAATATTAACATTAGTAAAACGTATCGATAAAACTTTATTGCTTTTTTTTAAGATTCATTAAAATATACTGTTTATTCATACTTTTACATTAACAATAAATTATTTATTAATTAATTAAAATTGCAGAGATCTGAGATCTCATATGAGATCTCATATTAGATTTTACATGAGTTCTAAGGTCTGAAATTTTTTTATTAATTATAAAATTGCAGATGAGATCTCATATGAGATCTCAGATAAGATCTAACGTCTCAAATTTTTTTACTTAATAGAAAATGGCTGATGAGATCTCATATGAGATCTCACATGAGATATAATGTCTGAAATTCGTATAATGATCTCATATGATATCTCATGAGAACTCATATAGATCTCATATGAAATCTATATGAGATCTCAATTACAATCTCACATGAGATCTCACATTATATTTTCACGCGGGTGACCACGTAACTCCCTTATACGCGTGGATCTTGTTTTCCCCGCCAACTTGGATTTTGGAACTATTTAAATAATTGTCTTTCCTAATTTAGCATGTCTAGGTAACTTCCTTATACGCACAGATCATGCTTTCCCCTCTACTTGGGTTTTGGAATTATTTAAATAATTGTCTTGCCTAATATGGCACATCTACGTCCCTACTGAAAAATCTCAGGTGAGATCTCAGGTGATTTCTCAGGTGAGATCTCATGTAAAATCTCACGCCAAAATCTCACCTGAGATTCTGCTCCAGATGCTCCAGAAAACTTACGTTAATTAAAAATCAGCTTCTTCAGTATTGGAAATTGCCTTTTAGGATGTTTTACCCCCCAGAAGAGCTCAAAAATACATGTTTAAAAGCATTTTATACAATTTTTCAATTTTTAAAAATTGATACATGAGATCTCAGGTGATTTCTCAGGTGAGATATCATGTGAGATCTTGCCAGCCCTTGTTAGTCCCTCCGCGTATGACTTGATCGCGAGTACCTCGGCCTGGAAAACCGTGTTGTAGCTTTCCATTTTAAAGCAGAAGCTGTCCTGCTGCCTAGGTCCACAGAAGCCAGCTCCCACCCCTTCCTTTGCCCTAGACCCTTCCGTGAACCAAATTTCGCCGTGTTTGGGTCTACATTCCTCCCACCTCACCCTCTCCGGAATGTGGATTTTGCATCTCCCCTTCCTTACCGGTTGAGGTGGTATTATATCCTGCGGTTCTTTCCAGAGCTCCCTCAGTGAATCCCCGAACAGCCATTTATGCCTCTTGCTGTCCGTTTTCCATAGACCGACGCAACCTAACCGGTATGCCGTATTCATTGCCTCAGACTTGATGTGCAGTGCCAGAGACGGTAGGTTCAGCATGGTCCTCATAGCGGCACAGGGCGTACTCCTCCTAGTGACAGTTATGCTCCTTAAGAAAAGCGCCTGTACCCGATTCAGCTTCGCGCAATCCGTGCTCCGCAGTGTTCTGCTCCACCAGACTACTGAGGCAAACGTTAACCTCGGCACAATAATGGCAGAGTAGATCCAGTGCATTTGCCGCGGATCCACTCCCCACCTTGAACCCAATGCTCCTCTGTATTGCCAGAAAGTGGAGATTGTTTTTCTACATTTCTCCTCGAGGTACCTGCGCCAGAGTAACTTTCTATCGAGGATAACTCCCAGATATTTGGTTTCCTCCGCGAAAGGAATCTCTTAGTTCCCCGCCTTCATCTTCCTCAGCTTTCTAATTTTATAGCGCTTTGTGAAGATAAGGGCTACCGATTTATCCCCATGAATTCGCTATGCTTTGCTGCTGCACCACTCCTTCGTTGCCTTGAGGGCTCCTTGAACCAAGTCCCTAAGAACTTCTTCATAAGCTTCCCTCGCTAGGATAGCTATATCGTCCACATATCCTACCGCCTTGACTCCCACCCCGTTTAGTACTCGTAGTAGGCTGTCTACCACCAGGCTCCACAGTAGGGGGGACAAAACCTGGGGACAGCCTTCGGATACTCGCCCACCGATCGAGTGTCCCATTCAGGATTCCCTACTCACCATTCCCTACTCACCATGAAGGAGCTCATGATCCAGTCAATGATGCTCTTAGGGATACCATGTTCTACTGCATCCTTCCGGATCGCCTCTCTAGAGGTCCGATTGAACGCTCCTTCAACGTTCAGAAAGGCTCCTATGCATACTCCTTTCAGCTCAAGCTGTTCTTCAACGTAGTTGACCACCGAAAGGAGTGCTGTTTCCACTGACCTGCCCGTGCGATACGCGTGTTGTTCCTCGTGAAGCGGACAGATCTTCAGAGGACCTTCTTTAAGATAGCCATCCACAAGCTTTTCAATCGCGTCTTCAAAAGAAATGACGTGGGCTAATGGGCCTGTAATCTTTCACATCCGTGTAACTCTTCTTCCCTGGCTTGGGGATGACATTCACCTTTGTTTTAAGCCACTGCCTGGATGTGTACCCAAGGGCTATGCAGCCCCTCAGTACCCCTGTCGGCAGTCCCGTAATCTCCTCCAGGTCCTGTTGCAGCAGCACTGGGGTGATGTTATCCATGCCTGCAGGCATGGTGCTTTGTATGGCTGAAAGGACATGATAGCCTCTTTGACCCTTTGCGCTGTGACTACCTGCTCTGCTATGCTCCAATCCGCCTTTCTACCAGCCCTCCGGGAGGGAGGGGGGGTCGTCCGCCCCGCCCGTCCGCCTGAAGTCAGGGATATTGGTCTCCAGCAGCACTGCCGGGTCTCTTCCGGTGTCCTAGTAAAACTCCCATCAGCCTTCCTTATTAGCCTTAGTTTCCCATTTGGAGCCCCCGCTAGGACATTGAAAAGTCTAGCCGTATCGCTTATTGTGCTACACTCTGAGCACCATTTCCTCCAAGAGTCACGGTTTTCCTCTCTAATGAGGCTCTTATAGTCTTTGACTAAGCTTGTAGGCTTCCCAAATCTCTATCGTGTTCTTTTTCCTCGCTCTATTAAAGAGCCTACCTGCTTCCTTCCGCCTTGCCTCCGACTCTTTACTCCACTCCGCCTGCTGCGTCCAGTGGTTTTTTGAGTGATGGGACAATTTTCCTCGAACACGATTGTGATCACCGTACTGATAAAGGCTTCGGTGCGTTCCAGCTCGTTCGGTGTACCATATCTCGCCCCCTGAATCCGACTGTGCATCGCCGTATTGAGGCTCTAAAGCCATCCCAGTCTGTTTGTTTGGGATCCCTATACCAGACCACGTAGGGGACAATGCCCCTTAAGGTGGCGCTCTGATAATCCTATGGTCCGACATGGAGGGCTCCTCAGAGACTCTCCAGTCGTGAACCCATCCCTTCAGCAGTCCAAAACAGAAGGTGGTATCGAGTACCTCGCTTCTGTTAGACGTGACAAAGGTCGGTTCCGCACCTGTGTTTAAAACCATGAGGTTTTTCTCAATCGGGTACTCCAGGAGTTCCTCCCCCCGCTCATTTGTGTCCGTGCTACCCCACGCCTCATTGTGGGCGTTGGCATCACATTCAACAATGAGCCCGAGTCCTTCCTTCCTACAGTACCTGGTTAACCTTTTAACCTCCTCTGGGGGAGATTTTCTCTCATGCGCACAGTAAGCAGATGCTACGATGAATTCTTTGCCCCTGTTGACGCCGTACTTCCCACGAATTCTTACCACCGCTAGGTCTCTCGTTGAGAATTCCTGCATGAGCGTCGCCTCCAGCCCTTTCACGACCACGCACGCTCTTTGCCCGACATGCTCCCCACTCGCGTAGACACGCCCCGTGACCGATAGTCCCTTTATCTCGTTCCTGACCAGCCAGGGTTCTTGCACCAGCGCAATAGCTGGGCATGTGTGTCTTACAGTCATGCACCTGGTTAATACCACTGAGGCGCTTTTACTGTGATGCAAGTTAATTTGCAGGATGTCCACTTGCGTATCAACCATTTCAATGCTGATCCACCCCTACATCATCCTGCTTCCCTTTCGCGTCCTCGCCAACCGGATTCTTCGAAGACCAGCTAAAGGTGATCCCGCTTGTCCCCAGGAAGGCCTTGCCAACCCTGGCCTCTAGAACACCCAGAGGGGCCTCGTCAACCCCCAAGCGAAGGAGACAAGCCGGGCCCCCCTCCAAGCACTGGAGAATCCTCCACTTTGACGTATCCAACACCGGGTTCTGGCGCCCCAGGAGCTTGACCAACTGGGAGGCTTCTCTTCTTGGCGGCGGTACCAGTGCCGTCACATTGACTCTCTTGATGAGTTCCTCCGGGACGACAATCCTCGCCAGAGTCACGACACCGAGATTGACGGACGGCACTGCCTCTCGCAGCCACCTCTCCGACTCTCCATCATTACAAATGAAGGTCGCTTCACTTTATTTAAAGTTAGAATTATTTAAATAATGATCTTGCTTAATTTTCTACGCCTAACACACTAAACTAACTGAGGTGAGCAAGGTCCACGCATATAAGGGATTTATAGTCGTGCTAAATTAGGCAAAATCATTATTTAAATAATTCTACAACCTAAATATTCGGGGGATACAAGATCCACGCACAAAATCCCCTTATGTTGACATGCAAAATCAGGCAAAATAATTACTTAGATAATTTTAAAAACCAAGTAGCCGAAGGACGGCGGGTCCACGTAAAGGAGGGCATTAGAATGTTTTTAGTATTATTTACATAATTTTGTTACTTAATTCAGCACGTCAAGGTAACTTCTTTATACGCAAGTATCTCGCTTCCACTGGCTACTTGGGTTTTAGAATTATTTAAATAACGGTATTGCCTAATTATGCACGTCCACGTAACTCCTTTATATGCGTGGGCCTTGCTTTCCCGGCAACTTGGGTGTTGGAACTATTTAAATAATTGTCTTCCCTAGTTTTGAACGTCTAAGTAACTCCCTTACGCGCGTGGACCTTGCTTCCCCCGGCTGCTTAAGATTAAGCATTATTTAAATAATAATCTTGCGACAATTTTGCACGTCTAAGTAACTTTCTTATACACGAGGATCTCGCTTCACCCGGTTACTTGAGCTTTAGAAATATTTAAGTAATGACCTTGCCTAGTTTAGCACGTTTAGGTAATATCCTTATACGCGTGGACCTTTTTTTCTGGCTACTTGGATTTTAGAATTATTTAAAAAATGACCTCATCTAATTTAGTACGCCTACGAAAATACGCCGTACGCGTTGCCCTATTGCTACCCCGGAAACTTGGATTTTGGAGCTATTTAAATAATGATCTAGCCTAATTTTACACACATACGTACTCTCTTATACGCAAGTATACCTCACTTCAACTGGCTATTTGGGTTTTATAGAGCTATTTAAATAATTGTTTTGCCACATTATTCACGTCTACGTAACTTCCTTATACGCGTGGACCTTGCTTTGCACTGCTACTTGTGACTAAGAATTATTTAAATAATAATCATGCCTAATTGAATATGTCCACCCAACTTCTTTATACGCAAGTACCTATCTGGCTTTCCTTGGCTACTTGGGCTTTAGAATTATTTAAATAATGGTCTTGCCTAATTATACACGTCCACGTAACTCCCTTATATGCGTGGACCTTGTTTTCCCCGCCAACTTGGGTTTTGGAACTATTTAAATAATTGTATTCCCTAATTTAGCGTGTCTTGGTAACTACCTTATACGCGTGGGCCTTGCTTTTCCGGCTACATGGGTTTTAGGATTATTTAAATTATGACCTTGCCTAATTTAGTACGTCTACGTAACTCCGCTGTGCGCGTTGCCTTTACCTCCCCGGTTACTTGTGTTTTAGAATAATTTCAATAATGATGTTGCTTAGTTTTGCACGTCTACGTAACACCCTTATACGTGAGGACCTTGTTTCACCAGGCTACTTGCGATTAAGAATTATTTAAATAATAATCTTTCCTAATTATGCACATCTACGTAACTCCCTTAAACGCGTGGACCTTGTTTTCCCCGAAACTTGGCTTTGGAACTATTTAAATAATTGTCTTCGCTAATTTAGTACGTCTAGGTAACTTCCTTATACGGGACGACCTCGCTTCCCCCGGTTTCTTGAGTTTTAGAATTATTTAAGTAATGATCTTGCCTAATTTTACAAGTCTAGGTAACTTCCTTATACGCGTGGACCTTGTTCTCCCCGCAACTCGGGTTTTGGAACTGTTTAAATAATTGTCTTCCCTAATTTAGCTCGTCTAGGTAACTTCCTTATACGCGTGGACCTAGCTTTCCCAGCTACTTGGGTTTTAGAATTATTTAAATTATGACCTTGCCTAATTTGGTCCATCTACGTAACTTTGCTCTGCGTGGTGCCTTTGCTTCCCCGGTTACTTGTGTATTAGAACAATTTCAATAATGATGTTGCTTAGTTTTGCACGTCTACGTAACTTCCTTATACGCTCGGACCTTGCTTTCCCCTCTACTTGGATTTTGGAATTATTTAAATAATTGTCTTGTCAAATATGGCACATCTACGTAACTCCCTTGTACGTGTGGACTTCGCCTCCCCCGACTACTTAGGTCTTAGAGCTATTTAAATAATTTAAATAGTTGAGGACGATCTTTGGAGGCAAAATGAAATGATCTTATTTCTTTATGGCAACGTTCCGTTGGCTTAGTACGCCAACCTCATCAGGTCAAAATTATAAACGTGTATATCATACGTCGATCAGATGTTATTCTCGACTCAATGAGGTTGGCGTACTATAAGCCAACGAAACGTTGCCATAAAGAAATAAGATCATTTCATTTTGCCTCCAAAGATCGTCCTCAACTATTTAATATAAAAATGGATGGCGTTATACATTCAACATATTTAAATAATTGTCTTTCCTAATTATGCATGTCTACGTAACTTTCTTATAAGCGTGGACCTTGCTTTCCCCATCAACTTGGGTTTCAAAACTATTTAAATAATTGTCTTCTCTAATTTAGCACGTCTAGGTAACTTCCTTATATGCGTAAACCTTGCTTCCCGGTTAATTGGGTTTGAGAATTTTTAATAATGATTGTGCCTAGTTTTGCACGAGTACGTAACTCCCTTGTACCCGAGGACCTTGTTCCCCCAGGCTACTTGCGATTAAGAATTATTTAAATAATAATCTTGCCTAATTTTGCACGTCTACCTAACTTCATTATACGTGTGGACCTCGCTTCCCCCGGCTATTTGGATTTTAGGATCATTTAAATAATTTTCTTGACTAATTGTGCACACGTACGGCCCCCCCCCCTACTTAGAATTAATAATTATTTAAATAATTTTGTAGCCTAATTTGACTCATCTACGTAACTCCCTTATACGCGGGGACCTTGCTTTTCCCTGCTACTTGCGATTAAGAATTATTTTAATAATTATCTTTCCTAATTATTCGACGTCTACGTAACTCCCTTATATGTCTCGTACTGGGACTCCCAAATGATTTTGTGATTTTTAGCTTCGGCTATCTGACAGCAGAAAATAAGCACAAAAATATGTCCTTTTTCCATAATCGCCAAATCGAATACTCGCAAAGTTACCCGAAAGCGGTCTGCCAGCTTAATTTTATAAGCTAGCAGATAGCACGTTTCTCGGAAACGGCTATAGCAGAAAAATCGATTTAGGCGTAGGATAATATACTATACTTGCCTCATTTTATACTTTCATAGAAAGTTTTATATTAACAATATTATTATTTGAAGAGTTATGAAAAAATTATCACCATTTGCAAAGTGTGCTTATTGACTTGATAAGATTCGAAGAAATAAAAGGACTGCTTAAAAATTGTGTTGTTAAAACTTACTTAAAAAATTTCTTCTTCTTTTGGTATTCAGTTTGACGAATGTTGGTTTAGAGAGGAGGAGAGAGAGAGAGAGAGAGAGAGAGAGAGAGAGAGAGAGAGAGAGAGACGATTCGCGGCAAAATAATTAATACAGAATTTATACAGTGTATAACTTATAATAAAATACAGTAAAATAAGATATAATAAAAATATATAAAAATAAAAGTAATACAACCTGATACAAATATATAAATTATACATAAAAATATGTTTGTCTACGAGGACCTTCAATTACGATAAAAAAATAATAAAAAAGAACCATATGATAAAATAAAAATAAAATACATAAAAATCATTAAAAATCACGAGGACCCTTCATTAAGACAAAATAAATAAATAAAACTAGAGAAAATATCACAGCTGGTACTATACGCTAAAAGGAAAATATTACAATTATACATTAACCATTTCATAAAATATCACAGTAAGGTATCACAGCCGCTTAGTCAAAAAATCACAGATCAAAGTTAATCCGCAGTCTAATACTAAACTAGATAAAGGTCCCCGCACTGGCAGCTCTAAGCATCCTTATAGAGAGGCTAGGCGTCGAGATCAAGCAGGTGTTGGCGCACAGCCCTCTTGAATGATGAAAGTGATGGAAGGTAGCGCAGGGAGGGGGGGAGGGAGTTCCAAAAGCGGGCACCCTGAGCCAGAAACGCTCTATCACCCGTCTTATAGTTCAAGGCAGGGAAAGCAAGCTCCGGCTGCACTCCCCTGCTTGTTGGCCTAGGCTTGTGCACCGTAAAAAAGGCAGCCAAGTAACTGGGCTCACGCATCCGAATTATTTTATATAGTAGCAGGGCTGCGAAGTAGTATCTGCGTGAGTCCATACAGAGCCAGCCCAGACGTCTCAAGTAGGGGGTGATATGCTCATCCCTCCTAGCCCCAGTAACGTACCTCACACATGAATTGCTCAATCTTTCCACTCTCGCTCGCTGTTCGTCAGACGCGTCCAAGTAGACCACCGTACAGTAGTCAAGGTGGGGTTGAACTAGGGACTCGACTAATCTTTTGCGGAGAATCTCGGTGGTACACGCCCTAATAAACCGCAAACTGTATAGGGCTTTATTGACTTTCTTTGTGAGTTGGTCAATGTGCGGTTTCCATGTTAATTTACTATCCAGTGTAACACCGAGACTCGCAACTTCGCTACTGAACGAGATGCGTTCTCCAGGCCGCACACCAATGCCTGGCAGATCTAACGAGTTTATATGATTAACTCCTACCCTGGAGCCGAATACAATGGCTTTGGTCTTACCAGCATTGAGGTGCAGGTCCGAGTTCGCCGCCCATTCAGCCACCATTTGCGCCGCATGGGACAGCCGATCAATACCCTCCAGAATTTCGTCTTTTGTCGTGTGTAAGTAGATTTGAAGGTCATCTGCATAAAATATATGTCTGATAGTATTACCGTCAAGTGCGTCACGTAAGTCGTTAACGTAGAGACAAAAAAGCAGTGGACCCAGGACAGATCCCTGTGGAACTCCCAGATTGGTTTCTAACCAGTCAGAGTTACCTTTGCTATTTGAGGTGACTATCTGGGTACGTCCTTTCAGATATGATTGAATCCACAGGAGAGCTGCCCTGGAGAACCCCAGCCGACAGAGCTTACGCAGAAGCGCTGTTGGTGAGATGGTGTCGAAGGCTTTGCTGAAGTCGAACAGTAGCAGTAACGTCAGTTGTCTGTTGTCGATGCCTATACGTATATCGTCGGTTAGCTTGAGAAGTGCCGTCTGCGTGCTGTGGTGCTTGCGAAATCCGGCCTGGAGGGGGTCAAGTAAGTTATTGCTATTAAGATACTCCGTGATTTGGTTGTGGGCAATTTTTTCAAGCACCTTAGAAAGAAAGCAGAGTAGACTGTAGACGGCGATGCAATTTTCTTGAGTGCAATTACCTGTGCCTGCTTCCAGGAGCCCGGAAAAATTCCCTGAGCGAAGGAGGAGTTGAAAATTCTGACCAAGTAGTCACCAATGACAGGGAGAGCCTTCACGACCACCTCCCGAGGAATTCCGTCCACCCCTTTTGCCTGTGAGGAGAAGTGAGAAATTGCAAGAATTACATCACTCAGTGTAACCTGTTTAAAGGAAAAGCCCTCCTCACTTGTTAGTAAAATAGTGTCCATAGCTTCTTCTATGTTTTCAAGGGGGGACACGGAGATTCCAGCGAAGTGAGCGTTTAACTCTCCCGGCGTGAAGCCGCAAAGGTCCTCCTCTTTTCGCTTTGGAATAAGGCTGAGTTTACGCATTTCCTTCCATATATCCTTGTTAGCATCAAGAGCGTCTGAGAGATGTTTGTGAAGGAAGGAGTTACGCTCTTGAGCAAAGCGTGAGTCGACCTCATTGCTGAGCCGAACAAACTCATCGAACACCGCCGCTCGCCCAGTGCGTTTGTAACGCCTATGGGCCGCATTACGTTTGTTGATTAGTTCCCTCAGCTCAGGACCAATCCAAGGAGCATTATTTCGACTGGGTTTCACAGTTTTTAAAGGCGCTAAATCGTTTATGACAGAGTTAAGGTTTGCGTTTAAGGAATCTAGTGCTCCCTCCAAATCGGATTCAATCGAATTCATGCCTACCCAATCGCAGCGCGCAAGCAATTCATTGAGAGATGAAGGGTATACGTTTTTATAATCTCTGTAGGAGAAAGACTTCCCTACTCGCGCTGGCACAAAATAGTTGATGGTAACATCAATGATAGCATGCTTACCGAAACTGGGCAGGTGTTCATTCGCATAGTCAAGCACCTCGTCGTTTTCGTCCGTGAGGATTAAGTCAATCCATTTGTGAGACGTGGGCGTGTGATGTGTTGGGCCATGCTGCACAATATGTAATGATAACTCTATGGCAAGGTTTCTGATGGAATATGCATCAGCATCGGACGCCGATGACAAGTCACCATTCAGATCCCCCATGATAAACTTGTGACTATACTCACTACTCAGGTCGCGCCAAACATCGAAAAGGTCGGTGTCCTTTTGCATGGCAATGTGTGGAGGTCTATAAATGACACCGACCAAAATGGGAGGAAAGGAACCCTGTTGCACACGACAGAATAAGTACTCAGGGATTGAGGGTTTTCCCAGTCCCTGAGTCATAGATGACGCCAGTTTCGTGATGGTGAAGTCGTTTCGTGCATACAGAGCAACTCCGCCCCCATTTATATTACGATCCTGCCTTAGCACTGAGTAGCCATCAATCTGAATGAGACTGTCATCAACGTCAGGTCCAAGCCAAGATTCAGCTATGCCAAAGAGGTGGTAGGAGGGATCTTCAACCAGGTACAGACGGAGCTTATTTATACGAGGTCTGATTGAGTTAATATTAAGAAACCCAGCCTTGAGAGGACATCCACCCCCCGTCCCCTTGCAAGCAGTCGATCCCAGTCATGATGTAGGCGCCGACCCAACAACCTCTTCTGCTCCCTGCCTCGCAACAACAATGTCGTTGTTAGTGGCTGCAGCATTTGACGGGTTGCTTTTGGGCAGATGTTTTTTTTTAGCAGACTGGCACGTCGTTTGAATGACTTGTAGGTCGGATGCTGTGGCGAAGATATGCGCACGCTCGCCCCCCTTATGCCTAGCCAGGAATCTACCACCCGAGTGCCACACATATTTAAAGCCCAGCCCCTGGGCGATGGACCTCAGGCTCTTAAATTCCTGGAACTTATCATGGGGCAACATCTCATTTATGAATATTTTATGGTGTGGCACACAAGCAGCTAAAACCGGGCCAAGCATTTCGGGATCGATGTTAGTTGTGGTAAAGTAAGAATTGGCGAGCGAGCGCTTAGCTCGCATCACATCCCTGACCAGGCTCGGGCTGCTGAGCCTTACTATGCAGGAGGGCAATGCGCCTGCTCGCGATCCCAAGCCTCCCGCCGTCTCACCTCCATTTCTCTCAGACGGGTTCCGGACCACCAAGACACGCGTCCCAAGAATATTATCGCTGTTTAATGGGGGATAAATGGTTCCGAGTACCGCGAAGGCGATTTGGTTGGTTAATACCTCCGTATATACAAAATCCTTCTTTAAAATACCATTAAGTACCACCTCGCAGGACTCAGAACCATCAATCCCAGAACACGCGGAAGAGGCCCCAGGGCCCGGCTGAGAGGACGGGCATAATAGCACTGAATTTCTACTGGCAGCGGAAGTAGAGCTGCCAATGTCACCTACTTCACGACTATTAAAAATTAAGCTATTTAAATTCGCTGGCTCCATGTGAGCACGCTGGAGCTTTTCGAAGCTGCTAAACGCTTTGTCTAATTTATCTTTTAGTGAAGAGTTGGCCTCGAGAAGCAGCTGGCACTTGGAATCAAGGGTCTCAAGTAAGCAATTTTGGTTGCTCACCTGCTCCTCGACAACAGAGACCCGCGTGGGCAGCTCCGCATTGTTGATTTGACCCTCATCGCAGTGAGTGGTGTCGGCGCTGCACGACGCGGGGCTCCGGCTGCCAAGGAGCTTGAGTTCGTCCAACTGCCTCTCGAGCATGTCGAAACGCTGAAAAAGAGCTCCAGCGTGCTTACAGGAATTAAAACATTTGTCACACCAATCAGGTTTACATCCCCCAGCGGCGGGGGTAGTACCTGGTTGGTGGCGGAAGATTGCGCAATACTTGAGCTCGCCACTGCCGATGAAATATCTCCCGTAACTTCGCAGATTTGTGATGCGTCTTTTGGCGCCTGAGTGTCGGTGACCCGTCCGGTACTCTCACTCAGAGCAGACTGCGCCTGTGGGCAGTTGGCCCGCTCGGCACCTCTCTCTGGCGCTCCTGGCCCCTGCGCTCCAGCTACCTGCCCGGCAGACTTAGCCACACTGGTAACGAGTAGCGCGCACGACCCATGCGCGCTACTATTACGCGCGGAGAGCTTGGCAGCCGGCGTCGATGAGCCGAGAGGCGTATGATGGTGGGAGGCGGCAATATTAGATGTATTGGGCGTGCGTCGTTGCGACAACGATGCACGCTTGCTCACCTGCGCACTCTTCGGCTTGATGAAGGATGACACCTCTGCTGAGGTTGGTCTCTGCTCCGCAATGCGGCATAGGTCACACGGGGCACTCTTTTTCTTGCCGGAGCATTTGGCATGACACGGCTGGCCACATATCGGGCATAATCCCAGCACTCTCATCGATGACTCACCGCATACAGCACACTTCTTCTCCATGTTCCACTACAATAACACACGATCGCCTCTGTGATTGTTGACAGCTTTCCGTCTGCTGTCGGTTGGCCCGCTGAATTCAAAATTCGCCGTTGGGATGATTAGAAAGCTGCCGCAGTAGGAACCGTGCGCCGACTTGCAGTGTGGTGCAGTGTAGTGGAGGAGTGGTGGCCAGCAAATGCTGATACGTGGTGTTGGTGCTGGTGATGGAGTTAACACTCACCGATGGTGAAAGCCGGGATTTGCTCGTTGATGGTAGCTATGATTGCCAGCCTTGGAGGTTAGGGCAAGTGTCTTCAATAGAAAAGTAACCCCTGGCTCATAGGACACCGTGTAAAACATGGGCCCTTAGGCGAGGAGCTTGAGAGCCGGTGGAGCCACTTTTCTGTCAACAAAGCACTCCAAGGAATGAAAGAATATTTCAGAAATGCACGAAAAAGTCGGGAGCAAAATTCAAAGATGTTGACACTTACCCGTCGAGAGAGAGAGAGAGAGAGAGAGAGAGAGAGAGAGAGAGAGAGAGAGAGAGAGAGAGAGAGAGAGAGAGAGAGAGAGAGAGAGAGAGAGGCTAATACTTGCCTTAGTTTAAACATTTGTATAATGTTATGAGAGTTTATTATATAGTACATTTTTAATATTATTATTAAATAGAAGTATTGTTAGTCACAATAAAAGTTTTAAATTTGAATGTTTCTATAAGGAGCTCGATACAATGATTACATTAGTAACGCTTCTTGAAATAATATAATCAAACCTGTATTTTATGTACGATAATAAATTTTCAATATTATTAATTTGTAAAGTCATATGAAAATATATTTCTTTTTATTTTTATAGATTCCAGGAAAACCTTATACGTGCCTTATTTTATACTTTCGCAGAAAGTTTTATTATTTCTACTTTAATTTAGATAAATGAATATATCAAAAATTATTTTCGAGAAAAAAATGTTAATGCTTTCTTTTTAGAAAAAACATTTTTCAAACATTCTGTAGTTCTAATTTCCAAATAAAGTTTGTTAGTATATTATTCTTGTACAGAATGTCTTGTTGGCTGTTTCAAAAAAATATTTAGGCTCTTCTGAAAGTTTTTCGTGGTGTCGTTATACAGTTGTTAAGTAAGAAAAGATGAGAGAAAAGGAGGGGACGGGGGTGCTGAATTTCTTTTTACAAAGCGACTTAACGGTGGTTTAGAGAGATAATAAAAATAATTTATTTTGGGTAGCATATAAGTTTTCCATAAACTTTTCTTTTTCTTATTTAAATATGTTTTATGTAATTATTGTTTTTCGAAAAGAAACTTTGCAGTTGTTAAGAGAGATAATAACAATAATTTATTTTCCAAACACGTAGGTTTGGCGTGAACTTTTAATTCTTATTAATAAATTAAAGAATGTGCAAGGAATGATAATATACACTTGTCTATAAGTTATGACTTTCGTAGAATACTTGTGGATTCCACAACTTTTTAAGAGACTATGTAAGAATAGAAAAATTAAAATTAGAAAAAGGAAAAAATTTATGCAACTTTTTGTAGAAATTTATTTATACTTAAAATTATTAATATTTAATTTACAAGTGCCATGATCAAAATAGTAAATGAAATTTTAATGTTCCTTATTTTGTATTATATTAAGGAGCTTCATTCACGTCAACCATTTATTCAGAATTCTTACCATTCTCGTTAGTTAACTTTCTTGCTTTTCTTTACTAACTTGCTTTCGTTCTTAACTATTATTTTGGTATCCAGATATTTCTATTTCATATGTATCTAGTTGTTGCCTGTACATGTTGCTTTCTCTTGTCACAAGTTGCATCTTTTTCTGTAGCCTATTTATAAATCTAGATATTCTGTCATGCGAGTTATTTGTATCTGCAAGTGTCTTTTTTCGTTCTTCATGACGTTGTTTCATACCTTCCAATTTTATTTAAACATTTAAACTGATTCTACTTGAGACCTTAAGTGACCTTCTTTAGATGCTAACAGAGCTTTTGAGTGTTGTAATCGATTTATTTCTCGTTTAAGCCCAAGCCACCAATTCCAACTGCCTCATATTTAGCTATTTTTGACAAAAAGCTCAGCTTTGGTCATTTTCAATTGAGAAATCCCTTGCTGCAAATTTCTAATATTTCTCCAATCTAGGAACCAATTTAAATCGAAAATATTTAATAATAACTTTTATCTTAATCAAAGTTATTCGCACCAGTCCAGATATGATTATCATTTGTATTAAAGCTTTCTTGACATTCTTGAATTGATATCACTTTTTGAAATTATTATCTGAATCTTGTGTAGAAAAATATTTACTAAGAACTCCTCTGAAACATTTTGACGTCTCCCACTGTGATAAAATTATAAATTAGATTAACTGAGCACTTTTATTCACTAAAATTTTCACAATAACACATCATTTTCGCTTTTTAAAATATTTCAATATTCATTTAACATATTCTTTTAACTGGTGCTTGAGTAAATATGTACAATGGCACAGCGCACTGATATCAACTAATTTTGTTGAAGATGACAAATTCTTTTTAAACCAATTTAAGTCTCAGACCAATATTTCAAATCAGCGTGATAAATTATATTGTATATTTATGCTCACGTGTCACTCACCAATATTTTCTTCTATGCAAAAGCTTATTATAAAGTTTATGTACCTCATAATATTTATGCTTGCGTGTCACTATACTCACTAATATTTTCTTGTGTGCAAAAGGTTATTATAAAGTATATGAACCTCATAACACATAATTATTCACTTCCGTTAAACATGATAACTTTTATCTTGGTCAAAGTTATTCCCAAGAGTCCAGATATGATTGCCATTTATGTACATAAAACATCACTTTAAATCCTCAATTCTTGAGAAAATCATTCAGTTGTGAACACTATAGAGAACTTTTGAAATTATTATGGATTGAAACAACTTAAATTAATAACCCATAATTGTCACAAATAATCTAGTAAAATTAAGAAACACAACCAGTTTATGAACTAAGAATCACTGAGAATTATTAAAGCTTTCTTGACATTCTTGAATGGATATAACTTTTTCAAATTATTATCTAAATCTTATGTAGAAAAATATTTACTAAGAACTCATCTGAAACATTTTGACGTCTCCCACTGTGATAAAATTATAAATTAGATTAACTGAGCACTTTTATTCACTAAAATTTTCACAATAACACATCATTTTCGCTTTTTAAAATATTTCAATATTCATTTAACATATTCTTTTAACTGGTGCTTGAGTAAATATGTCCAATAGCACAGCGCACTGATATCAACTAATTTTGTTGAAGATGACAAATTCTTTTTAAACCAAGTCTCAGACCAATATTTCAAATGAGCGTCATAAATTATATTGTATATTTATGCTCACGTGTCACCAATATTTTCTGTTATGCAGAAGCTTATTATAAAGTATATGAACCTCATAACACATAATTATTCACCTCCTTTAAACATAATAACTTTTATCTTGATCAAAGTTATTCGCAACAGCCCAGATATTATAGCCATTTGTAAAACATCATTCTAAATCCACAATTCGTGAAAAAATTATTCAGTTGCAAACACTATAGAGTACATATGAAATTATTATTGATTGAATCAACTTAAATTAATAACCCATAATTGTCACACATAATCTAGTAAAATTAAGAATCACAACCAGTTTAGGAACTAAGAATCACTGGGAATTTTTAAAGTTTGTGTAGAAAAATATTTACAAAGAACTCCTCTGAAACATTTTGACGTCTCCCACCTTGACAAAATCATAAATTAGATTAACTGAACACTTTTATTCACTACATTTTTCACAATAACACATCATTTTCTCTTTTTTCAGTATATCAATATTCATTTAACACAATCTTTTAACGGGTGCTTCAGTAAATGTGGACAATAGCCCAGCACTGATATCAACTAATGTCGTTGAAGATGTCAAACCAAAGCTCAGACCAATATGTCAAATCAGCATCATAAATGATATTGTTTATTTATGCTCACGGGTCACTCATCAATATTTTCTTCTATCCAAAAGCTTTTACATAAAGTTCCATAAAGTTTATGAACTCGATAACACATAATTATTCACCTCCCTTAAACATAATAACTTTTATCTTGATCAAAGTTATTTGCACCAGTCCAGATATGATTGCCATTAATCATTTTCAATCAGTTCTCAGCTCCAAAATTTAGTCCTATGGCTGGCATTGCAATGTACACGTTTTTCTGAAATGAAAAATAAAACTCACAAAGTATCTATTCGAATAATTTTTATTCACCTTGTACTAAATTATTAATGTCAATAACAGTTAATAATTGTCAACAATTGAAGGGCCGGATGCAATAAGGGGGTTAGCGCTCGAAAACCCGTAAAAGTATTGTCCAAGTGACTAAAATTTCAATGTAGCCAAATTAATTTTTAAAAAATATCACCTTGTAGGGAATGAAAAGAAGTATTTTTACCTAGAAGGAATTTTTTTTATTCGACTTTCTTTTTAATATAAAAATTAAAAACTGAAAATTTTGTTCATCTATTTTTAATAGCTTTCAAAAACATTAATCGTCCAAACTTGGTCAAATATGATCGAAATATTTTGAAATTTGACAGGGACGTGCAGAATACTCCAGCATTGCCTATGGGATTGATAAAAGGATGTAAATCGATAATTGTTAATAATTATTTAATTGCAAATATATTGCGATCGGTAATTACGTTTTCTTAACTTTAACGGAAAAAAGTATCGAGGGAAGTTGAAGCTAGGAAAAACTTCCAGCGAGACATTTGTTCCTTAATAGCCTAATAAGTTTCTGTCAAAGTTTCAAATTGATTTAATAATAAATGACTTAAATAGAGCGTTATTAATAAAGACGCGCGCTAGCAACATCGGCGGCGCGGCGCGGCGTGAGCTCAGACTGCGTCGCACACGTTTTCGCAGTGGCGTATCACGTTTATAAAAATTAAAGAATTATTACGTTATTGTGTGTGTGTGTGTATGTGTGTGTATGTGTGTGTGTGTGTGTGTGTGTGTGTGTATCCTTATGATAGTATTAATGAACATATTAAATTTTAAAGTACAAATTTATTTATTAACATACTAACAAAATGTAATTATATGTACAGTGCGTTGACTTATAAACTGTGTTTTTACGTTATATAAAACATAATATCGTTACATAATAATTCGTTAATTTTTATAAACGTGATACATCAGTGCAAAAACATGTAAACACAGGCTTAGCTCACGCTGTGCCGCCGACGTTGCTAGCGCGCGTCTTTATTAATAACGCTCTATTTAAGTCATTTATTATTAAATCAATTTGAAACTTTGACAGAAACTTATTAGGCTATTAAGGAACAAATGTCTCGCTGGAAGTTTTTCCTAGCTTCAACTTCCCTCGATACTTTTTTCCGTTAAAGTTAAGAAAACGTAATTACCGATCGCAATATATTTGCAATTAAATAATTATTAACAATTATCGATTTACATCCTTTTATCAATCCCATAGGCAATGCTGGAGTATTCTGCACGTCCCTGTCAAATTTCAAAATATTTCGATCATATTTGACCAAGTTTGGACGATTAATGTTTTTGAAAGCTATTAAAAATAGATGAACAAAATTTTCAGTTTTTAATTTTTATATTAAAAAGAAAGTCGAATAAAAAAAATTCCTTCTAGGTAAAAATACTTCTTTTCATTCCCTACAAGGTGATATTTTTTAAAAATTAATTTGGCTACATTGAAATTTTAGTCACTTGGACAATACTTTTACGGGTTTTCGAGCGCTAACCCCCTTATTGCATCCGGCCCTTCAATTACTTAAAACTATTTGTAACTGTTTATAAATGTTACGAAATATAGGATTTTGAACGCAGTTTCAAATAGTTTATACGAGTTTGAAACACTTCCAAATAATTTTTAATGACATTTAAAATGAATTAATAATTGGTAATTAACAGTTTATAGTAAACTCTTACCAACAGTTTTTAAAACTTTATAGAACAAAAATATTTCCGCTAAGGCAAAAACTAAAAAATTATTAGAATATAATAAGTATATAATACATATCTGAATTCTCTTCATCGCTGTTAAAATATGTTCTTGTATGTTAACATCATAATTTCCACAAATTTACTCTTGTAAAAAGGAAAACTCAACAGAACACTTGATTCTTTGCTATAGTATCTGCTCTCTTCGCCGCGGTCTGCCGGAGCAGTGCTCTGAACTTAGTCAAATGATTCCGTTCTGGTTCGCTCTGAAGTTAATCAAATGATTCCGTTTCACCGGGAGAATCCTCGCGGGGCCAACGCTGCACGGGCAAGGCCGCGCCGCTGGCCGCTGCCGTCGCTGCCGTCGCCGACTCGCGAATCTTGCGATGCTACATATTACCCATATGGTACAATAATCTATTTTTTTTTTTATAATATTATGCATATTCATGAGTGCATTGCCCTCCGTAATGACATTATGAATCATTCTGCAAAGTTTCACGTCGATATTTTAAGGCATCTGAGAATGACATTTGAACGAAATTTTCGTTCAAATGCCATTCTTAGACGCTTTTGAATATTGACTTGGCATTTTGCAGAATGATTAATAATGTAATTACGGAGGGCAATGCACTCATTATTTTTCATATATCGTTATATATATTTTTTCTATTAAAAACAATATATTTTTTGCTCGGTCGGTAAAAATTGAGTTTGACACCCCCTTAAAAATTATTGAAATAAACGTTTTGCTTTTTTAGTTCCCCCTCTCGCTTGGGTTTAAAATTGTTTAAATAATTGTCTTGCTCATTATTGCACATCTTCGCAATTTCCTAATATGCGTGTACCTCGCCTTCCGCGGATACTTGGGTTTAAAAATTATTTAAATAATCGTTTTGCTTATTTTGTTACGTCTACATGACTCCCTTATATGCGTGGACATCGCGTCCCCCGGCGACTTGGGTTTCAAAATTATTTAAATAATAGTTTTGCTTTCTGTCTAAGTAATTTCCTAAAATCAGTAGACTTCGCGTCGCTGGGCTATTGGGTTTAAAATTGTTTAAATAATTGTCTTGCTTATTATTGCCCATCATCGCAATTTTCTGATATGCGTGGACCTCGTATCCCCCGCCTACTTGGGTTCAAAATTGTTTAAATAATTGTCTTGCTTATTGTTGCACGTCTACGTAATTCCCAATATGCGCGGACCTTGCGTTCCTCATCATCTTTAGTTGAAAAATTGTTTACACAATTTCTTGCTTATTGTTGCACATCTTCGCAATTTCCTAATATGCGTGGTCTTTGTATCCCCCGCCTACTTGGGTTTAAAAATTATTGAATTAAACGTTTTGCTTTTTTTCATGTTTACATGATTCCCTTATACTTATACATGCACCTCACATCCCCGGCCTACATACGTTTAAAATGATTTAAATAATTATCTTCTTTATTGTTGCACGTGTACGTAATTCCCTAATATGCGTGGACCTCGCGACTCTCGCCTACTTGGGTTTAAAAATTATTTAAATATTTGTTTTGCTTATTTTAATGTCTACATCACTCCTTTATATGCGTGTGCCTTATATCCTCCACCTACTTGGGTTTAAAAAAGGTTTAAATAATTGTCTTGCTTATTGTTGCAGAACTTTGTAATTTCCTAATATGCGTGGACCTTGTGTCCCCCAGATACTTGTATTTAAAAATTGTTGAAATAATCGTTTTGCTTATTTGGTTGCACCTCCCGCTTGGGTTTAAAATTGTTTAAATAATTGTCTTGCTTATTATTGCACATCTCCACAATTTCCTAATATGCGTGTATCTCGCCTTCCCCGGATACTTGGGTTATTATTGCACATCTCCACAATTTCCTAATATGCGTGTATCTCGCCTTCCCCGGATACTTGGGTTTAAAAATTATTTAAATAATCGTTTTACTTATTTTGTTACGTTTACATTACTCCCTTATATACGTGGACCTCGCGTCCCCCGGCGACTTGGGTTTCAAAATTATTTAAATTATGACAGAAAATAATTCTTCGTCATTTTCCCCTCAGTAGTATACCCCTCGCTATGGGCCGTCACAACAAACTTGACCTTGACCACAGACGTCAGCTTGTAGTTAAGGCCAAGAAAGTCGATCCGAAGACCATAGCGAGGTACGAAGTAGCGATGCAGCAGCTCAACAAGCGCACGCGCACACATACGCACATGCGCAGCGTCAGCACATTTCAACACACACACACCAGCTAGCATATTGTGGAGAGAGAGACTGGCAACGCACGATGGAGAGAGAGAGAGAGTGAGAGAGAGAGAGAGAGAGAGAGACAGAGAGAGAGAGAGAGAACTTTTTATTCGCTTTGGTGCAAAATTATAAGATACATGAATTGATCAAGTAATACAGTAATACAGATAGTAGCCAAATTTTTACAATACATGAAAAATAATAACACAGCGATACAACCAGTAGCAAAATTTATAAAATACGCATAGAAAAATAGAGGAAATAGAAGAACTAGAGAGAGACGTAGCATGGCAGAATACAGGGCGGCCGGCGTAAAACTGTACTTGACTCCGTATATGACAGAGAGATTTGATTTAAACTTATTACATTACTTTAAGGTAGTGTACGAGGGTCATTTGATAAGTACCTAGCCTACAAATGAAAACACCAAAATTTTACAAAAAATAAAATTTATTTTTCAATGTAGTCTCCTTTTAGTTGAATACACTTGGTCCAGCGGTGTTCCAATTTTTTTAACCCCGTTGAAAAAAATGTTTTCTCTTGGTTTGCAAAATAGGCCTCCGTGGCGGCGATTATTTCGTTATTGGAGTGGAATCTCTTCCCGGCGAGCGAATTTTTTAGGTTCGGAAACAAAAAAAAGTCGCACGGAGCCAAATCTGGAGAATACGGTGCATGGGGCAGCAGTTCGTAGCGTAATTCGACCAATTTAGCCGTGGCGAGTGCAGAAGTGTGAGCCGGTGCATTATCGTGGTGGAAAAGCACTTTCTTTTTAGACAAATGGGGCCGTTTTTCTTCTAACACGGCGTCAAATCGGCTCAATAGTTCGGCGTAGTACTGTCCTGTGACCGTTTTGCCCTTCTTCAGATAGTCAATAAAAATCACACCTTGAGAATCCCAGAAAACAGTGGCCATCACCTTTCCGGCCGACGGGACCGTCTTCGCCTTCTTCGGAGCAGATTCACCGGGTAAGGTCCATCGTTTTGACTGCTCCTTGGTCTCTGGAGTGTAGTAGTGAATCCATGTTTCGTCGACGGTCACGTAACGACGCAAAAACTCTTTTGGATTGCGATTAAACAGCTCCAAACACTGCTCTGAACTGGTCACACGGATGTGCTTGTTGTCTGCAGTCAGCAAACGCGGCACCCACCTTGCTGACAGCTTCCTCATGCCTAAAATCTCATGTAGGATATGCCACACGCGTTCTTCTGAGATGCCTACTATCGCAGCTATCTCGTGCACCGTTAATCGGCGGTCTGACAAAACGATATCGTGTATTTTTGTCACGTTCTCCTCCGTAGTGGCTGTTTTCGGAGCACCTGGGCGTGGATCATCAAAAACCGACGTACGACCACGTTGAAACTCGTTATACCAAAATTTAACGGTCGCCATCGAAGGAGAAGCATCCCCATACACTGCATCCAAGCGTTCTTTAATTTCACTGCGCGATTTCCCTTCCAAAAACAAGAATCGACTCACCGACCGATATTGTTCTTTCTCCATTTTTTCAAAAATCAACGGACACATTTGCTTTCACACGCTCTCAAAAATAAACTACAACTCCAATCCGGCTGAAATTTCGTCTGTAACCGTTTACAGGAAGATACTGCACTGTAGTGTATTTTTGGTGCGATAGTGGCACCATCTGGCGGTGAGGCTAGGTACTTGTCAAATGACCCTCGTATATCGCCATACACCCATAAAATATACCTAGTAACAGAATAGGTAAAGAATCATAATAGTATCATAGTAGTGAAAATTCAAAAAAGAAATAGTATAACAAAAATATGAACAAAGTATAAAATTGAACGCAAAAACATATTAATTAGCGCATACAGAGAGAACATACACTGAATATTATCAGAGATATATAATTTAATATTTATTTAAACTTACCTAGTATATGAAGCGCATGCGTCGAAGACGTTCCTCTCTACGCATGCTATTTTTGTATATCAGCGTCAAAATCCTATCGGCGAAATAAATTATCACAAACATTGGTTCTCGCATATTCGCATCCACTCGTATATAACTATAGTTTGCTGATCTCCATGTGAAATCCCGTCTTGTCACACTATACATTTGGAGTGCTGATTCAAGAGGCATCACAGCCCAACTATATAGTCTGAAATGTGTGGGCCACATTAAAAATCTCACGACACCAAACCGAAATTGTGTATTGCTGCAAATGAGATAGGGAAGTTACGCACTCTTCTGATTCTCAGCAATCTTTCGAAGTGTGGGTCAATAGGATGTGAAGCACTTTCTAATAGGGGGTTTGCTTCCGCACCCTCCGCAACACCCTCTGCAGCTTCCGCAGCTACAGGCAGCTCCGGAACTTCACTATCTGGCAGCATATTTTCTTAAAATTTATTACACACACACACTTTAGTTAATTATTTATAATGTTTCAATTTTTCTTAAGCGCAATGATCGACGATTTGTCTTAATAATCACTAATAAGTTTATTTAAAATTGCCGCTTCATCGTCGAATCCTTCGTTTTTCGGAAGCCACGAAATTTACCAATGTACTCACACGCGTGATTAATGAGAGAGGTATTATTCTCACCCGCACAAGATTTAGCCACGACCCTCATTATAGTAGGATAGTCGTGGGGATACTGACGGGGAAACTAATCGCGAGGATGTACAACGCAACTAGCGCGTGTCTTAAAGTCCGGAATCAGCCTTTTTACAGGAAAAGTACACGAAGATTACTTGGAGGTGTATGACACAACGACCGCTGCGTTATACTTTTCGCAGCTTCGCGTGGAATCTGCTTGTTTAAGCTGTAGTGTAATAGAGCCGGTCAGTATGATGTTATGTAGATAGCATTTCGTCCAATATAAATTATTCCAATCGGACTCATTTTTGGAACAGAGACGTATTTAACCACGACAAATACGTTAAGAATAAATAATTACCCGAAAAACCAAAATTGAAAAATTTTAGATTTTGTAGTTTTATCGCGGCGAAGAAGATAAGATAGTGCGACACTGTGTAAGACGACTTATCGCACACAGCTCGAATAATTTAAACGCCGATTTCTTCTTCAAACTTTTATTCATTTCAGCCCCCGAATTTTCAACTAACCGTAATTTATGTAAAAAAAGGAAAATAACTATCTTCTCTGTTTTTTAAGTTATCGACTTGAAATTTAAAATGTATTTATATCTCGTAATTTAGATTCGATTAATGATAAAAAAATGTATGATTTCTACGTAACTAAAAATTAAAAAATTAAAAATTTTATCATTATAAATAATATTAATTACGAATAAATTTTAAGATATTTCATAAAAATAATAAGCGTGAATGTTGTTTAAGAGGAATTACCCCGAAGAAAAAATGCAACGCAGTAAACTTGAATATTATTTTACAATGATGGTAACTTATCTCGTAATAGACGACGAAATGCAGATATGTTATTTTTAAAAAGGTCACGTACCGATGGTTCAGCGAGTTGCAGTATAATGGAACACCACATTTTCCTTAGCCTAAGAAGTTAAGATATATGGGAGCGTCCGCCAGAAACCAGCCAGCGGGCACGCGGGACGCATTTTTCATGCAAAACACGCTCTGTTCAACTCGCTCGTAATCGTATTCTGAGTCTCTCAGAAAGAAACAAAAGATATATATCGATAGATTTTTTCCTGCTCTTTCCAATGGTGCTATTCTTTTTACTCCCAAACATTTTCTTCTGGTCGGAAATTCGAGTAGAAAGTTCAGAACCATTTTTCTTAAAGTATAACATGTTGTTCTTCAAAATGCATAGCACCATCCGAAAGTGCAAGTTATAAGCTACAAACCCCTACAGTTTAAAGTTGGAGAAACGTATAGCTCAAAAGTAATAAGATTAAGAAGACAGCGGCGAGCGACTGCGCAAACTTTTTGCGCTGGACCCGAGTGTGCTTTTATAAACGTAGTGCATATTTTCGTTGTTTCCTATTAAAAGCATTACCCAATGTTTTATCAGTGCATCATATATTACGTTTTAAATATATTAATTTTTTATTTAAACCTTAATTCTTTTATTTTTATTTGCGATTATTTTTATTGGTCTTTTCACGATACTCATGTTTTTCTTAATTCGAGTTTTAGATGGTTCGGCTTCTTTAAATGGTGGATATAATTGAGAATCTTTGGATGTTGAAAATCGTTTTAGTTCTAACTTTTTAGTGTTAGCTAATAATCTAACACAGTGAAACGATTGAGTTCCAGGCACTGTTTTCGCTGAATCTAGCCTTTGTCTTAATTTATCTGTAGCTGTTTGGGAATTCAATAATTTGAATTCCCGCGGTTACACTCAGCTCGGCACGACTCACGGCGCTGCCACGGCGCGGCAGCACCTCGCGGCCTCCCGGCGGAACAGCCGGGACGCTACACTGATTCACAAGGTGAATTCGCGCTGTTTCGGTCTCTCTCGCTCTCTCACATATAAATGTGAGAGAGATTGTGATTTGATTCGCGAAGTGAATCGTGAAGGCCAAGAAGACGGAAGCGTTCAAGGCCTCGCTCTCTCTCATCAGCCGTGCCACGAGGAACATCTCGCCATCTTGATCTCCTCAATTAGCAACGGTTTTCTCACGGATTTCACTGGTTCAACTCAACGAGGAATTTCAACACAGGCTACACTCAACTCTCATCAAGGGCTCATCACTCAAGCAACACTCAAGGCGCTTGTACTGCGATTAGTATAATCAACGCTACAGCCAGGTAATCACTCACATACTTGAGGTTAAGTTGCCACCCACGTGGTGATACAGGTGGCATGTGCGCAGTGCAAAGTGAATCAAAGCTACAGCAAGGCAACTGATTCAATAATAATCAGTTGCACTTATTCATAAACAGCAAGCAAGCAAGCTTCAGTGTGCGGGAGCCAAGCAGGGAGTTATCTGGGTAAACTCTACCACCAACAACGGACAAACTCAACTCAGTGGAATTTCTTCAATCACTCAACAGGTTAGTAATCCCTTAGAAGGGATTTCTATACTCAAGCACCGTTATTATAGCTATCTACGAGGGGACGAAAACTCAACCAGTGCTCCTGTAAATTCATCGTGTAATTTAAACTCCCTTTTCAATTTATGTGAAATTAAAAACAAAATTTGTAATTTATTTAATAAGTGACTTTGTGAATATAGTGTCTATTTTCAATTTACTTCTGTGTGTGACTTCAATTTATTTTAACACCCGCAGCATGTTTACTCATATATAATTAAGGCTTACTCAAACATTTTGGTCCTTCGAGCCGGATTTACATGCTGTGGTGTGACTCGACCCAGTGAATAAATACTCATTAAGGAAATTCTCAACAGATTATCATCATGGCACACTCAAACCAGGATGACCTCAAGGAGCTGGAACAAGCAGGCGCTGTCGATGCTGAAAAAGAGGATGTCATCGGGGCAGCGAAGCGGACTGGCAGCCGCCAACTCAATGTGCCTGGACTCACCATTGTTGACACTCAAACAAAAACTCGCTCCAAGTCTCCAGGTTCAATTCCAGCTTCATTCCTGTGTAAGGTTAACTCTCAATACCTGCGGCTTGATTCACTGGAGAGGATCACCGCCTATATACGGATTAGGAAGGAAACTGCTACGCTTCCAGTGATTATGGCTTGGAAGCAGGATGCTGAGGAGCTGTACGCATTGTACAAAAAGGACCATGCTGTGATAGAAGCAAGTTGTCCAGCAGCTTTCACCGACAATGACTATTTTAAGGCTGAGTTTCATAAGTCGGTCCATGAAACGTATCATACTATTGTGTTTGAAGTCAGCAATTTGGAGGAAGCCTGGAAGTCAAAACATCAAGTGACACAGCCATTAACCGGACAAACTCAGAACACTCATTTATGTAAGCTGCCAGAGATCAAGTTGCCAACCTTCAGCGGAGCATATACTGAGTGGCCTTCATATAAGGAAATGTTCACGGGATTAATTCTGAATCGGCCTGGACTCAAAAACTATGAGAAGCTACACTACCTGCGCAGCTCTCTCAGCGGAACACCACTCACACTCATACAAGGATTTTCACTCAACGATGAGTCTCTCACACCAGCATGGGCTACATTAGTGACGAGGTTTGAGAATAAACGAGTCCTATTGAATGATCAGCTTGACCATCTACTCGAGTTGAATGCTGTTACGTCAAAAAACCCGGCCACACTCAACACCTTGATTTCGGAGATATCAAAAATTAGGAAATCCCTCAATCTGTTGGTACCACAAGAGCAGCTAGGAGACTGCATACTGGCTCATCGCCTGTCAAAGCTCATTGACAGGTCAACTCGAGAAGCATGGGAGACTTCTCGAGTTTCCATCACGGAGCTGCCAACATTTGAGGAATTTGAGTCCTTCCTGATCGCGCGGGTGCGTGCATTGGAAATTGCAGCTGACTCACCAGCATCCACTCAAAAACCGGCCAACACTCAAACCTCAAAACCATCAAGGTCTCTTCACGTCACCAGTCCAACTCAACCACGGCAAAACTCACAGAAGGTGACACACTCAACTCGGATTTCTCAACATCCATGCACTTATTGTGGTGAGCCGCATTTTATTGTGGCTTGTCAACAATTCAAATTGCTCAATGAACAACAACGGAGAAAATTTGTCATGGAAAAGCCGCTGTGCTATAACTGCCTCGGTCTGCACTCAGCTAAGAACTGCAAGTCACAATATAAGTGCAGGCACTGCAATGGAAATCATCACACCATGATTCATGTGCCAAGAGACCCTGAAAGGAAAACTCAAACCAACTCAGCATCCGGATCAACTCAAAATTAGGACAACGGCGCAATCATCTCACAACACGGTCAAACTCAACATGATTACTCAACTTCTCAACTCACTTTACTTGCAACTGCATTGGCATGGTACGACTCACCGGTGACATCTCATCAACTCAGAATACTCATTGACTCAGGCTCGGAACTCTCATTCATCTCCAAGGATCCTGTGGATTTACTCAACATTAAGCGGCAACACTCAACTATACCAATTCTTGGAGTTGGCGGCACGCACTCAACTCAAACTCTCGGAAAGGCTCAACTCACCTTACGCACCATCTACAAAAATCTCACCATTCGGATCACAGCTCACATTATACGCCAAGTCTCAACACTATTACCATCAGAAGAATGTGAGCAACGTCAGTGGCAACATACAGAGAAACTCAACTTGGCTGATCCGACATTTTGGAAACCTCAACCAGTAGATGTACTTATCGGAGCGGACTATTACGGCCAAATCATCAAACCTAATCTCATAAGGGGAAGTGTGATTGAACCGATCGCACAATTATCAATTTTCGGCTGGCTGCTAATAGGTCCATCAAACTCAGCTGTGCAACACAAGGTAGTACATCATACAACGGCCCCACTCAACACTGAAGACTTGCAGAACTACTCACCCGCTTTTGGGTTCAAGAAGAGCCCCCATCAATGTCTGCAGTCAAACTCAACAAGGAAGACGCATTGTGTGAACAACACTTTGCTGAGACTCATACGAGAGATACTCAGGGACGATACCAAGTCAGATTACCTCTCACAGAATCTGCAGACGTACTCGGAAACTCATTCGGAAAAGCTCAAGCGTGCCTCAAGAGAATACTCATAAAATGCAATCAAAACAGCATCTACAAGGAAAGGTACTACTCGTTCATGGATGAATACTGCAAATTGGGCCATATGGTGCGGATCCCTCAACAGGATATATCTGCCAAACCATCTTACTATCTTCCTCACCATGGAGTATTACGAGAAGATAGTTTAACGACAAAACTCAGAGCAGTTTTCAATGGTTCAGCACTCACAACAACTGGAAAATCACTCAATGACATCATGCATACTGGACCTAACCTCTCACCTAACATTGTGGATGTTCTCATCTGGATTCGAACCAACCATTTGTCTTCTCAACTGACGTTACAAAAATGTACCGTCAGATCAAGGTTCACCCTCAAGATTGGAATCTACAACGCATTTTATGGGTAGATGAAACGGGTCAACTTACTCACTTCCATTTGACTACAGTCACCTATGGAACACGAGCAGCCCCTTATTTAGCAATTCGGACTCTTCTTCAGCTGGTAAAGGATGAAGGAGACAAATATCCACTTGCCATTGACTCACTTCTATTTGGAAGGTATGTGGATGACATCTTCGGTGGAGCTGCATCAACGGAACTTCTCATTGAAAAGGCCAAGCAGTTAACCGCACTATGCAAGGCGGGCGGTTTTCCATTGGCAAAATGGAACTCAAACTCATCTGGCTTCCTCAAGGAATTTCTTAAAGAGCCAACAGCTGAAGAAGCTGTGCTTTTAGATGATTGCGCCACAAATATACTCGGGATGAAATGGCTCCCACACTCGGACAAACTCACCTTCAGAACAACTCTGCCACCTCTTCAGGAAATGATAACAAAGCGGATTATACTTTCTGAAGTATCTCAACTATACGATCCCATTGGAATTATCTCACCGGTTATAATCACCTCAAAAATCCTCCTGCAAGAACTGTGGCTCCACAAGCTGTCTTGGGACGAATCTCTGCCAAACTCAATCGTGAAGAAATGGCTGCACATCCGAGAAGATCTCACTCACCTGAAGACAATCGCCTTACCCAGGTGGTTAGGAATTCAGGAAAACTCAATTGTAGAACTTCATGGCTTCTCGGATGCTTCACAACAAGTAATGGCTGCAGTTCTCTACATTAAATCTACAACACCAAACTCTCACTCAACATCATCAGTTCTAATCTCCAAAACAAAGGTGGCACCACTCAAGCGACTGTCAATCCCACGATTGGAATTGGGAGCGGCAGTACTACTCACTAAGCTGGCAAAACATGTTTTGGACTACTCACGATTGCCAATCTCACACATACATTTATGGACAGACGCAAAGGTAGCACTCACATGGATACGCTCACACCCCTCAAAATGGAAGGACTTTGTTAGAAATAGAGTTGGTTTAATTCAAGAACTCATTCCAACAGCACAATGGAGACATGTGCCTGGAGCAGATAATCCAGCGGATTGTGCCTCGCGCGGCTTACTCACTTCACAACTCAGAGAGCATCAATTATGGTGGCATGGACCAAGTTGGCTCTGCCAGGAAGAATCAGCTTGGCCTTCTCAAGCATCCTCTATCCAAGAAACCAATCTTCCAGAAATGAGGGCTAAGGTCACACTCACCGCAGCCAAGTCAAACTCAAGCAAATTGTGGGACATCATCGATTATTACTCATCACTCACTCAACTCATAAGAATAACTGGATGGGTAATGCTCGCATGTGATAGATTCAAGGCAAAAGGAAAAACTCACCATGAATCGAAACTCACAACTGATCTACTCATTCAGGCAAAACTCTTCTGGGTCAAGAAAATTCAGCAGGTTCATTTTCACTCAGAACTCATTATGCTGAAAAATTCTCAAGTCCCAAGAAATCATGTTTTCAACCGACTGACTGCATACATTGACTCAATAGGAATTGTTCGAGTAGGAGGGCGGCTTCAAAAAACTCAACTCGATCATCACTCAAAACACCCAGCAATTATACCACGGAGCAGTCAACTCACCACACTGATCATTCGGAACGCTCATCTCTCAACTCTGCACGGTGGCGCTCAACTCACTTTGGCACACACTCGGCAGGAAATTTGGATAATCGGAGGCAGAGCACCGGTCAAGTCACATATCTTAAAGTGTGTGACTTGTGCAAGGTATCGGGCTCAACGGGCTCAGCAACTCATGGGGCAATTACCCATGGCCAGGGTCACCCCATCACGACCTTTCACTCACACTGGGATCGATTACGCCGGGCCAATCACCATTAACTCATGGAAAGGTCGTGGATCCAAAACATACAAGGGCTGGATTTGTATCTTTGTGTGCTTCTCAACGTCAGCTGTTCACCTAGAACTGGTCAGTGACTACTCAACGGACGGATTCTTAGCGGCATACAGACGGTTCACCTCAAGGAGAGGGATACCCTCCAAACTATACTCAGACTGTGGAACAAACTTCATCGGAGCAGCAAGGGAACTGAAGACTCTATTTTCTCAACACCAACATGAAAACTCAATCTTGTACAACTCACTAGCGAACGAGGGAACCCAATGGATATTCAACCCACCTGCTGCACCTCATATGGGAGGCAAGTGGGAAGCAGTAGTGAAATCAGTCAAATTTCACCTGCGACGGACCATTGGGGACACTCAACTCACCTTTGAAGCTTCAGCTACCTTGCTCACTCAAATAGAAGCATTACTCAACTCAAGGCCGCTAGAACCACTTAGTGAAGACCCAGAAGACATAAATGCACTCACACCCGGACACTTTCTCATCGGCAAGGCATTGAACTCAGTGCCTGAACCAAGCTTACTCACCTTCAAGGAATCAAGGCTTTCCAAATGGCAACTCATTCAACGGATCACTCAGCAATTTCGGAAGCATTGGTCAACTCAATACCTTCAACGGCTTCAATCAATTTCAAAATGGCATCATCCCTCTCATGAGATAAAAGTGGGTTCCATGGTACTACTCACGGATGAACACTCACCCCCAAGCAAATGGCCACTCGCAAGAGTCACTCAACTTCACCCTGGAACTGACAATCTCACCAGAGTTGTAACAATAAAGACGGCCACCACTCAGCTCACCCGCCCAATTGCAAAACTCGCCATCTTGCCAGTGCCAATCGGAATTTAAATCAACCTGGCGGTTGATGGCGGGCGGAATGTTTGGGAATTCAATAATTTGAATTCCCGCGGTTACACTCAGCTCGGCACGACTCACGGCGCTGCCACGGCGCGGCAGCACCTCGCGGCCTCCCGGCTGAACAGCCGGGACGCTACACTGATTCACAAGGTGAATTCGCGCTGTTTCGGTCTCTCTCGCTCTCTCACATACAAATGTGAGAGAGATTGTGATTTGATTCGCGAAGTGAATCGTGAAGGCCAAGAAGACGGAAGCGTTCAAGGCCTCGCTCTCTCTCTCATCAGCCGTGCCACGAGGAACATCTCGCCATCTTGATCTCCTCAATTAGCAACGGTTTTCTCACGGATTTCACTGGTTCAACTCAACGAGGAATTTCAACACAGGCTACACTCAACTCTCATCAAGGGCTCATCACTCAAGCAACACTCAAGGCGCTTGTACTGCGATTAGTATAATCAACGCTACAGCCAGGTAATCACTCACATACTTGAGGTTAAGTTGCCACCCACGTGGTGATATAGGTGGCATGTGCGCAGTGCAAAGTGAATCAAAGCTACAGCAAGGCAACTGATTCAATAATAATCAGTTGCACTTATTCATAAACAGCAAGCAAGCAAGCTTCAGTGTGCGGGAGCCAAGCAGGGAGTTATCTGGGTAAACTCTACCACCAACAACGGACAAACTCAACTCAGTGGAATTTCTTCAATCACTCAACAGGTTAGTAATCCCTTAGAAGGGATTTCTATACTCAAGCACCGTTATTATAGCTATCTACGAGGGGACGAAAACTCAACCAGTGCTCCTGTAAATTCATCGTGTAATTTAAACTCCCTTTTCAATTTATGTGAAATTAAAAACAAAATTTGTAATTTATTTAATAAGTGACTTTGTGAATATAGTGTCTATTTTCAATTTACTTCTGTGTGTGACTTCAATTTATTTTAACACCCGCAGCATGTTTACTCACATATAATTAAGGCTTACTCAAACAGTAGCCTTAGCATATTCATCTTTTGATGAAAAAAAGCACAAAATATTTTCAAAGTATTTAGTCGTCCACTGGTAAAGATCTTGCGGCGTCAATATATAATTATCGGATACTTTCCGCAAACTTGCTCGCCTAGCATTACTTTTTATAGAAGCACCGATTCCATCGCATGCATTTTTTCCGTGAGCAGTCGCATGAAAGTGCCATTCAGCTTCAACGGAAAAATCTTCATAATGATGAAAAAGATTCTGAAAATTATGTTTATTTTTAAAATGTTGTGCAGCTCCATCAGTAAAGTAAATGATTTTTTTAACGAAATCAAAAGATTTTTTAAGGTAATCGATTATAATTTCTTGAATTAGGTAAACTTCCACAGTATCATGAATTAAGTTGTCTGAGAAAACCGCCATACTTTTGTGTTCAATTTTAGAATCTGAACCTTTGTAGTAAATAACTATTGTTGCCAAACTACATTGATTATTATTATTATAGTGGAATGATTGTGCCGCACCTTGTGCAATGAACGCATAGTTTTCCGAAAAATCGAGGGAAATTAAAAATTCTCCTTTGCTTAAGGATTCTCGTAAGATTTGAAAATAAGATGACTGCTGTTTGGAAATGAAAGAATGAGTTTTGAGTTTATGTAAAAGAGGAAAAAAGATATCAGTAAATAAAGAACTAGAAACAATTTCATTTTGCAATGTTGATCTATCAGTAGTTTTCCACATTGAAATTTTATTTCATTAACCCCAGACCTTTCAAGAAATAGTTCAAGTTCCGTTTTTAGAGGTTCAATACCAGGACAATTTTGACACATATTTAAGTAACATTTCGCTGTTGGTGTTTTACAAACTATTTCAGCTATACAATTTTTGTAAGTATCCATTTTATCAAAAGAAACTCCTGAATTTCTTAAACCAGCTAAGAGGAGTTTGACGTTTTGATGATAAATGCACGCACACACTGAATGCGTACCACTAGCACCAGCTAAAACACAATATTTAGGGCGACATTCGGCAAATTTAGTGAATCCTATTTTTGATTTGGGATACTGTTGTTTATACTTTAAATATAACTCTCTAAGATTGTACAAAACAAGTCGTTTCTGAACATAGGTCTTTGTGCCATCATCATTTCGTATACACTTATTATCTTTATAACCTGGCATGATTCTACTATTATCGTCATTTTGATAGAAAAGTTTTACTTCGTTTACAGTATCACATGATATTTTTCGGTTTCCCCTTTTATCAACTAAAAGGGATTGACTATCTGACAAACATTTTGTTACAAGCCAACGGGATGACTTAGAAAAATTAGCAACTTTACGAGAACTCCAGTTTTTTGGGAGTAATTTTAAAAGCAACATTTTTTCATTTTTCGACAAATTATCATCTTTAAACAATTTTTGTAAATTAGAAATAATTTCTCTAGATTCTTCCATTGACACTACATTTTCTTCCTCAATTTTCGCATCAAATTTTAATCGACAATAATCACATATTTTATCTTTATCTTGTAAGTTCGGAAAACGAGCTTTCATTTTTTCAGAAACAAATCTCAGTTTAGATGAATGCTTTGCTTCATCAAAAGGGTTACAACAGCGATTGAAAATCTTTGACATTTTAAAGTTTTTTTTTATTATGAAAATAATAAATATTGAGAAAAAAAACATTTTCAGTGGGTGATAGATACCTTCCAAGGAGCTTTTTTAAGTATTGGGAACGACTCTGTGGTCCCTCTAGTGGCAGAAATGATAACAAGTGAAAATGATGCAATAATTAAAGTATAATAGATATATACGCATACAGAGGCGCGTCCAAGAGCAGAACAGATTTCACGCGGCCGCTCGCCGCTGTCTTTTCAATCTTATTACTTTTGAGCTCTACGTTTCTCCAACTTGAAAATGTAGGGTTTTGTAGCTTATAACTTTTACTTTCGAATGGTGCTATGCATTTTGAAGAACAACATGTTATACTTTAAGAAAAATGGTTCTGAACTTTCCACTCAAATTTCCGACCAGAAGAAAGGGTTTGGGAATAAAAAGTATAGCACCATTGGAAAGAGCAGGAAAAAATCTATCGATATATGTTTTTTGTTTTTTTCTGAGAGACTCAAAATACGATTACGAGCTCATTATACCAAGCCCGAGCGTGCGGCGCGTCCGAGCGCAGCGCGAAGAGCACGCGCGGCCACTCACCGCTGTCTTTTTAATCTTGTTACTTTTGAGCCCTTCATTTCTCCAATTTGAAAATTTAGGGTTTTGTAGCTTAAGACTTGTACTTTCGAGTGGTCATATGCATTTTGAAAAAAAACATGATATACTTTGAGAAAAATGTCTCTAAACTTTCAACTTGAATTTTCAACCAGAAGAAAAAGTTTCGGAGTAAAAACAATAGCACCATTGGAAAGAGCAGGAAAAAATCTATCGATATGTGTCTTTTGTTTTTTTCTGAGAGACTCGGAATACGATTACGAGCGAGTTGAACAGGGCGTGTTTTGCATGAAAAATGCGTCCCTGGCTGGTTTCTGGCGGACGCTCCCATATATTAAATTTCTTTATGACACAGTCTGTTTAATGTTACAAATAATATGTGCGATTATAAAATAAGAAAAAAAGTGAGAAAAAGTCACGCACGTGAAATGCTGACAGCTGAGTCAGATAAAACAAAACATCAGCGCTTCTTTAGTTTTGTCTTTACCGTAATCATTAAAAACATCTTTATTACGTTACATAGAGAGTATGCGGTTAGCAGATAAGACGACATATTATTTTGATAAGGTGTAGATTATATTACCGTGAAAAGAATTTCGCTACGCTAGTGAAACCAGCAAAATCTCTTAAAGGACTGTTTATTGCTAGAAGACACGTGTTTGCTGACTCGAGAGAAATGTGACGTATGAGAGGCGCATCAAAGTGTAACTGTATATTTTTTCATTAAATTAGTATATGTAGCGCCAGTATATTTAAGGAGAATAATGACTTGACTCGTCAGTACACTTTGGCCAGTTGACAACAAGAGATCACCCAGTAATAATGGTTAGAGCTAGAATGTTAGTCACCTTGTCAAAATTTTGCGACTTGCTTTACGCATCGCAAGAAATCGCGAACCACACATGCGTACAATGTGTGGACCTGTGTGGTCCAGTGATTTTGAAAGATTAGCTTTAGATGTGTTATGTAAAAAATTGCATTTCCTTTTACTGTATTGTCGGATATCTACATTCAATTACATGTATGGTATCGGCTTATTTCATAATAGAGATATTCTTTCAATCGTTGTGAAGGCCGTAAAGCAACGTAACGAGCACACCGATTCTCTAGCCGAGTGTATAATGCGACGCCATTGTAAGTATCACATTTTTATTATCAATATTTTTCTTTATCTTCAATAAAGTAAATCGATTTTGCCCACAGCAGTCAATCAAATGCTCGACGATACGGAAGGTGACGAATTCATCATGCGGTGTCAATATCAAGACGATGCACAGCCAGGACCTTCGGCAGCTGATGATCCACAACCTGGTCCATTAACAGCCGATCTATATCTTCATAATGAAGATATAGCAAATCGTAAGTATTGAATCTGTTATAATAATTTTCATATTATTAAGGCACGATTCAATATTTCAGCTTTACAACTAGTAACATACGCTGTACATCACAAAAACGAGGAAACACGTAATTGTAAGTATTGAAAGTATTAAAATAAAATAATAATATTTTACAATGTATAAATTTTGATACATTTCAATACTTTAGTTACAGAAGTTGATTCATCGCTTTCAACGATGACGCAACATGCCGAGGAAGGGTATGATTCGGACTCTAGCAGTAGCAGTAGCAGTAGCAGTAGCAGTAGCAGTACCAGCAGCAGTAGCAGTAGCAGCAGAACTGATACAGCTGAAGAAAGAAATGACGAAAGTAAGGATGTATAATATTTTTAATAATTTTCAAAATAAAAATAAAAATAAAATAGAAAATGAAAATAATTATTTCACAGCTAATTATTTACAGCACGGTGAAGGATCAAGACCATGCTTTATCGTAGAAAACGAAACAACACGACGCTATCACCGCTTTCGTTATCAAGGACGAGAGATACGAGGAAGACTAGCTGACCCACCGACAAATGCTAACATTTATATGTGGTTCGAAGCTTGCTTAAAGGATTTACATAGCCAACTCTGTAGTCGCCGGGAGGCTACCGACTTTATAGGAGTAACGATAAATAGTGAAAGATTTAATCATGGACCTTTATGGCATTCGTTTAGACCGATTAAAGAGTTCAATGTAGAAGACATTTGGGATCTGTTATCAAGTGCAATTCAAAGTGCAAATAATTTTAATATTAGCGATAGATTGTCGGTTAGCTGTGCAGTTGTGAGAGGTGTAGCAGGACGTGGTAGGACACAGCTAACTCATGAAAATATCAAGAAAAAGTCCATCTTATCTATTAAAAATGACGACAATCTTTGTTTGCCACGAAGCTTAGCCACCGCCTATGCTTATGTCATCAGAGGACAAATACGAACGGGAAGATTGCACGAATATTGGAACCTTATTCGTCGAAGCAATGGATCCGTTCAAAAGGGAGTAGCCGAGGAGCTTTTAAACTTAGCAAATGTTCAGATTCCAACAAGAGGTTGCGGTCTCGAAGAAATTCATCGTTTTCAAATCTTTTTTGCTACACGCGATACAGCTCTAGTGGTGTACTCTTTTAGAAATTTTGCCCGCGGATATCCGCCTCTCTACGATGGCACACGTTTTGTTATGGACACACAAAGATGTATTACCAACACTTTACGAATTATGTACTACGAACATTCCAATCACTATCAACCTATTTTGAATTTGGTTGGTGCTAGCGGAACCCGTGGTTACTGCATACCGTGTAATAAAAGTTACTGGCATGTCGAAGACCATCGATGCACAAATAAGTGTTCTAAATGTTTGATGTCACCACCGTGCACTGCATTCGGAAATATTAGAAAGTGTACCTTGTGCTGTAGGACCTTTTTCAATGAAGATTGTTCTCAAAATCATTTAAAGAAAGGTTCGTACAACAAGAATAATAGTGTGTGTGATAAAATAAAATTATGCCAAAAGTGTTTTAAAATTGTTCTCGAAAAAAATCGCCGAAGTGTAAAACATGAGTGTGGTGTATCATATTGTGACACATGCAAATTAAGATTACCGCTTGGACATCTGTGTTATATTCAACCTATTAAATTGAATGAAACAGTGAGAGATGTTTTATTCTTATTCTACGATTTTGAGACTCAACAGGCGATGCCTGTGTTAGGTGACGAAGAAAGAAAAATCCATGTTCCAAATTTGTGCGTTGTGCAGCAAACGTGTACTCATTGTCTTGACATCAATGACGTTTCTATTAGATGCGATCATTGTGGAGTTCATGAATACGTGTTTAAAGATGAACCAGTGAAGCAGTTGATTGATCTTGCTTTAGCTCCAAGACAACAATTTAAAAAAATAGTTTGCATCGCTCACAACGCGCAAGGTTTTGACGCGCAGTTTATATTCAAATACATTGTCGAACAATACAGAGGTATACGCGTGAATCCAACCGTCATAATGAATGGGTCGAAGATTATCTTAATGGAGATTGCGAATGTAAAATTTATAGACAGTCTAAATTATTTTCACATGCCATTAAGTAGTTTACTAAAAGCCTACGGATTACATGAAATCGAAAAAGGTGTTTTTCCACATTTGTTTAACACACCTGAAAATCAATCGTACGAAGGACCACTCCCTCCTTTGGACGTGTACTCACCAGGCAATATGAGCATCTAGGAAAGAGAACGTTTTTTGGAGTGGTATAATGAGCAATCAACAAACGGTTGTGTGTTTAACTTTGAAAACGAAATTGTGAGGTATTGTAAACAGGATGTGACAATTTTAAGATTAACTTGTTTAGCCTTTCGAAAAACTTTTACGAAATTTGGCGTGGATCCATTTGCCGAATGCATCACTATAGCTTCGACTTGTATGCGCGTGTTTCGCAAAAGATTCTTAAAAAAGAATCAAATAGGTATCGTTCCACCTCGCGGTTATAGATGGTGCGACAATCAGTCTCAAAAAGCGATGTATTGGCTGTGCTGGATGGAAAAGCGTATACTTTGTCGCTTCATCGAACATGCAGGACATTCGAGAGAGAGAAGGCTATCCGAAGGTCTGATTGTAGATGGCTACAGTCAACCGCGGCCCGACGAAAATCACAGAAGCATAGTACTTCAATTTCACGGTTATTTTTGGCACGGATGCCCTCGCTGTTTCAGGATTAATAGAGATACAGTTTTGACGAGTGGTGATTCAATGCACGCTAGATACGAAAGAACAGTAGCTATTAGCGATAAGATAAGGTCAAACAATTATAAATTAATTGAGAAATGGGAATGCGAATTTAACACTGAACTCTCCCAAGATGATCAGCTTCAGCGCTTTGTTCAAGAAAACGTCGATAACGTGAAACGAAAACCTTTGGATGCGCGAGATGCTTTTTTCGGTGGACGAACAGGTAACACCGTTAAAATGTTCGATTGCAAAGGTGAAGAAGAAATAAAGTACGTCGATGTATGCTCTTTGTACCCGTATATCTGTAAACGAGGTAAATTTCCCGTTGGTCATCCCAACATATACGTCGGCGAAGAAGATTGTCGTCAGTTCTTAGGAACATACAAAGACATCTCTCGAGTGAACGGTTTACTAATGTGTGACGTGCTTCCACCGCAAAACCTGTACCACCCCTTATTACCGGTAAGAATGCATGTTAAACTAATATTTCCCTTATGTTGCACGTGTAGTGAACAAATGATCCAACAAGATTGCCCGCATCAAGGCCCAAATGATCGAATTTTACGGGGAACGTGGGTGTCTGAGGAAGTTAAAGAGGCTGTCAAACTGGGGTATACAATTCAACGCGTTTACGAGATCTGACAATACGAGATGACGCAATATAATCAAAAAGAAGGCAAAGGTGGAATATTTGCCGAATATATCAATGAGTTTTTCGCGTAAAAAACTATGGCGTCTGGTTTTCCACCTGGTTGTTTGAACAACCAAGATAAAGACGAATATGTAAAAGAATTGGAGGTCAATGAAGGTATTAGTTTAAATAAAGACGCGATACAGTACAACGCCGGTCTAAGATCAGTCGCAAAACTATGTCTAAATTCTTTATGGGGTAAATTTGGTCAACGTGAAAACATGACACAGACAGAAGTCATTACTAAACCAGAAAGATTCACAGAATTACTTACCAGCCCAGAAATAGACGTTAATGGAATTATACCAGTCAATGACGAAACACTCTACGCCAACTGGTGTTACAAAAACGAAGCTCTGCTGTCATCTCCAATGACCTGTTGTGATTGCCGCCTTTACAACAACACAGGCCCGACTGAAGCTATTCAAGTACTTGCACGCTTTGGGGCCCCGAGCTCTCTACTACGATACGGATTCTGTTTTTTATGTTAGCGGAGAGGCTAGTGGCGAGCGCGATTTACCAACAGGTGTTGCTCTAGGTGAACTCACGGACGAATTGGCTAGTAACGGAAACGGTACGTACATAACCTCGTTTTTATCCAGAGGTCCAAAATTTTACGCGTATAAATTTAAAAAACCGGATGGAAATGGAGAGTACGTGTGTAAAATAAAAGTCATAAAGCTAAATTACTCCAATAGTCTACAAATAAATTTTGACACTCTTCGCGAGATGATCACTTCACCGGGTAGTGAGATATTGCTATCTAATTATACTATCCGACGAACAGCATTCCACGAGGTAATAACGCAAAATGAAACAGAGACGTGTAAAACCGTGTACGGAAAGAGAAGATTCGTCGCGTTAAGTAAAAGTTATCCATACGGCTACATTCGCGGTCCGCCTAATACTGACACATCAGAGAACCATACCCTGGAAACCTAGTGACGTTGGTATATCAACGCAAGGAGCGCACTCGTGATCGATGGCGCTACAGTATAAAATCAGCTCATTGGCTACCGCTGTGTCTCCATCGTTGTGATTAGCGGTGGCAGCGCACCAGAAGGGAGCTCGTTGGCTGCTGGTGCGCCTCCAAGCGGCGACGGCGCACCAGAAGAGAGCTCATTGGCTGCTGGTGCACCCTCAAGCGGCGGCGGCGCACCAGAAGAGAACTTATTGGCTGCTGGTGCGCCCCAAAAAGCTGGTTTAGCGGCCGCGAGAGGCGCAGCGGCTAAGAGCTCATTGGCCACCGCTGCGTCGGCGAAAGAGCTGCTTTGCCGCGGAGCTAGCCCCACCACAAGGCTCGCGGACTCGCGAGCGGCCGCGCGCGCGGGGGGCAATGGCTGCGGTTACGAGCTCTTCGGGAGAAGTGTTTCAGAGTGTCCAGTCAGTGTGAATTATGGACACGCGCTGGAAATATCCGTGGACGTGTACGTTGAGTGGCCCCACCGGTTGCGGTAAAACAGTATTTGTTAACAAATTTGAGCGACACTCGCTTCGAGCATATTATTCTTTATTACGGTGAATGGCAATCGGGATACAGAGATCTGGGTAAAGACGTTGAATTTCGCGAAGGTCTACCGCAAAACACCGATTGGCTTAACGATCCGAAACCTAAGTTGATCATCATCGACGCCTCATGCGCGAATCGTCCTCTGGAGGAGCCATAGTGAATCTCTTTACGAAAGGCAGTCATCACAACAACTTGAGCGTGATTTTTATCACTCAAAACATCTTCCATCAAGGCAAAGGTCAGCGCGACATATCTTTAAACCCTCAGTACATTGTAATCTTTAGGAATTTGCGAGATCGTGCCCAGATACGTCATCTTGCCAGGCAAGTATATCCTGAAAATCTTCGATTTTTAGAAGAAGCCTACCGGGACGCAACATCGCAAGCTTTTGGCTACCTCTTGTTGGATCTGAAGCAAACCACATTGGATAACTGCCGATTTCGAACGTGTATTTTCCCCGATGATGAGTACCAGTACGTTTACGTACCGCAAAAACAACTGACAAACAGTCAAAATCAAGTTCCAATCGTGGCGTTGTAATGACTACAAAAACGCGTTATCCTTTTGGTCGAAAAGATGCTACCGTCTTGGCGGCATTGTACCATTTTAACAAAGAACAGCGGAAAGCAGTTTTACAGAAAGCTGATGCAAAATTGGTTCGTCGTATTTGCGAGTGCGCTTTACACGTATTGATAGGTAACGTTCCATTAAGTAAAGATCACGAGGGTCGGCTGCGTAAGCACGCAAAACGAGCCTTGAACGTTTGCAAACCACGCTTGGAAAAATAAGATAAAGTCTGTGCAAACACCGGGATCGGTGACGAGTAGACTCGATGCTGAAATGAGCGAAATATTACACTCGCCAACATACAAAGGCGATCGTGAAAAGTGGACTCTCTACTGTCAAGTTTTACAGCGATATCTTCACTTTAAAGGAACCGAAGGAGGAGATAAGTATAAAAAAGAACAAAAGAATGACAGTGTCAGCGAATCTAATACAGTGGACGATAATGAGCAGCAAGAGGAGGAGGAGGAGGAGGAGGAGGAAGAGGAGGAGGAGGAGGAGGAGGAGGAGGAGGAGAAGGAGGAGGAGGAAACCGATGAGCTCATTGACGCAAAAATTATCTATACCGTCCAGAAAAAGTACAAAACGAAAGCGAAACAGCTCGTGCGATGCTTGCTAGCTGGTGGTAAAGTAGTTTAGGATACCAGCGGTGCTATAAATAGATGGCACGATTGTGCTCGGAGCCAATATTGTCGACTTGGTGAATGACGGAATGAGAGATAGAAAAAGGAGCGCTCCGCCTGGTCATCTTCAGTTCGCTGTCGCTCATCGCCAAACAACAGTACCCCGAGAGTTTATAGGTAACAAACGTGTTTGGAACGACGTTACCAGACCCTCGCCGACCAGTGAGCATTTAGGAAACAGTGCTTTTACTACACCGCCTTCCGTTCCTATTTTGAGAGTTCAGAATAGTGGCAACAACCCGAAAAAAGAAGAAAGAAGAAGTCAGCTGAAAAAAATAAGGTCTCACCACCACACTCTGAAATACTGTCATGGCGCGGAATGAGTAAGACATTCGGGCTGCGCTAATAAATTCTCAAGAAGAAGAACAAGAGAAAAACAGCGTTCTAGATGCACTCGTTGATTTATTACCGTTTGAAATGCATGTACCGCATTACAAATTTTGCGGACCCGGAACTAAGCTGGCAGAGCGTATCGAACGTGGCGATGTTGGAATCAATCCGTTAGATGAGGCCTGCCGACAGAATGATCTAGCTTATGCTGACTCGAACAGTGACCGTCGTCAAGCCGACCGAGTTTTAGCGCGATATGCCTTCTCTCGCATGCTCGCCGAGGAAACACCGTCTGACGAAAGAACAGTCGCGATGATGACAGCTTGCTGAATGCTTAGCAAGATAACTTTTGAAAAATTTTTTCGCGTATCAAGAATGTTATCAGGAAACGAGACAAGAAAGATAAAAAACCAAAGCGTGGACAAATAAAAAAGAATAAGAAGACGAAGGAACAGAAACCAAAGGATAAGAAGAAAATAGACAAAATAATAATCTCGAACAATGAATAAAACGTTTAAAAAACTTTATTACGAAGCACATCGGCCTTCGGCGTACACTGGTGCCGATAAACTTTTGCGAGCTACGCGTAAAAAATACGATCTTCAAAGTGTTATTGAATGGCTTGAGAGTCAAGACGCTTATAACTTGCATAGACCTGTTCGACATTGTTTTCCTAGACGTAATTATAATGTCCGCAATTTCGACGACATGTGGGAAGCTGATTTAATGGACATGAGATCTATAAAATCTTACAACGATGGCTACAGCTACGTTTTAACCGTTATCGATGTTCTCAGCAAATACGCATGGGCTGAACCTGTCAAGGACAAAACTTCGAGAACTGTCGCTGATGCTTTTGTGCGTATTTTGTCGAGAAGTAACGGCCGGAAACCAATATGTCTTCAAACTGATAAAGGTAAAGAATTTTTCGGCGGGGCGCTGCAGAGGGATCTCTCAAAGCACGGTATAGCGTTTAGAGTGGTACGCAGTCCAGATGTAAAAGCTGCCATTGTGGAAAGATTCATAAGAACTATAAAAGAAAGAACATGGCGGTATTTTACTCACAAAAATACTCGAAGGTATGTTGATATTTTGCAGAATATCGTAGAGGCATACAATCATACCAAACATTCGGCCACAAAAATAGTGCCAGCAGTCGTAACACTGTACAATGCAGCCAAAGCTCGTGAAAATTTACAACGTCGATATGGTAATCGTGTTTTTAAAACTCTGCGTCGGTGACTTGGTGCGCGTCAGTCGTGCAAAAAACGTTTTCGCTAAAGGATATGAGAGTGGCTGGACACTAGAGATATTTAAAATTCCACGAATCTCAACGACGCGTCCGCCTGCAGTTTATTATTTAGAAAACTTGGCAGGTGAGGAAATTGACGGTTTTTTCTACGCCGAAGAATTGTGCAGAGTACGTAAAAATTTAACTACAGACGTTTTTGAAATTGATGAAATTTTGAAAACTAGAGGCAAAGGTTCGTCTAAAGAATATTTTGTAAAGTGGAAAGGATACAGCTATAAGTTCAATTTCTGGGTTAGAGCGAATAAATTGACGAATATATAAAAATTTTTAAAATGAAAGATCAGTTTTATATTGTGTTGCCGAGCAACAGCAGCATGAATTATTTTGCGGAAAATACCACGATACGTTTCATCATGCAACTCCCTCAGCAGATACGTCTTCAAGGTTCTTGGTCAGTCGCGCTTACGGAGGTTCAAATTCCGTTGACGTTTCAACACGTGTCTTCCGAGCAACCGGATAGGACAGTTTCGCTTAATCTCATTCCACACTCGACTCTAGAGACAACGGTAAAAAATGTTAGTACTACAGTGTCGCTGGTTCGTCCAGGAATTTACAGAGATGTAAACATTATAATAAGCGAACTAAATAATTTAAACTGTATAGAGGGCCATTTGGAATTCGGTGTCGATCCCGGTGGTTACGAGACAGTATACAGAGTTTGTACAAAGATAACTTGCTCTGAATTCAGTCACCAACATTTTTTATCCAAGAAGTTGCGAAAAATTTTGGGATTCGAAAGCATGAACAGTATTTTTGTAAGAGATGAAGAATCAGTAGTAAGTGATAGACCTGCTCATCTCTCCAATGGGCTTTCATCCATGCTTATGATTTATAGCGATATTTGCGAACCTTACGTAATAGGTGACGTTCAATCGCGATTGTTGCGAGCAGTATCGTTAAACATCGACGATGATTACACGTATGGTAGTACGAGAATCAAGAGTTTCTCCCCATCCATGTACATACCTTTATTATTCAACTCATTTCAGACAATCGAAATCGATATAAGGGACCAAAGTGGACGTGCGATCCCATTCGATTACGGTACTCTGACGGTGACACTTCATTTCAAGAAACTTGACTAGAACTCATTTTTAATACAATGATGGAGCGTTACCAAGAATACTTCAACATGCAAGTTGGCGGTAGATATAGCGGAGGGGAGGTGTTTGGTGGGGGTCAACGGTTTAATGATGAGGTCGGACGTATTTACGTTGGATCCCCCTACCAAAGGAGACACGGCGGTATTGGTTCATTTTTGGCTGGAATTTTCCGTCGCGTTCTCCCACTTTTCACTCGTGGAGCCAAAGCTGTTGGGAAGGAGGCTGTGCGTGCTGGTATGAACATTATGTCTGATGTTACCGAGCGAAACACTCCGTTTAAAGAGTCGATTCGCAAACGCTTTAAAGAATCTGGCGAAGTTCTCAAACGAAAAGCAGAGGAGAAATTGGATAAGCTAATGGACGGGTCTGGATATAAATTTTCACGCTACGGCTTACCACTTCAGTTGCGAATGGGCGCTGGCTCTGATACAAATCACAGAGGTAAAAAGAAGAAGAGCAGCTCTAGAAAAGGGAAAACATGAAAACGCAAGTCTAATAGTTCGAAAAGAGGCAAGGCTAGGAGAAAACAAACGAAACAAAAAAAGAAGAGAACCACGAGAGATATTTTTGGATAGATAAGATGGCCTTTTTACACACCCATTCGTGCGAGTGTCTCAAGTCGGAGTTGTTTCTGTTTGAAATTCCTCCTACTCAAACAACGATAGAAAATTCACACTGGATACAATATAAACCAATATCGTCTTTAACTGATGACTCACCTATAGAATTTGTGTTACCGGGCAATGGTGAAGAATATATTGATCTTACTCACACGATGCTTAGTCTGCGAGTAAGTCTACAAACTACGGTTGACGTACCACAAGCCGTTACAAACCAGGTACCCAATGTCGGTCCTGTCAATAATTTTATGCATTCTTTATTTAATCAAGTGGATGTATTTTTTAATCAAAAACCGGTATCACCGCCTACAAACGCGTACGCTTACAGAGCGTACCTTGAAACTTTATTAAATTATGGACCTGCTGCAAAAAATTTGACGAGTGTGTTGTGGTACAACGATACTGCTGGAAAAATGGACGACGATCAAGATGCAAATGCAGGCCTTGTGCAACGTCGCAAATTACTGTCGACAACAAAATCAGTTGACATGATTGACCATCTTCACTGCGACGTGTTCAACAAGAAAAATTATTAATAAACGGTGTCGAGGTAAGAGTGCGATTAGTAAGGTCTCGTGATAGTTTTTGTCTCATGGATCCTACGGGCTGTTACTCTGTACATATCGACGAAGCTAATCTTTTAGTTAGGCGAGTCAAAATTAGTCCGGATATATTACTAGCATACGCCCAATCACTTTCAAAGACAACTGCGAAATATCCTCTGACGAGGGTTGAGGTTAAAGCTGTAACAATGCATAGAGGTATTCACGGTGAAACTTTGGATAATATTAGGTCAACTGCCAAAGCGAATTATAATCGGATTTGTTGACAATAAGGCTTTCAATGGCGATCGAGCTCTAAATCCGTTTAACTTTGAACATTTTAATATAAATTTTCTATGCTTATACGTTGACGGTGTACAAATACCTTCTAAACCACTAAAACCTAATTTCGGAGCTAGCAAATTATACACTGATGCTTATCATACGTTATTTTCTGGAACTGGCGTACATTTTCTTAACGAGGGTAACCAAATCTCGCGTGAATCATATCCTAATGGCTATTGTCTTTTCGCGTTTGATTTAACTCCCGACCTATCGGCTAACGGATGCACTCATTAGAATTTGATTAAGCACGGTAGCGTCAGATTAGATGTACGATTCGTTGAAGCATTAGCCAATACTATAAATTGTATTGTCTATGCTGAGTACGATAATATTTTGGAAGTAGATGCATCGCGTCAAGCTATTGTAAACTTGAGTGGTTAGAATAACAAAGTACAGATGGCGTTGTTGTACTACATATACGTGGAAGATTTGTTTCTTGATGGCCACTACGTTTCGAGTCGTGGTCGTCATTGCAAGCTACATAAAAACGATGGATTTAGTTATAGATATCCAGTGTCTCAAAGATACTGACAATAACAATGCACCAAAAGAAATCGCTGTTGTTGCTCTTAATGGTGATTTTCACGGTCATTGGTTAGTGGCTCCGACGGCTTGTGTAGATGATTTAGCGCTGAAATTAGAAGACAAAATAATTGGTTCACTCAGCATTGCCACGGCATTAATTACTTGGAAGGCGAAGTTGATTTGAAAGTGTTTCATAAAACTCTGCAAGATTTATCAAAAAGTGCTCGAAAAATTTACGTTAGAGGCAGTGAAAAGTGGTTGATGCTTCATAAAATTATAGCAAACGAAATCATCAATTTGGAGTATGATGTAGATTGTCCTCCGTTCGATAAGTTATCATCTAATGTATATTGTATGCGTCACGCTTTAAAATTTTCGGGTCATAAATATCGATGTGCGTTAAATCACGCTTATCGTTTGAAAGGCTACTTATCTTCACGCCTTGGTTATCTACATAAAAATTTAATCGATCTTCATTATGGACAGCCTTCAAATATTGAAGATCCTTTCACCAATCCAGTCGCATACTGTAGGTGTATTCCCAGCCGATCAAATCCCGCGGGTGTGGACCAAGCCGACGGCGTTCACCGTTAACACTGACGACCATACCAAGCCTGGCATGCATTGGGTTGCGTTCTATGTCGATAGATCTTCTAACGGTCTATACTTTGATAGTTTTGGATTACCACCTATAATACCCGATCACATAAGCCGTTTGCGAAAAAATTGTAAAACATTTCGTTGGAACGCAATACAACTTCAAAATGACGCATCCGATGTATGTGGTCAATATTGTATTATGTTTTTAAGGTATATGAGTAATAGTTTAGGTTTCAAGAAGTTTCTGGATAATTTTTCTGTCAACTTGGAGAAAAATGATAACGTAGTTAGACGCTATGTGCGCTATAAAAAAGCTGACGGAAATTTCATTAGCAACGGTGGATGCTTCGTCAGATGTTTGCAAAACTCTCGCTCTAAAATGTCTTTTTTATAATTGTCAGCATTTCTATTATCACGCGAAAGAAGTTTTGATGTAAGACGATACAACGTGTGTCATGGAAATTTAACCGTTTCAACTACATTTGCGTCGTTGTTTAACCTTGCTCGTCTCATTCTTTGCTTCTCAAACGTCTGCACTTCTTTAACCGTGTGCATAGTTTGAAAAGCTGTATTTAAAGGATCACTTCAGAGTGTTTAGCACCAGTCGCTTTCTACTCGTAAAGATACGCGGATCGCCATGGCGACCCTACAACGAGCTGTACAACACCCACATCAAATCTTTTGTACGTTGTACGCCTTAAATAAATCGTTCACCAAGAAGGTAATTGTTGGTTTGGAATATGACGTGGTCGTCGACAAGTTCGACGACGAGTGCTACAAACCTGTGGTTCGACTATTATCGAATGACTTTGAAGTTGTTGCATTTTTATACAACGACTGGGTAGAATTCAAAACAAGTTTCGACGACATTGATAAATATTTTCGTGGACTTGATAATAGTTTAAAGGACCAGAAAATTTACGGAAATGGCTGGACTTTAAAATTCTCCACAAGTCACCAGGAAAAAGCAATCGAAATTGAAGAAGGCAGGAGGCCTGGTGTTGGTCGAATCAAGCGGTTTCGCCATAGTTTGGTAATGAAAAAAGTTACCTTTGATTGTCTCCAAGAATTTATTGTAAAGTGTGTCGATACTTGTCTTAAATATTTAAATTCTATTGCGAGTAGTGTACAATATCTTACCTGCGACGTTACGGAGTTTATTAAAACTAAAAGTAGTCTCATGCATGAAGCACAAGTACAACTGTATACACCTAGTATTGTAAAAGACGTTGTAAATTTAGTTGATAATGATGTAATAGACGAAATAACCTAAAAAGATCAAGCGTCTCTACCTAAACGCGACGTTGCTGATGTTTTGTATCAGATTGTATCATTACACATGCCAAGAATTGTTGATGTATTAAATACTATATTATTTGATAATAAATAGAAAAATTTGAATATACTTACTATGTACTTCTTTTTGTCTTCCTTGCCTTCCTCTTAATCCCAACTTATTATATTTTTAAAAACGTTAATTTTTAATTTACATTTCTAAATTGTAACTTATATAAATTAAATTTTATTTCGCGAAATGAAGCTAGCTTGCATTTGAATATTTTTTGAATGAGTATTTTTAAATTATTTAATTGAAAGAATAAAAAATTAGTTGAAATTAGATACTCATAAATATTTTAATTTGCTGACGCAATATGTAATTTGATTACGTATGTATATCAAATAACCGACTGAAACACGTACACACACGCATATACACACGTCTGTATGTGACTTCTTTGCCTTGACCCCAGCTGGCGCCTGCAGTTGAGGTCAAGTTTGTTGTGACGGCACATAGCGAGTGGTATACTACTCCCCTCTCTCCGCATTACATCTGTACTAACCTCCTAAGATTCTGTTACAGGTGCAGACGACGCAAAAGGACGCCTAGCCAAGGGAGAGAGAGAGAGAGAGAGTGAGAGAGCGAGAGCGTGAGGAGTGCGCGCGACCCGATAGACTCGGGAGGAAGTCTAGATTAGTCTCGTTTGGGATAGCGCCCGTTCTCCTTGCTTTCGAAAGAGAGTACCGAGAGAGTACCGCGACGAGTGTTCCCCGTGTGAGAGTGCGAGTGTATCTGTGCGTGTTGGCGCACACACGGCCACGGCACGTGGCCGTCTCCAGCCTCCGATAGGCGACCGAGAGCGACCTACGCATCAGGTGTTGGTGCAAGAGTGTGACCGACGACAGCGATTCCACGCAACTATTGTAACTGCCGGCTCGATTACTCTCTCTCTCTCTAACTCGCGGCGACTCGGGCCTCCTTCGTGCGCCTGCTGACCGTGTATCGCTTTGTGTCCCCTTTTCTGACAGCGCAATAAACGCCATACGGTTTTTACCTATTACTCGCGATTAATTATTTACCTTATTCCGTTCTCCTATAATTATTCATTCATTAAGATCCGCATGCGGTGTACATTGCACGAGGTGCACTAGCCTCGCCGCCGCATGCACTATATTTGTAGCTGGATAATTACCGAGCAGCCGGAGAATTAATTATCCGTTACAAAATAATAGTTGTGCTATTTGTTGCACGTCTAAGTAATTTCCTTAAATCAGTATAGACCTCGCGTCGCTGGGCTACTTGGGTTTAAAATTGTTTAAGTAATTGTCTTGTTTATTGTTCCCCATCATCGCAATTGTCTGATATGCGTGAACCTCGTATCCCCCGCCTACTTAGGTTCAAAATTGTTTAAATAATTGTCTTGCTTATTGTTGCACGTCTACGTAATTCCCTAATATGCGCGGACCTTGCGTTCCTCATCATCTTTAGTTGCAAAATTGTTTACATAATTTCTTGCTTATTGTTGCACATCTTCGCAATTTCCTAATATGCGTGGTCTTCATATCCCCCGCCTGCTTGGGTTTAAAAATTATTGAATTAAACGTTTCGCTTTTTTTCATGTTTACATGACTCCCTTATACTTATGCGTGGACCTCATATCCCCGGCCTACATAGGTTTAAAATGATTTAAATAATTGTCTTCTTTATTGTTGCACTTATACGTAATTCCCTAATATGCGTGGACCTCGCGTCCCCCACCTACTTGGGTTTAAAAATTATTTAAATATTCGTTTTGCTTATTTTCATGTATACATTACTCCTTTATATGCGTGTGCCTTATATCCTCCACCTACTTGGGTTTAAAAATGGTTTGAGGTGGCTCATGCGTTTGGTGCCGTATCAAGTCGGGGCCCCGCAAGGGGCTTCTTTATTATTGCCAAATTAAGTTAACGTATTTTAGGTAAATTTATTGTAAATAACTTCTAAATGTTCAAACAAAAAAAGATTTTATAAATAAGTAAAAAGTTTGCTAATTTGTCGCTACATTTATATGAATGGTCGCATTGCGCATGCGCAGTAGCACATTTGTAACGTTTATTGTTAATATCTTTTTTGTTTGGTCGTTAACCTATAATTCTGATGATATCATTAGATTCGTCACAAAAAAATCTTTAATTTCATATATTGTACATTAAAAACTGCTTTTTTACAAGTTACTACGAAGCAATAAAGTGTTCATTCCCATAAGGTTATGTGTTAAACGTACCTATTTATAAACTCAGTTTTTTCGATAATTTGGTCGTTGACCTACAATTTTCTTAGTACAGATCGAAAGTTTAATGTCTAAAAAACATATTTGTTAAGTTTAAGATGTATCTGCTTTTTTATAAGAAATCGCATGAGCCACCTTAACTCTTAGAAGCATACATTTTTCTATTCGATATTTTGACCTGAAATTTCACACTTGGGGGTTTTTGGGGTCGCTAATAACGAATATGCGATGAGAATTTTAATTTTCCTCATCCGAGATGGCGGATTCAAGATGGCAGATGAAATTTTTTGTAAATGGATTTTCACTCCAAAATGTTTACTCGGGGGTTTTCGGGGTCGCTGATAACGAATATGCCGTCAGAATTTTTATTTCCAAATCCAAGATGGCGGATTCAAGATGGCGGACGTAATTTTTTTGGAAATGAGTATATTTTTACTTCAAAATGTTTACTCTGGGTTTTTCAGGGTCGCTGATAACGAATATGGCGGACAAAAATTGTTTGAAAATAAGTATATTTTTACCTAAAAAAGTTTACTTGGGGGTTTTGGGCTCGCTAATACCGAGTATGCCATAAGAATTTTGATTTTCCAAATCCAAGATCTCGAGTAGACATTCGAGTAGAAATACTAAAATGTATGGTACGATTCTGATAGCATATTCGTTATCAGCGACCCCAAAAACCCCGGAGTAAACATTTTGAGGTAAAGATATACTCATTTTCAAAAAAATTCCGTCCGCCATCTTGGATTTGAAAAATCAAAATTCTGATGGCATATTCTTAATCAGCGACCTCAAAAACCTGTAGGAACTAACTTTCATAAAAATCGAACACCAAATAAGCTCAAAAAAGATTTTTTTCTAAAAAAACATGCATTTTTGCAATTTGTTTATTGATAACAATTTAATAACAAATAAAATAATAAATTACGTTCGGGAAAATTGTATAGAAACGTCTTACCTATCAGAAAAGCCCATCACCTTGAATAAATACACATAAATACGTTTTTTATAAATAAAAATAGAAAGCTACTTTGGTGGTCCCTATAGGGACCACTATGCTTCTAAGGGTTAAATAATTGTCTTGCTTATTGTTGCAAAACTTTGTAATTTCCTAATATGCGTGGACCTTGTGTTCCCCAGATACTTGTATTTAAAAATTATTGAAATAATCGTTTTGCTTATTTTGTTACGTCTACATGACTCCCTTATATGCGTGGACCTCGTATCCCCCGCCTATTTGGGTTCAAAATTGTGTAAATAATTGTCTTGCTTATTGTTGCACGTCTACGTCATTCCCTAATATGGGCGGACCTTGCGTTCCTCATCATCTTTAGTTGAAAAATTGTTTAAATAATTGTCTTGCTTATTGTTGCACATCTTCGCAATTTCCTAATATGCGTGGTCTTCGTATCCCCCGCCTACTTGGGTTTAAAAATTATTTAATTAAACGTTTTGCTTTTTTTCATGTTTACATGACTCCCTTATACTTATGCGTGGACCTTATATTCTCCACCTATTTGGGTTTAAAAATGGTTTAATGTGATGTGATAGCCACACTATTACTCAATTCTGGGTTCCCATTTTTCTCCTTCAATTTTAAACTTTTCGAAAAAAACTCTTTGACACGTTGTAAGTTTAACAAAGATCGATAACGTGTCAAAGATTTCTTTTCTTAAAATTGAAAATTGAATGAGAAAAACGGGAACCCAATTTTGAGTAATGGCGTGTGTAGCGCATCACCTTAAATTACTGTTACACCTCGAATGGAAATAAAAATCGTACGATCCTGTTACATTTACGTAGGTATGCATACGTTCGAGTACATTCGCGTACGTTTCCGTACGTTTGTGTACGTTTCGGTTACGATTAGGACATTTTGTACGCTAACGTACGTGAATGTACGCGAACGTACGCGAACATATGAAAATCTGCAGTAACGTGTAAAAAACTACAAAAACGTACATTTACTAAAAAAATTATTTTTATTATAAAAAAATTTCATACTTTAACGTACGGAAACGTACGCCATCGTACGGATACGTACGGAAACGTACGCGAACGTACGCGAACATACGTAAATCTACAGTATCAAGTAAAAAACTATAAAAACGTACATTAGCTAAAAAAAATTTTTTTTATTATTAAACAACGTACGGAAAACGTACGCGAACGTACAGAAATCTACAGTATCGAGTAAAAAACTACAAAAACGTACTTTAGACGCAAAATAGTACATTGTGTAACAAGGGCGAAAGTAGCAGATTTTTCCCGCAGGTGAGTTTACTGCCCGAGCCACAAGATAGTTCACACAAGCGTGCGTTTACTGCCCGAGCAAAGCGAGTAACCACCAAAGAGAAAAATCTACTTTCGTCTCGTGTTACATATAGTATTTTTCATCATTTATGGTATGATATGGTGAAAAATCGTATACGCAACACGAGGATAAAGAGGGCCACCCGAGAGGACATGTTTCCACGTGCTCTGGACTGGCCAACTCTTTACCTCCCTAGTTGCGTAATATACTATTATTCCACACTCGACCGTGGCCACCGTTTGACTCTGAAAAGCGGGTCTGACACGTTTTTTTTTGTTTTACACTAGATTTTCATGGATTTATTACAAAATAAATATTATTATTGTAAAAATTGTAAAAAAAATATCTATTTTTACTTTCGCCCCGCAAATGAGATTTGCGGGAAATATATGCGACTTTTGCCCCGATTTTCAGAGGTGAAAGGTGGCCATTTTGGTCGAGTGTGGAATAAAATTATTTTTATAGCTACAAAATTTAACAGTACGTTCGCGTACGCTGACGTACAGAACTATTTTTTATCAACATTTATTTCATGTTTAAAATATACAAAGCCGTACATATGCGTATATGAGGCGTTTCACGTCAACTGTCCCAGCGCGGCGCACGAGAGTTATATGAGTCACCACATAGGTACTTAGACGCATCGACCAGCCAGCCTTATCGCTCCGAATGGAATCTGCATGGACAAAGAGAAGCTAGAAGATACTCTCTTACTGCACTTCGCATCGGCGATCGCCAGTCTCTGTCGGGCATCCAACCTGTAACGACGTTTTAATAAATCATTATTCTAATCAACACCCTTTGTTCGATTACTTACTTACTTTGGCGAGTGTTACCTGTGTGTGTGTTACCTTTCCTTGGTGATCCACCGGGGCTTGCCACATAACTGGCGCTGCGGACAGGATCGCGAAGCTGCCAAAACTCAGATTCTCCCTCAACCTGGTGACGGAAATCTTCAGAGAGGAAGCAGTTGGCGTTTCAATGTCCATCATCACGGAACCTATACTACGTCGAGATTGGAGTCCACCTGCAAGCAGAGATTCACCCGAAATAATTAAAGACACACTAGTAAGTCTTTGAAATTTCCTATATACCACCTAACCCTATCCTTTTAAGTGCAATTGATTTTACGTGAAGCGTACTCGAAGATAAAGCAAAATGGCAAATAACGGATATAATCAACAAAATCTTACGTTAGAACAATTTAAATTACGACTAATAATATGGCGCGACGCGATCCCCATATATGAAGGAGGTACAAGACTCCTTTCGCACTTTATACAAACGTGCGATAAATTCGTAGAAAATGTAGCGACTGCAGATAATGCAATAAACGAGGCACTATTCGCATTAATCAAATCAAAGATTCGCGGTGAAGCACTAGACCTAATAGTGGCAAATAACCCGGCTACATATGCCGCATGTAAAACGGTCTTAGTTAATAGATTCAGTGATCCAAGTTCGGAGGAGTTACTATTTAACAGACTAAGTGTATGTTATCAATTGACAAATCAGTCTTACGAAAAGTACGCGGACGAAATCAAAAGCAGGCTAAATAAATTGAAGGAACACATACAGTTAAATAATGGAGACGCTAATGTTATAAGTATTAAAAATACATTTTATGAAAACGTAGCCAAAAGTACTTTTATAAATGGTATTAAAGAGCCTTACCATTCTTACTTGCTACATTTTGATTTAGACGACGTTGAGGTATGTATAATAAAATGCCGTAAATACGACAACCATGAACAACAAAGTGCTTTCCTCAATTTCGCACGACAACGTGATAACAAACCTAAGCCCAACGTATTCGGTACAATCAATGCTAAAAGTACAAACCCATTTGCGACTAATAATAATCCAAAAATTATTCACCCTTCAAATAATTTACCAAGTACTTCAAGAAATGTAAATCCATTTTATTTGCAACCGACACCCGCATTTACACAAACACAACCTGGATTTATCCCCACAAATTATCGTAATAACAATTTTGGTCAAAATAATAATAATCTGCCAAGACAACAAAATTACCAATCAACACCAATGTCAGTCAGTACAAGAAATACTAATAAACAAGGCGTTAATCCAACAAATAGATCAAATAATTCACCAGCACAAAATAACTTTAAACCAAGAACGAACTTCTTTAAGAGCACAGGACCAGCAAACTTTATCGCTGAAGAGTTGCATCATCAACAAGAAAAAGGAGAAGAGCAAGCAATCAATTATCAAAATGACTCACCTGTACCAGACCATGAAGAATTTAATCAAGAAAACGACGAGAGTGATAACTGCCAAAATTTTCAACAAGCTCCCGATACGACAGAACCGATGTGATAAATTTAAATTCGATTAGCAATTCACCCGAATTACCACAGATAATAACGACAAATCCACCTCTTAAAATTCTCATCGATTCTGGAGCCTCATCATCCATTATCAATCCAGAAATTGCATATAAACTATTTCCAAACTTTATATTTCCTTACGAATTCGAAATTAAATCGGTGCACAAAACGACGAAAGGTACACATGCGCTTACCTTTATTACGTGAATACGGTAATGACACACCTATAACTTTCTTAATAGCAACATGGCACTATACGTACGATTGTGTAATCGGACATAAGGATTTGCAGAATTTGGAAGCGAATATTAATTACAAAACTCAAATTTTTAGCACATCTAAATTTGAAATAAATTACTTTAAAAATATACCGGACGATCATAAAAATGCTAAAGAGAATCATCATCAAGGAGTAGAATTACCGATAAGAACTGATCACATGAACGAAGAAGAAAGATATAAAATTACATCGCTATGCCAGAAGTACAAAGACTGTTTCTACAATGAAAATAAAAAATTATCAGCGACTTCTGCAGTTTCACACAATATAAGAACAAAGGACGATCACCCTATCTATGTAAAGAGTTTTAGATATCCATACCATCTAAAAGAAGAAATTCAAACTCAAATCAGAAAACTGTTAGATGAAGAAATTATTCAACCAAGCAACTCGCCCTACTCATCCCCCGTATGGATAGTTCCGAAGAAAGAAGATGCAAGTGGAAGAAAAAAATGGAGAATGGTAGTAGATTATCGTAAATTAAACGACAACACCATCGAAGACAAATATCCATTACCTAGAATGGACGACATTCTAGAAAATCTGGGCAAATGTTCTTACTTTAGTACATTAGATTTGGCACAAGGTTTCCACCAAATACCCGTCAACAAAGATTCAATTGAAAAGACAGCGTTTACCGTAGAAAACGGACACTATGAATATGTCAGAATGCCTTATGGTTTAAAAAACGCTCCGGCTACTTTTTAACGTCTGATGGATAGAATTTTAATGAAATATCTACATAAATTCTGCTTCGTTTACATGGATGATATAGTAATATTTTCGAAATCCCTCCAAGAGCATTTACAACATCTGAAGCTAATATTCGAAGAACTAGAGTAATATGGTTTAAAAATTCAATTAGAAAAGAGTGAATTACTAAGGAAAGAAGTTCCATTTTTAGGCCATATAATAACAGCAGACGGAATCAAACCAAATACCGATAAGATCAAAGCAATTCTAAAATATCCGATACCTAAAACCCAAAAAGAAGTTAGAATATTTTTAGGACTAACCGGCGTTTACAGAAAGTTCATAAAAAACTACGCAAAAATAGCGAAACCACTGACAAAAGCACTCAAGAAAAAAGAAAAAATAGATCCAGAAGATAAAGACTATAAAGAAGCGTTCGAGAAACTCAAAGAATTGATCACTAACGCACCAGTGCTCGTCTACCCAGACTTCACCAAACCATTTACTATCACAACCGACGCCTCAAACTTAGTAATAGGTGCAGTTTTATCCCAAGAACAACATCTTATCTCGTTTTATTCACGAACATTAAACTCAGCAGAACAAAGCTATCCGGCGATAGAGAAAGAATTACTCGCAATAGTGGAAGCATGTAGACAATTTAGACCATATATCTATGGTAAGAAATTTACGATTGAAACAGATCATAAGCCATTAACCTGGCTCTATTCTTTAAAAACGCCTAACGCTAGACTGATTAGATGGAGACTAAGATTAGAAGAATATGATTACATAATAAAATACAAAAAGGATTCTGAAAATTATGTCGCCGACGCACTGAGTCGAATTGAAATTAATGCTAATAAAACAATAGAAGAAGACTCACTCTCAATGGTGCCTCAAACACCTGACGATGCACCTGTCACACCTGAAGAAATGGACGAGATATTTGACGACGACATGGCAACAGTCCACACAGCTGAAGAAAATCCGACCTTTTCACTACCTATAACAGACAAAAATGTTCACGCTTTTAATTACAGCATTATCATAAAAGGAGGAAATGATTACAACTTAAAAGTAAACAAAGATAAACTTAAAGTACAATACACGGTGAAAATTAATAAACCAAATGCAGAAACACATTTACTTAAGTTTTTCAAGGAAAATATTAAATCCGTTAAGCAATATGGTATCTACTTTACGACCGAAGAATTGAAAAAAATTACGTGTAGAATATTGAAAGATCATTTCAATGAAAAATTAAAACTAATCAAAACAACCACGTATACACCTACGATTGATAAAAATAATTTCATAAAAAAACTCGAGACATATCATAATCAAAATCATAACGGTATTCGAGAGATCTTATTACACTTTAAGAGAAAACTCTATACACTTAATATGGATCGACTTATTCAAAATTTTATAAATCAATGTGAGATATGCCTAGAGCATAAGTATGAGAGAAACCCATATGAAACAGAAACATACGGCCCTATTATAGCTAGAAGACCGCTCGAACATATACACATGGACGTATTTCATTTCAACAAGGATAAATTTTTAACAATTATAGATATTTTTTCCAAATATGCTCAAGCCTATTATCTACCAGATGGAAATGCCACGACCATGATAAACAAATTGAGACACTTTGCCTCACACCATAACTTTCCGGATAAAATTACGACAGACAACGGAAGTGAATTCAACTCAACAGTATTTAAGGAGTTTTGCCGCATACATAAAATTCAATATCATCAGACAACGATAAACAGACATACATCGAATGGACCCATAGAAAGACTGCATTCAACCCTAAAGGAAAAATTAAGTATTTTATTCAATCAAAATCCAAAAGAAACAGTGAAAAATCTTATGATCACCGCTCTCTTAATATACAATCAGAGTATACACTCTACAACTAACTATACGCCTTTTACACTGTTATATGGACCTTATGACGAACTACAGAAACACATTATCGAGCCCGATCCCGATACCATAGAAAGATATAATGAAATCAGAAAAAATGAAATTTTACCTTTTTATGACACTCTATATAGAAACCAAAAAGAGCAACAAAAGTTACTTAGTAGTCCTGACAAATCGTTAGAAAATAAAGAAATTTACATGAAAACACATCAACAACAACGCGACAAAACCGCACCACGATATCAAAAATTACTTGTAGAGACACAACAAGGCCCCTCGTTAGGTTGCTATATTCATGGTCAAGAACGCCGATATAATTTACGAAGTGCCAAAAGAATAAGAAAAACTTCTTCTTACGGGACAATGAAGACGGCACTAATCTTGATGCTCATAGCTCTGCTCGCGGAGAGTAGCGAAATCAACCAAAATAAGACGCATTACGATTACCAACAAGGAACTGGAAGAATAGTTGGAAGTTATCATTACCTACATTTCAACATCGATGTTACTACGCTTTTGAAAACTTTTAAACATATAATAGCTAGCTATACAATATTAGCTAACCAAGGCGAATTAAGAGAATCGAGTTTATTAAAGCAAGCCGAAATTCTATGTAATGAAATACACCAGAATCTACAGATGATAATGCCATCAAACATGAGAACGAAAAGAGGGTTAATAAACGGATTAGGCACAGCAATAAAATACATTTTTGGGAACCCAGATGCAAACAATTTAGAAAAGATAAACAACTACTTAAATTCTCTACAAAATCAACAACAGGAAAATATATTTACTTTAAATAAGTCAATAAGCATAATAAATACGATAAGTAAACAAATAAATAACAACACAAATATAATTAATAAAAATTTAAAATACATGTGAAAAACTGTAAATGACCAAACTTTGCAATCAAATCTATTTGAAGCGATCATGACCCTCATAACCCAGGAGCAACATTTTCTCGGATTACTTAATAAAATTAAAAGATCATTTATTTTCAATGAACAAATATTCGACTTAGAATTGTTAACATATGATCAAATATCGGATATACGTGTACATTTATTGGCAATCTACTCTCAGAAAGAGTTAATATTACACTACCATAATTTGCTAGATTTTCGCTTTGCTCAGGGATCAATTGCATTCACACAAAATCCTATTGTATACACCATCAAAATCCCTATCCTTAATCCTATCGAATTTTCACTCCATCAAAGACTTGCTATAATCAATTACAACAATCAGACAGAAGTTATCACCACGCCATGGAGTTTGACCGGGCCATCTATAAAACTATTTTCTAATAAGTGCCGACAGATGTATGAAAAGAATTTTTATGTCAACAAATTATAACGGAAAAAGCCAAACCGATTATCATTTCAATTAGTCCACCTTTAATATTGACATACAAATTATCTGAAAATTTAACGCTAGTATCGAGTAATTATCCGATCAAGGTTAAACATGATAATGACCAATTGATGATCCGAGGAACATATGAAATACAAGGAAATGATGTACAAGTACAGGGATACCGACTTGACGAAAATCTTGGTGAAATGGAACAATCCAGCCTAATTTCACCTTTAGTTATCAAAGACCACCAGTTGAATTTCGAACCTCTAAAAACTTTGACATCACCTACACTAACTATGCCAGTCTCTAATCAAATTAGAACCGAATTCGTCATGTCTACAAGTTGAATTATATTAGTATTGCTATTCATAACGATTAGATCGGTTTACTTAATATACAAAATAAAAGTCACGAAACAACGGCCGCAACTTACCAAAAAGTCCAAAGATAAGGATATCAAAGACGAGGACGTCATTGAATTTGGCCATGGAGGAGTTATATGAGTCACCACATAGGTACTTAGACGCATCGACCAGCCAGCCTTATCGCTCCGAATGGAATCTGCATGGACAAAGAGAAGCCAGAAGACAATGAAGATGCAATATATACTTTTCATATATACTTTATACATATACTCTCTCTATACTCTCTTACTGCACTTCGTATCGACGATCGCCAGTCTCTGTCGGGCATCCAACCTGTAAAGACGTTTTAATAAATCATTATTCTAATCAACACCCTTTGTTCGATTACTTACTTTAGTGAGTGTTACCTGTGTGTGTGTGTGTTACCTTTCCTTGGTGATCCACCGGGGCTTGCCACATAACTCGAGCGCCAAATCGTGCTATATCTAGCTCATGTTTACGATACTAAAACGTACTTAAAAAAATTTTATGATAAGCATTTCCGACGTATTTTTTCCTCAGCTTTCCAATGGTGTAGGCAGTTTTCCCGAAATTTTCCATTTTCGCCTTCAAAAAGTACAAAACGTGTTATATCTTAAAAAGTGTATTTATAATATTTTTTTTGACCCTCTAGATCGAACGCTGAGCATTTTTTACGTAGGAAAGGATAGTTTCCAAATAGTGCCCGAAAGATTTTCTGGAGAAATAGAATGCGAAAGTGTAGACGCATCGCCTTTCCGGCGCGCGGAACTACACGGTACAGCGCGCGGACTGCGCTTGCCTCGTTGCCTAATAATAATCTTTTATAATCTTTAATTCTTTACCTGTTTTTTTTTTTTTTTTTTTTGAATAACGCATGGAATAATATTTTATTAATTATTTCATAAAAAATAAAATTTTTCAATTAACGTTTGTTTTTCAGTGTAGATAATTTTTTTGTTTTTGGTTTCACAGCTTTCTTAGGGAAGATTTTATACTCAGAACTAAGAGTGGTTTTTTTGAGCTTCAATGTACTTTCATCTATTGGAATAATAGCATGATACAGTAGCGTGCCTGGTATAGATTTAGCCTTGTTCAGTCTTGGTTTTATTTTCAAAACCGTTTCTTCATATGATTCTTTACTGCTATAAAAAACTTTCGTTTCTTTGCAGTAATCTTTAGCCCAGTTATACAGCTCTTCTGGCGCTAAAATATGATTATTAGAAGAAACTTGTAAACTCGCTCGTTTTGCACCTCTTTTTAGGTTCGCGCCTATACCATCGTACGCACCTTTGCCATGTGCTGTGGCATGAAAATGCCACTCAGCTGCAACTCCAAAATCTTTCTCGTGAAAAAGAAGATTTTGAAAATTGAATTTATTTTTAAAATGCTGACCTGCTCCATCAGTCAAATAATAAACTTTCTTGACTGCAAAATTAGTTTTAAGATAAGATATTACTATTTTTTGATATTCATAAACGGCTATGGTATCATGATTTAAGTTGTCGGAAATCACAGCAATACTTACATGTTTGAGTTCATCGTTTTGTTTATAGTACACTACAACTGTAAAAACTGTTGTTTGGTTGTTATTCCAGTGGAAGGATTGTGTAGAATTTTGTATAACGAAAGCATATTTTTCTGCAAAATCGCAACACACGAGAAATTCTCCTTCTTGAAGATTGCTTTTTACGTTATTTACAAAAAGTGATTGTTTCTTAGCAAAAAAATCGTGAGCTTTTAATTTCATTAATTTCTCCCTCAGTATGTCCATAAATTCGTGCACATTTACAGTTTTGGAAGCTATTGTACACCTATCTGTTTGAAACCACGATTGATACTCGCTTTGAAAAATATCATTTTCATCAAAACATTTAAGTAAATGTTTTCGTAATATAGACGTATTGGGGCAATCCAAACAGTCACACAAATAACATCTATCGTGTGAATCATTACACACAATTGCTTGGATGCAATCGTGATAGTTTTTCAGGGGCAATTGGGTGTCTTTAGTTAAATTTTCTATGTCCATAGCACTTATCATGAGCTTCACATTTTCGTGATGCCCACACACGCATACATTATGTGTACCGCTACTCCCAGCTAAAACACAATATGGTGGCCTCAATTCTGTAAATTTCGTAAAATCAATGTTAAAGTACTCATTTTCTTTTTTATATAAATTATACAATTCATTTAAATTACCAAGCAGTAATCTTTTTTGAATATGTTCTCTTTTGCCATTACTCTGTTTAATAGATAGATAATCTTTTGAACCCGGCATGATTCGACTTACATCATCTCTCTCATAAAAAGATTTGACAGAATTTACAGTATCAGCTGGAAGTAGTTTGCCACGTTTCTTAGCAGGTATTGAAAATATTCCGCTATTTGCTACCAAATCTTTCGCTTCACGAGCCTCCCGTTCACTGCAATTGAATTCTCGCATCAAGTTCTTACGAGACCAAAACTCCGGTGCAAGAGTTAATAGCTGAATTCTTTCTTGCTTATTTGTTAACTCTGAAAATGTTTTCTTAATTTGTTGGAGAACTGCAACACCAGCTTTATGATATTCATCATCGCACACTATTTTAGCTTTTTTAGCATCAGTTTCAGGTAAATTTGATTTCTGATTATAAATTTGGCGTCAACAGGTTAAACATATTTTAGCATTTTCAGGTACTAAAGGAAATGCACTTCTTAGAAGTGTTGGAAAATCAGTCAAATTCTTAGATGCAGAGTGATCATTTTTATTTAAAGGATTTATACATTTCAATTTCCAATGTGAATCCATTTTAATCGTTTATAACAGAAATGGCAAGCTTTTTCTTTGCTATCAACGACAAATTCGAAAAAATTCGAGGAGGAAAAAGATAAAAAGTTATGGTAATTATATACTTTTGACGTGACAATTTGCATACAGAGTAAAAAGTGTGGACGCCACCTACCGAATAAAAAATAAATGATTCCGTGTCGCACGGCAAACCGCGCTGTACCGCGCGTAGCGTAGAATATGCTTTCGCCCTGCCGTGCATATAATCTTTCGCGTTTTCTTTTGCATAGCATAAAACATCTTGGACACTTTTTGGGAAATATCCTTTCCTACCTAAAAAAAGGATAGCTTTCAATATTATGGGTAAAACAAAATACTAAAAATATACTTTTCGAGATATAGCACGTAAAAAAAAAACAAAAAAATTATCTACACTGAAAAACAAACGTTAGTACAAGAGTTTGCACATATTGCTGTTAATTTTGAAATTTTATTTTTTTATGAAATAATTAATAAAATATTACTCCATGCGTTATTCAAGAATAAAAAAAAAACAGGTAAAGAATTAAAGATTATAAAAGATTATTATTAGGCAACGAGGCGAGCGCAGCCCGCGCGCTGTACCGCGTAGTCCCGCGCGCCGGAAAGGCGATGCGTCTACTCTTTCGCATTCTATTTCTCGCAGAAAACCTTTCGGGCACTCTTTGGAAACTATCCTTTCCTACGTAAAAAATTCTCAGCTTTCGATCTAGAGGGTCAAAAAAAAATATTAAAAATACACTTTTTAAGATATAACACGTTTTGTACTTTTTGAAGGCGAAAATGGAAAATTTCGGGAAAACTGACTACACCATTGGAAAGCTGAGGAAAAAATACGTCGGAAATGCTTATCATAAAATTTTTTAAGTACGTTTAAGTATCGTAAACATGAGCTAGATATAGCACGATTTGGGGCTCGCGCGCCGCGCTGGGACATTTGACGTGAAACGCCTCATATATAAGTATATTTCCGTTCGTTCGCATACCTTCGCGTACGTTCGCGTACGTTGGCATACGTTCGCGTACGTTGGCATACGTTGGCGTACGTTGATATACGTTGGCGTACGTTGGCGTACAGAACTATTTACTTATCAACCTTTATTTTATCTTTAAAACGTATAAAGCCGTACAAATCAGTATATATAAGTATGTTTCCGTAGGTTTGCTTACGTACGCGTACGTTCGCGTTTTTCTCGTTTTTCTTTTTTTGTTATGTCTACATGACTCCCTTATATGCGTGGAGCTCGCGTCCCTGGCTAATTTAGTTTACAAATTATTTAAATAATGGTCTTCCTTATTGTTGCCCATCATCGTAATTTCCTGATATGCGTGGACCTTGTATCTCCCGCCTACGTGGGTTTAAAATTGTTCGAATAATTGTCTTGCTTATTGTTGCACATCTACATCATTCCCTAATATTCGTGGTCCTCATGTCCCCCTCCTACTTGGGTTTAAGATTGTTCAATAATTTTCTTGCTTATTGTTGCATATCTTAGCAATTTTCGAAAATTCTTGGACCTCGTATCCCCCGCCTACTTTTGTTTAAAAATTGTTTAAATAATTGTCTTACTTATTGTTGCACATCTTCGCAATTTCCTAATATGCGTGGACCTCGTATCCCCCGCCTCTTACGATTTTCTATATTTTCGTATATTTCTTTTTTTCATTTAGGTATATTCTAAAATATCATGGTAAAATTCATTAAATCAAGTGGTATGCATCTAATATTGCATTATTAAATAATTAAGCATCGTGAAAACCAAAGGGCGTATTTGATAGTATAAAAATAATATAAAAATATACTCTGATCCTTGTTTTAAAGAATTATTTATATTTTCGTCTTAAGGCGGTCTTATACCTAAAAATGTTTTAAAATCAATTTTTTTTATTGAATTTTTCAATTATATGTGTTATTCTGAACCTATACAAACTAGTTTGGATCAAACATTAACAAAAATTTAAGGTGATATGCCTGCAGTAGCTTACTATCGTTAAAACCCAGGCGGGAATAAAACTTAGTAAATAATGATTAATAATAATATATAATTTTTTATAATTTTTAAAAACGTTTATAACTTCTAATAACTGTTTATAAAGTTAGGATTTGAGACTACGTAGTAACAGTTTATAAAATTTATAAACATTTTTTTCTGTTATTATCAGGTAAACAAATTTATAACAGTAATAAACTTTGATTTAATTTTTTGGGGCGTGGCGCATAACCATAGAATCAATCTACAAAAACTTATTGTCTGTTATAAAGGTTTTTTATTCAATAATAATAGTTATTAATAGTTTCAAAAAGTTTATTAGTTATTCACTTTTTGTAAGAAAGAAATTTTGTTAGTATGGATATCCAAAATACAAATAATTATAAATTTCAATTAGTACTAATTAGTAAACATTCGTAAAAGCTATTATCAGTTATTATCAGTTATTAACTTTTTGTACTGATCAAAGATTCAAATTTTCAAGACGATTCAAAAAACTGATAACAGTTAATAACAATATTTATAACTATTTATAACAGTTTTAAACTTTTATAACAATCTGAAATTCTGACTTTATAATCTGCTAATATCGGTTATAAACTTTTACATCGGTTATTGAACTTATATTATAGAAGATCATTTCTGTTTGGGAATGACGAAAAAATTGATTTTCTTTTTTATTTTGCCCTCTTTTATGCTTTAACGCTTCTGATAAAAAAACGTTTACTTAAATGTGTTATAAAATATCAAAAACATTATTTAAGCCATACTAGTATAAGGATGACAAAACAATTAAATTTACATACGGAATTTATTCTAAAAATAAAAAAAAAAAACCATATTGTGGAATTCGAAATCCAGTGGAATCGTCTTGTGACAGCAATTTACTATATGAATACGCCCTTTTGTGCCTATACAGAACTTCTCTGCTAATATGAGTGTAAACACAGTTGCACAGCTGACAGTTCATATAAGCAAAGATTCATAACAATGTGATTTCAACAGGTTGTTTTGCAGAGTTTTTGCTTCCTCATAAAGAAAGGTTTTTTTATTGGTGTTTAATTATTTGTATTCATAAGTGAATTTAGAAATGAAAATTGAATGTATTATAATGTGAAGATATATATCAGAAAAGTATTTATAAGTGTAATTACGAGGGTCATTTGATAAGTACCTAGCCTACAAATGAAAACACCAAAATTTTACAAAAAATAAAATTTATTTTTCAATGTAGTCTCCTTTTAGTTGAATACACTTGGTCCAGCGGTGTTCCAATTTTTTTAACCCCGTTGAAAAAAATGTTTTCTCTTGGTTTGCAAAATAGGCCTCCGTGGCGGCGATTATTTCGTTATTGGAGTGGAATCTCTTCCCGGCGAGCGAATTTTTTAGGTTCGGAAACAAAAAGTCGCACGGAGCCAAATCTGGAGAATACGGTGCATGGGGCAGCAGTTCGTAGCGTAATTCGACCAATTTAGCCGTGGCGAGTGCAGAAGTGTGAGCCGGTGCATTATCGTGGTGGAAAAGCACTTTCTTTTTAGACAAATGGGGCCGTTTTTCTTCTAACACGGCGTCAAATCGGCTCAATAGTTCGGCGTAGTACTGTCCTGTGACCGTTTTGCCCTTCTTCAGATAGTCAATAAAAATCACACCTTGAGAATCCCAGAAAACAGTGGCCATCACCTTTCCGGCCGACGGGACCGTCTTCGCCTTCTTCGGAGCAGATTCACCGGGTAAGGTCCATCGTTTTGACTGCTCCTTGGTCTCTGGAGTGTAGTAGTGAATCCATGTTTCGTCGACGGTCACGTAACGACGCAAAAACTCTTTTGGATTGCGATTAAACAGCTCCAAACACTGCTCTGAACTGGTCACACGGATGCGCTTGTTGTCTGCAGTCAGCAAACGCGGCACCCACCTTGCTGACAGCTTCCTCATGCCTAAAATCTCATGTAGCATATGCCACACGCGTTCTTCTGAGATGCCTACTATCGCAGCTATCTCGTGCACCTTTAATCGGCGGTCTGACAAAACGATATCGTGTATTTTTGTCACGTTCTCCTCCGTAGTGGCTGTTTTCGGAGCACCTGGGCGTGGATCATCAAAAACCGACGTACGACCACGTTGAAACTCGTTATACCAAAACTTAACGGTCGCCATCGAAGGAGAAGCATCCCCATACACTGCATCCAAGCGTTCTTTAATTTCACTGCGCGATTTCCCTTCCAAAAACAAGAATCGAATCACCGACCGATATTGTTCTTTCTCCATTTTTTCAAAAATCAACGGACACATTTGCTTTCACACGCTCTCAAAAATAAACTACAACTCCGATCCGGCTGAAATTTCGTCTGTAACCGTTTACAGGAAGATACTGCACTGTAGTGTATTTCTGGTGCGATAGTGGCACCATCTGGCGGTGAGGCTAGGTACTTGTCAAATGACCCTCGTATAGTACAAGTGTGCAGTGACAGTTTTGTTGAAATTTGGGAAGTATCTTCAGTTCAATATATAGGAATGCTGTATGAAAGTAAATTCAGAAAAACATATGCAGTGACAAGATTTAATAAAGTATTTTAAGAAAGAAGCAGTAATAATTCAGTAATTCAGCAGTATAAAGCATTAATAATAGAAGCAGTGATAATTGAGTTTAGCTCACTACTTATAGGATATAATTCAATTGAGAAGAGTTCTGAATTGCAATAAGTTTCAAGATGTATATACACATAAAAGCGACAAGCCTGATTAGCACACAAGAAATATATGTATAATATATTTATAACAAAAACTGTTATTGTCTGAAGTTCAATTTCATCAGGCCTTGTGGAGTTGTTGCTATCAGTGATGTATACTTGCACTTTAGCTGACAAATGGTTATGTCAATTGGCTACCAACGGCAAATTATGTCAGAGCTCATGTAAACATCGGGTGTTATCACAGATGTCAAGGATATTGCAAACTGCAACACTCATCTGGCAGTCTAGTATAGACATGGACGTGTAGGTATCACTGACAGCAAATCTTTACAGTTTCTTTGTTATAAATAACTGTAGAAGCATCACTGGAGCAATATTTGTAAGATAAGTACGAGTATAACCTCAAAAGTTTTTGAGGAGACTCCAAACATTATACCTTACTTTTTTACTTTAAAAATAGATTCTTCGTGTGTTTTTTTTTCTCTTTTTAGGATATAGAAGTAGACAACCTCATTTAACATGAAGCAGCGATATCTCATTGACTCCCACTTAGAAATTTCTCTAGAAGAAGAGTTTGTTTGGATTATGAATATCAATCCGCTTAATGTATGCCCAAGAACATTTAATTTTCTTCAGTGTATGGTAAAATTATGAAATATTAAAAAATGCCTTTACAAAGAGAATAATGAGCTCTGGCATTTGATCTATCATTGGAGTTGCAAAACAGGAATAATGGAAATATCGCTAAGAATGGAATATATTCAGGTAATAACATTTTTTTAAAGTAATTCTTTGACTTGACTCTTAATATTCAATATAATTTATGTATTTTTTATTCATATAAGTAATAAAGTAATTGGATAAATTTTTTTACAGCACAAATAGTAGAAAATGGAAAAAAATGTGAATACCGTACATATATTTCAGATTTTCTTTTAAAATAGAATGGCGGCAGCTTTTTTCTGGGAAGGTGTTAGGGTCTATTATAACTCTGTAGAGGTTCATGGTGAGGTATTACCTACAACCTCTGAAAGTTTCAAGAAAATTCGGGTTCCCGAACCCTGAGCCTCTCCTAGTGAGTAAAATTGGTCTCTAATTTTATATAGCCTGGTTCTGATAGTGGATGTACAGGAAAAGTCGCGGTATTGAAAGGAAATGAATTATATGTAGCAAATGCAGGTGATTCTAGATGCGTTCTTTGCAGAAATAGTAAAGCTATTGAATTAAGTTTTGACTACAAACCAGAAGATCAACCAGAAATAGAACAAATAGTCAAAGCTGGTGGAAAAGGTACTGCTGATGGTAGAGTTAACGTGATGTGATACCCTGATTTCAATATTTTTTAAATCAACATTCAAACGTTTATTTGGAAAAAGACGACTGTCAGGCGCTCTGGACACGTAAACACTATATTCAGAAATTTTTTTGAGCGATTCTATTAGTATTTTCGTTAGCTGTGCTCGTTTTAAAAATAGGTCAATTGCAGATTCCTACTTACCGACAGTACGGTTTTTATTTAATTAAATAAACTCTGATCATATTTTGGAAAAACACGTCTGTCAGGCGCTCCGTATACGTAAATACTATACTCAGAATTTTTTGTGGATGCTTCTATTGGTATTTTCATGAGTTGTACTCTTTTTAAAATTATCTCGGTATATAACATCACCTTAATGGTGGACTCAATTTATCAAGAGCACTCAGTGATCACGCTCTTAAAAGAAACAAAGATTTACCGCCGGAAGAGCAAATGATATCAGTATTACCAGACATTAATATTATCACGTTAGATTTAGAAAAAGATGAGTTTGTGGTACTATCATGCGACGGTATTTGGAATTTTATGTCAATGCTCCATTAATATGAAGGCTCAATGTTTTTTAATTTTGCATAAGTTTGTAAAATTATTTTTCAGTTATGATCTTATAAACAAGTGAACTATGCAAAGACACCAAGTTTCTTATTAAGAAAATATTATATCTCTTTTTTATTTCATTAATTAAACTATCGCTCTTTAATTAGGTATATTATACATGTACATATTTATAAAACTTATAGCCTGTACAATTTGTACTTGTAATTTGAAACAAGACATATTTTATTTTTATTGTTTTAAATAAAGTTTATTTTCGAATCCCTGTCAAAGTGTTGTATTCAGTATGAATGTGTGACAATAGTTATCTTCGTAATCGTAATAATGAACTAGGACGATTCTTGAAACTTTGTTGTAAATTCTATAATTATAAAGAGTAATTTGTAAGTACTATAGCTGGCATTGTAATGTACACGTTTTTCTGAAATAAAAAAAAACTCACAAAGTATATATTCAAATTATTTTTATTCATCCTGTCCTAAATTATAAATTTCAATAACAGTTAATAACTGTAAAAATTACTTAAAACTGTTTGTAACTGTAACTGTTTAAAACTGTTTAGAAATGTTACAAAATGTAAGATTTTGGACACATTTTCAAATAGTTTTTACAAGTTTGAAACATTTTAGAAAGTTTCAAATAATTTCCAATGATATTTAAAATGAATTCATAATTGGTAATTAATTATACTATTATTAACTAATAATCATAATAATAATAATTAATTAAACTAATGACATTTGAGAATTATTTATGAGTGATATTTTGAATAATATTTAAGAAGAATTAATAATATATAATGAATTTAACTATTCTTATAACTATTATTACAAACTGTTGAAAACTGTTACAGTTATAAATTTTATAATATTTCTGAACAGTTTATAACTCTTACTAACAGTTTTTAACTTTTTTTTCATAGCTGATAAAATATGTTTCTGTATGTTAATAAATCATATTATGCTCACCGCAAATTTCCTGAAATTACCTCTAATGTAAAAAGGAAAACTCAACAGAACGCTCGATTTTTTGCTATAGTATCTGCTCTCTTCACCGCAGTCTGCCGGAGCAGCGCTCTGAACTTAGTCAAATGATTCCGTTCTGGTTCGCTCTGAAGTTAATCAAATGATTCCGTTTCACCGGGAGAATCCTCGCGGGGCCAACGCTGCTTGCCTCGGCCGCGGCCTTTCTCTATCTCTCGGTTTCTGTCTCTATCGCTGCCTTTCTAGAACTTTTTCTCTGTCTATATCTTACTGTCTCTTTCTCTATCTCTCTCCCAATTTCTGTGGCTGACTATCACCCTGAATCTCTGTCGCTGACTCTAGCACTCTATCTCTATGTCACTGACAGTCTGGCTCTTTCCAAAGTTTGGTAAGCGTTCGAGGATCTGAAGATGAGCAGCTGGGAATTGGCTGGGAAGCGGAACGGGAGTGGTAAGGAACGCTGATCAAAATTTTTCATTTTTAAGCAGAAAAAAGGGAAACGGTAAGGGTCGAGAATACGACCAATAGCTAAGGAGAGCAGCTGGGCAGATGATGGGGCGAAAGCGGAGCAGCTGTTTGAAGTGAAGATAAAAACTATTGTTTCTATTGACTTTTTTACATTATTTTGGGGAGTGGGGAGAGCGGATGGAGAGTGAATGTGGAGCGGCTGAACGAGAAGTGGAGAGGGAGACCATAGGTCGTAAGAAGAACGCTTATAACTAAGCAGTATTATAAGCAACAAAAGCATTGGGTAAAGATAAATTTGAAAAGTTCAGAGAATTATTGAATATCATATAATGAATTAAAAGTGTACAATATATATGTAAGGAGGCGTGTTGAAAATAGTATACATCTATATTGTACGCATGAATATATACAGTAGGTATGTGTGAGCGCGCGACTGTATCGAGAGCGCGCAATGTCGTATGAGTCCGAATGTAAACATGTACCTCTCCCCTTCCTAGTGTGTGCGTGAGCAAGTATCTAAGTCGAGGATCAGCGAACGATACGCTACTCTCTCTCTCTCTCTCTCTACTGCCGTACGCCGAACGGAAAGCACCTTGCGCTAGGCGCTATGAAGCGCCCGTCTTATTTTATACTTAAGCCTAAATGAATAAGTCCTTCTTTTATACCTTAAATGTGTCTCTCCATCATTAATAATAATACCACACCTCAACATGGTAGCTGGAGCCGTGGTTGGTTTGCCACGAGGTGAGTCGTAAGTGCTTTTTCTCATTATCTGCTATATCGGCTCTCGAGTCATATAGAGATAATTAAAGTGCCGCGTATGTGAAACGTATATGGAAGAAGAATCGAAATTGAAAATCGTGCAAGAAGAAAAGTCCGAACACGAAGGAAAGTTCGAGACATCTATTGAAGGAGAAACGACCTTGGAGGTCAAGCACGAAGAAAATTCCGAACACGAAGGAACGTTCGAGAACGAAGAAGACGAAATGGAGAAAAAGGAAGTCACGATACCGGTGTTTGATGGAGAAGACTACAGTATGTGGAAGAAAAGGATTACGATGTACTTGAAGATGAAAAAGTGTGACATAGTAATAACCAGAGCAAGAGTTGCTGCAGACAAAGATGACTGGGAAGAAAGTGACTTAAAGGCCATAAATTTGATTTACAGTGCCATTTCCAACAAACAATTGGAGTTTGTGTGTGAAGAAGATACGGCGTATAAAATAATAAAGAAATTGGATGAGATGTATTTAAAAGAGTCTAAAGCACTACAAATTGTGTGTAGAAATAAATTGGAAAAATTGAGACTAGAAAAGTATAGTGATACAGCAACATTTTTCAGTGATTTTGAAAAATCAGTGAATGAATTAAAAAGCGCAGGTGCAAAAATAAGTGAAAAAGAAAAACTAAATTACATTTTGAACACGTTGCCGAGCCAATACAGTTACATTGGCGATTTAATAGACACATTAAAAGAAGAGGATCAAACGGCACCGTATGTGAAAAATAAAATACAGATAGCTGAAATGAAAAATAATAGCGAGCATAGCGAACAAAGGTCAAATGTATTCGCTGCAAAGAAGGACCAGAAAGGAAGCTGCTTCAAGTGTGGCAGAACAGGGCATTTCGCAAGAGAATGCCAAAATGGAGGACAAGCAGGACAAAGCGGCACAACATGGCGAGGCTCAACACGTGGTCGCGGCCGAGGGAAGGCAGGAAGAGGCAACTACGGCAGAGGGCACGGAAACTTCCGTTACCAAGGAGCCAGCACGGGCGAGCAGAGCGGCGAAGGTGCGAGCACATGGATAGCTACAGCGTATGCGGCGCAGAGTAACGATAGTCAAGGTAGGCTAGGTAATGAAATACATTGGTTGCTGGACAGCAGATGTACCGATCACATAATAAATAGCGTCGACTATTTTGATAAATGTATCGATCTTAAAGAACCGGTAAATATATATTTAGGGGATAATAGATATATAAAAGCAACGAAAATTGGAAATGTAGTTAGCTATTTTAACGCGTTTGGTAAAAAGAATGAAGTTAATATGAGTAATGTTTTTTATGCCGAAAAAATGAATACAAACTTAATAAGTTTTGGGAAATAAACAGATAATAATACAATTATCTCGAAGGGAAATAAAGCAGAGATAATAGATAAAAATAATAAATTGATAGCTGTAGCATACAAAGAAAATCGAACTTATTAGATAAAGAGTACCTTGAAACATAGAGAGAATTTTGTAAATACAGCCGCCTGTAGCAATAATAACATGAGTTTGAAAGAGAAATGGCATAGAATGTTAGGACACGTGAATTTCGGGTATCTAAATACACTATGTAGAGAAGAGTTATTAACGGGTATTCCGAATAAACTTCAAACGGAATTTATGAAGTGCAAAACGTGTATAGAGAATAAAATGCATAACTTGCCATTTAGCAACGATAGAATAAAAGCTAAAGATATTTTAGAGATAGTTCATACAGATGTATGCGGTCCATCTAAAACTACAGGATTTAATGGAGAAAATTATTTTGTCTCTTTCATTGATGATTATAGCAAAATCGCGAAGGTTTATTGTACCAAAACTAAAGATGAAGTTTTTGATTGCTTAGTTAGATTTATTAATGAATGTGAAAATTTAACTGAAAAGAAAATAAAAGTTTTGAGATACGATAATGGGAAAGAATATTAAATTATCGATTTTATAAATTCGTAAGGGAAAAAGGTATTATTTTGAATAATTGCTCAGTGTACGTACACGAGTTAAACGGAACCGCGGAAAGATTCAATAGAACGATAATGGATATGGCGCGTTGTTTACTAACAGAGGCACAAGTACATAAACGATATTGGCCTGAAATAGTATGTGCTGTGAAGTCCGGAATGAGTGGAAATAAATAGTAATTGGTTTTATGTAGGTTTATTATATAAAATACAATAATTACCAATACCTTCTGCTGGCTTCTGGTAGATCGATGCGTTGTAATTTCAATTACAATTCTTTTCTATAACACTTGTTTTTATAAATTTACTATAAATAACTTATACGATCTGCTTACTAGACGAGTAAGGCTTACGATTACAATTTCAATAACTTATAAAATCTGCTTACTAGATGTGTAAGGCCTACGGTTTTAACTTCTCGATGTCGTAGAGGTACACGGAGTTCGCCAGGTTTCTTGTACGCTGTGACTGATTCGAGTGACACACATCACTTCTTTTATAATACAAAATAATTAGGTTAAAGATGAGCCCGGTGACGTATCGAATTCATCTTTTGACAACTTATGTATTACAATTTTTCTGGGTCGTCGTACTTGCGAAATGCTGAGCATTGCAAAGTGTGGCCTTTCGACTGCCGCGGAGTTCGGTGGCTTGGATTCTAGCTCGACCGTATGTTAAAAACTGTATGCGTTGTCTTCCTGAGTGGGTGACTCTATACGTCACAAGGTCGCATAAGCAGAACGCTGCGTAGTATTAAGTTGCATTCTCGCTTTTATGTGTCAGGAAATATCTGATACTAATTATGCTTTTTCTTTAAAATGAGAATACGTCTCCGGACGTAACAGTGCAGCGACGTATTTGAAAAATCGAACGTTGACTAATACGATAGAGAGAAAAACTCCGTACGAAATATTTTTTAAGAAACGGTCGGATATAAACATTTACGTCTGTACGGGAGTAGAGTTTTTGTTAGAAAACCGGAACAAAAAAGAAATTCTAAATGGGGTAAAAAGGCAGATATGGGAATCCTATTAGGATATAGTGATGTAGGATACAGAGTCCTAGTAAATAATAAAATGGTACACTGAGAGAAATGTCATAGGAAAATTTGTTAAATATATAACAAAAAATGCTATTTTATATAGGAACGGAAGGATATACTCGACTTGTGACGTAGTTTATTATATATATAGTAATAATTATTATATTATAAAATAATTTTTCCAATACACTTGAGCAAAAATTATTATATTATATTGTAAAAATTTAGATATACTAAAATTTTTAATCTTCTTTAATAATATTTATTATATATGTATACCCAATTTTACTAACTTATATAGTAAAAAGTGCTATCAGACGCCAGCGCCACCTGATCGTGGTACGCATAGGGAAGATGACTAATGTATAAGTTCCAAAATTTTAGACTCAAGATTGTCCGTGGGTAAGTGGTCAGCGCGCTTGACTGGCGTGCCGAGGGTCGAGGTTTCGAATACAGCCGTCGTAAGATTTTCTTTTTAAATTCAGCTTATTACCATAAATTGCTATATATATATAGTAAAAATTATTAGATGTCGAATATATCCTTCCGTTCCTATATAATATAGCAATTTTTGTTACATATTTAACAAATTTTCCTATGACATTTCTCTCAGTGTAGTTACTAGAAATGTAGATATCGTAGAGGAAAATGTAAAATGTATAGGACTTGATGATGTAGAGTCAAAATATACATCACCTTCTCCTTCGACTCTCGAGTCATTTAGAGGAGAACACAATGATCGTGATGATGGTTTAAGCGATGATAATGTTTTTCAAAGCGCGGATGAGAATAATGAATAGGAATCAAAGGTAGCAAATAGGAAAAATGTAGAACATTAAGTTCCACGTAGATCTACACGTGATAGAAAAAGTCAAATAAGATATCCAGAAAATATTTCGAATAATATTTATGTAAATTACTGCAGGGTAGATACTCCATATACATTTGAGGAGGCGATGAGTAGTAATGATAGTGAGAGCTGGATAAAAGCTATGGATAATGAAATAGAAAGTTTAAATGAAAATAAGACATGGGAATTAATTGAAAAGATACCAAATGAAAAGGTAATAGATGCAAAATGGGTTTATAGTAAGAAATCTGATGATACATATAAAGCGAGATTAGTCGTAAGAGGATTTCAAGAGACAAATGTTATTGACAACATATACGCTCCAGTTGCTAAAATTCAAACTTTAAAATTTTTGTTTTCCTTTTGTAGCCAGAATGGCCTAATTATAGAACAGATGGATGTAGTCACAGCATTTTTAAATGGTGAAGTAAGCTCGGAGGTATATGTCGGTCAACCAAAAGGTTACAGCTATGGAACAAACAGAGTTTGTAAATTACGTAAAGCATTATACGGACTACGAGAAAGTCCAAGGGCATGGTATAAATGTCTGGATGAATATTTAACAAAGATAAAATTTAAAAGGAGTAATGTAGATTATTGTTTATATACTCAAGGTGAAGGTATAGATCAAATTTACTTATTAATATATGTCGATGATTTGTTAATTTGTAGTAAGAATAAAAAGAAAATTAAGAACTTAAAAAGAGTCTTATCAGGAAAATTTAAGATGAAAGATCTATGAGAAATTAAAGAATATCTTGGTATTAATGTAGAGTATGATTATCGAAATTGTGATATGAAATTAAGTCAAACTAAGTATATAGAGTCATTAGCTAATAAATATCAATTGCAGAATAGTAAATTATATAATACTCCTATGGAAACAAATCTAAAAATTGAAAAGGTTGAAATATGTGAGTCAGATATTAAATATAGAAATTTGATAGGTGCATTATTATATATAAGTTCAAGTACAAGGCCTGATATAAGTTATAGTGTGAATTATTTGAGTAGATATCAGAATTGTTATAATGAGACACATTGGAAATATGCTTTGCGAATCTTGAAATACTTGTATTTAACTAAAGATTTAAAGATGAACTATAAAAGAAATGTAAATTGCGAAACTATAGATTGTTATGTAGACGCAGATTGGGCTGGTGATAATGTTGACAGAAAATCCACATCTGGATATGTTATTAAAGCATTTGGAAATGTAATTGATTGGAAATCGCGAAAACAAAGAACGGTAACAAAGGCTTCAACTTATGCAGAATATGTAGCCTTATCTGAGGCAGTTAGTGAAGTTAAGTTTATGATAGAGTTAATGAAAAACTTTAATGTGGAATTGATTGATCCTGTAAAGATATTGGAGGATAACACAGGCGCGATAAATATAGCGAATTATGGAAACTTTACTAAGAACTCGAAGCACATAGAAATACATTATCACTATGTTCATGAAAGCGTAAAAGAAAAAGAAATTGTAATAATTAAAATTGACTCGAATGATAATGTTGCGGATATCTTTACAAAAGCATTGGGTAAACATAAATTTGAAAAGTTCAGAGAACTATTGAATATCATATAATGAATTAAAAGTGTACAATATGTATGTAAGGAGGCGTGTTGAAAATAGTATACATCTATATTGTAGGCATGAATATATACAGTAGGTATGTGTGAGCGCGCGACTGTATCGAGAGCGCGCAATGTCGTATGAGTCCGAATGTAAACATGTACCTCTCCCCATCCTAGTGTGTGCGTGAACAAGCATCTAAGTCGAGGAGCAGCGAACGATACGCTGCTCTCTCTCTCTACTTTTGTACGCTGAATGAGAAGCACCTCGCGCGTGGCGCAAGGTAGCGCCCTGCAGTCTCAATAAACTCTTTATTATATCACTACAGTAATTGTACGTATAATAAATAATAAATAAATAAATGTATTAGTGTGTATATATATGGGTCGTTCTTGTACTTTTCGGTCATAACCGGTCGCAGGGGGTCAACCGTTTTCCTCGCTGATTTTTCCTGTGAAAGTACATATAAAAAACTGAGAAAGCCCCAATATTAGCTCCCCATATCTAATATTGAGACAGCTACATCGTGCTGAATTTCGAAAAATGGTCAAAAAATGGCTATTTTTGAAAAATTCTGTACGGCTCGTTTTTTGATCGATTTGAATGATTCAAGAAGGAATTTTTTTGCTATTTTGTCAAATTGTAGAAAAAAAATTTGTGGAATATAAATAACGCAATGAAATTTTTACACAAAGGAAAACGTAAATCTAAATATTTTTGTTTTTAAGGTTACCTTTCAACCTTTGTAGTTCCTCGAGTTTTATAGATATTGAGATCGGACACAACCTATTTTCTTCCTCTTAAAAAACGTTTCATTTTCACTCGGCCAACGATTGATTTGATCAACTGCAAGCAAACATACAGCTCTTTCAAAATAGTCGATTTTCGAAAATCGCAATGTTGGCACCCCTGTAACTTTTTTCTATCAAAATCGATTGGGCCCGTATTGAGCGGAAAAGAAGTTTTAACCTTCTAGAAAACGACCCAATTGGTTTCTTTCGGTTTTTTGGATATTTGCAAAAGTTACGAATTTTTCAAAATAGGTGTTTTTCGTATACGTATCCATTAAGGGCGTGTTACACTAGTGGCTTCTGAGGCCAATATCAGCTGAATCGATCGCTTTTTATGTCTAAATTACTTGAAATTCATGTATTTATTGCTCAAAGAGTTGGAAATATTAAAAATATTTAATTAAAACTCAGGTGGGCGGAACTGAATTAATACTGGCAAAACCCAGGCTTGGAAGTTCGTCTTCACTTACATCGATAACAACAAGATCTAGATTCTACTCACAACAAGACCTCAGCCTCAGTTCGCCTACCAAAAATACGCAAGAGGGATCAACAAACTTTTAATTTAAGTGATACAAACTTTGGGAGTGAGATTGAAAATTTTAAAAAAGCTCTATTGCAAAAGTGTTAATAGGAAACATGAACTAAAAAATAAACTAAAAAATATATATAATAAACAAATGTATACATATTGTTTTACTTGCGTTAAGTTTTAAGAATTCTATTGACAATATTAAATGTTTAAGGTTTAAATATTTAATACTTAGTATATAAGCTTTAGTGTATAAGTATAGTCTTAAGTATTCATGTACCAGCCCTCGTACAGGTAGTTAATATCTATCTCTGAGGACTTTACTCTATGTAATTTTGTTCTGGTTTAATAAATAAATAAATAAATAAATAAATAAATAATTTTAAGATGCTAACAACGACAAAAAAATTTACATAAACTCTTAAAATTAAGCAACTAAAAGTGGTTTTTGAATTTTTAAAAATACTTAAACAAATAATTTTAATATTTCCAACACTTCAAACCATTACTGCATGAATTTTAAGTAATTTAGGACTTGTCCCATGAAAATTCATTGAATATTTTTTTTAAAAAGGCCTCAGCAGCCACTATGTGTAAGATCCCCTCTAATACGTAAAACACAAATCCTCAGTTTCTTGTTTGAGCATCCGCAACAAAATTTATATTTCGATACATATTTTTACTATCCCATTTTTTAAAATATTGTAGTGACCGCATTATTGTTTGGATCTGTTCCTCATTGTATCTGTTCCTCAAAGATGTGTAAAAGGCTGATAGATCGAACTATATTCATTGCTTAAAGTGTTGTTTCAAATAAACAAAATGAATCTATAGAAAACATAATCTATGGATATACGATCCCGGATATAAGAATCTTTCATGGACAAAGAGACAGAACCCTTACAGACGAGCATTTATAGATATAGAAACAATGTTTTAAAAAGAGGGATAGTAAAAATATGTATCGAAATATAAATTTTGCTGCGGATGCTCAAACAAGAAACTGATGATTTGTGTATTGTATTTTACGTATTAAGGTGGTTCCCTGGAGATCAGAGTTGATTCAACACATACTTGAAATTACACACGTAGGTCAATAAAGACATAACGAATGTCATATCCAAATTTCAGAGCATTTTATCTTTTAGCTTCTGAGTAATTGCTGTGTAAAGTTACAAGGATTACATGGGAGATATATCTATATATATCGAAACTGTCGCGTTATGTATCTGTTTACAACAATATCTAAGCAACGAGATTCAAGTCAGCCTTGGAATTTCATGTATTCATAGAATATATAATAAGGAATGTTTTCGCGCAAGAATGAAGTTGATTCATCGTTTCATTATTAAAATAGAGCTTCTTAAATATATCGCTTTCGCAGAACTTGATGTGTTTCGAGGGTTATGTACGATCAGCGCGCCAGCGTGCACTCTCTATCTCTCTCGCTCAAAGCTGTCTGTCTCTCTCTTACCCAGGGAACCACCTTAAGGTGGTTCGATAGCTCACCGCACGCGGGGCGTGGGGCTCACCGCGCACCACCTCCCGCAGCGAACGAACTCAATCGTATGTTTGCGTTTTGACGCAGTACTCGAAATCGGCGTTATCAAATGTGATCAGATTGCGTTTAAACATTCTCCTGTATATTTGCTATATTGCCTATAGTTTCTTGATTCGCTCTAACCTTTTTTAAAGACTCGCGTCCTAAATGTTTTGTGTTTTACCAAGGTACTTCCATAAGAGCTCGTGTATAAGAGTTGAACTTTGAAGTTGAATAATTTCATAACCGAGTTGGCAAACGACCTGAAATTTCACACACTAATAGAAAATCAATCGAAGAACAAAAATGTTTAGTTTTTTGAATGACGTAACCTTTTTCATTTCGGTATCGAACCTCCTTAAAGGGGGTCTTACACATAGTGGTTTCTGAGAAATTAAAAAAAAAAAGTATTCAATGAATTTTTATGGGACAAGTCCTAAATTACTTAAAATTCGTGCAGTAATGGCCCGAAGAGTTTGAAATATTAAAATTATTTGATTAAGTATTTTTAAAAATACTTAAAAACAACTTTTAATTTCTTAATTTTAAGAGTTTTTGTAATTTTCTTTGTCGTTTTTAGCATTTTAAAATTATTTAATAAAATATTTTTAATATTTTCAACTCTTCGGGCAATAAATACATGAATTTCAAGTAATTTAGACCCATGAAAAGCCATCGATTTAGCTGATTTTGGCCTCAGAAGCCACTAGGTGTAATACGCCCTTAAAGGATACGTATACGAAAAACACATATTTTGAAAAATTCGTAACTTCTGCAAATATCCAAAAAACCGAACGAAACTAATTGGTTCGTTTTCTAGAAGGTTAAAACTTTTCTTTCTGCTCAATACGGACCCAATCGATTTTGATAGAAAAAAGTTACAGGGGTGCCAACATTGCGATTTTCGAAAATCGACCATATTGAAAGAGCTGTATGTTTGCTTGCAGTTAATCAAATCAACCGTTGGCCCAGTGAAAACGAAACGTTTTTTTAAGAGGAAGAAAACAGGTTGTGTCCGATCTCAATATCTATAAAACTCGAGGAACTACAATCGCTGAAAGGTAACCTTAAAAACCAAAATATTTAGATTCACGGTTTCCTTTGTGTAAAAATTTCATTGCGTTATTTATATTCCACAAATTTTTTTTCTAAAATTTGACAATTTTTCGAAATTCAGCACGGTGTAGCTGTCTCAATATTAGATATGGGGAGCTAATATTGGGGCTTTCTCACTTTTTTTATATGTACTTTCACAGGAAAAATCAGCTAGGAAAACGGTTGACCCCCTGCGACCGGTTATGACCGAAAAGTACAAGAACGACCCATATATATATATATATTCACATCTGGGACGCATTTTGAGGATTATATAGGTCATATATACCGAATTTTGAGGATTTTGTAGGCATTTTGAGGAGTCTCCTCAAAAGTCCAAAGCACTCGAGAGGCATTTTGAGGATTTTTCAGCGGTTTCCACAATAGTGTGTTAATACATCGATTTCGGAAATTCCGTGATATTTTTCCGTAAAAGCGGGCGCCGCAGGCGTCGTGGTGTTAGTCAATAACCTTAGGGTCATTATTTCTTTAGTCACGCGCTTGTTTATTGGTTGTTTATAACAATGTTTATATTTGTGTCACCACTATTGTACAAATTCTTTATGAAATCCTCAAAATACCGTCCAATGATATTTATATATATATATATAATTATCACTTAACCCCTTTATGGAGCCCATCCCTGTATATTAGTACCTACGCCCAGAGTTCCCGTATACAAGTGACTAAAGAAATAATCCCTCTCTGGGTATAGAAACTCTAGATCGGGCTCCATAAACGCCGTATAAGAATATTTTATGGGACCCGGGCTCCATAAAAGAAAACGGGCTCCATAAATCTGGTAAAAGAAATGTATATGTGCGTGTGTGTGTGTGTGTGTGTGTGTGTGTGTGTGTGTGTGTGTGTGTGTGTATATATATATATACCGGGTTCCCAAACTAAGACGTACACGAGATTTTCTCTCAGCCAAATTGATAAATTCGTCAAAATCTGGGGGCCCTAGGGGTTTTCGGACCCAAGGAATCGAATGGCGCTGTCAAAAAATTCATAAAATGGCAAACACAAAAAGTAAAAAAATTATTTTTTCGAAAAAAAGCCGGTACGGCTTTTATGATAGTTTCTTGTAGTTTGTTCAATTTGGAGGCTATACCACCTTTACCCGATAGAATTTCATGTAATAATATTTATTTAACGCATTTTTGAAAATTGTATATTTTACTTTGGCTTGTACCGCAAACTCGCGTTCGAGAAAGCGGAATTCGGGACTCGGAAAACGCCAGACTTTCCAAACTGTGACTCTAGCAAAGAAGCGGCAACTTCAACACGCAATATCTGAGCACAACTAAATAAAGCCAACAAACTATCTTAATCATTGATACAACATAATAGCATGATATTCATGATGTTTTCATCAATAGCTATTGTTTCCAAGTACATATTATTACTGTAGCGATCAACGTAATACATAATTCGTAGGCTAGAGAGCAATGTTTACAAATGGTGAACATCTGCGACGGCGTCCAGAGATGGCGCCAGTGCGACTTACGTCGCACCGTATGAACGCAGCGCGCAGAGTCACAGCCGTAAATGAGCTCGTGGTGTCGCGCGTATATGCGTATCTCTGCAGTACTTATTTTCAAAGAAACTAAGCTAAAGAATCATAGTTTTGTTACTGAAAAGTAATAATACCCAATTTGTCTTGCGCTTCCTTACTTCCTGTTAACACGAGATATGTTCTTGTTTACACGAGATATGGACTGTCCAAGTTTTTCCTCCCTAGGTGCGTAATATACTATTTATGAAAAAAGTAACGAAGCTTTCCAAATCAGACATACTTTTATACTGTTACGAGTGAGAAATCGCAAATAAATTAATAAATAATACACAAAATCATATTTATCCATATAACATCAGACAGTAACGTTGCTATTCATAGTGATTAATAATTAATTTATTGTTATTCTTAGAATTTATTATTCATAACTTTTTCTTGAAATTACTATTACTATGAGTTTATAATTTTTTCGTAATTATTTATTCATAGTGTTAAATAAGTAAACATAACCCTCCCAGCGTGAAAAAGTTACTAAGGCCTAAATATTTCACATAGCATTAGCCAAGTATGGGCAAGATGTGGCCTATAAGAAACAATATATGGGTGAAATATTGACTTTATAATGTCACAGCGCCGGAGCCACATACTGTCTATCTTTAGATATATCTTGGGCAGCTATTGCCCATATATTGCTTATACAAATCAAATGTTTCGAAGAAATCCTAACTCGTAAAATCGAACTTATACCCCGACAGTTTTTCAGAGCTTCTTCCAGATTATAAAGCAAACCCAGAAAAATATTACGAGCAAACTTTTACTGGGTGATAGAACGTTCAAACTGCAGCGAAGTGTTCTCTTGATTTTTTGTGATTTTATGTATTTTATTTTTAATAAGCTTGAAACTGTACCAATTGCTTGGTCGGTAATGGTAGGACTATGCCACCCCGTTAAGGTATGGCTGAAAGTAAGGGCTAAAGAATTGCTGGTAGTATGGCTGGAAGTATAATGGTTAAAAGCATGGCTTAAAGAAGGTTGAAAATATTGGCAATATATTGAGTATATATTGGCAATATATTGGGAATATATTGGCAACAAATTGGCAACAAATTGGCAATCTCACAATCGTTATATACAAAATTATACACAGTTTGTACAAAGTTCAAATTTAGATAAAGTTTAAACAAAGTTTAGACCAAGTTCAGAGCAAGGTTATAGAAAGTCTCAAAGTCTTAATGGAAATCTCGCTTAAAGTGTCGCATACAACGTTTATATGAAGTTTAAACAAAGTTCAGGAAAAGTTCAGGCAAAGTTTGTACAGAGTGTAGATAAAGTTTAGATAAAGTATAGATAAAGTTTATACAGAGTTTAGACCAAGTTTATACATACAACGGTTATAGAGTATAGCTGAAGTCTAGATAAAGTTTGAACAAAGTTTATACCTCGTTTAGATCAAGTTTATAGAATGTCTCGCTCGAAGTCTCGCTTAAAGTCTCGCTCGAAGTCTGGTTAAAAGTCTCGTTCGAAGTCTCACTAAAAGTCTGGCTAAAAGTTCCGCACAAAGTCTCGCTCGAAGTCTCGCTAAAATTCTCTCTCGAAGTCTCGCTAAAAGTCTGGCTAAAAGTCCCGCTCGAAGTCTCGCTAAAAGTCTCGCTAAAATTCTCTCTCGAAGTCTCGCTAAAAGTTTGGCTAGAAGTCCCGCTCGAAGTCTCGCTAAAAGTCTGGTTAAAAGTCCCGCACGAAGTCTCGCTCGACGTCTCCCTAAAAGTCTCTCTCAAAGTCTCGCTAAAAGTCCCGCTCGAAGTCTCGCAAAAGTCTCGCTCGAAGTCTCACTAAAAGTCTGGTTAAAAGTCTCGCTGAAAGTCTCGCTGAAAGTCTCGTCAAAAGTCTCGCTCGAAGTCTCGCTAAAAGTCTGGTTAAAAGTCTTGGTCGAAGTCTTGCTCGAAGTCTCGCCAAAAGTCTCGCCAAAAGTCTCGCTCTAAGTCTCGCTAAAAGTCTTGCTCGAAGTCCGGCTCAAACTTTGGCTTGACGACTTTGAGACTTTCTATCAACTTCGTCAAAACATGTTGTAAACTATGTTTGAACTTTATCCAAACTATATCTTAACTTTATGTAAACTGTGTATAAACTTTGAATGCAACGCTTTAAGCGAAACTTTCGATAAATTTTGTCTAAACTTGCTCTAAACTTTACCCAAACTTTATCTAAATTATATCTAAACCTAATTTAAACTCTGTATAAACTTGGTCTAAACTCTGTATAAACTTTATCTAAACTTTATCTACACTCTGTACAAACTTTGCCTGAACTTTTCCTGAACTTTGTTTAAACTTCATATAAACGTACGTTGTATGCGACACTTTAAGCGAGATTTTCATTAAGACTTGGAGACTTTCTATAACCTTGCTCTGAATTTGGTCTAAACTTTGTTTAAACTTTACCTAAATTTGAACTTTGTACAAACTGTGTATACTTTTGTATGTAACGACTGTGAGATTGCCAATTTGTTGCCAATTTGTTGCCAATATATTCCCAATATATTGCCAATACATACTCAATATATTGCCAATATTTTCGACCTTCTTTAAGCCATACTTTTAACCATATCTTCCAGCCATATTACCAGCCATTCTTTAGCCCATACTTTCAGCCATACCTTAACGGGGTGGCATAGTCCTACCATTACCGACCAAGCAATTGGCAGAGTTTCAAGCTTATTAAAAATAAAATACATAAAATCACAAAAAATCAAGAGAACACTTCGCTGCAGTTCATTCATATACACAGTACATATACACAGTGCATATACACAGTAAATGAAAAAGGATGAAAATATATTGATATTAAGTTATTTTTTGTCTCAAAGTTACCATTTATTCATGCGTGAACGATTGTAATAGAAAATAATATAATTTTCCTTTAAAAGGTAAAAGAAAAGAAAAATTTAAATAAGACCTTGCTTGTGTGTATTTTTCTACGCGTATCGGCAGTTAAAACAATGCTTGTATTAATTTTACTTGAAAGTAAGAAATCTTATATCAGGTTTGGGAAAGATTTTTAAAAAGAAATACATGCTTAACTTAAGCCATGAAATGTATGTTAATTACTAGTCCAGAAAGGCAGTAGTATTAGAGCATGTTTCAGTATGCGGTTAATTTCAATGGGAACATTACTGAAGTAAGGAAGCGCAAAACAAATTGGATATTATTACTTTTCAGTAACGAAACTATGATTCTTTAGTTTAGTTTCTTTGAAAATAAGTACTGCAGAAATACGCATATACGCGCGACACCACGAGCTCATTTACGGCCGTGACTCTGCGCGCTGCGTTCATACGGTGCGACGTAAGTCATACTGGCGCCATCTCTGGACGCCGTCGCAAATGTTCACCATTTGTAAACATTGCTCATTAGCCTACAAATTACGTATTACGTTGTGCGCTACAGTAATAATATGTATTTGGAATAAATAGCTATTGATGAAAACATTATGAATATCATGCTATTATGTTGTATCAATGATTAGATAGTTCGTTTACTTTATTTAGTTGTGCTCAGCTATTGCGAGTTGAAGTTGCCGCTTCTTTGCTAGAGTCACAGTTTGGAAAGTCTGGCGTTTTCCGAGTTCCGCAATTCCGCTTTCTCGAACGCGAGTTTGCGGTCCGAGCCAAAGTAAAATATACAATTTTCAAAACTGCGTTAAATAAATATTATTACATGAAATGCTATCGGGTAAAGGTGGTATAGCCACCAAATTGAACAAACTACAAGAAACTATCATAAAAGCCGTACCGCAAATATTTTTCGAAAAAATAATTTTTTTACTTTTTGTGTTTGGCATTTTATGAATTTTTTGATAGCGCCATTCGATTCCTTGGGTCCGAAAACCCCTAGGGCCCTCAGACTTTGACGAATTTATCAATTTGGCTGAGAGAAAATCTCGTATACGTCTTAGTTTGGGAACCCGGTATATATATATATATATATATATATATATATATATATATATATATATATATATATATATATATATATATATATATATATATATATATATATATATATAACTATCTTAATCATTGATACAACATAATAGCATGATATTCATGATGTTTTCATCAATAGTTATTGTTCCCAAGTACATATTATTACTGTAGCGTACAACGTAATACATAATTTGTAGGCTAGAGAATAATGTTTACAAATGGTGAATATCTGCGACAGCGTCCAGAGATGGCGCTAGTGCACCGTATGAACGCAGCGCGCGGAGTCACGGCCGTAAATGAGATCGTGGTGTCGCGCGTATATGTGTATCTCTGCAGTACTTATTTTCAAAGAAACTAAGCTAAAGAATCATAGTTTTGTTACTGAAAAGTAATAATACCCAATTTGTCTTGCGCTTCCTTACTTCCTGTTAACACGAGATATGTTCTTGTTTACACGAGATATGGACTGTCCATGTTTTTTCCTCCCTAGGTGCGTAATATACTATTTATGAAAAAAGTAACGAAGCTTTCCAAATCAGACATACTTTTATACTGTTACAAGTGAGAAATCGCAAATAAATTAATAAATAATACACAAAATCATATTTATCCATATAACATCAGACAGTAACGTTACTATTCATAGTGATTAATAATTAATTTATTGTTATTCTTAGAATTTATTATTCATAACTTTTTCTTGAAATTACTATTACTATGAGTTTATAATAGTAGTAAGGGGACCGGTATAGCGAGACGGCCCCCCGCGGTGCGGTGTGTAGGGGCCATGTGACAGCCCGCTGTGCGGTGTGTATGGGTTCCCAAGTGTGACAAGGTCATTAACTCAAGTGTTTACAGTATCAAGTGTGGCCACAAGCTAATTAGTGTAAACAATGGGGGTGATTTATTACCCCTATAAATAATGGCCCACTTATGGCGCCCGCCATGACGCCATGCCGCTATACATGTCCCGCGTGTGTTGCCGTATATGCCTTGACTCCAGGTGGTGGAGGGCGAGTGCTTTGGCTGTCCGCGCTACACCATAAAGACCCGTAGGGTGCGATGCCTCTCGCTGTATAGACCGTGTGTTGTGTGTATGGGCCCCAAGTGTGTACACAATTATTACCCCATAAATAATGTCCCGCTTATCGTCCCCGCCATGACGCTATGCCGCTATACCTGCCCGGCGCGTGCCGGCGTATATGCCTTAACTCGGGGTGGTGGGGGGAGAGACCTTTGGCTATACGCGCTACGCCATAAAGACCTCTCGCTGTATAGACCGCGTGCTGAGTGTGGGTCCCAAGTGTGACAAGGTCATTAGCAGGTGTGAACACAAGCTAATAAGGATAAACAATGGGGCGGATTATTACCCATAAATAATGGTCCACTTACCGCGCCCGCCATGACGGCATGCCGCTATGCCTACCCGGCGCGTGCCGCCGTATATGCCCTGACTCGTCGTGGTGGTGGTGGTGGGAGAGATCTTTGGCTATATGCTCTACGCCATAAAGTCCCATAGAGTGCTGGAGCGAGGCCCTCTCGCTGTATAGACCGCGCGCGTGTATGTGTGTGTGCTTGTGTGGGTGTGTGTGTGTGTGTGTGTGTGTGTGTGTGTGTGTGTGTGTGTGTGTGTGTGTGTGTGTGTGTGTGTGTGTGTGTGTGTGTGTTCGCAATGAGAAGTTGGGGTGGGAATAGGGAGTTGGTGTAAAGGAGAGGTCTGCAAATAAAAAAAGCTGTTGATGAAAAAAATAAATTTTTATTTATTTAATCGTAGAAGAAAGTTGGTCTTACGTTAACATAACTACCGACATCACGAATGCACAATTTTTATTTTAACTTATACACGAATTACTATTTTACAGTTGGTCTTACGGTAATATAAATATCGACATCACTAACGCATAATTTTTATTTTAACTTATAATACGAATTACTATTTTACAAGCACACCATACGCATTCAGTCAATCGCAAACATTTTATTTCGGTTTCACTTTTTAATCATTGTTTTTAAGCGCGAAATATAAATTTTGTATTAATAATAACGATGCTGCCACTTAGCACTACTTAGCACACACACACACACACACACACACACACACACACACACACACACACCGCATTGATACTGGTTGCTCCCTGTCACTTTCGAGGCATGCAAACGCACCGTCGATGGCGACACGTGCTGCACGGTGCGTATCGTAGCTTGCAAATAGAGCACGGACGCAACGGTTTTTTGAGTACTTCTTGCATATGTTGACACCATCGCTATCCTGAAGGTAATTTTTCGGTATACGCCATGGCATGCCTGTGCGCCTTATCAAATTTTTCTAGGGCGATATTTGCCGCGGTATTTAACTTGCACAGCACATCCGTCATCTCCTCCAGGAGCTCGCTGTAGTATTCGCGGGTATCAGGCTATGTTGCCGCGGCAAACCGACAACTAATTTCGCCTACAAATTCCGCCATAAAGGCTGAATCCCGCTGCACTTCGTTAAACGCGCCAAAATTAATTTGATATATTGTTGTATTTTGGCGCGTTTGTACGACAGCTTGTCGTAGTACGCGAGCCGTCGCGCACTGATCGCCTTCATCGCGCTGGAATACTACACTACACACACTAATCACCGAGGCGCTTTATGGGGAGCGCGGGCTGTCCAGGTCGCTCAAGCACGGACAGCTCGCACTGCTGCTGCACTGAGGGCACCGTAGAATATCGCACCGCCAACATCGCGCCCAATTCAGTGCTGTACGTTGATACAGCCCGCAGTCAAAACACCACTCCTGGATGGTTGGTGCTGTAGGTGGTGATGGTTGTGCTAGTGGTGGTGGTGGTGGTGGTGGTGGTATTGGTGTTGCTGCTCTCGCCTGGTGTCCCAACAGGTGGCGCCGCCGCTGCCGGAGATGTCTTTGGCGCAAGCGTTTTAGCACTTTCACGTGCCTTATCCGTTCCGTGTATACGGCCTCCTTCGAAGTTGAAATCGTCAATGCTTGCCGATTTCTGAGTGAGATTCTTCGTCACTTGGCGAGACGCGCTTCGAATCTGGCTAGTTGCTGCTGGAGACTGGCCATAACTGACTGACTGACTGACTGACTCAATGTTCGCTAACAGTGTTGGAGGTTGACGGGGATGCTGGTGCGGGGATGGTGGGGGTTAAACTGCTGTTAGTGAGGCCAGCTAGAGTGGGGATGAGTAAAAAACGTAAAAAAGCAATGTGTCGTCGGTACATCTTTCTTTCGGGGATGCCACGACAGACTGTATTTCGACGCTTCTCGAAAATGAAATTTACGACATGACGAGGTTTCCAAATGCTCTGATGAAAGCGCATATGTTTTGCCGCGGAGAACCTCGGCGAAATTTTTCCCGAATGAAAATTTTTTATTACTCTTTCATGGTTTAAGCACAGCGACCTCGCAGAAGTTTCGGGCTCTGCGAGCGCACGCGCGCGCGGCTCGAGTAGTTAAGTACCTGTACATGAGAAAAACAGAAACGCGCGTAGGCGTAGAAAACAGCCCTTGGAAGGACACTTTGGGTTTTTACAGGAAGACATTTTTTAACATCTGTAGAGTTTCTTTTCTTATCGAAAAAGCTGAACGTCTGCCATAGTATGCGTACCCCGCTTCGTGGGGATTCTCCATTTTTCTTCAAACCCGTCGGCACGCGTGACAACCTTTCGAGCTAAACTATCGGTACGTGACAGGACCATGCAATAATTCCAAGGGGTTATCCTCGAAACTTGCATCCGCTGCGAAGAAAGTAAGACCCCGTTGCTTTTTCGAAACAATATATCACGGTAGCAGCCCCGCAACAGGATGTTCCGCGTGTAAAGCTTACGCACCGGGCTTTCTGTCGCGCGATCTCGCATAGCAATACTCGGGGTTATTTTTCACACAGCTACACATTTTTAACGGAAAAAAGTTACCTCTTGCGCTTTGGTGAGATTTTCCAGAGACGGCTCGAGTACATAACGTAAACAGATGGTCAAAAACCCCGAGGGAAAGGTATTTTCTGATACCACGTGTATACTGTATTCAAAACACTCGACGCCGTTGACGCCGCCAAAAAGTCGCGCTATAAAAGAGGTGAGCGCCACTTATGGTCCTACCAGTCTTTCTTTCGAACGAGAAGCGTCGCCATGGAGAATTTTGTCGCTTGTAAAAATTTACGGGAAGCCGTATTGCGTCTCGCAGCGCAATCACTCTATAGTAGGGGCGACGCGTGGCGTACACGTCTGAGGACGTTGTCTTCCACGGAACTTGTCAATCAGTTACGACGCTTGTTACGGCTGACTGGCTATCGGGCGATAGCAAGATTATTCCGTACGTTCAGGCATTCGCGAGATGTACAGCGTACCATCGGAGAATTTGTTGTCGAGTACAACTTGGACAGATTGCCTGTTTTTAGAAAGCTCATGAGCGAGTACGAGGAGCTATTCGGTAAGTGAACAAATTTTTAATATTTTTCCTAAACTTTTTTTAAAAATTTAGTTCTCTAAAAACATTTTTTTTTCCAGCCTTAGAAGATTTATTGCGCGCCAGCGATTCTGATAGCGAAAATATCGAAGCTGATGACGAGGAGAGCAGCGACGCCACTCATTTTGAGTGGAATGCAGATGATACACCGTCTCAACCAGGGCCGTCTGGGGTGGCAAGCGGTTCGGCCCGCACTGATGGACGACAAAATCTTGTAGCTCGCAGGCTATCGTTTGACACTGATAGCGACGAGGCTGATGACAGTAGCCCGCAGCAGCAGCAGCAAATCTGAGTTGCCGACGTACACAACGCACCTCTTTCCGTCGATAATCAGCCTACAGAAGCGGTGTCTGACAGCGAAGAGGAGCTCCCCGTAAGCCCGAACCTTATTAATGCAGAGGACCATGAAAGGGCGAATGTAGAAATGGATGCGGCAGAAAATGAGCGCAAGTATATACTGGAGGCGTTATCGCCATACGTGGAGCCGGGGGAAGCCGTTCACCGGGCGTTTTTAAGCGATCCTCCTCAGGCGTCGGCAGATGTAGGCATCGCGAATGCCGCAGAAAATCGCTACAACATCTTGAGCAATTTTTACCTTGGAGATCCCGGAGCATACGATAATAACTTTAACCCGTGGGACGAAGTTCATCTGCGTATAAATGAGCGTAAGTTAAATTAATTTTTCTTTTTTGTAATGTAAAAAAAAGAGCATGTTGTTGAAAAAAAATATTTTTCTTTTTTAGTCATAAGACATCGGGATAGTATATCGTATCACTATCCCTATGACATTCCCGATATACCTCGGGTTTACGAGCGGTTTTTGAATATACTCGATGCACCACGCGCACAGATATTGCGTTGGTTCCATGACCAGGCGGAAAATATATTTTCGTTGTTGTATACGGAAATAGATCTTGCGGATCTATTAGTACGTGTAAGCGAGAGTTTTCGCGGGCCATCGGAAGAATAGAAAATTACTAAAAAAGAGAAATGTTTAAATAATATTAAAAGCTGACGACAATTCATTTTATTCATTTAGAGGCCCGTCAATCCCCTCTTCAAGTAGGCGGTGGTGAAGGTCGTAGCAGAAGCAACAGCAGACACAGTAGCAGTAGCAGCATAACGCGCGACGACGGGGCTGACGCTGGGCCCGAGCGGTTTATTATAGCTGCCGAGGGAGAACAGTACATGCGTAGGTTTGCTGTTCACGGCCGCACGGTTAGTTCTAATATACGTGACCCGCCTGCCGGGGAAAACCCTGTATTATGGCTCGAGGAAAGCATTAGAGACATTTACGAATATATTACATCTAACGTTCCACCTAGCACATTAATCGGCGTGAGTATTCGTAGTGATCGGTTTGCGCGGGGGCCCGGAGGGTTGTCGTTGAGGCCTATTGAAAATTTCAGTTACTTAGATTTATAGAATTTAGTAAATTCTATAAGTCAAAGTGACGCAGTTTTAGGTATCGATGACACACTAGCCTTACAAATATATTACGTTGAAATGCTTGTTGGCGCAGGGGAAGCATGACCAAAACAAGCGCTAAGCATAGGTAGTCTTCGTAAACGCTCCATCGTAACAATAAAAAACGAGGCCAATTTATGTTTGCCGCGCGCGCTCGTAGTAGCGAGAGCACACTTAGCTTTTAAAACATCCGAATGCGCTGCGACGCGTGACGAGTGGCGCGTAATCCGCGACGGTCGGTGAAAATTACAGAAAGAGCGCGCAGAGAAACTCGTGCACGATGCAGGAGTAATTTTACCGCTATAGGGGTGTGGATTCCACGAGTTGACGGCATTTCAAGATTTTTTGCTGCGGAGGGTATTGCTATGGTTATATTTGAAAAGTGTAACTTGGGTAGCGGCGAACCTCCGTTATTTGACGGTCGAAACAAGATTCAAGATTTAAATGCGCCGCTTCACGGTGTCATTTATTTAATCTTTGAGGAGCAGTCTAGACACTTTAACGTGATCACTAATTTATTTGCTGCGGCCGGGTCAAATTTTTTTTGCTCTTATTGTAACAAGGGTTTTCGCCGTATTGGGCAACACAAGTGTAAACGAACTTGTGAATCTTGCTTTGTTACACCTCCATGTAGGAGTGACGGTGTAGAAATGATAGAGTGCGCAGAGTGCGGACGTAAATTTTTCGGGCATGGCTGTTTCGTTAATCACAAGCGCGCGGGTTCGTACAAAAAAATAATCACCAAGTGTGCGACGTCGTGCGGCTATGCGAAAATTGTTTAAAAATAGTAAATACGCAGCACAGTCAACACGAGTGTGGTATTAGTTATTGTAAACAATGTTCGAAGCGGCAGCCGTTCAATCATGCATGTTTCATACAACCTATTGGTGGTGGTGGTGGTGGTGGGAACTTGAAAGCGGAAAAAAATTATTATACATTTTTTACGATTTTGAGACCCGTCAGGATACGCCGTATGGAGAAAACGCCTGAATTCACGTGCCGAATCTCTATGTCACGCATCAGGTTTGCACGGATTGCATAGACGTGGACGACCTTAAAATCATTTGTAGCAAATGTGGCGTGCGCGAGTTCATTTTCACAGACGATCCGGTAAAACAGCTCTTGAGCTTGTGCATTCGGGAAAGCACTGAATTTTCCGAAATTGTATACATCGCGCACAATGCCAAGGCTTTTGATGCTCAATTCATTTTAAAAGAATTGGCCGAAAACTCTGAGCGCACAGCCCCCAGCGTCATTTTGAACGGTCAAAATATTACAATGTTGAAGTACGGACGAACCAAGTTTATCGACAGCATCAACTATTTTCAAATGAAATTGAGTGCTCTACCTGCTACCTTCGGTTTGCCCGAAAGTAGTCAGAAGGGCTATTTTCTACATCTGTTTAACACCCTCGAGAACCAGCGGTACGTTGGGCCTCTACCAGCGCTAGAGTTTTATTGCCCTGACACTATGTCGCCAGCTGAGCGGGCCGTTTTTCTCGAGTGGCATGAAAATACAAGTCCTGGCTATATATTCGACTTTCAAAAAGAGATAGTAGAATATTGCCAGATGGACGTGGAAATACTGAGGCGCGCGTGTATACAATTTCGAAAAATGTTTCTCGAGGTAGGCGAAGCGGACCCATTCGTATCAGCGTCTAGAATCGCGTCGGCGTGTTCGTACGTTTTTCGTAAAAACTTTTAGTTCCGAATACTATAGGAATAATTCCACCGACCGGTTATAGGCGCGCTGACAAACACTCGCAAAAATCAATAGAGTGGCTGCTGTATTGCGAGCGCGAGATCGGTCGGGAGATCGTACATGCAGGGAGGACGCGTGAGTTTCGCTTACCCGAGGGATTTTTAGTGGACGGTTACCTACCTGCTTTCCCTCCCGGAGAGGGGGAAGCAGCTAAGGGAATCGTTTTTGAATTTCAAGGTTGTTACGTGCACGGTTGCCCGCGTTGTTTTACGAACAACCGAGAATCGGTAAAAAATAAGTTTAATCAAACGTATGCACAGGCGTACGAAAGTGTACAGGTAAAAGTCGGTCGAATGAGGAGTCTCGGCTACGAAGTGCGCGAGATGTGGGAGTGTGAATTCGATGGGGTAAAAAGGCAAATACCCGAGTTCGTACGGTATTTGGATACTCACCCGATAATGAGTAGAATAACGGTCAATCCGCGGGATGCGTTTTTTGGTGGGAGAACTGAAAATGTAGTCACCTCATGCACTGTAGAGCCGGGTGAAGAGATCAGATATACTGATATTTGCTCTCTTTACCCGTATATATGTAAGCGAGGCCGTTTTCCTATCGGTCACCCGCACATTTACATAGGCTCGGAATGTGTCGTGTTAAGGGGGCTAGACACCTTTTTTCTCTGAAAAAAGAAGTCACATTTTAATACATAAATGTAAACTAATTATTTCATACTTTTTACATATAAAAGTGGGTATATTTACCTTACCTTAAAACTTTCTCCGATGGGCCTTTTATATGGTCCAGAACCATAGTCATCGATGAAACAAGTTTTTTCACTATCCGTAAGCTTTGAAATTTTCCTGTGGATGGATTGGCTTCAGATTTGAACTAAATTACTCCTGAATAGTATAATTCTCATATGAGTGTAGGGATTTTTGATCTAATGAGAAAAAAAAAATTGTGCTGTTTTTTAAGAGTTTTTTTTTTAATTTTTTAAAATTTTTTATATTTTTTCATAATTTTTCTGATGTAAAAATTTTGTCCGACATTTAATCCTAAATCCCTACACTCATATGAGAATTATACTATTCAGGAGTAATTTAGTTCAAATCTGGAGTCAATCCATCCACAAGAAAATTTCAAAGCTTACGGATAGTGAAAAAACTTGTTTCATCGATGACTATGGTTCTGGAACATATAAAAGGCCCATCGGAGAAAGTTTTAAGGTAAGGTAAATATACCCACTTTTATATGTAAAAAGTATGAAATAATTAGTTTACATTTATGTATTAAAATGTGACTTCTTATTTCAGAGAAAAAAGGTGTCTAGCCCCCTTAACGGATGGCCAGAATAACAATCTCGCGCGCGTCGAAGGGCTCGTCAAATGCAAAATTTTGCCACCGCGAAATTTATTATTGCCCGTATTACCGGTAAAAATACACGGGCGCCTTATTTTTGGTCTCTGTCGTTCCTGTTGCGAGGAAATGCGTCAGGACGACTGCAACCACGAACAAGTTGCCGAGCGTGAGTTTAGCGGGACATGGGTAGTGCACGAAATACAGAAAGCAATCGAATTGGGCTACAGCGTGACTGAGATATTTGTCATATGGCAATACAAGAGCACGCAGTATGACCAGTGCAGCGGCGAAGGTGGGTTGTTTGCCGCGTACGTAAATACCTTCCTTCGGTTGAAACAACAAGCGAGCGGGTGGCCGTCTTGGTGTACGGACGATACTACCATGGAGCGTTATATTGACGAGTACGAGCGCGAAGAAGGAATAAGGTTAGATCGGGAAAAGATTGAAAAATATTCGGGTTTATGTTCGGTCGCAAAACTCTGCTTAAATTCATTTTGGGGAAAGTTTGGGCAACGGTCGAATTTAAAACAAACGGAAGTGGTCAAAACGTGCGAGGGGCTGCTGAAACTGCTCACGACGCCTGAAAAGGAAGTTTTCGACGTGCTACCGGTTAGCGAGGATTTTTTGTACGCAAATTGGCGCTATAAAGAGGACGCTGTAGAGTCGTCGCCGAACACAAATGTGATACTAGCAGCCTACACCACCGAACAGGCGCGTCTCGAGATTTACTCGTATATAGAAAAGCTTTCGGCCAACCGCGTTCTCTTCCTGGATACCGATTCGTGTATATTCAAGTGCAGCGAAAAAGACACTTCAGAGTATAGACCTCCTTTAGGCACTCTTCTCGGCAGCATGATGGACGAGCTCAAGGGCTACGGAGAGGGAGCTTATATTACCAGCTTTCTCTCCGGGGGTCCGAAATTTTATGCCTTTCGTGCGCTCGTCCCATCGACCGGCATCACTCACGAGTGCTGCAAAGAAAAGGGAATTTCTCTTAATAGCGCCAATACGAGCAAGATCAATTTCGCTAGTATCGAGCACTTGATCGCAGAGTATTTCGATAACGACGGCGAAAGCTCGCCTATCGTTTTGAAATACAATGCGATCAGACGCACTCGCACGCACGAGGTCGTTACGCGCGGCGAAAAAAAATCCTGTTCCATAGTTCTGAGGAAGCGAAGATATTTCCAACACGACGTTTCGCTTCCTTTCGGCTATAAGCGCAATTGAATAATTGTATATTTTAATGCGATGAATGTTGTAACTTTTGTATATTTTTTCATAATAATAAAAAATGTATTGTAGATATGTAAACTTTTTTTTTACGTGTTAATTATTTTCCACCCATATCCCCTCATCCCATGTACCTATTCATAGCGGTGATCAGCTAACCCGCGTACGCGCGCCGCGGAGATCAACGGAACAATGCGTTAAACACGCAGCGATGGTTGCTTATATCCGCGAAAGTCACCTGATCAACGCGGTAAATATATTTATCCGCGCGCGCGGGCCAGAGTATGCTAATGACTGCGGAAGTCACCACCGCGGAAGTCACCACCGTGGTGATATGGTAATCTCTGCGCGCGCGCGCCCGCCCGCCGCCGCCGCGGAGATCGTAAATATCGTAACATTGCTATATGCGGCGATGTTTTCCACGTACTTCATCGTCATCTGAACGCGTGAGCGAGTTAAGAGTTTAAAAAAGGATGCACGCGTGTAATTTTCTTTATTCGAGTCGTAAACATGGACACGCGATGGAAGCATCCTTTTACTTGCTGCGTGTGCGGCCCCACAGGCTGCGGTAAAACTTTATTCGTTAAAAGCTTTCTCGCCTACCTGCCAGAGGTCTGCGACGCACGTTTCGACCGCGTCCTATTTTATTACGCAGAATGGCAAGACGCCTACAGACGAAATTTTAAACCCAACGGGACACCCATCGAGTTTCGAGAGGGCCTTCCACAGATGACGGATTACTTGAGTGACAATAAGAAAAAAAAGTTACTCATTCTCAACGACCTCATGCGTGAATCGTCGAGCGATGTTATTTTAGATTTATTTACAAAGGGTAGTCATCACAAAAATATTAGCGTAATATTCGTTACGCAAAACGTATTTCACAAAGGTAAGGCACAGCGCGACATTAGTTTGAATACCAAGTATCTGGTATTATTCAAAAATCCTCGCGACAGAGCGCAAATACAGCACCTCGCGAGACAAATTTTTCCAGAAGATTCGGTTTTTTTGCGCGAGGCCTATCTAGACGCCACGCGTGAACCTCACTCCTATCTTCTTATCGATCTCTCTCAGGCCTGCTTAGACGAGTTTAGATTTCGAGCAAACATATTTCCCAATGCCGGAACGCACGTTGCCTACGTGCCCATGTACTTTAAATCGCGGTGAATGAGGCGTGCGTTAATCAATCGGGAAAAAACTATGGCGCCGATAGGTCGTAAAGCGGTAGCCTGCGGTAAACATTTCTCGAAAAGAAACCTTGCTCTCTTGAACGCTCTTTGTCATGGGGACAAAAGACACCGCGTTGCTATAGCGCGCACAGCTGATAAACCTCTCGTCAGATGCATATGCGAGTGTGTGTTGAACGTTTTGCAGGGCGTCGTAAAACTAGGCGATTCCGAAAAGGGCCGATTGCGTAAACATAAGCAAACGCTGCGTAAGCTGATCCGTATTGGTGATAGAGGCAGCGGTACTTGGAAATCGAAGAAACGTGTCATTATACAAAACGGCGGGTCGTTTTTACCACTCTTACTCGCTCCGATCGTAGGAGCGCTTATCTCAAAAATATATGGCTCGAAACATGGAGCGAGCTCGTAAGATGATCCTTGTGCCGGAGCCGCTACGGAGACATCGCAAACTAAAGTCATGGAGGAGGAGGAGGGGGCGACGAATACGAATGAAAAAACTCTGCAAACACCAGATGATCATTTTTCTCGTCTGGATGGTGAAATGTACGATGTTTTACGCTCAAAAGCAGCTAGAGACGATTACGAGAAGTGCGTAAAATATCTACAGATTTTACGTCGCTATCTTTTCTTCCGTGATAACGAGCGTAGCGCTGGGCGTGAGGAGCACTCTGAAATAGACGAGGTCGAAGAGGCGCATGCACCACTGCCCGAGGACGACATACTCGTGGGCGTACCGAAAGTACACGCGCGCAAAGCGCGTCTCTTGCTTCGCCATTGGAAAGTCACTGTACCCGAGCGTCTCAAGTGGGATAACTCGGGCACCATCATTATCGATGGTCGTGTAATTGCTCGGTCCAATATAACAGAGTTAATCATCGACGCATTGAAAAAGAACAGTAAGGACGAGGAGGCGCCCGTTGGCCGCATTGAATTTGCAAAATTTCTCAAAACTTCCGAAACACCGGGAAATTTAATTAATAATCCAACAGTTTTAAAAATTGGCCAAATATTGACGGATCCTCAGCGCTCGGGCAAACGTCGCCTATCCACACCTATACAGCACGTATCACCCCTGCCGTCTATACAGACTCGCAGTAAAAAACAAGCGAAAAAAAGTGGCTCACGCTTGGTTTGTAAAATAAAAAAAAAAATGACGTACGAAAAACAATACTACGACCTTGAGCATGAAGCTGGCTACGCCGGGGCGCGCAATCTTGTGCGCTTGAACGCTAAAAAGGAAAAGAAAAAAATTTACTCGTGGCTGAGCAATCAAGATACCTACACGCTCCATCACCCGATACGAAGGCGATTTCCACGATTACGCTACAACGTGACGAACATTGACGATGTTTGGGAGGCCGATTTGCTACAGCTCACGACGATAAAAGATTACAACGACGGTTACAACTACATTCTAGTGGTGATTGACGTACTCGGTAAGTACGCATGGGTGGAACCGATAAAAGATAAGACCGCGCGCAACGTTGCCGACGCCTTCGCACGGATTATCGACCGAGCACATCCCCGACTGCCTGTATGCGTGCAAACCGATCGAGGCAAAGAGTTTACCGGTTCAGCATTTCAGGCGCTCCTCTGCCGAAAAGAGATAACATTCAGAGTCGCTCGCAACCCCGACATTAAAGCAGCTGTGGTCGAAAGACTCAAAAGAACGTTACGCGAGCGAATCTGACGATACTTTTCTCATAGTAACACAAAGAGATACATCGATGTCGTGCAAAAGATTGTACACGCTTACAATCGCACGCTACACAGTGGTACGCGCATGAGACCTATCGATGTCACACTGTACAACGCGCCGACAGCGATCGAAAATTTAGCCAAACGCGCGAACTACAATTATCGACGGCGAGTACCGGCGCTGCCTAAATTCAAGGTGGGCAACCTCGTGCGCATCAGCCGAACCAAGAACACCTTTGAGAGAGGATACGAAAAAAATTTTAGTGAAGAAGTGTTCAAGATAATCCGCATTCCGACGCGTCAAAATCTCTATACATACGTGCTCGAAGATTTGAACGAAGAAATTATCGACGGTTTGTTTTATCCCGAGGAGCTCGTGTTAGTCGGTCACGAACGCCTTGTGCCCGATAAGCGTTTCAAAGTCGAGCGCGTCATACGCACAGAAGGCCGGGGTGCTAAAAAGAGAGCACTCGTTAAGTGGCTCGATTACCCTGCTAAATTTAACTCGTGGGTAAAAGTAAGCGAGCTTGAAAACATCTGAAAAAAATGGAAACGAGCGACGATTTTTATATGGTTCTGCCTAGTAACAGCAGCATAACGTATTTTCCCGAAAACACAACATGCTGTTTTACGACCCAGCTGCAACGCGAGATCAAATTACACGGCGAGTGGCACGTGGGCCTCGTTGAAATTCATATACCACACAGTATCGTACAGTTTCAAGATCACGAAGCGAGTTACACTTTTTACACGGCTGAGGACAATGAGAGTCTCATCGACCAAAAACTTGTCGTATACCCGTAGGTATTTACTATTCCCTCGAACAACTAGTAGACGCTATAAACGCAGAGAATGTCACTTATAGGCATCAAATGCTCGAGCCACTTAAAACTCGTAAGGGGTCTTACATCATAAGACGCAAGTGTGACTGCCCGCAAATACACATTACGGATTTCAGCGAAAAAATCAGCCGTGTATTCGGCTTCGACGAAGCAGGTCAAAAAGGTTCATTTACAACGCTTAATGAGGGTTACCGGGACATTGCAGCCAGCAGACCTGCCTCGTTTTCTCAAGCCTTGCCCGATCAGATGTACGTCTATACCGATATATGTGAACCTTATACAGTAGGTGACACCCAAGCTGCCCTACTGCGCATAGTTTCTATAGACAACTCCAGCTTTAAGTACGGATGCAGTACTGTACAGCGTTTTGCACCCATCCACTATATACCTCTTCTCTATCACAATTTTCGTAGCATCGTTATCGATATAAGAGATCAACATGGGCACCGTATACCATTCGAGTACGGCACGTTGACGGTCACGCTACACTTTAAGCGCAAACGTTGAGTCATTACGCGCGCTACTACGACGAGCAGCTAGGTGGGGTGGCGTGAGAAATGTTTTTGCTGGTTCGACTTTTCAGAGAGGTCGTAGGGTAGGAGCCTGGTTAGGAGGCCTTTTTCGTCGCATCCTGCCATACATCACGAGCGGGGCCAAGGCTGTAGGTAAAGAGATACTACGCGCAGGTATAAAGGTTGTTGACGACGTTGCCAACAGCGGTGTCAATTTCAAGGAGGCTGTAAAATCACGGGCCCAAGAATCTGGACGCAACCTCAAAAGAAAAGCTGCTGACAAAATATCGGAAATAATGAAAGGTTCGGGATATAAAACAGGCGTGAATGACAAGCGGCGGCGCCAGTCGAGAAAGAAACACACTCGGACGCGCACGGCAGGCGGTAAGAAAAAATCCGGCAAAAGAAAATCCGCTGTGAGAACGAGCAAGAAGAAGAAGAAGAAGAGGAAAGCCCTTCGCAACATAAACGATATTTTTGGTCCAAAGTAAAAAATGCCCTTCTTACACTCGCACTCTAACGAGTGCATGTCGAGCGAGCTCGATATTTTCACTCTTTCGGCGACTCAAACGTCGATTGAGAGTAGTAGTTTTTTACACTATAAACCTGTGTCCTCGCTCAGCGACGAAGGAGACGTGCCCATAGAGTTTGTCATCCCGAGCGCAAGCGGCCATTATATATATCTCGCGCACACCATGCTCTATGTCAAAGCTAGAATACAACCGAATTCCGAAACCCCTGCTGAAAACTTAAAAGTTGCCCCAGTATATAATTTACTGCATTCAATGTTTAATCAAATCGACGTTTTTCTAAATCAAAAACTCGTTTCTCCACCCAATAATGCATATCCTTACAGAGCATACATAGAGTCACTGCTCAACTACTCGCCAATCGCAAAAGAATCACACTTAACGGCCGGATTGTGGTACGATGATACGATCGGTTTATTCGAAGCCCTGCCGCACATTCAAGGTGAAATATCTAACAAGGGTGCTCTCCATCGTCAGCATTTCACACTCAATGGAAAAACCTTCGACATGATTGGCCATCTGCACTGCGACGTCTTTAATCAAGACAGAATGCTCATCAATGGTGTAGAAATGAGAGTACGACTAGTACGAAGCAAAAATGCCTTTTGCCTAATGGACGCCTCCGAAGATGGTAAATTCAGCTTGAAAATAAAGGAAGCCACGCTCATCGCTCGACGCGTGAAGATAAATCCGGGAATTTTAATTGCTCATGCCAATGCTCTCGCTAAAACAACGGCCAAGTATCCCATCACGAGAGTAGAAGTCAAAACTTTTACGCTTCATGCAGGTATACATGGCGATACCATCGATAATGCCATTCTTGGGCAACTGCTTAAAAGAATAATAATAAGATTTGTCGATAATAAGGCATTCAATGGCAATCGAACATTTAACCCGTTTAATTTTCAACACTTTTCAATAAATCTCCTATCCCTCTACGTCGATGGGTCTCAAGTTCCGAGTAAACCGTTACAGCCGTGCTTTAGTGCTAACGATAGTATGTTTATAGATGCATTTCAAACCCTCTACTCGGGCACAGGTATACATTTCCTCAACGAGGGCCTTGGCATAAACCGTTTCAACTATTCACTGGGCTACTTTCTCACGGCTTTCGATCTCACACCAGATTTATCGGCTCACTGCGCCTCGCATTGGAATCTCGTTCGCTCGGGTAGCTTACGCATAGAGGTGGGATTTGAGACGGCTCCAACGAGCACAATAAATTGCGTTGTTTATGCCAAGTACGATAACGTTCTCGAAATAGACTCCACCCGCCAAATATTATCCGATTTTAGTGCCTAGTCGTTAGAAAGGTGGGGGGACGAGGACTCGAGAGGAAGCGGGCGGCGCCCTCAAGCCTCACTTTTCTCTCGGCGCTCGCTACGCACACACGTATAATGGATTACGTCGTAGATATACAAGGGTTTCGAGACACTGAAAGGAAGTTTTTACCAAAGGAGGTGGCGATCATTTGCCTACAGAAACCCATTGTCGACCACTGGATTGTACAAGACCCGTGCAATTTCATCGAGCTGCCCGAAGACGTAAAAAATACAAATTCCTACTGCGCTGTCGATATTCACGGCATTAACTGGTTCGAGGGCGAAGTATCACTCAGACAGCTATATCGTTATCTCTTCAATATCGCAAGAGCAGCAAGATGGATTTACGTTCGCGGCGAGGAGAAGGCCTGGTACCTGGAATCTTTACTCGGTCGAAACATATGTAATTTAGAAAAATATGACTCGCCGACGTTCGGAAAACTCAACAACATGTTTTCTGACGTGCTGGTATGTTCTACGCACGCGACTCAGAGGTTTAAAAATAAAGAAGATTTTTGCGCGCTCTACAAGGCGCACCAAATAAAAAAGTGGATGCGCTCTATACTACCCGAAGAGTGGAAGATGATCAACAAAGACCAAGTACAAAGTCAAATGTTCTACACTGCACTTTATCCGTATCAGCAGAAGCAGCGCAAAAAATTACTCCGTTTTCACCCGGGCACCGAGCAGTCCACTGAGGAGGAGGAGGAGGAGCAGAACGACGACGACGGCCGCGACGAGACGGATGTGGCCACAGAAATAGCAAGTGACAGCGACAGTAGCACATATTTCACATTTAGCGAAAACGCAAAATGAATACGAAACAAATCACTAGGGCCATTAGTGGCCTCAGAGCAAACTCGATAGGTGTATACGCAGCCGATCACATCCCCAGAAGCTTGCCCTATTAAAAAAAATCACGTGAGTAAGCACGTGAGTATCCACGTGAGTAATCACGTGATTACTCACGTGAGGTTTTCGACGATTTTATCACGTGATTAATCACGTGAGTAATCACGTGAGTAATCACGTGAGAAGTGAAAAAATAGTTTTCAAAAATTACAAATTTAATTCATAATATTTTAATAGACGTTAAACTTTTTAAATAGTTAAGATAACTATATAAATTTCTTTGGGTGATATTGTTATTTCTATCTTCTTCATTATTTTAAACTAGAATATGCATAAAAGCTTAAATCCATAACACACAGAACTTTGTAGTAAAAATTGCTGTAGTCTATAGTAAATTTTTCAATTGAAAAATAAAATTATAAAATTTACTACAGGGACTGGAGAATTACTATAACCATCAAAACTTCTATAACAAAGCAATTTGTACTACGTACTACTATATTAAGTTTTTCAGTCGTCGTAATTTTTTCAGTCTGTGACGGACTTAGGAAATTCCACTCCAAGTATTGTTACATAAAATTCCACTCCAAGTATTGTTACATAAATATAGAGATAACAGAAATTAATACTATAACAATTGAGTTTTATTATTAAAAATAACTTTATTGGAACATCAGGATTTTTGGGTTTTATAAAACATGTATTTATCAAAACCAATTTTAAATCAGTATATTTATAATATTAGAAATATTTTTTAATCTTGGAACATAAATAATTTTTTTTTATTTGAATAATACGTTTTACTCGAAAAAAATAAAATTTACTAATACTGGCAAATAACCACTGTCATTTTTTAATATATAAAAAAAGCTTAACTAAAATTCAATAATTTTGAATCAAAAACTGAGACGTTTTACGTCTACTTAGAACAAAAAAACTTTTTTGTTTAAAAATATATTAAGATCGGAAAATGTTGACACAAATAAAAAAGCAGCTTCTTAGTATTCTCATTCAAAACAAAAAACTAATTCGGTTAACAAAAAATGTTTAATCAGAAAAAGTTTGCATAAGTTGAAAATCACATTTTTAGTATTGAAAATTGCCCAGTTAATTACCTATTTTTACCAATAATTAAAAAAGTATACATTCTAAAGTATTATACAGAATTTTTTAATAACTTAATGAAAGTGAAAAACCTTAATAAGCAAATTTCAATAATGCAAACGTTTTTTTTCTCATCTCGTCTTTCAAACAACCTGAAAACACTAGATCTGAAAAATAATCTAAAATATCACCTAACATTTCATATCACTTTCTTATCTTACTTAATTTCTACGTAATTGTACCGTAGTACTCTACGTGCGCTCCGAGAATTTTGATTTCTACGGACAGCCTTGGCTCGCCTTTCAATCGCCCTGAGATCACGAATTTTAAACTTTAATATATATGTCGTATCCATTAAATATTTGACACGCTCGTTATTATTTATATTCTTGTCTCGTTTAAGATAATCGTAGAATAGACCTAAAAAAATAAAGTTGTAAAAAACTTTTCTATTAACTATACAATAATAAGTTTAGAAAATAAATTTACTTATAAATAGACGTAAGAGATTAGGTTCAATCAGTCGTACTGGAGATCTGTGAGGAATATTAATGATTCCTTTCGTTAAATCTAAAGCTCGGTTGGCCAGATTAGACGGAGTCCATAATACTAAAGCCAATTCAGATAAAAAAACTGAGGGTCTTTGTATTTGCATTAAATCCCATTTCACAGCATCGATTGAAATTCCCTCACCTAGGTAAACCTGTCAACAAAATAATAACTAATTATATAAAATTTGATTTTTTTATTTCATTTTATCTTTATTTAAAAAGTTACTATCTATTACTATATAAGTTACTATATAAGTTGTTCTACTATCGTAAAACAAGGTTAAAATTTTTAATTACAAAATTATATATGTATACCTATGTAATTCTTGACGTAAGGAAAATAGAAAAATGATTGCGTTTACCTTCTTTTCTTTTGAAATAGAATATCTTTTTTCTTTTTCTTCTATTACGCTTTCATCTGTTGCATTCTTATAATAAACAATGCAGTCAAAAAGAAAATGTGGTAATTTCTTACGGACTGCTCCTAAAGTAAAATAAAATAGTATCAATACTGTTATATTATATCTATGATTATTATGTAATTATTATATATTTATGTAATATTTTATCTATGATTTAACTTACGTTGTACGTTCTCCTCAATGCGCATATTTTGTTCATCTTCATTAGGGTTCTCATACTGTTCTCTTTCATCCTCCTCGTACGACATGTTTTGCTCGATGAAACTATCATTTTGTTCCATTCCATTCTCCTCATCTAACATGTTTTGTTCATTCGAGTGATTTTCCTCTTCCCCTTCGCTTGAACCTTCAATAAATGGTTGTTGTATAGTTGGTTCTGTATTTTCAAGTTGATCATTTTGAGTGGCATGATTTTGATCTTGTGCATTCTTTGAAGTTGAAGCACTTGTTTGATCATTATTAACTTGTTGCATCTCTGTAGAATCACAATCATCATCCAAGAAAAGATTACTTAAAATGGACACATCGATTTGCTTCGATGAAGTAAGATGGTATGATTTCTTTGAAAAAAGTGTCTCTTTTATTTGTGAGTTTTGAGATGTTATTGTACGTTTAGTCTGTGATGCACGCGAAGGTTCTGGAGATGAGTTACTTGCACTGTCCGGTGAAGATACCTTGTCTCTGGGATTCTGCAGAGATTCTAGTGGAGATCCAAACTGATTTGACTGCAATGAAGTTCCCTTACCCTAATAAACATATAAAAGTATCCCATGACAGCATTTTTCAAACAAATATAATCTCTTATAAATGGAACTTATATCTTGCATCAAACATTGAAAAAATTGTGACTCGTAAATAAATTTGTAAATAATATTTCACTTAATTTTTAAATAATTTGTAAATAAATTTGTAAATAATAATTAACTTCACTTGTAAATAATTTGTAAATAAATTTGTAAGTAATAATTAACTTCACTTGTAAATAATTTGTAAATAAATTTGTATATAAAACGTACATAAATTTAAAATAAATATTTACATAAATGTTTAAATAGTATATAAATAAATTTATTTAAGAAATGTTTTATATGTAACACATACGGTACTTTAAGGTTGTGCTAATTTAAAAAAATTATAGTTACTGCCAACAAGTCTAGTCTAAAATACATAGTAATAGTTAACGTACCGACATTACTTTTGATGGCTGCGATTTCAATTTCCTACTACAATGATTTTCATCTTCATCTGAATCAATAGGAAAAGGAGGTACCTTATATGACTTTTTTAGTTTTTTTAAAACTGAGTCATTTTTCTTTTGAAGAGATCTTTTTTTTGTTTCAATTGTCGTCTTTTTCATCTGCAAAAATAATAAAATTATTTTATACAGTATGCATGTATACATATTAATAATTAAATAAAAGAGATAATAAAAATATGTTGAAATTACCACTAGAGCTTCATGGTTTGTTGTTTTTTCAGATTCAGACTCGGTACTTGTAGTAGTAGTAGTTGTTGTTTGGTACCTTCTGTTTGGAATTTTGTGGCGTTTTATTTGATTGTGTCTTTCAATATCTTCAATTGATTCTTGAAAAAAAAACGTAAGAATACTCATAAAAATTTAATAATATAAAATAAGTATAGAACTTCGCACCATGATAATATTTTATATTACCTCCTAACTTAAATATGTACCCGTGATACATTCGAAATGAGTGTTGATGGTCTTCATCACATTTTTCTCCCATGCGTCCACAAAAATACCATTGTATCAAGTACTTATGTGTTTTATCAAAGTCTTCATAGTTTTGTGGCTTTATCCCTTTACACGTACGATTGTACTTGATTCTCTCCATTGGCACTATTTTTATTACATTATCCGAAGTAAAAAGAACTTCTGCAAATTTCATATTGCAGCTACTTCTTTCCCCTTGTGATTCTTCTGTGTTCCCTAACATTTTTTATACCGCACTCACACATTAGATAAAAAACCAATTTGCGCGGGAACACGTGTCGCAGCTCGCAATAATAAAGTTTTTACAGGTTATCCTTATTCAGGGTATAATCCTATAGGGTTCCGATGAGTTTCGTCAGTTACGACGGCGGGAAAGAAGGTGCAAGCGTACAGGTGACGGAGCTTGCTGGAAAATCGTTCCGTATGAGTTAAGATGGCTGCCGTAAGACTGCTTCGAAAGGGGCAGCTACATGCCGGAACACGGAACGATTCTTCGGCAGGCTCTGTTAGTTATACTACCTCTCCCGCCGCCGTAACTGACAGAACGTTTATCGGAACATACCCCATTATTATTTTTCTATAATAATAATTATATTTTTGTGTATTTGTTGGCAAATATTCAACTTAGATTCGGAAATATTTCAAGAATATAAGAACGTAAGTCCGGTAATCCTCATTACTGTGAACCTCAGGAACGTACCATTCTAGTCAGTAGCCTAAGGAGCAAAACAAAAAATTAGCTATATTCATTACTGTATCTCAAGTTTGTTTTGATTCTTGAGTCATCTATTTTTGTTAGCAGTTAAATTTTCAAAACATCAAATATAACAGTAATTTAGCATTTTTTAATTTATTTACTAAAGTATCTTCTTCAATATCTCTGATATCGCAACCTTATTCGATAATGTCTGCAATAAAAAAAAAAATACTTATACAGTGATGCACCTTTAACGAGCTATGCTATGAGAAAAATTAGATCAAGTATCAGGGAAGTCGAGGTATGTGATATTTTATTGTCCTAATTTATAAACAGGTTCAGTATGGCATGAGTCAAATATGACTCATGAAATTTGTCGTACTTTAAATTGGTGTTCAACAAAGAACTTTTAAATGTTTTGCCTATAACGCTCTTTATCAGATATAATATACACATCAATTAGGAATAACTACTGAAAATTTCTTTTAGTTTTTTCACTCTTTGTAAAATTAATGTATTTTTTTCTTATACATTATCTGTACTGAACCCGTTAAATAATGTATTAGCAACTTGTATTGGATAATATTTTATTTACTGATATTTCTGAATTTGGTTCTTTCTGGCAGAGTAACGAAAATGATTTGGTGTCTGTAAACGATGTACAAATGGATGTTGATTCCTGTAATACTAGTGATGAGTTAAATGACAGGACTAGTAGTCACCTACCTTGTAATGAATATTACGAGGACAAACAATCAGATATCTCAGTTACTTCAAATGTAAGTTTATCCATGGTTTTTCATATTGATCATGTTAAAAAATAAAACCTTTGTATCAAATTATTTTATAGTTAAGTTTTAGCATTTAGAGTTATAAAATATAAAATTACTTAGCTGCTGAGTTAGAAAAATATCTTACACGTGTCTTTGTTAAGAATATATATATATATATATGAAAATTCTCCATACCTAAATATTGTCCATAGAAAAAATTTAGTTTACTAATATAAAGCAGGTAATATACAATAAGTACAAACTAAATCATATGTTTAGGAATTGCAAAAATAATTAAAAATATTTAAAACTGTTCTGTTAACAGTGTTACAAGTCATATATGTGGCTATAGAATGTTATTTAAAATTGTTTATATATATACATGTATGATTCAATCGAAATTTAAAAATTGATCATTTGTAATAGATTTTTTCATATGAAACATATTAATAAATGCACCCCTAGATTTTTAGTAGATTCCGTGTCTTGTCTAACTAGAATGCAGTCTCCAACGTTTCCAACTCTTACGTAGAAAACTGGAAAAATTTAGAGTATTTTAGGTCTTGGTCCCATGAAAATTTGTTAAATACTTAATTTTGATAAGCTACGTCAAAGTCTTGAAAATAATATTTTATAAACAAAACCTGTTAAATGAAAATTCAATAAAACTTGAAAAATATTGAGCCATTTAGTTCCCAATTTTTTTCTTCTTCCTGGAAAATAAAAAATAAGTTTTTATAGTTAAATATTATGTACTTTAAAAAAATATATATTGCTTACTTGTTCTAAACACAGACATAATAACACATACTGTAACAATTAATGAAACTCTTCCAATCCTAGTGACACAATTATGTTACTGTTTATAAAATATCTTTTCAAATCCAGTTAAAGTAATATATTTTATTTTTTTTTTTTACAAATTGAATATTAACTGATTCTCTGTAACTGAAATGAAGAAGAATAATTGTGAATTAAGCAAAACTTGACATCAAAGTCTTGATTGATTATATTGCAATATAAATCATAAAAATATTTACCTTAGCTTGAGATCTATTCTATATCGCAGCAACACGAGCTCTTGGACTTCTGATCCAACCTTACTATTACATGACTTTCCAACACATTGAACTGAAATTTACTATTAAGTAAAATACTAAGATGAATGTAGAACATTCCTCAAGAAAAATGTTTCATATCGTAGAATCCATAATCTCAATTAAAACTTGTAATTGGTCAATATATTTATAAATCACCGGTATGGCCATTTTTCTAAATCTATTATTTCACTATTATGTTTAACGTATTATATGAAGTCTGTAGCTATATGGTGGATATAATACATAACTTTTTGAGAAAATATAAAGTTAATTTTATCATAGCGAGTTATTGAAGTGATGATCTATTCCAAAACTTTTTGACCAGAGTGGATGTTTTCGCTTACATGCATCTCTCTTTTTTTAATTAAACTGAATCTTGATATAAATATATTCATAGAGTGTTGACACTACAGTTTCATTTTGAAGCTATTTTAAACTTTAACAAAGCACTCACTATCCACTTGTATTCAACATTTTCACACACTAATTATTAGATGTACTTTTAAATATAATATAGTAAACCTTCAATTTTAAATCAACTCAAGAGTTAAAAAGTTTAAAATTAATTAAGAAATGTCGCATGAAGAAGTTTGAAAACACAGTGCTTATGTGATACAGCAGTCAGCTGTGTTTACATGTGTTATATATAGGTATTATAGTTTATGGTTATGGCACAAAAAAGAGAGTACGCTACTGTCGAAAATTTACTGGTCAATTTCAAATAAAGCGGTAAAAATTTACGTTCAAAAACAATTCCATTGGGATTTACATTAAAGCGTAGGTTATTTTTAAATAGATAATTAATGAAAATAAAGTTTTTCTACTATCTTCTTAAACTATGACGAACATTTAAAATTTTTTTTTAATTATGATTCACACTTTCTTCAAGTTCAGAATAACATATATAATTGAAAAATCAAATAAAAAAAATATTTTTTTGACATATTTTAGGTCTAACCCCCTTAAAGAAATATTTAATATTTTTCTTTTCTGTTTTATTTACTCAGTGATCCTACTTGGGTCACATGTCATTAAATAGCTTGAAATTTCACTTTTGAATTCAGATTTTATTTTTTGATTTTATATTTAAAAAAAAAAAACGCCAGCTGCCACCATAATACTAGTATTATTTCTATACCGAGAAATATTTCCAAATTACGTCAATTTCATATTTAGTATTTAACCTTTTATATATTTTAATTTACAGGAAAACCTTTCAAACGGTGCTGAAAGTAATTACGAATGTAGTAGTGATGATGAATTTTTGGAAATTCTTGAAGGACTTAATGAAAAATATAATAATACAGATACGTTTGATGATTCTCAATTTTTTGAATCAATTTTTATCAACAGCTACAGGAGTCCAGCAGAATTATTTTTAATGGCTCTTAAATATGCACTCACAAATACTTTACCAACAACTGGTATAACAAGTCTATTAAAATTTGTAAATACAATTTGTGGTAAACGACTTCTACCAGAATCTACGTATCAGCTGGATAAATTGTGTAATGATCTTATTTCTTACACATTGCACGCTGTGTGTCCATTTTGCTCTCAGTATCTAGGAATCTTTGGGGAATTGAATGGATCTATTAAATGTGATATCTGCGATATCGACGTTGACGTTTTAAACCCTTCAAATACGTGTTATTTTGCTATTATAGACATACCTGATAGGGTACGTGATATTTTAGAATCTCATGAAAAATATTATGAGTACGTCATATCACAAAGAGCGCACAGAAAAGGCCATATAAGTGATATTTATGATGGTAAACTTTATAGAGATTTTGTAAAAAATCTCAAAGACAGTGATATCTCTTCGTACGTAACTATGACATTTAATACAGATGGAGCGCCCGTTTTCAAATCCTCGACTGCATCCATTTGGCCAATCTATTTAATACCAAATGAAATCCCCATTCAGGATAGACGTAATAATAGTATAGTTTGTGGTCTATGGTTTGGACTAAATAAACCAGACATGATGACGTTTTTAGACGCCTTTATTGAAAATATGAACGATATTTCGACAAAAGGAATTCTTTGTACAATAAATAATGAAGAACGCCAAATTAGAGTATTTCCTCTTGTTGCATGTGTGGATACGATGGCTCGACCACCAATGAATGGCACGAGTCAATTTAATGCAAGATATGGCTGTGATTGGTGTCTACATCCAGGGTATTATCACGGAGGATCTATGCGTTACCCATACGTTGTTCCACCTCCAAAGGAACGAAATAAATATGATATGATCCAGCACGCAAAAGAAGCTGTTGAGAAAGGAATTCGTATTTACGGAGTTAAAAATGCATCGCCGCTTCTCAATTTACAGTGTTTTGATATTGTGGAAGGATTTGTACCCGACTATATGCACTGCTACTTAGCTGGAGTAGCGGAACAAATTACAACGTTAGTTTTGAGGTATTTAACAGTTCCTGATCTTATGTATATGGATCGGGTATTAGAGTCAATTAAAGTACCGCACCAAATTCAGAGGTTATCGAGACCTTTATCCCAAAGAGCCAACTGGAAAGCATTGGAATGGGAAAACTGGCTTCTTTTCTATAGTATCCCTGTATTTAGTACCGTCTTAAAAAATAGAAGAGTATTGGAGCATTTCGGATTATTAGTAGAAAGCTTATTTATACTGTTAAGTACAGATATAATTCATTCAGAACTGAATCGAGCAAACGAATTGTTGCATAAATTTGTTTCACAATTAGAAGATATTACGATATAAATTCGATGAGTTATAACGTACACCAATTACTTCATATTTGCAAAAGCGTTCACAATTGGGGACCTTTGTGGGCGCATTCAGCTTTTCCATTCGAATCAGCGAATCATGATTTATTGACCGCTATTCATTGTGCCAAAGGAGTTATCCTACAAATCATGAGATGTATAAACATGCAACATTCGGCAAAACTTTTAGAACAGAAAGTTTACCCAAACTGTTCTGGCATAACATTACAGTTTTGTCAAAATCTTACTTCAGAACGTACTCGAAAAACATTAAAATTATCCACCATTACGTATTTTGGAAGAGGAAAACCAGTTATTAGAGAACTAATAGATCATTTTTCTGTAAGAAAAACTACTTTAATGTTTACAAAAGTTGTTATAAATGAATGTTTGTTTTCTACTTCAGAAAAAATTAATAAGCGCTCCTGCAATTATTTTGCGCAACTTATCGATGGGAAGTTTGTAAAATTTTACACTTCATAGTAAATGAAGACGAGAAAGAGGAGCTTACCATATGTAAAATTGTTGTAACAAGACCAAGTAATTATGCAAGTAATGTGAAGGAGATTGTTAAAATGTCGGAAAATGTTACTGTAAAAACAAATGAGATCATAAAACCGAGTGTATTTGTTGAATGGAAGGAAAAGATGTATATAATACCTCAACCTAATGTATTTCCACATTAACTTCTAGATGGTAAAAATTTGCTCTATTAATTAAAATATTTCTTTACGTAAAATTCATAAATAAACTAAATCTTTTTATATTTTCAGATTAATTGAAGAACACACCACTCTCACATTTTATGTACAGAATGTCCACTCCTCAAGGAGATAAAAAATGTATTCTGTTTACAAACAACCAACATTTTTATAAATATTACAACATTATTTAGTTATTAAGAATAGTAATAAAATATAATTTTTCTATCTATCAAAAATCTTTTATTCGTAATCTTATGACCTACATTATACTATAAAAAACGAAAAGTGTATATTAAAATGTTTTGGATTAAATTTTCATTTATTGAAAACATTTTTTTACTTCTCATTACTCACGTGATTAATCACGTGATAAAATCGTCGAAAACCTCACGTGAGTAATCACGTGAGTAATCACGTGAGTAATCACGTGATTATTCACGTGGATACTCACGTGCTTACTCACGTGATTTTTTTTAATAGGGTGAGTCTTCCAGCCGCTGTTGTAACCAATGTCGATACTTCAGATAAGCCTGGATCCCACTGGGTGGCATTCTACATAAACAAAAATGCAAAAGGAACATATTTCGATAGCTATGGAGTCGCCCCTGTGTCACGACATCATATCGATCGACTTCGGAGAAATTGCGCAAGCTTCAAGTGGAACGAGAAGAAACTGCAGAGTATTAATTATAAAGTTTGCGGCGCATATTGTATTATGTTTCTTTGCTATATGTGTAGCGGTCGGACTTTACGCGCGTTTTGTAACGTCTTTTCACGTGATTCACATGTAAACGACGCACTGGCCGCAAAATTTTATGAAAATGTAAAAAGAAAAAATCACCGAAAAAGACTCCGACGTGCGAACAATTTCCCCAGCATTATTTCCAAGGGCGCTGGCTCGTTCGTTCAAACATGTAAAGCATTTATATAAAATGTGCGTGTGCGTGTGTGTGTGCGTGTGCGTGTGTGTGTGTGTGTGTGTGTGTGTGTGTGTGTGTGTGCGTTACTTAATTTTTATTATAATATTTCTATTTAATCCTGCGTCACATTCAATTTTTAGTTTGTAATATTTCTTTTTTATCCAGAAACACATTCAATTTTTAGTTTATATTTACTCTTTATGTACATTGTAAGTTTTAGAATTGTAAAAGCTGATGTGCGCGTGTATCCGTCTTTCTTAGTTTATAAGGTTTTGTATACTACGTTTGTCTTGGCCTTTTTTAGCTAGTAATTTTATATTATTCATATATTTGTAAGTTTAAAATGTATTTTTTTTAATTTGATCGAACAATAAAAACAAGTTAAACAAACATCGTATTCATTTAACGACCTTGTCCGCTAAATTTAATTCCTTACCTTTTTTATCTTGAAACGAATATGTACTATTCCATGAAGAAAACCGAAAAGCATATGCGTAACGGTTTTTTCAAGTGGTGAAAAACACAGGAGGCGCTTTCTTCTTTGAGACTTTGAAACATAATCATTTAGAGTCGCCGAAGAGCATATGCATAACGGTTTTTTCAAGTAACGAAAAACACCTTAGCTGTTTCCTTTTTTCAAGTGGTGAAAAACACAGGAGGCGCTTTCTTCTTTGAGGCTTTGAAACATAAGCAGCTCGAGTCACCGAAAAGCATATGCGTAACGGCTTTTCAAGCGGTGAAAAACACATTAGACGTTCCCTTTTTTCAAGTGGTGAAAAACACATGAGCCGTTTTCTTCTTTGAGGCTCGAAACCCTTAACGGGAAAATTTATGGTTCTGTTTCTCAAGGGCTCCGCGAGTTTCCCAGCGCTTCTCCCCACTCTCCGATACATATGCGTAAACATTCATGATTGGGCGCTCGGATTTTACGTAACATTCGAGCAGCCAATCGTAGCTCGTCATAGAAAGGAGGGGGATTCGCGCTGGAGAGAGAATAAGTACGGGTCTAGCCGCGCCACCCTCAGTCAGTCGCTCTACCTCGACGAAGTCGTGACATTTTTACCAACGTTAAGTCAGTATTTTTTAAAAATGTCTCAAACAAATCTAGTGCCGAATTTACTGTACAATTCGACTTGCGCTCTCAACAATTCTTACTCCAAATTCGTTTACGTCGGCTTGGATTATGCAGGTGGCTATTTCCCACCCGTCATCAGGTTCGGTGGGCATACATCACCGCATAAATATATAACTCTGGATATCGACAGTTGGGAACAATTAAAAAACCATTTCAAGACCTTCGGAGAGTATCTATGGGCATCAGGCGATTTTGTTAAGCAAGGCAAATATGCAAAAATATATTTACCGCACCACGACGTCGAATTGACCACAGCCTACGGTCATAGAACCGTATCAATCACCGATAAGCCACAAGTAACACCGCCATCGTTCACCCTACAGTACGAACACGAGGCTCAACAGTTCGACTTTGAAGACGATAACGCCAATCAGGAGGCAGCCGCCTCCACTACCAGTGACGAACCTGCTACAAAAAAAAAAGAAGTCTGAAAAACCACCGAAGATTATGATGCAGTATACAACTTTCAACGGATTGAAACAGTTCCAACAGTGTATAGACTATAAATTAAAAAGTTAGAAGAAATATCGGGTTTTGTGAACAAGGTTTTCGGTATAATGATCGATGTTATTAAAACGGAAGCAATTAGCAAAAACGACGTGCATTTACTAGACCATACATTCATCGGCGTTGTATTTAATGAACTAGAAGACAAAATGAAAGAACTCGCGCTAAATCAATTAATGTTTGCAAATTTTAGCGAGAGTTCTCCCGAAATAATGTTTTTGGAAGTATATGCGGAATATTTAACAATTTTAGAAAAAAATGTTGTTAGTGCGTTAAAAGTTTAAAAATGTACAAAAATAATTTTTTTTTATTTTACATAATAAAATGTATTTTACCTTATCACACTTTTTTATTTAAGGACACCTCCTTTATACCTACTCCTATTCACGCCCCCAACTTCTCATTTGCGCTAGCACGCATATATTTATATATGCAGCATTATACATAAGTCATTCGTCGAAAGACCACCGACAAGGCAACATCATGGGGCCCCCGTTCAGCAAGCACCAGACCAAACCAGACGACAAAGAACCTCTCATCAACAAGGCAGACAAGAAAGACTCTTGGGCAAACAAAAACTATTCTCCACCACACCATTCCTTTTCCACCAATTCCTTCTCCTTCCCAAAAAAGATGGTTATACAAAATATAAAGAATAATAAACGGTCCCTTTAAGGACAACATTTATGTTAATGAGAAAAAACTGTTCATAAAATAGGGGGTTTCACCCCGTTTAAATAAATAAAAATTTATTTTTCCTCAACATGCTTTCTTTATTTGCAGACCCCTCCTTTACACCAACTCCCTATTCCCACTCCCCCACAACTTATCATTGCGAACACACACACACGCACACACACACACACACGCACGGTCTATATAGCGAGGTCTCGCTCCAGCAGGGTCTTTATGGCGTAGCACTTATAGCCAAAGGTCTCGGCCCCCCACCACCACCACGAGTCAGGGGCATATACGGAGGCATGCGCGGAGCAGATATAGCGGCATGGCATCATGGAGGGGGCGATAAGTGGGACATTATTTACGGGTAATAATTCACTGCATTGTTTACCCTAATTAGCTTATGTTCACACTTGGGGCCCATACACACAACACACGGTCTATACAGCGAGAGGCCTCGCACCCTATGGGTCTTTATGGTGTAGCGCGGACAGCCAAAGCGCTCGCCCTCCACCACCTCTAGTCAAGGCATATACGGGAACACGCGTGGGACATGTATAGCGGCATGACGTCATGGCGGGCGCCATAAGTGGGCCATTATTTATGGGGTAATAAATCACCCCCATTGTTTACACTAATTAGCTTGTGGCCACACTTGCTATTGTAAACAATTGAGTTAAGGGGGTGTCAAACTCGATTTTTACCGACCGAGCAAAAACCATCTTGTTTTTAGTAGAAAAAAAAAAATATAACGATATATGAAAAATAATGAGTGTATTGCCCTCCGTAATAACATCATTAATCATTTTACAAAATCCCAAGTCAATATTCGGAAGCGTTTAAGAATGGCATTTGAACGAAAATTTCGTTCAAATGCCATTCTTAGATGCCTTAAAATATCGACGTGAAACATTGCAGAATGATTAATAATGTGATTACGGAGGGCAATACACTCATGGTTTTGCATAATTTAAAAAAAAAAAATAGTTTTTGTTATCATGCGGTAAATAGTAAAGTTAATAAGCGAAAAATTTACCGTCTAAAAGACATTAGTGACCGCCTCTTACGGACATGTTACCGCGCAATGGTCATAGTCATATTGTTCGTGTATGATGTATTAGATACGTGTGATGTTTATCGTGCATGACAGCATGACGCTGAGCACTGCCGGGTGTCGAGCCGCGACGCACCCCCGCAGCCCCCGCTGAAGTAACAACAATGCGAGCTGATCACCGACCACGACGACGACGAGGTACGGTACCTATACCCTGGTTCGCACCGCGTGCAGAGCACACCCACGAGGCGGACGCCGCGTACTGTACAGCCATAACCTCACTTTGACGGGTCGCAGCTCCGTTATCGCGAGACGCATTCACGCATGTGTTAGGTGAAGGTGTCTCGGACTCTCGGCTGCGAGCGAGCGGATACGTACGAGGTACGCTTGTGATTGTGTGCAAGTGAAGTGAGATAACTGCTGAGAAGAGGTAGTGAACCTGCAGCAGCAGCAACAGGGGGCTCAAGAAGGAAGGATACACCATATAAAGAAGTTTGAAATCACCAGTACTTGCTATATGTTGACAGCTGTGTTTATATTGCTGCTAGCAGTCAGTTAAGTGAAGGTATTGTAATTTATGGTTATGGTACCTGTACATAGTCCGATACTACAAACATTTGCAACCTATCTTAACATTTAAATATTTTGTAGAAATAGTGCTAGATTTTCCCACCCATAGGTAACAGTGTGATAATTTATTCTAAGTAAAATTTTGTAAAAGATATTATTGATAATCCATTTCTTTAGTTTTTTTTTTCTGTAATGTAATTATTTTTCATATTGAATCCAAAAAATTTCTATTTTTGTTTTTCCTTTTCTTTTCTACACGTGTCAGGGTATTCAAATCTAAAATAACAACCGTTATTTACTAAACCAAATTTTTTTCCCAGTACAGTTCTTCAGCATCTATTGGAAGTTATAATGGACTCTCGATATGACTATTAATATGACCATCATAAGGCAGGAGACTTTTAAGAAAATAGCACCAAATTGGGAACTGCAACTTTGAAAAAACTACACAGTCGCATTACAGTGGGCAACCTTAAGTGAAGGGCTTCCTGATACATGCATCTGACAGCTTCATTTTCAAGATTATCCATGGAACCAGATCTAGTCTGTAAGTATTTTAATACTCTAGGACCACTTTGTGGTCTCCTTTAACATATTTGATATTTACTTTGAGGTTACGTGTTTTCGAACTTAATTTAAAAGAGAATAAGAATGATAGAAATCTGCTTCTTAATGCATTGCATGGCATCATTTTTAAGCTGATTTTATCTTTCTGTAAGTAGGTATAATTTAATAAAAAAAAGAATAAAGTTATGCAATTTTTCAGATTTAGTAATAAGGCACTGCTTGTTTATTTTTTAGAACTGTCAAACTGAAAAGTTACATATTTTCATTTTATTATTTAATTATGTTTAATAAAAACATAGACTAGTACTCTCAGAAAGATAAAGTCAACTCAGATATATATGAGATTTCTGAGATGCATTACTGGAGCGCATTACTATCATTCTTATACTCTTATGAATTAACTATGGTAACATGACCTCAAAGTCAATATCGATCAGCAAGTGTTGAGTTTTTGCTTTTTTTGTGTGTTTTTCAGAAAATTTTCAAGAAAAAAAGTTATTTCCCCTACACTGGCTGATTGAAAAGGTCTTAAATTGGATATACAATCCCTCAGCATGTATTGCATTGTGTGAGGACATTTTGGTAAACTTTGAGCAAGGGTCTGGTGGTTTTAGTTGGAAATGCACATGCGTCTTTTCGACTTTTGAGTTCAAAAGATACATTGCCATTCTCTCAACATATTTCTAACTTTACACACACCATGTAATACATACTGAGGGATTGTATATCGAATTTGAGATCTAAATATTCAGCAAGTGTTGAGTTAATGCCTTTTTTGTGTGTTTTTTAGGAAATTTTCAAGAAAAAAAGTTATTACCCAAAACTGGCTGATTGAAAAGGTCTGAAATTGCGTATACAATCTCTCAGCATGTATTGCATTGTGTGAGGACATTTTGGTAAACTTTGAGCAAGGAACTGGTGGTTTTAGTTGGAAATGCACATGCGCCTTTTCGACTTTTCAGTCCAAAAGATAGATTGCCATTCTCTAAAAATATTTCTAACTTTACACACACCATGCAATATATGCTGAGGGATTGTATATCGAATTTGAGATCTAAATAATTATCAAGTGTTGAGTTATTGCCTTTTTTGTGTGTTTTTTAGGAAATTTTCAAGAAAAAAAGTTATTTCCCAAAACTGGCTGATCGAAAAGGTCTGAAAGTGGATATACAATCCCTCAGCATGTATTGCATTGTGAGAGGACATTTTGGTAAATTTTGAGCAAGGGTCTGGTGGTTTTAGTTGGAAATGCACATGCGCCTTTTCGACTTTTGAGTCAAAAAGATACATTGCCATTCTTTAAAACATATTTCTAACTTTACACACACCATGCAATACATGCTAAGGGATTGTATATCGAATTTGAGATCTAAACGATCATCAAGTGTTGAGTTATTGCCTTTTTTGTGTGTTTTTTAGGAAATTTTCAAGAAAAAACGTTATTTCCCAAAACTGGCTGATCGAAAAGGTCTAAAATTGGATATACAATCCCTCAGCATGTATTGCATTGTGTGAGGAAATTTTGGTAAACTTTGAGCAAGGGTCTGGTGGTTTTAGTTGGAAATGCACAAGCGCCTTTTCGTCTTTTGACTCCAAAAGATACATTGCCATTCTCTCAACATATTTCTAACATTACATACACCATGCAATACATGCTAAGGGATTGTATATCGAATTTGAGATCTAAATTTTCTGCAAGTGTTGTGTTATTGCCTTCTTTGTGTGTTTTTTAGGAAATTTTGAAGAAAAAAAGTTGTTTCCCAAAACTGGCTGATCGAAAAGGTTTGAAATTGGATATACAATCCCTCAGCATGTATTGCATTGTGTGAGGACATTTTGGTAAACTTTGAGCAAGGGTCTGGTGGTTTTAGTTGGAAATGCACATGCGCCTTTTCGACTTTTGAGTTCAAAAGATACATTGCCATTCTCTCAACATATTTCTAACTTTACACACACCATGCAACACATACTGAGGGATTGTATATCGAATTTGAGATCTAAATATTCAGCAAGTGTTGAGTTAATGCCTTTATTGTGTGTTTTTTAGGAAATTTTCAAGAGAAAAAGTTATTACCCAAAACTGGCTGATTGAAAAGGTCTGAAATTGGATATACAATCTCTCAGCATGTATTGCATTGTGTGAGGACATTTTGGTAAACTTTGAGCAAGGGTCTGGTGGTTTTAGTTGGAAATGCACATGCGCCTTTTCGACTTTTGAGTTCAAAAGATACATTGCCATTCTCTCAACATATTTCTAACTTAACACACACCATGTAACACATACTGAGGGATTGTATATCGAATTTGAGATCTAAATATTCAGCAAGTGTTGAGTTAAGGCCTTTTTTGTGTATTTTTTAGGAAATTTTCAAGAAAAAAAGTTATTTCCCAAAACTGGCTGATCGAAAAGGTCTGAAATTGGATATACAATCCCACAGCATGTATTGCATTGTGAGAGGACATTTTGGTAAACTGTGAGCAAGGGTCTGGTGGTTTTAGTTGGAAATGCACATGCGCCTTTTCGACTTTTCAGTCCAAAAGATACATTGCCATTCTCTAAACATATTTCTAACTTTACACACACCATGCAATATATGCTGAGGGATTGTATATCGAATTTGAGATCTAAATAATTATCAAGTGTTGAGTTATTGCCTTTTATGTGTGTTTTTTAGGAAATTTTCAAGAAAAAAAGTTATTTCCCAAAACTGGCTGATCGAAAAGGTCTGAAATTGGATATACAATCCCTCAGCATGTATTGCATTGTGAGAGGACATTTTGGTAAACTTTGAGCAAGGGTCTGGTGGTTTTAGTTGGAAATGCACATGCGCCTTTTCGACTTTTGAGTCAAAAAGACATTGCCATTCTTTAAAACATATTTCTAACTTTACACACACCATGCAATACATGCTAAGGGATTGTATATCGAATTTGAGATCTAAACGATCATCAAGTGTTGAGTTATTGCCTTTTTTGTGTGTTTTTTAGGAAATTTTCAAGAAAAAAGGTTATTTCCCAAAACTGGCTGATCGAAAAGGTCTAAAATTGGATATACAATCCCTCAGCATATATTGCATTGTGTGAGGAAATTTTGGTAATCTTTGAGCAAGGGTCTGGTGGTTTTAGTTGGAAATGCACAAGCGCCTTTTCGACTTTTGACTCCAAAAGATACATTGCCATTCTCTCAACATATTTCTAACATTACATACACCATGCAATACATGCTAAGGGATTGTATATCGAATTTGAGATCTAAATTTTCTGCAAGTGTTGTGTTATTGCCTTATTTGTGTGTTTTTTAGGAAATTTTGAAGAAAAAAAGTTGTTTCCCAAAACTGGCTGATCGAAAAGGTTTGAAATTGGATATACAATCCCTCAGCATGTATTGCATTGTGTGAGGACATTTTGGTAAACTTTGAGCAAGGGTCTGGTGGTTTTAGTTGGAAATGCACATGCGCCTTTTCGACTTTTGGTTCAAAAGATACATTGCCATTCTCTCAACATATTTCTAACTTTACACACACCATGCAATACATGCTGAGGGATTGTATATCGAATTTGAGATCTAAATAATTATGAAGTGTTGAGTTATTGCCTTTTTTGTGTGTTTTTTAGGAAATTTTCAAGAAAAAAGTTATTTCCCAAAACTGGCTGATCGAAAAGGTCTGAAATTGGATATACAATCCCTCAGCATGTATTGCATTGTGAGAGGACATTTTGGTAAACTTTGAGCAAGGGTCTGGTGGTTTTAGTTGGAAATGCACATGCGCCTTTTCGACTTTTGAGTCAAAAAGATACATTGCCATTCTTTAAAACATATTTCTAACTTTAAACACACCATGCAATACATGCTAAGGGATTGTATATCGAATTTGAGATCCAAATGATCATCAAGTGTTGAGTTATTGCCTTTTTTGTGTGTTTTTTAGGAAATTTTCAAGAAAAAAGTTATTTCCCAAAACTGGCTGATCGAAAAGGTCTGAAATTGGATATACAATCCCTCAGCATGTATTGCATTGTGAGAGGACATTTTGGTAAACTTTGAGCAAGGGTCTGGTGGTTTTAGTTGGAAATGCACATGCGCCTTTTCGACTTTTGACTCCAAAAGATACATTGCCATTCTCTCAACATATTTCTAACATTACATACATCATGCAATACATGCTCACTCACGGAAGCAAGTGAGAGATAGCATCATGGTCGATACTCGCAGGAGCGAGAGAGAGAGAGAGAGAGAGAGAGAGAGAGAGGCGAGGCCCGTAGCAGTGAAGAAGGAGAGAGAGAGAGACACAGCGGCGCGGTGCAGCAGGCACCGTCGAGCGCGTTCAACCGCGCCTTCTCGCTGCAACTGAGGTAAGTCCTGGCCAGGCGGACACGCGCTCTCTCCGCGGATGACGTACATCAAAAACCAACCTTTCAAAAGATTTGCAATAGAGTCCCTCCTGGAGCAGCAGCGCAGGCTGCACGAGGAGCGTATGTGCATGTGCTTCAGGCTGCAGAACACCTGCGTCGTCGATGTAACACAAATAGAGGATGCACTTGCATTATGGGAGAAATTAAAAACAGTGCAAAAAAGACACCAGATCAAGGAGAAGAGGTCGAGGACTCACTAGGCAATGTTGTAAATAGGAAAACATGAGGATTCAGAGACGAGGTCTTCTGTAAAAGGGTTTTTATTTTTTTTTATTCCTTTATAGTTTATGAATATTATGGAGTCTTAATTTGTAATCTTACAAAATACTTTTTGTGCATGAAATTGAAAAAAAACTAAAAATATAGTTTTTGTAAAGTATGGTTATGTTTACAAAATAAGTCTCCTTTCAATAGGGATTCTAGAATTATCATTCTGATAAAGAAACTTATAAAATTGTTTTTGGGAAGGCATTTTGTACACTTTTGAATTTTTTTAATTCAAATGTGAAAAATAACATGGTGCGATTACTAATTTTTTTGGTGCGAACTTAATTTTTTATCTTGAGTTATCTAGATCAAGAAGCAATGTACACTTATAAATAGATTTCTCACTTTTGACAGCTTCTTTTTGCACTATGTATTTAGTATGAAATTTCTAGTAGAGCTAGCCTCACCTTAAGCAGTGTCTTTATTCATCAAAAAATTTTTTGTATGGTAAGTCGGATATCTGAAATTGATTGAGAAATCCCATATAAAGAAGTTTGAAATCATGGTTACTACTTATGTGATGACAGCTGTGTTAATATTGATGCTAGCATTCAGTTATGTATAGATATTATTTATATATAGTTTATGGTTATGGTATCTGTACATAGGTTCGTTTCTATTTTTGTCGTAATTTCTATTTTTGTCTTGTTTTCCCGGCAAAAGATACCAGGTTGATAGAAAATTTTCTGATTTTCCTTTTTTTTCTACACTTGTCAGGGTGTTCAAATATAAAATAACCACCATAATTTACTAAACCAAATTTTTTTTCTCAGTACAGTTCTTCATCATCCAATAAAACAGGAGCTATTTTAATTAAATAGCACCAAATGGGAAACTACAATTTTCAACAACGACATCACAGTGGGTAACCTTGAGTGAAGGGCTTCCTGAGACACGCAGCTTGACAGCGTCATCTTCTTGCAGATTATCCATGGAACCTGATCTGTAGTAGGTATTTATTTTAATATACTGTAACGACTTTGTGGCCTGTTGTTAGAGAAATTGTTTTTTCAGTAATCTTCCTTTCGACAATTGCTACAACTTCATTTTTTTTGTTTCAGGGTTTTCATTATCCTTCGAGAAAAAGCAGCACCTATATAGAGCCCACCTGTCAGATTTAACAGGTGTACTCATTATTCAGTGTTGTTGATGTTTATTTTGAGGTGCTGTGTTTTAGTACTTAATTTAAAAAAGAATGAGAATCATAGAAATCCGCTTCTATAATGCATTTCAGACATCGCATGTTTAAAGCTGATTTCATCTTTCTGTAAGTAGGAATAATTTAATGAAAAAAAAAATTTATTTATGCAATTTTTAGGATTTAGTTGAGGCACTGTTTGTGTATTTCTTAGAATTGTCAGACTGAAAAGTTACATATTTTCATTTCTTTATAAATTATATTATGTATATTTTCAGAAAGATAATCAACTAAAATATACATGCGATGTCTGCGATGCATTAATGAAGCGGATTTTTATCATTCTTACAGTCTTTTCGATTAAGTACGGACACATCATCTGAAAGTAAATATCGATTACATTGAATGGCCAATACACCTGCTATATCTGATAAGTGGTTTTTTTATCGTAGGAACAAGATGACTTTTCTTTTCGAGTTCTAAATTTTAGCCTTATAGTGTAGTGTAGTGTAGTGAGTGTTGTCAAAAGATCTATAAATCTATGGTCAGGCCTGCTGTAACAGATATGTTCACAAAATGCAAGGCATCCAATATTTAAATTAAGATTGCATAGTTGAGCAATAAATCTAAGAACAGGTACAAATTGTGAAAAAGTTATTTTAACCTGTGAAATTCAGTTTGATTTGTAGTAATTAATGAATAATGAGGTGGCTTACCTATTATCAACTACCACCAAGTTCAGATTTCATAAGAGAAAATATATTTAATTAAATTTGCTGAATTTACAACTTGAAAAGACAAATTAATCCTGTTCCTATAATATAAAAGCCACCAGTTAGATTTAGCAGGTGAACTCATTATTCAGTGTAGTTGATATTTACTGTAAGGTGCTGTGTTTTACTACTTCATTAAAAAAAGTATGAGAATGATAGAAATACGCTTCTATAATGCATTTCAGGCATCGCATGTATTTTTAAGCTGATTTCATCTTTCTGTAAGTAGGTATATAATTTAATGAAAAAAAAATTTAGTTATGTAATTTTCCAGATTTAGTTGATGCACTGCTTGTGTATTCCTTAGAAGTGGCAGATTGAAAAGTTACATATTTTCATTTTTTTATTAAATTATATTATGTATACTTTAAAAAAGATAAAGTCAACTAAAAAATTTCTCTGTCCTTTGACAGGAACGTAGCTTCTCTGTTCTCTCTCCGCTACCAATTTATTCATGTTTTAATTCTTCTTTATATTGCCTAGGACGAAGAGCTCCTGTAGACGATATCACGACGTCTTGAGCTGTGGCTGTTACCGCATTTTTTTTATTGGGACCACGTGGGGGGGGGGGTATGTTTTTTACATGGACATCGGCAACCTCTGAAGTTTTTGAAAAAATTTTCCGGTGAGTAGTTTCCTATAAGAAGGTTTACCGGTTTAGTTTACAGCTAGCATCTATCCTGCAACTATTCCCTTCCCTTTCACGGGAGCGTGGCTTCTCTGTGCTTCTTCCGCTACGAATTTATTCATGTTTTAATTCTGCTTTATTTTGATTGAGATGATGATTCTAACGACAGCTGCTTCAAGAGTTCTTTGTTCTATCGATACTAACGGTCGTGCTGTCCAAGGAGTCAGGATGGTAAATGACAAGCCGTGTGTTTAGCTTAATGTCGACGTTTCGGACTCTTTTTTTATTGAGTCCCTTCTCAAGACTCTAATACAAAAATCATATATTATAAACTTTTGATACAAAAATGATAGAAAAATTTACATACAAATTACACATAATTACTTACAAGAAACAATAGTCTAACAAATTTTTAGGTGGTCACAGCGATACCACCAGTCAATTGAAAGTAAATTCGCAACATTTTGGCCTTTATATACAGTGGAGAATTACATATGTATTTGTTACATTAATACAAGAAGCCAATCATACATTGTATAAGGCGGTGCTTATTAGCTGTACAGAGAGAGAGTATTAGACAAATATATGTCAAGGAGGTGTCAAAGAGACGGGGAGGGCCCAAGATGACTGTGATTTTATATTTTGGGCGTGGCCATCTCTTTGTCTAACATACTCTCCTAATACCTTCTATCTTCTGTGATTGTGTTTGTAGGATATTGCTGTTGTAGAAAATGATTTTTATTGATAAAAGATTTATATTCGAACCTGAGTGTTTTTGTGTCTTGTTGATTATTAATATATTGTTTTTGCGCATGTATGAAAAGCATCTCAGCTAACTTTCGTTTAAACAAAAAACGTTCATTATGTAAAATTTTCACTTTTTCAAAATTGAACTTATGTTCCGTTTCTTCCATATGAGTATAAATAGCAGACCCTCGATCATTATTTTCGCATTTTTTGAAATGTTCGTTAATTCTAATACCTAAGCGTCTTTCCGTTTGACCTACATATGATGCATCACAATCGTTACATTTTATTTGGTAGACAACATTAGTTTTTTCCTCTTTCGTACTCACATCTTTACCTAATTTAATAAAGCAGTTTAATTTATTTATAGTGCTGTTAATGACCTGTGTGTTATATTTTCTAAAAAATCTTAAAATAATTGAATTGAGTTCATTCACGTATGGAATGACTATGTGAAATCTATTTTGTTCCAACTGTGGTATAGTTTTATTGGCGTAATTTATGCTTCTGAGTCTTGTTTTTATATAGTTATTAATAAATTCTATAGGATAGTCATTCATAGTTAAAAACTGCTTAATTAATTTTAGGTTTACATTATGGAATGATGTGTGTGAAAGATTGATTGCTCTGTCTACAAGTGAGTAAATAATCGCTATTTTGTTTTTAATAGGATGTTGCGAGTTAAAATTTAGAAATCTACCCGAAAACGTTGGTTTTCTATACCAATTAGTTATTATTTTTTTGTTTTTTATTATAACTTCGATATCTAAAAAACTGATTTTATTATTACACGATGTTTCAGTCGTAAACTGTAAGTTTTTGTCATAACTATTAAAAACGTCTCGTGTATAATTAATTAGGTTTCTTGGCACACATAACAAAATATCATCTACATAACGAAAATAAAATATACTATCGAAACAAAGTTTATTTAATGCTTTATTTTGCCTAGGGCGAAGAGCTCCTGTAGACGACATCACGACGCCTCAAACTGTTGCTGTTACCGGATTTTTTTTTTTTTTTTTTTTATTGAGATCAGGTGGTGGAGGCATCTTTTTTATCTGGACATGGGCAACCTCTGAAGATTTTGGAAATATTTTCTGGTGAGTAGTTTGCTGTAAAAAGGTTTTCATCATACCCCGGCCGAAAGTGCTCCAAAACATGCGCGTTTTGCAGCCGGGAAGTTGCACATTACAGTCACATGTTTTTAGCATACGACGTGACTATAACCTGCAAATTTCCGGCTGCAAAACATACATATTTCGGCGCCCTTTCGAGCCAGGGTATGATGAAAAATAGTATACGCACCTCGGCCGGAAAGTAGAATATCATATTCGCGTGTTTGCCGTCCTCGGCTTCGCCTCGGACGGCAATCTACACGCGAATGTAATATCCTACTTCCCGGCCTAGGAACGTAATATACTATTACTGCTTTATTTTACAGTTGGTATCTATCCTGCCACTATTCCCTTCCCTTTCACAGGAGCGTGGCTTCTCTATGCTCCTTCCGCTACTCATTTATTCATGTTTTAATTCTTCTTTATATTGCCTAGGGCGAAGAGCTCCTGTAGACGACATCACGACGTCTTGAGCTGTTATTGTTACCGGATTCTTTTTACTGGGATCAGATGGTGGAGGTATGTGTTTTATGTGGACATCGGCAACCTCTGAAGTTTTTGGAAAAATTTTCTGGTGAGTAGTTTGCTGTAAGAAGGTTTACGCTTTACTTTATAGCTGGCATCTATCCTGCAACTATTCCCTTCCCTTTCACAGGAGCGTGGCTTCTCTGTGCTCCTTCCGCTACAAATTTATTCATGTTTTAATTATACTTTATTATTGCCTAGGGCGAAAATCCCCACTATACCACATCACGACGTCTTGAGCTGCTGCTATCGCGGTTTTGCTATATCATCGGCCGCGTTCACTTGCCGCTTTCTATAGTAAGGAGGTGGGATTCTGTGAGGGGTACGGCACATTCTTCAAGTACGAAATTAATTAGTCGCATCTTGTCACAAAAACCAACGGAGCGCATCATCTAGACTCCATTATCAGTCACCTGGAACGCGAAGACCTCACATCCGATCTGTGCCGATACCTGGACACAAAAATCTACAGAGCGCATCACCTACACCATCATCAGCCGCCTGGAACAGCTAGACCTAGTAATCGAGCTGTCCCGTCACCTGGCCACAAAAACCTACGGAGCGCGCACTACCCGAACTCCATAATAAGACGCCTGGAAAAGCTAGAACTCGTAATCGAGCCGTCCTGACATCTGCATACAAATATCTACGAAGCGTATCTCCTACACTCATCGGCCACCTACTATCACCTACTATCATCTTCCACCTGGAATAGCTAGAACTCGCAATCAAGCTGTCCGTCGCCTGGGCACAAAAACCTACGGAGCGCATCATGTATACTCCATCGGCCACCTTGAACCCCTAGACTTCGCATCCGATCTGTGCCGACACCTGGAAAAATCTACAGAGCGCATCAGCTACACTCCATCATCAGCTGCCTGGAACAGCTAGACCTGGTAATCGAGCTATCCCGTCACCTGGCCACAAAAACCTACGGAGCGCACTACCCAGACTCCATAATAAGACGCCTGGAAAAGCTAGAACTCGCAATCGAGCCGTCATGACACCTGGACACAAAATTCTACGGAGCGCATCACCTACACTCTATCATCGGCGACCTCGAACAGCTGACCTCGCAATCGAGCCGCCCCGTCATCTGGGCATCAAAACCTACGGAGCGCACTACCAGGACTCAATCATCAGCCGCCTGAAAAAGCTAAACTTGGTAATCGAGCAGCCACGTCACCTGAACATAAAAATCTACGCAGCGCTTCATATAGACTCCATCATCGGCCAACTTGAACGCGTAGACCTCGCATCCGATCTGTGAAACCTACGAAGCGCACTATAAACGATATCGCGACGCCTTCAGTTGCTGCTGTCGCTGTTCTGCTGTGTACATAATCGGCCGCGTTCACTTGTTGCTCTCTATGGTAAACAGTTACCAGTCTGCGAAAAATAAGGCAGATTCGAGTAAGTTGATAATCTGTCACAATTGTCTTGCTCGTTTTGTACTATGGAACAAGCTCACTTTTTTACGGGTATCCATTTTTACGGGTAGGATTGCAGTTGCAATCGTGAATAAATTGACTAACCTGCATCTCACTATAATAAGACATGTGTATAGGCGAAATATGCATGTCTTTATAATAGAACGTGTGTATAGGCGAAATACACAAAATTATTTATTATAAAATGCGTATACGCGAAATGCGCACAATTAGTAACACTGAAAAGTGCGTATAAGCGAAATACGCATATGTCTTTATAATAGAACATGTGTATAGGCGAAATACACAAAATTATTTATTATAAAATGCGTATAGGCGAAATGCGCACGATTACTAACACTGAAAAGTGCGTATAAGCGAAATACGCATAATTATTTATAAAAGAAATACACAAAATTTTTTATAAAAGACAATGCGTATAGGTGAAATACGCACAATTATTTGTAATAAAAATGCGTATAAACGAAATACGCATAATTATTTATAAAAGAAATACACACAAAATTTGTTATACAAGACGATGCGTATAGGCAAAATACGCACAATTATTTGTAATAAAAATGCGTATATGTGAAATACGCACTATTAATAGCAATAAAAAATTCGTATATGCAAAATACGCATATGCAAAATACGCATCATTATTTATAATAGGAAATACGTATACGCGAAATACGTACAATTGTTTATAATAAAAAATGCGTATAGGTGAAATACGTAAATACTGATTTGAACAATAGAAAATACAGATAGATGTGTATTATTATTACAGTATAATAATACTACAGATGTTTAATATTCTTGAAATATATAGCGCCATCTATGTTAAAATTTATTACGATTTTCCAGAGATGGCGCTTGTGTCATATTTCATGAATAGTATGTACTTCCTACTTTACCGACCTATGGGTCGATCAAATCGCAGAATTAAGTTTGACACCCCCTTAATGACCTTGTCACACTTGGGGACCCATACACACCGCACAGCGGGGTGCCACATGGCCCCTACACACCGCATCGCGGGGGGCCGTCTCGCTATACCGGTCCCCTTACTACTTATAATTTTTTCGTAATTATTTATTCATAGTGTTAAATAATTAAACATAAACCTCCCAGCGTGAAAAAAGTTACTAAGGCCTAAATATTTCACATAGTATTAGCCAAGTATGGGCAAGATGTGGCCTATAAGAAACAATATATGGGCGAAATATTGGCTTTATAATGCCACAGCGCCGGAGCCACATACTGTCTATCTTTAGATATATCTTGGGCAGCTATTGCCCATATATTGCTTATACAAATCAAATGTTTCGAAGAAATCCTAACTCGTAAAATCGAACTTATACCCCGACAGTTTTTTCAGAGCTTCTTCCAGATTATTGAGCAAACCTAGAAAAATATTACGAGCAAACTTTTACTGGGTGATAGAACGTTCAAAACTGCAGCGAAGTGTTCTCTTGATTTTTGTGATTTTATGTATTTTGTTTTTAATAAGCTTGAAACTCTACCAATTGCTTGGTCGGTAATGGTAGGACTATGCCACCCCGTTAAGGTATGGCTGAAAATATGGGCTAAAGAATTACTGGTAGTATGGCTGGAAGTATAATGGTTAAAAGTATGGCTTAAAGAAGGTCGAAAATATTGGCAATATATTAAGTATATATTGGCAATATATTGGGAATATATTGGCAACAAATTGGCAACAAATTGGCAATCTTACAATCGTTACAAACAAAATTATACACAGTTTGTACAAAGTTCAAATTTAGATAAAGTTTAAACAAAGTTCAGACCAAGTTCAGAGCAAGGTTATAGAAAGTCTCCAAGTCTTAATGAAAATCTCGCTTAAAGTGTCGCATACAACGTTTATATGAAGTTTAAACAAAGGTCAGGAAAAGTTCAGGCAAAGTTTGTACAGAGTGTAGATAAAGTTTAGATAAAGTTTAGATAAAGTTTATACAGAGTTTAGACCAAGTTTATACATACAACGGTTATAGAGTATAGCTGAAGTCTAGATAAAGTTTGAACAAAGTTTATACCTCGTTTAGATCAAGTTTATAGAATGTCTCGCTCGAAGTCTCGCTTGAAGTCTCGCTCGAAGTCTGGTTAAAAGTCTCGTTCGAAGTCTCGGTAAAAGTCTAGCTAAAAGTCCTGCACGAAGTCTCGCTCGAAGTCTCGCTAAACTTCTCTCTCGAAGTCTCGCTAAAAGTCTCTCTCAAAGTCTCGCTAAAAGTCCCGATCGAAGTCTCGCTAAAAGTCTCGCTCGAAGTCTTACTAAAAGTCTGGTTAAAAGTCTCGCTGAAAGTCTCGCTGAAAGTCTCGTCAAAAGTCTTGCTCGATGTCTCGCCAAAAGTCTCGCTCAAAGTCTCGCCAAAAGTCTCGCCAAAAGTCTCGCTCTAAGTCTCGTTAAAAGTCTTGCTCGAAGTCCGGCTCAAACTTTGGATTGAAGACTTTGAGACTTTCTATCAACTTCGTCAAAACATGTTGTAAACTATGTTTGAGCTTTATCCAAACTATATCTCAACTTTATGTAAACTGTGTATAAACTTTGAATGCAACGCTTTAAGCGAAACTTTCTATAAATTTTGTCTAAACTTGCTCTAAACTTTACCCAAACTTTATCTAAATTATATCTAAACCTAATTTAAACTCTGTATAAACTTGGTCTAAACTCTGTATAAACTTTATCTAAACTTTATCTAAACTTTATCTACACTCTGTATAAACTTTGCCTGAACTTTTCCTGAACTTTGTTTAAACTTCATATAAACGTACGTTGTATGCGACACTTTAAGCGAGATTTTCATTAAGATTTGGAGACTTTCTATAACCTTGCTCTGAATTTGGTCTAAACTTTGTTTAAACTTTACCTAAATTTGAACTTTGTACAAACTGTGTATACTTTTGTATGTAACGACTGTGAGATTGCCAATTTGTTGCCAATTTGTTGCCAATATATTCCCAATATATTGCCAATACATACTCAATATATTGCCAATATTTTCGACCTTCTTTAAGCCATACTTTTAACCATATCTTCCAGCCATATTACCAGCCATTCTTTAGCCCATACTTTCAGCCATACCTTAACGGGGTGGCATAGTCCTACCATTACCGACCAAGCAATTGGCAGAGTTTCAAGCTTATTAAAAATAAAATACATAAAATCACAAAAAATCAAGAGAACACTTCGCTGCAGTTCATTCATATACACAGTACATATACACAGTGCATATACACAGTAAATAAAAATAGGATGAAAATATATTGATATTAAGTTATTTTTTGTCTCAAAGTTACCATTTATTCATGCGTGAACGATTGTAATAGAAAATAATATAATTTTCCTTTGAAAGGAAAAAAGAAAAGAAAAATTTAAATAAGATCTTGCTTGTGTGTATTTTTCTACGCGTATCGGCAGTTAAGACAATGCTTGTATTAATTTTACTTGAAAGTAAGAAATCTTATATCAGGCTTGGGAAAAATTTTTAAAAAGAAATACATGCTTAACTTAAGCCATGAAATGTATGTTAATTACTAGTCCAGAAAGGCAGTAGTATTAGGACATGTTTCAGTATGCGGTTAATTTCAATGGGAACATTACTGAAGTAAAGAAACGCAAAAAAAATTGGATATTATTACTTTTCAGTAACGAAACTATGATTCTTTAGTTTTGTTTGTTTGAAAATAAGTACTGCAGAGATACGCATATACGCGCGACACCACGAGCTCATTTGGTTCATACGGTGCGACGTAAGTCGTACTGGCACCATCTCTGGACGCCGTTGCAAATGTTCACCATTTGTAAACATTGCTCGTTAGCCTACAAATTACGTATTACGTTGTGCGCTACAGTAATAATATGTACTTGGAATAAATAGCTATTGATGAAAACATTATGAATATCATGCTATTATGTTGTATCAATGATTAGATAGTTTGTTTACTTTATTTAGTTGTGCTCAGCTATTGCGAGTAGAAGTTGCCGCTTCTTTGCTAGAGTCAGTTTGGAAAGTCTGGCGTTTTCCGAGTTCCGCAATTCCGCTTTCTCGAACGCGAGTTTGCGGTCCGAGCCAAAGTAAAATATACAATTTTCATAACTGCGTTAAATAAATATTATTACATGAAATGCTATCGGGTAAAGGTGGTATAGCCTCCAAATTGAACAAACTACAAGTAACTATCATAAAAGCCATACCGCAAATATTTTTCGAAAAAATAATTTTTTTACTTTTTGTGTTTGGCATTTTATGAATTTTTTGATAGCGCCATTCGATTCCTTGGGTCCGAAAACCCCTAGGGCCTTCAGACTTCGATGAATTGATCAATTTGGATGAGAGAAAATCTCGTGTACGTCTTAGTTTGGAAACCTGATATATATATATATATATATATATATATACTAGGGGGGGTACGCCCCCTGTTGAAAGTTAATCAATTTTGGAGGTCTGATAGCAGACCGATTTTGAAGGTCATTGATAGCAGACCGATTTTGAAGGTCGCTGATAGCAGACCGATCTTAAAGGTCGCTGATAACAGACTGGTTTTGAAGATCGTTGATAGGAGACTAATTTTAAAGGTCGCTGATAGCAGACCAATTAAGACATTTTTTAATACTTTTTTTTTTAATTTAAAAGTCAATAAAAGTAGACCAATTTTGAAGGTCGCTGAAAGCAGACCAATTATCTACTAAGACTTTCAATTTGATTTTTTATATAAATTAAATTATATTCTTTCAATGACTCCTATAAATATTCATTATACTCGTCCTTGCTTACAGCATGGAGGGGGGCCCACTAAGACCATCACGAAGCGTCAGGCTCCGCGGTGTGAGGGATTTCTACCCACTAAACACCCAAAACCTTTCCCGCGGCGTTCACCGGAATCCGGGCCGGAACTGTTATACACATTACTTCGGACCGGTCGGCGTTTCTATGCCCTACGGCAATCATATATATCTTGTCTGGTCTGCCTATTTTTCGTCTTCTGTATCAGTTTTCAAGGCAACCGTCAGTCTTTTTGCCTTGTAGTACATGAGTCACGTAGCGTGCTATGTCGTCCCAGTCTTGTTTGCTTGATAGCATCAGTGTCACGACGTTATCCAGTGTGATGTCACCTGTCTTCGTCTGTAGTCTGTGTCTCGCGACTATCCAGCGGGGGCACACGAAAAATGTGTGCTCCGCATCGTCTCCATTATGTCCGCAGTACCTGCAGGACGGGGTCGTTACCTTCCCCATCCGATGCAAATACTGGCGGAAGTATCCGTGTCCGGATAGGAACTGGGTCAGTTAAAGTTCACCTCCCCAGTTCCTCTCTTATGCCAGAGTCGCACGTCCGTTATGAGGCGACTCGTCCACTTGTGTTTGTCGCTGTCTGTCCATCGCGTTTGCCAGGATGTCAGCGTCGTCGTCCGTGCGTCTATGGAGGCCCTTGCTCTTCCCCTTTCTTCGCTGTACTCGTAGATCCTCTTCCGCTCGAGAGCGAGAAGGTCTATTGGAACAACCCCTGCGATCACTAGTACCGCCACCTCTGAGACGGTGCGGTACGCGCATGCGATTCGCAGCGATCCCAGTCTTTGTACCGCCGCGATCTTTTTGCGGTACTTCTCTATTCGCATCGCGTCCGCCCATATCTTGGCCCCATAAAGGAGCATCGAGTTGGCCACTGTCATAAGCAGTCGTCGTACGCTCGGTCTCGGTCCCTTCGTATTTGCCATGAGGCGGGCGAGGGCGGCGGTCTTTAACGCCGCTCTCTCAGCGACGCCACGTATGTGTGGCCAGAAGGTCATCCTCGTATCCAGGGTCACCCCCAGATATTTGGCGGACCGCCCAGGATGCAGAACGGACGTCCCCACCGTCATGGGTATCGTCGTGTCTATCCGTTTCCTAGTTAGGTATAGTAACTCCGTCTTTTGCATGGCCAGCTGTAGTCCCTGACTTTGCATCCATTCGTCCACCCGTCTCGTGGCTTGGGTCAGCCTCATCTGAGCCAGTCGTGTATCCTTGGTCGTGATGACGATGACCAGATCGTCTGCGTAGCCGACCAGATAGACCCCTGGCGGCATCGGAAGATCCAACACCTCATCGTAACCTACGTTCCAAATATCGGGGCCAAGGATCGAGCCCTGCGCTACTCCCGCCGTCATTTTTCTTTTCTTGACCCCAGTCTGCGTCCCGTACGTAATGTAACGGTCTCGTAGATAGTCCTTGAGGATTCGGAGAAGGTATGGGGGCAGCGGGAAAGCGTCGGAGAATGCCCGCACGATGTCCGTCCACCTCACCGAGTTGAAAGCGTTTCGTACGTCGAGTGTTGCCATGAGCACTATTGGCCTGTTCTTGTGGGGTCTAGTCTGTGCTCTGTCAAAGGAGCCGATCACTTTTTGGATCGCCTCTATCGTCGACCGTCCTTGTCTGAAACCGTACTGTCTGTCGTTCAGGCCGCCAGCGTCCCGAACCGCCCGTTGGATTCGCGATCTCAGGAGCATTTTGAAGAGCTTGCCAAGTTTATTCAGCAAGCTTAGCGGTCTGTAGGATGACGGCGAGTCCGGGTCCCCACCCTTTTCTTTATCAATGAGGATCAGCCGCGCCGTCTTCCAATCTTTGCTGAACACGCCCTCCGCCAGGCATGTATTATATAGGTTCAGGAGTATCCCCGGGCGCCGTTTTGCAACAATCCCGAGGATTTCCGCTGGAATGCCGTCCGGACCTGGTGCCTTCCCCGCCGAGAGCTGCGCAACAGCCAAGCTGAGCTCACCCCGGGTGAACTCCTGCACCTCGTCGTCGCCAGTATCGTCGCCCCCCCACCCTTGTTCAAAGTGTGTAGGGAAGAGTCCGTCAATGATTCTGTCAATCGTTCCTTCGTCCCTGACTACAATGGTATTGGTTTTACATCACCTTGGTCTGCCATGTTTTAATTTAATATTCTTTGAATTAATATAAAAAATAATTTGTAATTTTATTACATAATAAATATAAGAATAATTATAATTGTTCATCAAAAATTTCTTTCCACACAATATTGATAATTTCCTCTGTATTATCCGAATCATTTTGAATAAATATATTATTAGGATTCCTACATCTAGATAGTGCAACATATAATTGTCCATGTCAAAACAATGGTTTTCTAATATAAATACCTATAGCATCAAAACTTTGTCCTTGTGATTTATTTATTATCATACAAAAAGCTAAGAGGATAGGAAATTGTTTTCTATTAACTATAAATGGTAATGAAGACGATTCTGCAGTAGTTAATGTTATTCTCGGTATAAAAACTTTATGTCCTGATTTTTCACCTGTTATTATTTCAGCTTCTACATTGTATTTAAATAGTCTAATTATTTTTAATCGCGTTCCATTGCATAAACCATCGTTTATACTTAAGTTTCTTATTAACATTACTATCGCATTAATTTTCAGATTTAATTTATGTGGAGGTAAACCTTCACGAATATTATGCAAATATTCAATAGGAAAATTTATGTAAATATTATCATCCGATAGATCAACACCTTTATATGTAGCAGTATCTATACTATAATAAATCATTTCATCACTATCGATCAATTTTCATATTTTATTATTCAGAATAGTTGAATCTTCATTATGAGACGTTAAAATGACACTATTCATAGACAAATTATAATTTATATCTTTATATATTTTCAAACAAACATCGTCAGTTTTCCATCTGTTTGGTACTTTGAATGGATTAATTGTTCTCTCTCCAATATCTAATAAAAATGAAGCGAATTCTTCATTGTTAGAACGAATATTTTTTTTTAACTTCATTATATTGAAAAGTGGCCAAATATCTGAATATTTTATTGTTTCTTGTATAATTGTGTTTCTAGAACCGTTTTTAATAACTGGAAGAATTTGCCGAAAATCTCCTCCTAATACAATTAATTTCCCCCCAAATGGTAAATTATTATTACAAACATCTCTTAATGTTTTATCTACAATGTCTAAAGCTTTTTTTGGTATCATTGATGCTTCGTCTCAAATTATTGCATCTACTTCCCGTAATTTTTTCTTATCAGAGTCTAATTTTAAAAATGCACTTTCTATACTTTCTAAATCTAAAGGTAATTTAAATGTTTTATGACTTGTCATTCCTTTTGGTAATAGTATTGACGCAATACTAGTCCAAGCCATTAATAACATTGTTTTTTCTTTAGACAAAAAGTAAAAAATTAATGTTTTGTATAAAAATGTTTTACCTGAACCACCAGGACCGTCTATAAAATGAATCTTATGTTCATTATTTAATAATTTCTCAAAAATATACTTTTGTTCTAAATTTAGTTGAGTATACATGTTACTAAACATTTCTTCACAGAATAAAATTTCAGTCTTATTAACTTCATTACATTCAACTTTTAAGATTTTATTTGGTTCAGGCAATCCAAAATTTATACATGATTTTTCGTTTAATGATAATATTTCATTTATTTGTATGAGGGCATTGTTTAATTTATCATCTTTAAAATCTTCTATGAAAAAGTTATTAAATTCCTTCCAAATATTATTACCATTAATATTTTCAGATAGTAAATACCAAGCAAAAAATTGACGTAGTTGATATCCTAACATAACGTCACAAGCTTCTTTAAAAATATTTTTTATTTGAAAGTCATCATCAACTAAACCCATTTTTACTACAGTTTCTCTGTATCTGTTATATGTAATTTTTTCATACGTTTGTAAATCTTGAAACGAAATTGCACCTTTAACACGATTTAAAATTAATTTTAAATGAAATCGTTCAAAATCCTTTGGAGAAACAATATTTAAACGACCTATTATATAATTTTCTTGATTTTGTTTGCGTTTTATCCAACATTTATTTTTAAAGTTGTAATATTTAGGTATATTAACATATTTTATATTCCTTGCATAATTATCTTTTTTATTTAAATCAAACCATGCTGTTAATGTTGTTTTATAATTTTCTAAAGCTTCAGTCTCGTTATTCTCTTCAAAAATAATTCTTTGTTGATTTTCTGGATGAACTGATAGACTTATTACTGTATGTTTTCTACCACATAAAGGAAATTTTTCCAATCGCCAAGCTACTTCCACTGGACTTAAAAAACTTCCATCAACAAATTGAGTAATTTCGTCATATATATTACCATCATTGGTATCATTAACTTTTTTTAATTTACATAATGCTCTATCTCCACCTTTATGTATGTAATCAAATATATATTTTATACTTTGAATATTGGCGCAATATTCTACATTAATGTGACACTTATATTTTTTTAATAAAAAACTATTATAAGGTACTACCATAGAATTATCTACTGAGATTAATTGACTGTTATTTTTTGCTTTATACGTAAAATTTTCTGTGGTATTATTTCTTCGTTTATATTCTGGATAACCATTCTTTTAAAATTTTGTATAATTTGTAAATGATTTAGGAAAATTTTTTTTACATATACTTTTATCTTTTATATAACAAGGAGAACTATGTGTATGCGGTCCAGGGAGCATGTGTTTAATTACTAATTTTTGTAAGTTTTCATCTTCATTTTTGTCTGGTATTTCTGCACATATATATTTATCATATAAATATTATTATATTTATTGTATAAATATATGAATATTTTATTTTCTCTTATGTCATCTAATAATGACATTAATTTTGTATGAAATAATCTAACTGCTATATTTGGAATATCATTTGGTGTAGTCCTTACAGGAAATTTTTGCAAAACTTCTTTTAGTTCTTGCCACTTAGGATTACATGTTACTGTTATAAATAAGTCAAGTCTCCCAGTATTTCTCATAATAGCCATTGCATCTTGATAATGCTGTTGCATATAGGCAAATCCACAGAACTTTTAACTTTTGATTTTCAATTTTTTTGTTTCAAAAAACTCAGCTAAAATAAAAATTTATCCTTTTTAAACACCTTATTATACTTAAATATGATCTATACAAAGTGCATGTAGAGGTATGGAGTTCATAGTAAATTTCATAAACTGTTTACGAATGTTAAAAGATAGTAATTTGTCTAAATTTGATATGTAACTCCCTCATTTCTTTTTATTCTTATGGATGCTGCACACGTGGCCCACAATCTATCGTTAAAATTTCACCAGAAAAAGTGAGTCAATACATACATTTAACATCAGCTTTACGCTCATTTGTGTGCCTTCCTTCTAAAAAAAGATATGTACATATAAAAATGTGTGACTCGTTTTTACTCAAATTTAATTTTTTGCTTATTTGTTAATGTGACAGTCACAGCCTTCACAAAAATTATATTTATAGTCAGCACTCTTGTAACAGTCCAAATAGGGAAGATTTTAAGACCCGACCTGTTAATGTGCTCTCAATATTAGCCTACAGAGGGTACTTTAAATATGACCATGGAAAGCGTGACAAATGTTAAAATTTTACTTTTTTGTTTGTCACAACTGAATTTTTGTTTATATTGAATGAAATGTAATTGTGATTTGTTTATTTTTTTATATAAGACTTAAAAACCAGAAGGCCGTTGTTATTAATCATGTGATTTTCATTAAATGCAACTAAGAATTTTCATTAAATGAGTATTATATTACTTAGGGATTCCATTATGTCGGAAATAAGTTTTCAAACATTATCTTTACAAAAAATTTTGTTCATATGTATATAAGTAACACGTGGGTCACATGTGGCCATCGTGCCGGTACCAAATATGGGCCATACTATTTTCCATATAGTACACATGTATAAAAAAAATATTAAAAAAAAAATAAATATGGGACACATATGGACGTTATCTAGGTTTATATAAAAAAATAATATCTACGTATATATATTCTATATACGCGTATAGAATACACAATATATGTGTATTATACATTGAATGTAAATATATTTATATTAATTAAAGAAAAGATATGCCTTTATTTAAATTATTTTATTAAGGCCATCTGAAACCGTGAATTTCAAAATTTTTTAAATCAACATTCAAGCGTTTATTCGGAAAAAAAAATTCGTCAAGCGCTCCGTACACATAAACACTATATTCAGGAATTTTTTTTAGTGATTCTATTAGCATTTTCGTTAGCTATGCTCGTTTGCAAAGTAGGCCAATTGCAGATTCCTACTTACCGACAGTACGGTTTTTATTTAATTAAATAAATTCTCATCATTTTTTTGGAAAAACACGTTCATCAAGCGCTCCGTATATGTTAATACTATACTCAGATTTTTTTTGGATGATTCCATCCGTATTTTCATGAGATGTACTCGTTTAAAAATTATGTCGGTATTTAACATCATCTTAATACTTTTATTATTGAGCCTATAGCCTCTACGGCCCACCATAAAAAATTGTCACAGTGATGAATTGTGGTTTCCGAAGATATACAAATACGTATACAAAGTTATATTACTGTGCTTCTACTTTGTTTTTTTTATTATACCAAAATCAAAAGTTAAAAGTTCTGTGAATTTGCCCATATATCTCGGACTACCAATGTAAGTGGCTAGTAGTATAAAAATATTTCCTAATCTTTCTTTATTTTCAAAGTTATTAGAAATATTAGAAGCATTATTCATTACATGACCTAATAAACCTTGATAACATTCGACTCTTAATTTTTTTTATTATTTCGAAAAAAATTCATTCTATTACTTTCCATTATAACGTATGCATGTAAAAAAAACTGTTGTGTTAATCTTTCACAATATAATAATGGACTAAATTTACCATTTGGTTGATAAGCTAATCTATATGAATAATATTGTAGGATAGTAAGATGTCCCTTTTCTGGAGCGCTTGTTCTTTTAGTGTAACCAACATTCCAACCTAAATCTCCTAAAGGAAATAATATCGGGAACACCATAGGATCAATATGATGTGATAATTTATTAATATATGTATTTTTTGTTCATTATCAGGAATGTTTTTAGGATATACACATGAGGCGTTCCACGTCAACTGTCCCAGCGCACGGCGCGCGAGCCCCAAATCGTGCTATTTGTAACTCATGTTTATGATACTAAAATGTACTTTAAAAAATTGTTTGACAAGCGTTTTCAATATATTTTTTCCTCAGCTTTCCAATGATGTAGGCAGTTTTTCCGAAATTTTCCATTTTCACCTTCAAAAAGTACAAAACATGTTATATCTCAAAAAGTGTATTTTTAATATTTTTTTTTACCCTCTAGATCGAAAGCTGAGCATTTTTTACATAGGAAAGGATATTTTCCAAAGAGTGCCCGAGATGTTTTCTGCGAGAAATAGAATGCGAAAGAGTTTTTGAAGATGAAAATGGAAAATTTCAAAAAAACTGACTACATGATTGGAAAGCTGAGGAAAAAATACGTCGGAAACGCTTATCAAACAATTTTTTTAAGTACATTTTAGTATCATAAACATGAGTTAGAAATAGCACGATTTGGGGTTCGCGCGCCGCACGTTGGGGCAGTTGACGTGAAACGCCTCACATGCATCGTAATTTTCTGGAATTTCATTTTTCGATACTATTATTGCTCCACATTCAGATGTTACAGGAGCATTATATCTATGCTTTTGATTATTATTTTTACGGACGAAATATAATTTATAATTTGGGTAATTTTTTAAATTTGATATTTGATATAAATGTTTATAATTTTTTGTGTATGGATTACGGTTTAATATTTCAAATAATATTCGTATATGTTCATCACTTAAGTCTTGATTTTTTTAACCTTCGTTCAAGTGCTGTTACATTATCATAAATATATAATTGTCCACAACAAGGTTCATCTTTACCGATAGGTAATAAAGTGATTGGCGTAATGTGACAAATTTGTCCTTGAATTTTTAAATTATAAATTCCTTTTTTCTTTTCATGTTCGACGTTAGCATTAAAGGTTGCAAAACAAAATAAATTATTATAATATCGTATTAAATATCTGAATGTTTGATCATGTAATAACATTTCTTTCAATGTTTTATCATAATCACTTAAAGGTGAAAGTATTATTGTACCATTATTACAACAATTAGACTTATATTTTTCTTCTTTCCAAAATACTGCTGAACATTTTATTCTACTATCAACGACCTTCAAAATCGGTCTGCTATTAGACCTCTAAAATTGATTAACTTTCAAAAACTGGTCTGCTACCAGCGACCTCCAAAATCGGTCTGCTATCAGACCTCCAAAATTGATTATCTTTCAAAAATTGGTCTGCTATCAGCGACCTTCAAAATAGGTCTACTATCAACGATCTTCAAAATCGGTCTGCTATCAGACCTCCAAAATTGATTAACTTTAAACAACCTTTATAAAATTAACAAACTGATCTTTTGCTTAAGCTTCAAAATCGATCTACTTTCAGAGTTCAACAACGGTTTCGATTTAAGTTTTGGTCTGCTTTCCGCGACCTTCATAATTAATATTTTTAGCGTCATATTTTGAGCGACCTTTGAAATGAATATGAAGTTTAAAAGCTTTGAATAACTTTCAAGCTTAAAATTTATGTTAATTATATAACTATAAAAATGTTTAAAAATATAACATATGTTTATTTAATAGAACAAAAGTAATACTTGAAAATTGTACATTTTTTTTTAAACAGAGGAATAGGCCATTTTTTACTAACTTTTTATTATGAAAAAACAATGAAATATTTTATGGAAAATGAATTCGAAGATAGTAAAAAAAGGGAAACCTCTATAAAAAAAGCGCGCCTATCTATCTACCTCTTGGGTGGCGTGGAAAAATAGACTTATTTGTGTCAAAAAAATATCAATGGTCCTCATTGTTTGGAGACAATATACAATTTTCCCATATACCTTACAGAAAATTAATTAGAAAGTTATTTGTGCTTAATCTTTAATTTCAGGGTCGAAAACGTCACATAACCTCATTCCTAGAAACTGCGAAGCCTATGCTTGTACACTGAACAAAATTTGGCATGGCGTTTATTTCCATCACAGTTCATCAGCGCCCCCTTCGCTGCGTGTGTCAGACCACCCACTTTTGGCACAGCGTTTGTCCCGAACGGGACAGGAGCTGTGCCAGTACGGGGCGCGCGACGCTTTTACGGTACAGGAGCGGTGCCAGTACGAGGCAGGAGACGTGCCGAACCGCGGTACAACATTCGACCCTACTTTCGGCATAGCGTATGTACTCATCGGGTCAGCTGGAGTGCCAAATTTTTTTCAGTGATATGTCTATTTTTTTCCGATGATTAGTGCCGTTTATAATCATTTACGGCCCGAGCGAAGCGAGACTCCCTGACGTCAATGTGAAAACAGAATACTTTACGCGTGGTGTGAGAAAAAAAGATCTTTGTCGCATGTAAAAAATGAATATGAGGGAGGTAATAGGGGGAAACGGGGGGACGGTGGAGGGGGTGGGCGCCTGAGGGGGTGGGGGGTGAGGGGGCTCAGAGGCTACTTTAATATAAAATAACTCATAGAAATACGCTGATTTTTACGTTATTTTGAGGAGGGCTGGGGGAGGGGCGATGAGGGGGATGAGGGGGGGCTGATGTTCAAAAACAACACTAACATGTATATAATATAGGTAGATATTTATATATATTGTAACGTGGTAAATTGCCTGTTACTATAAACGCGAGGAAGCACGGCGGTCGCGGCGAGCGACGACTCGACGCGGAACGTCGTACACGCACACACACATATGCGCGCCCCGTCCCTCCCGATACCCCGTATTCCTGCGCACAACTCCTTTAAAGGTTTTTCCTCTCCCGTCGCCCGACTGGCCAGGAAAGGAGAAGGTGTACAGCAGCTGCAGCGAGGAGAGGCTGAAGCTGGAGAAACGGCAAGCCCGTTGTCTTTTTCTACAGCAGCATTTTCTCCATGAAATTTCCTATAAAGTTCAATAAGTCCGATTAGTGAAATTGCAAAATTGTACCTGCAAATAGCGAGAATGTAAAAAAAAAGTAAAAAAACAGCGTATTTTTTTACCGAATTTTTTCCGATAATTTTAATTGTTCAATCTTAATGAAATTTCACAGAAAGTAACTCTAGGTTATTAACAATAAGTGTGCAAAACCCGATTCCTGTAAGTCTAATAGTTTTTGTTTAATTAAAAAGTTAATTAAAAAGAGGTTTTAACTTTGAACAATTGCACAGAAAAACACAGCTTTCAAAATCATCCGCGATTTTTTTATGCATAGCAGGAAACATCAACAAAAATATCCCGGGAGAATTTTTTAATAATTTCTATTTTTGCGGTCTCCAGAATTTTTTAAAGAGAAATCGAATTTTTCCATTTGTTAATTAAGGCCGCCAGAAAGCGAATTATTAACTTATTCAAATTTTTGAGGTCATCAAAAAAAAAGTTCTCGGGAAAACGAATGTTTTAAGACTAAATTCATTGAAATCCAATGTATAGATTATGAGCTACGGTGCCTCAAAGTCTGCAATCGATTACGGCGGTAATATTTTAGGTAGAGACATGTTTTTTAAGGGAATCGGTAGGGTTTATGGAGTACTTTAATGGTACCAAATATTGTTCAAATTAATTAAGAGCTTCTTATAGAATATTATAATGAAAGTCTCCGCAGCAGAGCGAAAACTGAGGCTTGGTCGGTCGGGCGCGGTGGTGGGGGTAGCGGATCGCAGTCGAGCAAAACACGACCGTGCGACTTCAAAATCAAAGCGCGCAAAAAAATACGATATCTCGGTAGAAAAACAACGTAGAAAGATGATTTTTTTTTTAATTTTGTATGCCGAAACGAAAAAAACGCATTGGTGGGCTTCGTTTTTCTCTATTTCGAGATATTCTTGCTATACAAGATGCGTATAACAATATATGATTTTTGTATTGTTATAAACTTTATTACAACGACGTTTTATAAAGTATTCTGGGAATTCTCCATTCAAATGATTATCCATACCCATGATAGGACCGGAACCGATAATATCATGTATACAGAGCATTAATAAATATATTTATGACTTTATAGAAAGGAACAGGTCTTTTCAAAATGAATGATAGACTCATATTTCATTGGAAAATATTTATTCTATATTTATTATTATTAAACAGAATTTTTATGCATTATTTAATCGAGGTTTTTTACAAGGACTTTCTATCTCACATTCATAATCGCTATCATCAGCACATACTGGCGATTGCTGAAGTTCAAAACAATCTTCAGATTCATTAATTAATTCATCGTCTAAACTAAAATCAATATCGTCATAATTTATAGTAGCCGCATTATTACAATTTTGACCATTACACTTCAAACAATATTCAGAGCATTTAAGACCGTGTTTTATGCAACTACAAGTTTTTCCGTATTTTACAGTACATTTGCAACTTATAAGTAGAGTTTCAGGTACTAAAGCGTCATTTGTCTGAATCGGTTGCAACGCATCATTAACTAATTTCCAACCCCATCTAGTTGCATCGATTTCATTACCTAACCACTGCTGCACTTAACAATAAACGCGTCTACAATGAAAATTAGCCGCAGATTCAGCAGGAGGTAATGACGCTAAGTTAAAATTTTTTTTTCTGGGTTTGCCCTTGAACATACTATACCGTAGCGATTCAGATCTGTATCTGTACATTTTTTCCCCGCATACAAACTTAGAATAGTGTTTTTTCCAGCGTCTTCTATTACGTTAGGAGAAATATTGCTCATATAGAAAGTAGCTGCATGTAAAAATAAAGCTGGATTGTTTAATAATATTTTTACAATCTTTGATTTGCCTTTATTGAAAAAGGCTGAAGTACAATCGCACCCGCTAAATGCATGAATAAATGCGATTAAATGCTTGATCGTCGGGTGAAGAAAAGAATCGCTGTCATAAATTTTTTCGGCAATATTACCTTTGCTCGGAACCATAAAATAAATATTTTGCTTCCTCCTAGAGGAAGCTTTGTGATAGTAATTTTTTGAGTTGTTGTAAAAACATGTTATAAGTGTTATTGGAGGTGTTAGGAACCAAAATACATGATTTTTGAAAAATGTCTCTATGGATGTGTGTGTGTGTGTGTGTATGTGTGTGTGTGTGTGTGTGTGTGGTGTGTATGTGTGTGTGTGTGTGTGTAGCTGGATCTCAGCTTCTACTCGATCAATTTTAATCAGACAGGTCTCATTTTTTTTGTTTTTTTTTTGTGTGATGGCGGGTCAAAAATCGGTTTACGATTGAGTTGATTCGTTTTTGTTTTATTTCGAATTTTCGATTTTCTCAAAATTTATTTTTGATTTTTTTTAATGATCGGATTTAAATTTTTTAATCGGATGGGTAGCATTCGAAAGAGCGTAAATAACCTATAATTTAAAAAAAAAATTCTCTAGCTATCACGGTTCTCTTGTTATTGATAAAAATGTGTTTTTTTTTAAAGCCTGTAACTCACAAACTAAACGGTCCATTTTTTTGAGAAAAATCACGATAATGCACAATATAAATAGCTATAATCTGTAAAAATTTGAATCCATTTCTTTGGTTAGTTTTTAAGAAAAAAATTGAAAAATGAAAAAAACGCTTTCTCTATGCCCGACGTTTACGGAAGTAAAATTGACTTAATCGTTTGAAAATTTCTTGTAGAGGTAGATTTTGTATAGTTCTCGGTCGAGTTCTTTGGGCGAAATATTTGGTCTAAAAAATTTCAGAGATATTTGAGGTTAACATTTTTTTAACCCTTTTTTCAAATCGTAATTTCTCGAGAACGGCTCTATGTATCTGGATCGGATGGGTAGCATTCAAAAGATAATTAAAATACCTATATTTAAAAAAAAAATTTTATTCCTACCTTGTAGCGGTTCGTTTGTTATTAACAAAAACAAAAACCTGCTTTTTTAAAAAAAGGTTATAACTTCCTAAGCCTATCACTTATCTTAAAAAATAATGGATTAGTTATGATATTAATTTATTCGTGATTTGATTGGTCGGAGTAATGGGTTGCTAGGTTAAAAAAAAAAGTGGTGCAGTTTTGATAAAATTACAGCGTGCTAAGCGCGCTTAGATATTACTACAGTGATGTGATGTGATGATGTGTTGTATGTATATATTATTTTTAACCTGGGACATTTTTGCCCGTTGATATTCATCATTTGGGTGTATATAGTTTGTAAAAATGAATATATGAGAAAATTCACGGAACCTTTAACTATTTTGATACTTTTTTCTTAAAGTAATTTATTGCTGCTATTAGTTGAGCGTGCGAAGCACATAAACGAGACAAGGTGTAAAATCTTCAATTTTTACGTAGAAAACCAGTCCGGTAATCTATATTAGTGTGCCACGCATGCTCAAGTCTGGGGATGTAAAAAACTGTCGAAAAGAAGTCCACTTTTTCCACTTTTTCCAAAAGTGGACTTCTTTCGACAGTTTTTTACATCCCCAGACTTGGGCATGCGTGGCACACTAATATGGATTACCGGACTGGTTTTCTACGTAAAAATTGAAGATTTTACATCTTGTCTCGTTTATGTGCTTCGCACGCTCAACTAATAGCAGCAACAAATTACTTTAAGAAAAAAGTATCAAAACAGTTAAAGATTCCGTGAATTTTCTCATATCTCTTGTAAGAAACATATATCTTAAATTTAAATTATGTTCATTGTTAAAGTGTAATTTTCAGAAATAATTGCTTTTTAATGATGAAAAATAGAAAGAGTCAAAATAGAAAGTTACAAAGCATTTAACTTAGTCTCACCGTACAAAATAAAGTATTAAATATTAAATATTGGAATTAAAAATAAATTAAAGGAATCAGTAAATTAAGTTTGAGGAAGCTACGTGTCAATGAATTGGCAGCGGTTTTTTTCCATTGTTGTAAATGTTGCATTAAAATAACTAAAACACCAATATCTTCAGCAACAACAATGACACGTTTATCATTTGTTGAAATTCGTACTGCAGTTTGAACTATTAAGTAATCAGCGTCTTCGATAGCTTGAACCGTTTCAAATGCAGCTTCATCTAATTTTTTACGCAACGCTTGAATAAATAAATTCTTGTTATGATCATTCAAAAGAAATTTTTCTTGATTTATAGTTGCTGGAGCGGTCGTCTTTTGCTCGACTGCGCTTCGCTATCCCCACCACCGCGCCCAAAATACTTATGAGTCTATCATTAATTTTGAAAAGTTCTGTTCCTGTCTATAAAGCCATAAATATATTTATTATTGCTCTGTATACCTGATATTATCGGTTCGGGCCCTATCATGGGTATGGATAATCATTTGAATGGAGAATTCCTACAATAGTTTATAAAACGTCGTTGTAATAAAGTTTATAACAATACAAAAATCATATATTGTTAAACGCATCTTGTATCGCAAGAATATCTCGAAATAGAGAAAAACGGAGCCCGCCAATGCGTTTTTTTCGTTTCGGCATACAAAATTAAAAAAAAAAATCATCTTTCTAAGTTGTTTAGAAGCCGAGATATTGTATTTTTTTTTGCGCGTTTTGATTTTGAAGTCGCGCGGTCGTGTTTTGCTCGACTGCGATCCGCTACCCCCACCACCGCGCCCGACTGACCAAGCCTCAGTTTTCGCTCTGCTACGGAGACTTTCATTATAATATTCTATAAGAAGCTCTTGATTAATTTTAGCAATATTTGGCACCATTAAAGTACTCCATAAACCCTACCGATTCCCTTAAAAAACATGTCTCTACTTAAAATATTACCGCCGTAATCGATTGCAGACTTTGAGGCACCGTAGCTCATAATCTATATATTGGATTTCAATGAATTTAGTCTTAAAACATTCATTTTCCCGAGAACTTTCTTTTTATGACCTCAAAAATTTGAATAAGTTAATAATTCGCTTTTTGGCGGCCTTAATTAACAAATGGAAAAATTCGACTTCTCTTTAAAAAATTCTGGAGATCGCAAAAATAAAAATTATTAAAAAATTCTTGCGGGATATTTTTGTTGACGTTTTCTGCTATGCATAAAAAAATCGCGGATGATTTTAAATAGCTGTGTTTTTCTGTGCAATTGTTCAAAGTTAAAACCTCTTTTTAATTAACTTTTTAATTAAACAAAAACTATTAGACGTACAGAAATCGGGTTTTGCACACTTATTATTAATAACCTAAAGTTACTTTCTGTGAAATTTCATTAAGATTGAACAATTAAAATTATTGGAAAAAATTCGGTAAAAAAATACGCTGTTTTCTTTACTTTTTTTTACATTCTCGCTATTTGCAGGTACAGTTTTGCAATTTCATTAATCGGACTTATTGAACTTTATAGGAAATTTCATGGAGAACAAATTTTAACTAGCAACATTTTTTCTAAAAACCATTAGATTTCGAGATAAACGCCAAGTTTCGAAAATAAAATTGGCTTTTTCACGAATTTTTTCACATTTTTGGTAATAATTATTGAAGCCGACCTCCGCGCGTACCAGCATGAAAACCATTTTTTCTTGACCACTTTCCCGACCGAATCCAATTGTTTTCAAAGTTCTACCTCTTACATCCACTTTGAAGCCCAATTTTCAGTAATTCGCCTGGACTATCCCCCGAGTTTCCTATCCGCGTGTGTGTGCGCGTTGTGTCGGGAGTCGTGTGTATTCGAGCTCGCGCAGAAGCTACAGCCCGAGCTGTATCTGTAGTAGATTATATAGAGTTTGCTCCGGATTGCGCTAGCCGGCGAAAAGTGTTCGGTGCGATTGACGCGTGCGCCTGGCGCCCTAATTATTGTATACAGTACATTCTACGGTTTTAATAAATTCATAGTTTCCTCTAGTAGTGTGCTTTGTGTAATTATCCGCGTACCTCTGCCCTGACCTTCAGCAGAGTGTGACAAGTGGCGCAGCCCAACATGGGGCCACGGTAAAGGCCGTGGCATAGTTAAAAGGGATAACTGCGTCGTGATATTTGCCATCGCAGTGCGCACACACAATGGGCAACCGCGAGGGGGAAGCATTCTGGCGGCTATCTTTAGAACGACCGCGTGCAAGCGTCTTTAGAACGCAGTAAATTTTGGAGTTTGGCCAGATGTTTCTGATTTGTTAAGTGATCAATTGAAACATTTTGTAGGAAATAATTTGCAAATATTTCGTACCTTTGTAACATTTATTGCGATTTGTGCGTGATTTTGCGAGGTAAGAGTGAATGGAATACTCGCAAAATTACATCTTGCTACAGCTTTAGCCACGCGGCGCGTAGAATAGCATCGTGTTCAGGAAGTCAATGTAATTACAGGATATACTTCCTGAATATTGTTGCACGACGGAATCAACTTTCCTTTATAAGTTTTTGTGGGAATTAATTTTTTTTAAGCTTTGAGTTCTTTTTGAGAGATTGATCGCTTACGCTCCTTCCCACGCCTCCGTTATAAGATTTTTAATAGAAACGGGAGGGGAAATTTTCTGAGTGATTTCAGTTCGCGTTGCGAGGAGCAAGTGCGTAATTGTCGCACTTCACTTTCTCACTTCAACTTGGTTGATTGGCTTGATTTTCTTTTTTTTTTTGTTTTTTTTTTTGCTTTGCTGTGCTTGCTTTTTAGATTTAATCTTTTTGGTTCTGCTAAAGTTAGTATTTGTAATAGTAAAGTAAAGTAAATTTTGAGTAAATTTAGATTGCGAATGGAAATCAATGGAGCTATTCGACCGAGGCTAACTGAGAAGGTATTCGAGATGGAGAATTTGGATTGGAGTTGGGTTTCGCTCGGAGTCGACGAAAGTGATTTAATGTGCGTCGACCCCGTAGCTGCAGCTCAAGCATTGCAGCGAGCGATTAATAAATTAACCGACGGGGAAGTCGCGATGACTGCTCAGCGGTTCGGGCTGAATATTCGCTCGGACGCGATAATATTACGCAATAGGTTGGAGAGGCACGAGATGCGACGTTATTTCGGCGCTGATGCCGCACCATGGAATCCGGCCAGAGACGAGCCGGCGGATGAGTCCACTTCTGCGCATAGTCCTTCGTCGTCGAGTAGGCATTCTGCTGCACGTTTTTCGCCATCTAGGGGGTTCCAGTACAGCCGGCAGTAGCTCCAGCGTATTGAGAAGTAGCGCCGCTCTCCACAGGCCAATTGATAGGTAGATTTTGTGATCCAATTTCGATGGAGAGACCGTCGCAGACTTTTACGTAGAGGCTGCACATCGAAGTGAGTGAGCCGCGGCGTGCGGCCGAGCAACCTACAGCTGACAGCCATATTGCTCCAGAGATACAGAGTTCTGACGCACAGAGGCGTGTTAGCATTACCGCGCCGGAAGTGTTTTATGACACGAGGAAGTCACCTCCTAATCCGCGTGCACAATCCACGCTTTATCCTCTCGGTCCACTTCGTGCTCACGAGCATAGCACGTTCATGGAAAATAGTATGGATTTAACAAGTGTGGCGAGTGCGCGGAACGAGATTCCATTATCTGCGAGTGCAGGAGGGGCGGTGAGGCGGCCGAATGGATTGGTCGATGGTACGTTGTTTTTGCCGCTTCCAGCGTTGCCGTCGCAGCAGATGAGATACCCAGCTGCTCCGTCCACGATGTATCCGGGGAGAGAATTCGGCAACGTTACTTCCGTGGTTGGTTCTCTGCCTTCGACTTGTATTCCTCAGTTTTCAGCTAACGTAGCTCGAGGGAATTTCGACAGCGGAGCAGGGCCTGCTGTCTACTCACACTGTCCGATGCCGCAAGTAACACCAGGTTATCATGAGCTACCTCTCATGTCCTCAGCATCGCCCGCTCAAAATTATATTTCAGCTGGAGTTCCACAAGCGAGCGGATTTGGAGCACGAGTCGAGCCGGCGTGCCCGTATTATAATCAGCCAGCGCCGCCACCGTCGTCTCATTATCCGCCTGGGTATTTTTCCCAACTGTTCGCGTCCTCGCAGCCGATGTTTCCACATGCTACGTTGTATCCTCCGTATTTTGGTAATATTCCGCAATCAGTTTCGCAATTTTCAGCTGTCGTTTTTCCGCCAGCCGTCCTAGGGTTTCATGCAGCTCCTATGCATACTGCTACTAGCTTTCAGTCTCACCCAGGGAGATTTGATGTTTCGTTGTGATGTACGGATGCATCGTTTTTCGATCGATCAGCGCTTAGAAAGAGAAATGCACGACGGAACTACTCTCTAAGTGGCATATTACGTTTAAAGGGGATAGGAAAAGGGACCCCGAAAGTTTCATTGCAGATCTCACGAAATGCAAAGAAACTTACAGGCTGACGCTCGAAAGAATAGTGAAAGCCTTGCCATTAGCTCTCGACGACGAGTCCTGGCAATGGTTTCGCCGAGAGTATCAGTTCTAGAGGACGTACGAAGAATTTGTGGACGCGTTTCGCCTGCAGTACAGCTTCGAAGACGTGCAGGAGAGACTACGGAAGGAGCTGGAGGTGCGAACGCAAGGACCGAGTGAGGAAACTTCCACCTACCTGCTGAAAGTGAGGGACTGTTGGATCAGCTGAAGCCGCCGTTAACATTGGGAGAGCAGCTCGACCGAGTATACCAGAAGCTGCACCCCTCTTATCGATTGCACATCGGAAGGAAGGATTTTGAGAATTTTCCGGAATTGCAGAAGCTAGGCAAGCGAGAGGAGCTGCGGAGAGCTCAGGAGAAGGCGTACAAGCCACCGCCTACGATTTCGGATTCAGTTTTTCCTGCTTCAGTGTACATTCCTCCGAAGCAGCAGCGGCAGGTGAAACTAGCCCCAGTGGTTCCGAGCACACCGAAAGAAAACGAGCTGAAGCTGTCCAACTCAAGCAATCTAGCTCCTGTAGCAGCCACACAGATGGAAGGAGGAGAGAAGCAGCGATCGTCGAGGGAACAGAAATTCAAGTCGACGAATAGACGGCAAGGAGAGAAGAAAGGTTGGAGACCAGACCCGCGCAGCAAGAGTATCGGCCGCCGCAGCGATAAGAGAGAAAATGCTCCTCCTAAAGGGAAATTTGAGGACATGCAGCGAAGCAAAATGAGAGAGCCATGTTTCCGTTGCGGTCAAGCCGTTCACTGGAGGAGAGAGTGCATGAACGCAGCAGTCTGTCAAAATTGTGGACAGCCGAATACGACTGCGCGAAGATGTACAAAGTGCAACTCTGTGTCGGCGCGAAACGAGTAAGAGTGGAAGTTAGCGGAGTTAACTCACCCCCTCCTACTTCAGACTCGACTCCTCCCACTTCTGATTCGATCGCTGTTATTCCAGAAAACAGTTCAGCTGCAGCTATGAACGAGGGAGACAACCTTCAAGTTCTAGCTCCAGAATCACTGATAATGAGAAGCGCTATCATCAACGTCGAGCCCAGGTTATTCTTCAATATAGAATTGAATGGAAGGAAACTCTTCGGCATGCTCGACAATGGCTCCGTTCATTCGTATCTCGGTAAAGGCGTTAGCAAGGAATTTGCCCAGAAATTGGAACAGGAAGCAGCTTCAGTACGCGTAGCTGATGGAGGTGCAGTGAAGCTACAAGGAGTACTGAATATGACGGTGAGCATCGATAATACAAAGTTATCTATGCCTTTCCGTGTAGCAGATGAGCTTTAGTACGGCTGCATTCTCGGAATCGACTTCAAACGGTTGTTTAAGATGAAGATCAACTACGAGAACGATACATGGTGGACGCCGAAGGGAGTAGTTCACCAGTTTTACCCTTACGGCCAAGATCCAACATGTTTTCCAGCTCTAGCCAGCATAGGAGGACTGAGTTGAGCTACAGCCGATCAGTAGTCCGTGATTGAAGCTATTAAAGTGAAGCTGATTCCACCTACACCGGAAAAGCTAGGGTTAGCTAATGTCGCCCCGCATTTCATTGACATTCAAGGAAATGAACCCATTTGCCAAGCTCCTCGGAAGTATACTCCAAAGATGCTGCAGATGGCTTGGGCTGAAGTCGATAGAATGCTGGAGGGAATAATCGAACCATCTGATAGTCCCTGGCGAAGCTGCCCTGTGCTAGTTCTAAAAACGTTTGACATTTTCCGATTTTGTATAGACTATAGACGAGTTAATAAGCATACTAAATCTGTCGTGTTTCCATTGCGTAACATGGATGATATACTTGATAAGTTAAGCTCCGCTAAGTATATTTCTAAGCTAGATTTAAGCCAGGCATACCACCAGATTCCGTTGGATCCGAAGTGCTGAGAGGTCACCGCATTTTCAGTACCAGGCCGAGGACTTCTCCACTTCATCCGGTTACCATATGGGCTGACAAATGCTCCAGCTGTGTTCCAGCGCATCATGGATAACCTAATCAAGGCTGCCTGGGAACCGTATGTGTTCGCCTATTTAGACGATGTCATTATAGCCTCGCCGACATTTGAAGAGCACACAAAGTGGTTAGAGATCGTGCTCACGGCGTTAAAAGACGCAAACCTACAGATTAACCTCAAAAAGTCTGAGTTTTGTTGCGCGGAGGTTAAGTACTTAGGTTATATCGTTAACGAGGGCGAACTGAAGATTGATGAAGATAAAGTAAAGCCCATCCTCGAGTATCCAATTCCCCTCAACATCAGGTAGCTGAGAAGATTTCTCGGCATGATTGGCTGGTACTCCAGATTTATAGCTCACCTAGCAGGATATAAGGCACAGTTAATGAAGCTGCTGAGGAAAGATGTTCGGTGGCAGTGGCACGAAGAGCAACAGCAAACGTTTGAGAAGCTGAAGCTCGCACTGACGCAAGCTCCTGTGCTTGCGAAGCCAGGTCTGTCACTACCCTTCACCCTGCAGACAGATGCAAGTGATTATGCTACAGCTGGAGTACTAACGCAGGTATTTGACGGTGAGCATCCTGTCTATTTTGTGAGCAGGACTCTGTCGAAGGCAGAGAGAAATTATACGGTTACTGAAAAGGAGTGCCCCGCTGTCTTATGGGCGGTCGAGAGGCTGAGAGGTTATTTACAAGGTGAAAAGTTTATAGCAATCACCGATCACCACAGTTTATTGTGGTTAAATAACCTAAAAGATTCAGCTGGTCGATTAGCCAGATGGAATACGGCTCTGCAAATGTACAACATCGCAAAGGTGCGCTACACAAAGTGCCAGACGCTTTGTCGCGTGCACGGGAAGGAACTTACTAGCTTGCAGCTATAGCCACTGCTACAGCTGAAGATCCGTGGTATCAAGGGAGAATTGGTAATATTGACAGGAACACGAGGAAATACCCGGATTGGAAGGTAGTAAATGGCTTACTGTACGCGCATCGTCCGAATAAGACCGTAGATCCGTTGCTGCCGGACATGGATGCGTGGAAGCTTGTTCTACCCGAAGCAGAGAGAGAAAAAGCTCTAGCAGAGGCTCATAATACTCCGCAAGCAGATCACTTAGACGTGGAGAAGACCTTTGCTTGAGTAGCGACACATTATTATTGGCCAGGCTATTATAGAGATGTTTGTTGGTATGTAGCCGCCTGTCAAGTATGTCAAGCTCACAAAAGCTCGCAGCAAGTTCCAGCAGGGCTGATGACCGAGCGCAACATCGAAGGTCCTTGGGTTGTCGTAGCAGCTGATATAATGGGTCCAAAACCTCCTTCGCGTACTGGTAACAGGTATGTAATTGTCTTTGAAGACCTATTTACCAGATACGTGGAGTTGAAAGCTTAGAGGAAAGCAGATGCTAAGTCGGTGCTAAAAGCTTTTGAAGAATTGATCGTGAATCGTTGGGGTTGCCCACGGGTTTTGCTTACGGATAATGGAACAGAATTCTCTAACCGAATGGTTACTGAGAGGTGAGATGAGTACGGAATTCTGCAGACCACTATTCCGCCTTACCACGCACAAGCAAACCCGGTGGATAGAGTCAACCGTAATTTGCGACCAATGATCAATAGCTTTTTAGCCGATGATGACCGAGATTGGGACTTGCACTTAAGGGGGCTAGACACCTTTTTTCTCTGAAATAAGAAGTCACATTTTAATACATAAATACTAATTATTTCATACTTTTTACATATAAAAGTGGGTATATTTACCTTACCTTAAAACTTTCTCCGATGGGCCTTTTATATGGTCCAGAACCATAGTCATCGATGAAACAAGTTTTTTCACTAACCGTAAGCTTTGAAATTTTCCTGTGGATGGATTGACTCCAGATTTGAACTAAATTACTCGTGAATAGTATAATTCTCATATTTAGGATTAAATGTCGGAAAAAATTTTTACATCAGAAAAATTATGAAAAAATATAAAAAATTAAAAAAAATAAAAAAAAAAACTCTTGAAAAACAGCACAATTTTTTTTTTCTCATTAGATCAAAAATCCCTACACTCATATGAGAATTATACTATTCAGGAGTAATTTAGTTCAAATCTGGAGTCAATCCATCCACAGGAAAATTTCAAAGCTTATATATATATATATATATATATATATATATATATATATATATATATATATATATATATATACACACACACGCATATGCTTACATAAGACGAAATTCAATATGTAACAATACATATGATCGTATGTGATTTTATACAGGTTGTTAAAAAACAACCGCATTGGGTATATATCACGTGAAAAAGCGGAAAATTCTAAATAAAAAGTCCCATGAATCAACGCGATCGGATCGATAGATTTTCCGTAATCGATTAATGAAAATTGCTCGATTAGACCAATGAGCGCGCGGCGTTAGCGGCGCGGCACCTTCCCCCACTCCGCGCTCTCCGCCGCCTCTTGCCGCTAACGCCGCGCGCTCATTGGTCTAATCGAGCAATTTTCATTAATCGATTACGGAAAATCTATCGATCCGATCGCGTTGGTTCATTGGACTTTTTATATACTCAATGTGGTTGTTTTTTAACAACCTGTATAAAAACAATATAGGGATAACTGCACGTCAACTATTGAAGGCCAAAATTTTAAAATTGCTTAAAATTTTTTTAGTCGTTCTAAGTTAGCCCCAAAACATAAACATGAAGTTTTAGAGCAAAATACTCAATAGTTCAAAAGTTATAATTAATTGAAAATTGGAAAAATTTGAATTTTTCATAAATCTTCATTTTTCATGATTTTTTAACTCAAAAAATTGAAACTTTTTGTACAGCACATTAAATGGAAAAAAGTTTATAAATTGTGAGTAGAATTACATAGAATTATTACAAATTGATTAAACAAATTTTTGTCTTTGATAGTTTGAATAACAATCCTTCACTTTATGTGAAAGGCGTACTCGACAAAATCTATTTTTTGTAGTGAAGCCCAAAAAGTACTTTTAATTTGTATATTTATATTATTTTATTTTACTTTTCAGTTTTTATATTTTTATTTTATTATAATCAGTTAATTCTTACTTTAATAAGGTTAGAATTTGTAATATTAAGAGTTTTAATAATTTTCAGAATTACTTTTAAGAAAAACTTTTGTTTTTGATGGATGTAAGACAGAGAAAAAAGCTATGGACTTTTTAAAAAGTGAAAAAATTTTAAAAAAACTCATTTTTTCGTCATTTTTTAGCACATCTAATATGATTCTAGTCATATTACAGTTAATGTCATTTCCCAAAATGTTATGGGTTATACTATTGCTTTTTTTTTTAAATATCTACTATACGATAGAACTCCATCCCAGAAAGCATGAAATTGCATCAAACTGATGTTATGACATATAGAAAAATCCATAATACCTTTAACTATTATGTAATACTTTTTTTAAATTTGTTATTGCTACTATTAGCATGGCCTGCGAAGCATATACACGAGACAGGCTGCAAAATCTTTAATTTTTATGTAGAAAACCGGTCTTGTAATCTATATTAGTGTGCCACGCAGGCCGCAGCCCGGAGATGAACAAAACTGTCTAAAAAAGTTGCTGTAATAGATTTAGCGACATTTTTAGACAGTTATGTACATCCTCAAGCTTCTGCCTGTATGGTACACCCTACATAACATAAAAGATTGCTAATAGCTTTCTGCAAGCTTGCAAGGAAGTTTCGCAGTCTTTCAAGAAGCTTTCATGACATCTCCGCGAAAGTTCAGAATGTCTGGGACAAATCAATGGCAGTAAGATTCCTTTAAAAATTGCAGCAACCTTTCAGAAAATCTTTCAGGAAGGTTTCCTTAAAGTTTTTGAAAAGGTAACTGAAACTTTTCTGAAGGAAGAGGGAATCATTCAACAAGCTTTCGTGTAACCTTCAAGAATCTTTTAGGAAGCTTTCACGGAATCTATGTGGAAGTTCAAAATGTCTGGGACAAATTACTCACATAAAAATTCCTTGAAAGATTGCAGTCACCTGTCAGGAAACCTTTCGGAAATGTTTCTTTAAAGTTTCTAAAATGATAATTAGAAGCTTTCTGCAAGCCTGCAAGAAAGTTTCGCAGTCTCTCAGGAAGCTTTCATGAAATCTCCGCGAAAGTTCAGAATGTCTGGGACAAATCATTGGCAGTAAGATTGCTTTAAAGATTGCAGCAACCTTTCAGAAAACCTTTCAGGAAGGTTTCTTTAAAGTTTTTGAAAAGGTAACTGAAAGCTTTGTGAAGGAAGAGGGAATCTTTCGGCAAGCTTCCGTAAAAGAATGCAGCAACCTTCAAGAATCTTTTAGGAAGCTTTCACGGAATTTTCACGGATGTTCAAAATTTCTGGAACAAATTGTTCACATAAAGATTCTTTGAATAATTGCAGTCACCTGTCAGGAAACCTTTCGGGAAGGTTTCTTTAAGGTTTGTAGAAAGATAATTAGAAGCTTTCTGAAAGCCTACAAGAAAGATTAGTAATTTTTCAGAAAGCTTATATGAAAGATTCTAATAATCTTTTAGGAAACCTTACAAGGACCTTTTTTCAAGTTTTCGAAAAAGTTGTTGAAACATTCGTGAATTACGTGGGAATATGATGAGAAGCTTTCACAAATGAGAACCATAAGCTTTCAGGAAATGTTTCAACAAGACTCCCGTAACATAGGTGAACGAATTTCTGAAACTTTTCAGAAAGATTCATTAAAATCTTTCAAAAAGCTTTCATGAAAGATTCCTGGAAGATCGAAATTTCTGGGGCAACTCATTGGCAGAAAGCTTCCATGAAAGATTTTAGTAATTTTTCCAGAAATCTTCTTTCAATGTCTTGAAAGAGTAACATAAAGCTATAAATAATATCAACAATTCTCTAGAAGTATTACAATTCTGGCATATTATTTTTAAATTATTTCTATATTAATCGCAATTTTATAATGGCAGAAAAAATTGTACATAAAATTTTCCGACATAACCGGGAATCGAACCCACGACCCTTTGGTTACTACGCACGCATGCTATCCGTTACGCTATTGCTCGCTTGAAGGAGTTCAGACATTTTCATGTAAATAAGGTGCAGTTTCAACGATAATTCAAATGTTATTATTTGGATTACTGTATCTGAAATATTAATGGCATTTAACAATTATTTATATAATTCCATAAATTAAAAAAATATAGTGTCCGTAAGGTATATCAATAAAATCAGTGTACTGAATATATTTTACAAAATAAAGAAAATATTAACTTTAATTATTATTACTTCGAATAAACATTTTTTTAAACTTGGCATGTCATTATGTTGATTAAAAAAAGTAATTTTATAAGAAATATATTGTATAATTTTTTTTTCTAATATTATAGCTTATCAAGTCTTCGACTTGCAAGGTCGACCTTTTCTAGTCCAAAATCAACCCAATTTTATTATTTAATAAATTAACTTTTAAACATTTATTTGGAAAAACACACGTCCTACCTATACGTAAATACAATAAGTATTCAGAATTTTTTTAACGATTCTATTAGTACTATCATGAAATATACTCGTTGAAAAATTGAATCAAAATGACAAAAATGCAGATTTCTACGTATCAAAATTACCACGATTTTTTAATTAAAAAATTTCTGAACAGTGTTTTGAAAAAACTGAATTTTACACGCCCTCCGTATATGCAAATACTATACAAAGAATTTCTCTAAAGCCATCGTATTAATATTTTGATAAAGTATACTTGTTGGAATATGATGTCGGTATCCCACATCTCCTTAAGGGGGCCAGCCTGAGTTAAAAGCTGTAAAAAAACAATAAATTAATTATTGTTAGTAAAAATAGATAAATTTATTTTTATTAAATTTCACTTTTTATACATAAAGTAGCATGTATTATAGTACATTTTGCCACATTGATCTGGTCCATTTTACTGAAAAACTCCTTTGTTACAGTTAATTCTTGAAAAACTTAAATTATAGTCTGTTTATGCCTTTGCCGCAGGTTTTATCAGCAACAGATTATTATTGAGAGTCTTCGAGAGTTCAAACTGTATTATTTTTGTGAATACTACAGACAATACGGACTACTTTTCTGAAAAAAAAAATTTTAATTATTAATAACATTAAAGTTGATAATATTAGTATTTTTTACAGATTATAGTGAATGTTACCTACGTAACATTCACTTTAACTTATCTTTATGTATTTTTATGGATAATCCAATCCGTATTGTCTCTAGAGGAAAGTTGAAGGAAGCTCCATGTGCAACTGGGAAGTGATAATACGATCCAAAAAAAAGTAAACCTGCGGCAAGTGCTCTAGAAATCACAAAAATTAAATATATGTGAAAAATGAGTTTAAAGTTTTAACATATATTTCATTCTAAAATCTATTTATATCCATAGCTAAAATTAATTTTATTAAAAAAAAATATTATTTCAAGTACTATCTGATATTTAGTAATAATTTTTCTAATAATATTTTAAAAAATTTAGTTAGTTATGCTTTGTTACACAAATAAAAATATTTATCAATTTTCTAGTTCTATTCATTTTTTTAAATTTCATTTTCACTGAGTTTATAAACTAAATTATTTTTTATAACAAAATCTGCACTCACCAATATTTCTCTAATTCTTATTTAGTGTATACATAAGGCGAGCCCTAGCCATATCTCCTATAACCCTTATTATTTTATCATTTATTAATTTAATTAAATAGGATACATGAAATTACAATTAGGTCGCACGTGGAATATAAAAATATAAATATCGCAATAAGGTAACATATTAAATATCGTATAAAGAAGTAAACAATGAATAAATTTAGTTAGGTCGTAAACACGCGTGTTTTAATTTATCTACATGGACTATTTTGGTTTTATTATTTCCTAAATCTATTTTTGCGTTTCTATCACCTATTAATTCACTTATTTTATACCGGCCCGCATATTGCTCATCAAATTTACCTACTTGGGGTTCTTTTAACAAATATACTTCTTCCTCGATCTCAAAATTTTTAGCATTTAATTTTTGATCGTAATATCGCTTCGATCTTTCTTTAGCCTTCGATAATCGCTCACCCGCCATTCTTTGGGTGTCGTTAAGCTTGAATATCAATTCGTCTAAAAACATTTCATAAGTTTTATCGACGGTTTTCGTCGTAAATTCTGAGGGTAATCGCGCCTTTTGTCCAAAGACTAACTCATGAGGGGTAAAGCCGTGAGCCGAATGAATTGAGGTGCTGTAAGAAAACATAGCCATTTTAATCCATGTATCCCAGTCGGTTTTATCGGTGTACATTTTTAAATACTCTACTAAAGAATGATGACTTCGTTCTAATGATCCCATAGTCTGAGGATGGAACGACGTAGAGCGCATCTGTTTTATTTTAAACAATTATTAGCTACTTTCTGGAGTAAATTACTTTGGAAATTGCTTCCTTGATCGGTTTTGATGGCTTCCGGACAACCAAATCTAGTTATAAAGTCATGTACCAACGCAGTTGTTACCATTTCGGCGGTAATATCGGGAATGGGAAGAGCGTCAGAATATTTAGTTAGATTACATTGTAATGTTAAAATATACTTATTTCCAGAGATTGTAACAGGCAAAGGGCCTACAACGTCCATCTCCAACACCTCAAAGGCTCTGTTGGGGGTGTTAGCGATTTTCATTGGTTGTTTAGTTTTTACGCGGACTAATTTTCTTTTCTGACACTCTTCGCACGTTCGAATGTATTCAGAAATTTCTTCTTTCATGCCCGGCCAAAAATAACGCTCGCGGATGCGTCGATACGTCTTAAAAATACCTTTGTGGCCCCCTATTACGGAATCATGAGCCTCGTTAATAATAGTTAATCAGCTGTCGGGCGGCGGTATGGTAACTTCCCCAGTACATACAGTAATCTTTAAGTTTCCCTTTTTCCACCCATTTCGTAACGAGAATTCGATCGGTAACCAATGTATTTTCTCTAATCCGTCCCCGGTTTTAGCTATACTGACCGATTCTACTCCTTCCTCAATCATTTCGTTCTTAAGTGAGGTAAGACATCCTACCACGATAGTGACTGCGGGTATGTCGATTGCCTTTTCTTTAATGAAAAGGGAATAAACAATTTTCTTATTGTCAAGTTCTGTCCGAACTATTGCGCCTATTCCGATATTTTGCTCACGGAGTCCGTTAATGTTTATCATCCCTAAATCGACTAACTGTTGACACACAGGGGTGGAGATTTCGCAATCTATTGGCATGAAATGAGCTATATTATCGCGTCTCATTAAGAGTTGATCTCTAGAATAGGCAACATGTTCTATTGTTAAAACGTGATAAATATCCTTATCAACGACAGAATCGGGTAAAGACCATGATTTACATAAATTTACCGAGACTATTTTGCAAGCAATCTCTTCTTCGAATTGATTGTTAATATCGTCGCTAGTCATTAAATCAATTCGCCATTTTTTTGCATTATTGTCGTCCGAGTCATTAGTACGTTTACGTGATATTGAAGGTGTCAGGTCGGTCGTGTAAATGTTGCTAAGGCTTGTTTTGCTCATCTCCAAAGAGCTAACGGAACCACCCGTTTCACAAGCGTGTTTCTCCAAAAGATCCAGTGACCGCTCACCACTGGGACCAAAAGCATGCAGCTCCAAAAGGCTAACCAGACGTGGCCGTTGACCACCGGCGCCAAGTGCATGTGGCTCTCCAAAAAGGTTAACCAGGCATGGCCGTTGACCACCGGCGCCAAGTGCATGTGTTTCTCCAAAAAGGCTAACCAGGCGTGGCCGTTGACCACCGGCGCCAAGTGCATGTGTTTCTCCAAAAAGGCTAACCAGGCGTGGCCGTTGACCACCGGCGCCAAATGCATGTGTCTCTCCAAAAAGGCTAACCAGACGTGACCGTTGACCACCGGCGCCAAGTGTATGTGTCTCTCCAAAAAGGCTAACCAGACGTGGCCGTTGACCACCGGCGCCAGGTGCATGTGTCTCTCCAAAAAGGCTAACCAGACGTGGCCATTAACTACCGGCGCCAAAAGCATGTGTACTCCTAAGGCTGTCCAGTGACTGCTCACCACTGGTGCCGTAAATGTGTGTCTCGTCGTTTGTGTCATAATTTTCAGGCGTACTGTCAAGGGTCGGGATTTTCGCGGGTGTCCGTCCGTAGTGGTCAGTTTGTTCGTTGTCAGGTTGGTTCAATTTAGAGGATGGGATCGGACTAGGATGAGTGGATAAAGGAAGTGGCAATGATTGTTGGGATTTGTGGGTAACCGGGTTTCGCGACAAGGCGTCTGCGTTTACGTTACGTTTTCCGTTTCTATAAACAACATCATATTCGTATTCCTGTAATTTTATTTTCCAACGGAGCGCTCTAGAAACAGGATCTTTGACCGTGTGAAACCAAATCAGCGCTTTATGATCCGTTACAAAGTAAACTTCCGACCATATAAATAAGGACGAAACTGTTTTACACCGTAAACCATGGCCAATAACTCCTTTTCCGTCGTCGTATAATTCCTTTCCGCGTTGATTAAAGATCTCGAGGCGTAGGCAATCGGCAAATCTTTTCCTATAGGTCCTTGACTTAACACAGCCCCTAATGCATAATCCGAGGCATCGGTTGTTACAACAAAAGGTTCATTAAACCTTGGACATTGCAGCAAGGGCTGCATGCATAAAATTTCTTTCAATGTTGTAAAAGCTATTTCCTGCGTATCTCCCTATATAAAGCGTTCTTCCTTCCTTAATAAAGAATTCAATGGTGTCGCTATTTTAGCAAAGTTAGGAATGAATCGTCTATAATAACCTACTAGTCCTAAGAATTGCTTGATATTTTTCCTATTTTCGGATCGGGAAAACAAAGATACGGCTTCCGTTTTCCCTGGGTCCGGCCTAACCCCATCTTCAGAAATTACATGCCCTAAATACACGACCTCCCTTCGAAGGAACAAGCACTTCTGCGGTTGTAAAGTTAAACCTGCAGTTTTTAACCTCCCAAATAATCGTTTTATTTTCTGCGTGTGTTCTTTTAAAGATACCACGTAAACAACTATATCGTCCATATAAACAAATAATTCAACCCCCTGCAGCCCGCTGAGTACCCTATCCATTAGAGCTTGAAATGTAGCTGGTGCCCCTTTTAGTGCCATTGCCATTCGTTTATACTGAAAATGATTAAAGGGGGTAGAGAAAGCGGTTTTCGGGGCGTCGTCGGGGTCAATAGGAACTTGGTGAAAACCTGAAGCAAGATCCAAAGTCGAAAAGTATTTACACGAACCTAATTGATCCAGAATCTCAACTATATTAGGTAAAGGATATACTGAAGCGATAGTTTTTTCATTGAGAGTCCTAAAATCAATAACTAGCCGCCACCTTGTATTTCCCTGAGGATCAGGTTTTTTCGGTACTATCCATATAGGCGAGTTATATGGAGATTCAGATTCCTCGATAATATCATCTTCCTTCATTTGGTCGATTTGTTTCTGCAGTTCCTCTCGAAGATGCGGAGGATGTCGATACTGCTTTATATTGATCGGAATATCATTGGTAGTGGGGATTCTATGTTTCACCTTGGTCGTTTGACCGAGTTCGTCCCCTGGCAAATGGAATTGACACGGAAACTCTGATACTAACCTAACGATACTATCCCTCTCTTCCTTATTCAAAGACTCTAAATCTAAATGAGAGAGTACAGATTCGGATCTCTGGTTATGAAGAATCTCAGTCTCCTCTTTAGTAATTGCCCGTATAGTACGAACCGGTACTAATGTTTTAGAAAATTCTTCCAAAAAGATTGGGGGTATGGTGAGATTTACAGCCTCGATAGTACTATTTATAATGAAAAGATAGGCCCGAACTTCCCTATTAGAGACAAGGCATTCTCCGGCGAAAATACCAGGACCAGCGGCGATCCTAGGCACGTATCCATAGTGTCTATTTGAATTTTCAATCTTTACTTTACATAATTTCTTAGTTCTCGCCGAGAGAAAAAAGGTATCGTGGTTTACAAAGGGAATCTCGGAATCGCGATCCCCCAAAAGCAGATGTCCTTCATCAAACGAGAGAATAGCACGCTGAGCTTCTAAACATTCTATACCCAGTATGCCATCACAATCAACGGGGAAGTCATCAGGAACAACGTTTACTTTACACGCGATATCATCAAAAACAAGTTCAGTTTGTCCAAGGATCATAACCATGCCATTACTTATCCCGGATAATTCAAAGAACGTATCGTGAAATCGTGGTGTGTCATCTCGAAGGGCCCCTATCTTTAGCAGATTTAATTCTGAACCGGTATCTATAAGAAACCTAGGATTTTCTATTTTTAAATCAGAACTTCTAAGGGTAATTATGGGGGATTTTAATTTTCCGATTTTCCCGATCGGGATAATTATACGGTTTTTGACGTTGCTGCTAGTGGTTGAGGGTTCATCACCACGTCCGTGTGACGAACTCGATTGGAGTTTAAATGACTCGCGGAATTTTGTTCACTTTCACCTCTTCGTTTTTTATAACAAAATTCTGCAATATGACCGGATTTTTTACAATAATCGCAAAAGAGACGAGCTCTATGTTCACGATGTTCACGATTTTCCCGTTTGTTCCTACATTCGCGAGACATATGTCCCCTCATTCCACAAGAAAAACACGAAATCTCCGATTTTGAGGTATCCCGACGATCTCTATTATCGCTTTTGACTTCAACCAAATCACAAGTTGCTCGCTTTGTTGATTCGTTGCGCCGGTCTGGTTCCCGATGCAACTCCCGTCGTTGCTTAGTATATCGCTCACAATCAAGGGCAAAACCGATCGCGGATTCTAAGGTGACGGGACGTTTTCCTATCCTCTCCTGTGCAACCTCCTTATCCAATCCTAATTTAAAGCACTCAATTGCTGTACCTATGGCACCCTGTACTATACCCGGAACTACTGCAGGCTCATAGGTTTCATTTATTAACTCAATAGCTTTTTGTAATAATTTAGTTACGCGCAATCCATATTCAGAAATATTCTCTCCCGATTTTTGTATCACTCGAGCAAGATCAGCCTGAATCTGAGGCAGATTTTGAGATGGGGTAAAAGATCTCTTTAATTTACTTAAAAGTTGATCTAAATTTTGAAAAGATTTATATTGCAAAAAGGCTTTCGCGTTGCCAACTACTTTTGATTTTACAAGCCATATAAAGAAATCTTTATCATTGGGGTTTACGAAAGTCTCCGCATCTTCTACTTCCCGAATAAATTGATTAATGGAAATATTACGCCCATCAAATTCTGTTAAAACTTGTACTACTTCCAATGGTTTCCTATACGACTTACGCGGTTCGCGTTCAGGTAATTCATTAGAAGTGATACTATCTATACCGTCTTGACTCGGGTTTGGAACATATGGCCGTGGTTCATTCGCAAGACACGAATCCAACCGGGGCTCAAGACCATCGGTGGCCGGGTTGGAGGTGCCCTGTCTAGGCAGTACAGCGAGTTGATTAATAATTAAGTTTCCTCGCGGCGACGCGTTATCGATCGGATCGACGTTCCAAATTCCAGATACCTGACTACTAATCGAATTAGACATTTTGACGCTCGCTCAGGTAATTAGCTTAGGATTGTTGAGAATATACATATTATATTGTACAGCGCGCGCCACACGTATATGTACACATGTGTGTCTCCCTACCCCATAACGTGTGAGAGCCGACGGGCGAGCACGACGCTCCTGCAAACTTGTCGTCAGACCGAGAATGGCCCGCGCCAAGTGTAGTCATACTGTATCTTAGCTTAAGTCTCTTAAATAAACTCTTTTATTCTATCCAATTTGTGTGTCCTTTATTCAACATGGTAGCGGAGCGCGTGGTTGGTGGGTGTTGAAAAAAGATTCTGACCCAATACAAGCCTCGGCGAGTATTGGGGGCAGCTTATAAACTCAAATTAAAACGGCGGACACCAAGGAAGAGAAAAACTCCGAGCATGAAGGAACGCTCGAGTCGAAGGAACAAGCCACAACATCGAAGGTCAAGCAAGAAGACGAAATGGATAAAAAGGATGTTTCAATACCAGTATTCGATGGCGGAAACTACAGTATGTGGAAAAAGAGGATCCAAATGTACATGAAGCCCAAAAAATGTGAAATTGTGATAGAAAGAGAAAAAAGTGAAACAGACAAAGTAGAAGAATGGAAACAGAATGATTTGAGGGCAATAAATATAATTTATAGTGCGATATCAGATAAACAATTAGAATTTGTTTGTGAAGAAGAAACAGCATACAAAATTATGAAGAAGCTAGACAGTATGCATTTAACCCTTTGCGGCATACATTTTTTGTTCAAGTGTATTTCGATCAAATTTGGTATACAGAGGTTTTTGGGGTCGCTGATTACGAATCTGAGGTTAGTTTGGCAAAATTCAAAATGGCGGATCCAAGATGGCGGACAAAATTTTTGGAAGTCAACCGAATTCAATCAAATTTGGTACACAGGGGTTTTTGGGGTCGCTGATTACGAATCTGAGGTTAGTTTTGCAAAATTCAAGATGGCGGACAAAATTTTTGAAAGTCAACCGAATTGAATCAAATTTGGTACACAGGGGTTTTTGGGATCGCTAATTACGAATATGAGGTTAGTTTTCCAAAATTCAAAATGGCGGATCCAAGATGGCGGACAAAATTTTTGAAAGTCAACCGAATTCGATCAAATAAGGTAGACAGGGGTTTTGGTGGTCGCTGATTTCGAATCTGAAGTTAGTTTTGCAAAATTCAAAATGGCGAATCCAAGATGGCGAATGAGATTTTTATATTCAACAAAATTTGATCTAAAATGGCGTCAGTATTGTTATTTGTTTCTATGTAAATTATTACCACTCTCAGCTAAACCCAGAGACACGAAGAGGACGTGGTGGTTATCCCATTACAGCATACATTTTTCTACTGACTATTCTGGTTTGAAATTTCTTACTCGGGGGTTTTTGGGGTCGCTGAGTTCGAATCTACTACCAAAATTTCGATTTTTTTAAATCTAAGATGGCAGATTTAAGATGGCGGATGAAAATCATAAAACAGCACATTTTTCGCACAATTATCCGCCATATTGGATCCACCATTTTGAATTTTAGAAATCTCATAATGGATTCGTGATCAGCGACCCCGGAAACCCCTAGGTAAGAAATATTGTGAAATTGCAATAAAAAGTTTCTTCAATAATGAATTTTTTTCGAAAAAAGGGTGATTTTTCTGTATTTGTTTATTTCTATAAACAAATTAACAAAATCTATTAATAATTATTACATTAATTATGATCCTATAACATATCAAGATCACAAAATTACAAAAAACCCTAGGTAAATCGTATAAAAACTACTTTAAAAGAGCGAAAAAGTGTGTAAGAAAAGGTGGGTCCTGGGAGACCCGCTGTGCCGGAAAGGGTTAAAAGAATCAACGGCGTTACAAATAGTCTGCAGGAATAGACTGGAGAAATTAAGATTAAGAAACTATAGTGATTCTGAGGCATTTTTCAGTGATTTTGAAAAAGCGATAACTGAGTTAAAAGGCGCGGGTGCTAAAATAAGCGAAAAAGAAAAATTGGATTATACGCTCAACACGTTACCAGAATCATACAGTTATATAGGTGATTTGGTTGATACATTGAAAGAAGAAGAACAAACGGATGATTACATAAGAAACAAAATTAAGCTAGCTGAAATGAAGAATCGAAAAGAGCATAACGCGAGAAGTACGAATGTATTTACTGCAAGAAAAGGAAACTGCTATAAGTGTGGAAAACCTGGTCATTTCGCACGAGATTGCCAAAATGGAGGACAAGCAGGTAGCAACGGCAGCTCATGCAGAGGATCGACACGTGGTCGCAGCCGAGACACAGCCGAAGAGGCCATTACGGCAGAGGACGCGGAAAATTCCATGGACAACAAGGAACCAGTACGAGCGAACCGAGCGGCGAAGGTGCGAGCGCATGGATAGCGACGACACACGCTGCGTACACCAACGAAACAAACAGGTCAGGTACGAGCGAGATAGAGTGGATACTCGATAGCGGATGTTCTGATCATATTATAAATAACGAAAATTATTTTGAAAAATGTATTAGTTTAAAAGAACCGGTAAATATTTATCTCGGTGATAATAGAGCTATAAAAGCTACAAAGATAGGAACTCTATCTCTTTATTTTGTCACCTTCGGGAAGCAAAATAAAGTTAATATTAATAATGTTTATTTTGCTAAGGAAATGAATGCTAATTTAATAAGTGTTGGAAAATTAACGAATAATAAGAATACGGTAATTTTGAAAGGAAAAGTTGCAAAAATTATACATAGTGGTAATAAATTAACTGCAATAGCATTTAAATTTAATGATACACATAAGATGAAAAGTAAATTGGCAAGGAATATAAGTTGTGTAAATAGTGCCGAACAGAATAATAACATGAGTCAAAAGAAAAGATGGCATAGAGTATTAGGTCACGTAAATTTTAGATATTTGGATACGATATGTAAACAGCAGTTATTAACGGGCGTTCCAAATGAACTTGAATCTGAATTTATGAAATGTAAAACTTGTATTGAAAATAAGATGCATAACTTGCCATTTACTAATAATAGAACAAAAGCGAAAGATATATTAGAAATTATACATACAGATGTATGCGGTCCCTTTAAAACTACTGGGTTTAGCGGAGAAAAATATTTCGTTTCTTTTATTGATGATTATAGTAAAATAGCTAAAGTTTATTGCATAAAGACTAAAGAGGAAGTTTTTGATTGTTTATTTCAATTTGTAAATGAAACTGAAAATTTAACCGGAAAAAGAATAAAAATATTGAGATGTTATAACGGGAAAGAATACTTAAATAATCGGTTTTATAAATTTGCCAAAGAAAAGGGTATTATTATTAATAATTATCCGACGTATGTGCACGAATTAAACGGCACAGCTGAAAGATTTAATAGAACGATAATGGATAAAGCGCGATGTTTACTATCAGAGGCAAAAGTACACAAATGTTACTGGCCAGAAGTAATATGTGCCGCGACGTATTTGAAAAATCGGACGTTAGCAAATACGATTGAAAGAAAAACACCTTATGAAATATTTTTTAGAAAGAGACCAAATGTCGAACATTTACGTTTGTACGGGAGTAAAGTTTTTGTAAGAAAACCGGAACAAAAAAGATTGTCTAAATGGGATCAAAAAGCTGAAATGGGAATATTGTTAGGTTATAGTGATGTAGGCTATAGAGTACTTATAAATAATAAAATAATTGTTGCAAGGCATGTGGATATTATAGAAAGAGATGTTAAATGCATTGGTATTGATTATAAAGATAATATTGATAACGATGATAGTACAGAAAGTGATGCAAGTACAAACGATGATTTATCGGATAATGTCTTTGAAAACGCGAATGAATCCGAAGAGCAACAAGGTAAAGTAAAAGAAAAGCATAATTTATCGTTACATCAACCTTCGGGGAAATGTAAAGATACAGAAAACGCAACATTGAAAGTTCCGCGAAAATCTACACGTGATAGGAAAAGTCCTGTAAGATACCCAGAAAAGGAAAGCTATAATATTTATGTAAGATACTGTAGAGTAGATACGCCTTGTACATTTGAGGAGGCGATGAATAGTAAAGAGAGTAAAAATTGGCAAGAAGCCATGAATAAAGAAATCGAATGCATAAATAAAAATAAAACTTGGGAATTAGTCGATAGAGTACAAAATAAAAAAGTTATAGATGTAAAATGGGTTTACACAAGAAAATCAGATAATAGATACAAATCTAGGCTAGTTGTGAGAGGTTTTCAACAAACAGATGTAATTGATGACATATATTCCCCAGTTGCGAAAAATCAAACGTTAAAAATTTTATTTTCATATTGCTGCCAAAATGGGCTCAAAATAGAACAAATGGGTGTAGAGACAGCATTCTTAAATGGAAAGGTAACTACGGAGGTATATGTCAATCAACCAAAAGGTTATGAAGATGGAACCGAACGAGTGTATAAATTGTCAAAAGCGTTGTATGGATTGAGAGAGAGTCCTAGAGACTGGTATGAATGCTTTGATGAATATGTTATGAAACTTGGCTTTAGAAAGAGCAATGTAGAATTATGCCTATATGTATTACTGAACGGATGATAGACTATACTGTTAATTTGTTTAATAGTTTTGATAAAAATTTGCAATTTACAGTTGAGATACCGAATAATAAAAAAATAAGTTTTCTTGACATTCTTATTATACAAAATGAACAAAAAATCTCTACAGACTGGTACAGGAAACCAACTTTTTCAGGTAGATTTCTTAATTTCAATTTTCGCCACCCTATTAGTAATAAAATTGGTATAATTTGTTCTTTAGTTGATAAATGTATTAATTTTGCTGATACACACTTCCATGACAATAATCTTAATCTAATTAGAGATTTATTATTGGACAATGATTATCCGTATGATTTTATAAATAAACACATAAATAAACATTTACTACATATTAAAAATAATAATAAAAATACTTGTAATCGGAAGAATATCAATTTCAATAGTATTTTAGTTTTGCCTTTGTAACCTTGCGGATTCTCCGCCCCCCCCCCCCCCCCCCAACGTTCCGACTCGCCCTGAGGGCTTGAAATGCGCGATACTCTCTCGCGCCCACTATAAATTCCCCACGACTCCTCTCTCTCTAACACAACACTGCGCGCGCGCGGTCAGAATTTTTATTTAAGGGCGCCAGACCACGGTTACGACGCGTTCTCTGCTCTTCCTCCTCGGCCTGGCTATGGACTCTCCTTCTCTGGGTGTGGGCGGTGTTGCGACGACCTGGGGCGGCCGATACCCTCGGTGACTAAGGGAAATGCGCGGGGGGACGACACAGAACACAACACTTAAAATAAAGTGACAATAAGGCAGCTAGCGATTATGATCTTTATAGCCTTCGTAGATCTTTCCTCCGTCGGTGACGTTACACGCGGTTGTTTTTGACGGAACGCGGTTGACAAAATGGCCGCTCGCAGCCTCGCACACCGAGTATTTACGCACATGCGAGAGAGCACCGCTTCTAATTCCTCCCCGCTGGGAGTTATCGCTCGCACTGCATAAAGAATATACGAGGGTCATTTGACAAGTACCTAGCCTCACCGCCAGATGGTGCCACTATCGCACCAGAAATACACTACAGTGCAGTATCTTCCTGTAAACGGTTACAGACGAAATTTCAGCCGGATCGGAGTTGTAGTTTATTTTTGAGAGCGTGTGAAAGCAAATGTGTCCGTTGATTTTTGAAAAAATGGAGAAAGAACAATATCGGTCGGTGATTCGATTCTTGTTTTTGGAAGGGAAATCGCGCAGTGAAATTAAAGAACGCTTGGATGCAGTGTATGGGGATGCTTCTCCTTCGATGGCGACCGTTAAATTTTGGTATAACGAGTTTCAACGTGGTCGTACGTCGGTTTTTGATGATCCACGCCCAGGTGCTCCGAAAACAGCCACTACAGAGGAGAACGTGACAAAAATACACGATATCGTTTTGTCAGACCGCCGATTAAAGATGCACGAGATAGCTGCGATAGTAGGCATCTCAGAAGAACGCGTGTGGCATATCCTACATGAGATTTTAGGCATGAGGAAGCTGTCAGCAAGGTGGGTGCCGCGTTTGCTGACTGCAGACAACAAGCGCATCCGTGTGACCAGTTCAGAGCAGTGTTTGGAGCTGTTTAATCGCAATCCAAAAGAGTTTTTGCGTCGTTACGTGACCGTCGACGAAACATGGATTCACTACTACACTCCAGAGACCAAGGAGCAGTCAAAACAGTGGACTGTACCCGATGAACCTGCTCCGAAGAAGGCGAAGACGGTCCCGTCGGCCGGAAAGGTGATGGCCACTGTTTTCTGGGATTCTCAAGGTGTGATTTTTATTGACTATCTGGAGAAGGGCAAAACGGTCACAGGACAGTACTACGCCGAACTATTGAGCCGATTTGACGCCATGTTAGAAGAGAAACGGCCCCATTTGTCTAAAAAGAAAGTGCTTTTCCACCACGATAATGCACCGGCTCACACTTCTGCACTCGCCACGGCTAAATTGGTCGAATTACGCTACGAACTGCTGCCCCATCCACCGTATTCTCCAGATTTGGCTCCGTGCGACTTTTTTTTGTTTCCGAACCTAAAAAATTCGCTCGCCGGGAAGAGATTCCACTCCAATAACGAAATAATCGCCGCCACGGAGGCCTATTTTGCAAACCAAGAGAAAACATTTTTTTCAACGGGGTTAAGAAAATTGGAACACCGCTGGACCAAGTGTATTCAACTAAAAGGAGACTACATTGAAAAATAAATTTCATTTTTGTAAAATTTTGGTGTTTTCATTTGTAGGCTAGGTACTTATCAAATGACCCTCGTAGACAAAATTGAGGGTCGGGGGGCAGAAATAAAGTTGCCTCCCGACGACAGTAAACCAATTTCTTACCGTTGAACACCTGTCGCTCGTACGGACCTCCAACTCTTTCTCTCTCCCACTAATTCTCTCTCTCTCTCTCTCTACGGTAGTTTATGGCGCGAGACACGAGTTGGCGGTGGACGGTGATCCTCTTTTTCTCGGGAGCTCGCCTAATCTCTCTCTCCCTCTCTCTCAACAAAAACTCTCCCGACTCTCTCCCAAAACACCCAACTTCTCGCCCTCTATCCGTACGCCTACAACTCTCTCTCTCTCTCTTTCAAAAGACTGTCTCGCCCTTTTCAACGACTTCGCACACTCTCTCCAATACTACTATACAACAGGAATCCTCACGAAACTACTACTGTGATGTGCACTAGGCGACAATCCAGGACTGAGTGAAGAAGAAGGAAGCGGTGCCTGCTCGCTTCCGTCTTCTTCCTCGGTGGCGTTTCTCTCTTTCTCTCTCACTCTCATTAAATCAGATCGGTCGGTGGGCAGGTTGGCAGCAGGTGTCGGCGCGCGTCGCGATTTTCTTTTTCCTTTTGTGGTGAAACTTATTCATTTAACCCAATTAGGGCTCTAATTACTCGAACGGTGGCTGTAATTGGCCAGGCGCGACGGCAACGATGGCCGGGTCGATTCCTGCTGCCACCTGTTGCGCGCGGATTTTAAATCGGCATAACCTGGCTTAATTCTCTCCGCTTAGTGGCGGCACGCCTTTAGGCGGCGGTGCCCCTCCACGCTTTGATGCGGCGGTTGCTCTCTTATCGGCAATTCTCTCTATCCCTCCTACATGTGCGCCGCTGCGCATATCCCTCCCCCCCCCCGATACTCTCGGCCGTGTGCAGCTCGCAGGCTACCGAGCCAGGCTCTCGCTCTCTCTCTCCCTCTTATACATTGTGTGCCGCTGCGCACGCTATCTCCCTCAGTCATACTGGTGCACCGCTGCGCACTCTCTCTCTCACTTTCTCTCGCTCCACAGTGCGTAGACTGCCGCGGTCGCCTCTCCCCCCTTGCTCAGTCCGCGCAGCATCGGTGCGTCGTCGCGTACGCCGTCTCTCTCTATTTCGCGTCGTTGCCGGCCGCGTGGCCATCGAGCAGCCTGCACGAGCTTCCGCGGCTCGTGTGTGTTAGTGCCGGTGTCGTGATGTTCGCGTAGTGTAGTGGGTGGCGCGTGGGTGTGCGGCGGTGGCTGGCATGACTCCTCGGCAGCTGCTGTGGAGCATCATGGCGGTCGAGCACACGTGGGCACGCTCGCATTCAGCGCACAGTGCTAATTACCGTGTGCGTCGTCTGCGACCGCGCGAACAGGTGGCTCGGCGTTCATCACGCCTCATCCCGACCCGTCCCTATCTCTCTCTCTCCGTTGCTGCTTCTCGCCGTCGGTGCTGACTCCAGAGTGGTGCGAATGCTGTATGTTGTCGTCTTCTGCTCGCCTCGTGAGTGTGTTGCTGTACCTCGACAAAATCAAAACCCCGGGATTAGCTATGTATACAACTGTGTACACATAGCTCAGTGACGAGGTCCCGTGTGTCACCCTCCGCCACATAGTTTGTTAGATTCAGCTAAGCGCGTTGCTACTTTTCTCACGGAGGTGCAGAAAACGCACATCGTTACACCCCCTGCCTAAACCGAGAACACCTCGTGTTACTGCCAGTTTACTAACCATACTAACTCGGTGGCAGATGGGCGGTTACCCCCCCCCCCCCCGAATACCTCAATATGCGCACACATAGGAATCCTTAACCTAATTTGGCTTAGCCGTTCTACATGGACATCCGCAGTTTGGTCGAGTCGACTCACCCCTCCATACCTGAAAATAATAGAGAAATGTGTTATTGGTTGCGCCGTGCTGCATGGCCACTCCCTCGACTGGAACCTGCAAGAATCTCACTCATACGTCGTCATACAGGTGCTTCGGGTGGGATACTTACTACTCTTCCCGAGGCGCGATGCTTAAGGGCGGTATGCTGTCGTACTCTCTGGTTGGGGTATCTCCCTCTTTCTCGCTCGTCGGTGGCTCTCTTCTCGTTCTCTCTAACGGTGGCTTCTCCTCTCGCTCTCTTGGTGGTGTGGTTGGTCTACTCTCTCTCTCTCTCTACGGTGGTGGCGATCGCGCGGCTCAACGTCGCCGTGCCGGCGGTGACTGCAGATCGCGGGCGACGTCCGGCTCCTCTCCGAGAGCGCCCGCGAGGATCCGGTGCCTCATCCCGGGCTCTAGGTCACGGATGTCCCTTAGTAGCTGCGCTGGCGGGTGTTGGCGGCCTTGGTGGGGTCCCTCGTGGCGGCTCGCGGGGGCGGGCGTGCCCCGGGTCCGGATCGGACCCCGGGGGGCGGTAAGTACTCCCCTCTCTCTCCCTAGGTCGGCTGCGCCCCGTCTGGGTCTCTCCTCCGCCCTCTCCCTCTCTCCGGTTGTTCCGCTCCTCCCACTCCCATTGGCGAGCCCTGTGCCGGTCTCCGCACCGGGAGCACTGTCCAATTTCCTCTCCCCGGCGGCCGCAGTTCATGCAGAACCCGCGGCGTAGGGGGCGGGGGCATTCGCAGCGATTGTGGCCCTGTTGCCAGCAGTTGAAGCAGTGCCCCGGGGGCGGATCCCGGGCGGGGTCGGTGGCGATGGGCCGAAGGTCCCCGAAGATGACCCCTGTCAGCTTCACCGGCAGGGGCTCTCGCGGTGGGGGTGCGCGCGACGTAGAGGCGATGGTGGCGGTGGTCGGCGTCCTGCTCCTGCGCGGTGGCGTCACAGGCCTTCCCGCGGGGGATGGGGACCGCGATGGGCGCCTCCAGAGGTGCTGCGACTCGTAATCGTCGAGTTGCAGTTGCCTCCGGAGGTTATATGCCCGACGCTTGGACCCCGTGTCGTGGCGTAGACGGATCTCCCCCCTAATGAGTATGGGGGTGGGGGCCGGGGTAATCTGGGCGGGGGGAGGCCGCTCCGATGGGGGCTGCGGCTCCTCCAACTGCGCCAGGCACTCCGCCAGCTCCACCTCTGCGGCCCAGCTTGCCTCTGCCTCCTCACTCCGGGCGGTGGTGACTGCTTCTCCCCCCCCCCCCCCCGCGGCCAGCTCCAGGGTGGCTACCTCCACCGGGGCGGGAGCTCGTGGGCGCCGCAGGATGGTGCGTAGAGGTTTCGGGTGTCGTCCTGCCTCCGGCTTGTCCTCCGCGTCGATGGCTTCTCTCTTCTCCCCCTCTTTTTCTCCGAGGGTTTCTCCTCCTTTCTCCTCCTGTCTCTCTCTCTCTCTCTCCGGTAGCTTCCTCCCTCTTCTCCCCCTCTTGTTCCTCAAGGGTTCCTCCTCCCCTCTCCTTCTCGCGCTCTCTCTCTCTCTCTCTCTCTCTCCGGTGGCTTCCTCCCTCCTCTCCCCCTCTTTTTCCTCGAGGGTTTCGTCTCCCTTCTCCTACTCTCCCTCCCTCTCCGCGGTGGCTCCTCCGGCCTCTCTCGGCCTGTCGGTGGCCCCTTCTCTTTCCCTCGCCTCTCTCCCATCCAGCCAGGCTCCCAGCTGATCCGTCCAGTGCTCCAGAACCGCACGGGATCTGGCCGTGCTGGGCTCGCCCAGCATGGCTCGGAGCTGTCCGATTGTTTCGGGCGTTGGGATGACCTGATCCCGGCCCGGCTGGAACTCGGGATAGGGCACGTGGTCGGTGGCTGAGCCTGATCGGCGTCGATGTTGGTGGTTAGACATTCGGATCTAGTTCCCCAACATAAGGTATTACAGGGATAATAAGAATTAGGAATTTCACACGTCATTCGCTCATACACACAAGGCAACCAACACGGCGGGGTGGGGGGAGAACAGAGAGAAGGGGGTGCAGCCCGAGGGCGTACCTTCGGTCACTCTCTCGCTGGCGTGGTTCGACCCTACCTTACTCTATTACGCGTCGCGGGGGTAAATAACGTTTTACTTCGCCTACGTGTACCTTCGCGTTTTTTCGACTACCCTCCATCTCTAACAGGTATACGGTGGGAGATAACTTCGCGGTTATCTCGTAAGCCCCCTCGTATTTCGGCGCGAGCTGGGCGGAATACCCCTGGGCGGCATGGACGCGGCGCATGACTCGATCTCCTACTGCGTACTCTACTACCCGTTTCCCGCGGTTGTAATATTTACTCTGTTTTGCGTTACTCACGTCGATGTGTTTCGCCACTAAATCATGCAGCGCATCGAGTCGGTTGACGCGATCTTTCCATACTTCCCGATCCAACCTTACTATGGGCTCCTTCTTCTCCACTTCTCGACGCAGGCTCTTCACGGGGTGGGGGTGATGGCCGTAATTGAAAAAGGCCGGTGACGTCTTCAAGCTGGCTTGTTGGGCAGTGTTGATTGCGTGGAGAAATTCATGTAGGTGAGCATCCCAGTTCCGCTGGTTTCCTTCGACGAAGGTCGCGATCATGGTTTTTAATGTCCTATTGCTTCTCTCCACCGGGTTGGCCTGGGGGTGATATGGAGACGTAGTGATGTGGCATATTCCATATTCCTCCAGGGTCTGCTGCAACACCTGATTTACGAATTCCGTGCCGTTATCTGTCAACAAGTAGTCTGGCGTCTCCCATCTAAACAATATGAGTTCCTCCAAGGCGCGGGCGACTGCTTTACCATCAGCTTTTCTCAGTGGCTTCAACTCTAGCCAATGGGTGAACAAATCCTGTAGCACTAGTACGTACCGATATTGCCCTTTGCTGCGTGGCAATTCTATCATGTCGGCGGCTACTACGCACCACGGGCGTTCCACGACTCTCCTCCCCATTAGTCCTTGGGGTTCTTGCTGCGTACTCTTGAACCGTTGGCAGCTCTCACACGTGCGCACATAGTCATATACATCGCGGTAGACTCCCGGCCAAAAATACTGTCTGGCCACACGGTGATACGTTTTCTCGACTCCTAGGTGTCCGGCGGAGGTGACACAGTGGCTATCGTGAAGCACTCTCTCTCTCGCTGTTCTAGCGGCACCACAAGACGCCATCCTTCTTTTCCGTCAGTTACGAGGTCCAGTAGCGGATCTCTTTTGTATTTGTAGAGCAGCTCATCTTCTACCTTCCATCCATCATATTTCATTGGGCAGTGGGCGACCTCCTGTCTCTTCTGGATGTACCACTGGTCGGTGATCACTCCCATCTCTGCTACTTCCATGTCATCTTTCTCGAACATTCGTGACAGCGCGTCTGGGACCTTGTGCATCGCGCCTTTCCGATGCACTATGTTAAGGTCCCAGTGTTGCAGTTCCAGGGCCCACCTCGCTAGTCTTCCTGTCGGGTCCTTCATGGTTCTCAACCATTTGAGGGCGCTATGGTCGGTGACGGCGGTGAACACACATACCCTTCTAGGTAGGGGCGGAGCTTCTTCAAGGATCAGACTAGCGCTAAGCATTCTCGTTCGGTGGTCGTGTAATTTCTCTCCGCTGGAGTTAAGGCTCGGGAAATATATAAGATCGGATGTTTACCATCTTCATATTCTTGCACCAGCACAGCACCTAGGGCGGAACCACTGGCATCGCATTGCACGATGAACGGCTTGCTGAAGTCGGGGCGTGCGAGTACGGGGGCGCTAGTAAGAGCTCGTTTCAGCTCGTCAAACGCCTCCTTCTGGCTCTCCTCCCAAATCCACCTCTGTGATTTCCGCAGTAACTTACGAAATGGCACCTTCAGATCTGCGCAATTCTTGATGAACCTCTCATACCAGTTCACGATACCCAGGAAACCTCTCAACTGGCGTAAATTCGTGGGCGTAGGGTAATTGAGGAGGGCTGCGACGCGGTCCGGGTCTGGGCGAAGGCCTTCGTGGTCGAGTAGGAACCCCAGATAGGTCACACTGGAGCAGCAAAACTCTCACTTGTCGGCATTTATCTTCAGACGGGCGTCTACCAATTTTTTCAACACGATCTCGACCCACTTCAGGTGCTCCTCAAATGTCTCTGTGGCCACGATGATGTCGCCGAGGTAGCCAAAAACATATGGCTCCAACTCTGGGCCAAGAAGGGCGTCGATTAGGCGTTGAAAGGTCATGGGGGCATTCGTGAGTCCAAAAGGCATCCTTTTGAACTGCCACAGCCCCGAACCTGGCACTGCGAAGGCGGTGTATTTCTTACTATCCGGGGCCATTGGTATTTGGTGGTAGGCGGCTTTCAAATCAATCTTGGATAAGTACTTCGCACCCCGTAGCTTGTCCAAGATCGAATCCATGTTTGGCAACGGATATGCGTCCTTCTTGGTCATTTTATTCAACGGGCGGTAGTCGATGCATGGTCGATAGCCCCCGTCTCTCTTTCGTAAAATCACTGGTGCGCTGCTATAATCACTCGCGGAGCGCTCAATGATTCCCTCAGCGTCCATCTTCCTCACCTCTTCCTGGGCGATTCCTAGTATTTTCGGCGGCATCCGTTGTGGCCTGTCCTTGATGGGCGTGGGATCGGTAACGCGAATGTGATGCTCCCTCAGATCCGTCAGTCCTGGCGCGAACTGAGCGGAGCTCAATATCTTTCCCACAAGCTTCTCCACGGTGGTTCTTTCGTCCTCCTTTAGCTCCGAAATCCCAGCACACTCGGCGTACACGACTGGATTTCGCTCGTTCCCTCGCTGCGCGAAATTCGTTCACTCTCCTTCTCTGGCTCTCCACACTCCTCTGGCGGGGCGTACCTCAACGTCAAATTTCTCGAAGAAATCCATGCCTAGGATTATATCGTGCTCTATCCCTCGGATAGCTTTGAGCGACAACATTTCCTGATAACCGCCTACTTCAAAACTCACTTGCAACTCTCCCACGATGCGGTTGACGTTCCTCGTGACACTCTTCACGGCGGTGGCGGACTGTCGCAGGCGGTTGGCGTAGCGATCGATTACTCGCGGGCCGGCCAATGACACCATTGCCCCCGAATCTACCAGCACTCGGTACGGCTCGCTCCCTAGGATGATCTCAATGAAGGGGCGATTCTCGCTGCTCATTTCGGCCACCTGGCCGTCTGTTCCGACCTCCACGGGCACGGGGGCTGAGTCCTCCCTCCTCACCTCCTCCTCCTTCTGCTCCGGGGGCTCTATCTCACATTCCATCCCGGCGAGCATCGTCTCCACTTCCTCTAGCACCTTATTTAGGTCTACTACTCCTTTCGCAGCTGCCGATACCCCCGCCTGACACTGAGCTCCCTCTACCTTTGGCGGCGGGTCTCTGCTTTTCAAAGGTTCGCTGCATCTCTCCGTTGGCTCGGCGTTCTCACCGGCGAAGTCTCTTCCTTCGGGCGGTGGCGACGTGAACGGGGAGGGCACAACAGCGTTCTCCCTTTCTCCCCCTTCCTCCTCTAGTACTTCCGGTGGAGCCACAACCTCCCTCTGGTTAGTGAGTAATGGATTCTTCCTCACGCCGTTTACTCCTAAGCTAGTTGGCTGCGGACTCTCCCCCTTCCTCGAAGGTTCGCTGCATCTCTCCGTGGGCTCGACTATCTCCCGGTCGAAGTCTCTTCCTTCGGTCGCTGGTGACGCGCACGGCGAGGGCACAACAGCGCTCGCTCTTCCCTCTGCTTGCGAGTACCTCGGTTTACTTGCTTCCTCTCTCTGCCTCTCTTCTACGCTCTTCCTCTCTTCGCTTCTTCTCTCTTCTTCAGCTAATCTTATCTCCTCTGCTATTCTCTCTTCTTCTCGCTGCCTCTCTGCTTCGGCTCTCCCCCTCTTCTCTTCTTTCACCGTCTCCTCCTCTCGTCTTCGTACCTCTATTGTCCCTGGGGAAATTGGAGGAGAGCCGGGGACTGATCTGGCTCCCCACCTGTCCATTTCCCCACTGGGCCCGACGGTGGACATAACCTGGGCAGTTTGCGAATGTCACTCCTGGCTGGCCGCAGATTTTGCACATTACGCTCACAGGCGGTCGTGGCGGTCTCAATGGACAGTCGGGTGCTATGTGGCCCACCTGATGGCAGGCATAGCACTCTCGTCGCGGGCATTTATTTGCTCGGTGGCCTATCTCCTCGCAAATGTAACATGATCCTACAAACCGGCCGTTGCCATCGCTTCTCCGCGGGCCACCATTTGCCGGGGGGCCCATAATTCCTGCCGCTGTCGGATCTTCCTCTCCCTCGGCGTTGTTCCCCTTCAACGCTCCCGTAGCTCGCTGGATTGCTAGCAGGCGGTGGGTTTGTGCTCGGTGGGGGCGCTGCAGTCGGTGGTGAGGGCGGCGCGGTTGTCTGTGGCCCGGCTGGCCGCTTCGCGCCCACCGCAGCGACTTCTTCTTGTGTCTTCCCTTCCTTCTTCTCTTTGTCCTTTTTCCTTCTCTCCTCGTGCCGGTGGGTTGCGGCTTCTCCCTCACTGGCGCTGGTGTCATCGTCCAGTCTGACTGAGGCTACGACTTTGGCTGCGCGACTGCTCTTGATAAATGCCGTCCCTTGCAACTTCATTTTCTCCTTCGGTTTTGGCAGCGATCTATTTCCATCTGACGCTCCAACTTGACCCCGTACTCCTTAATCATCTGGAGCGAGGTTACCTTTTTATCGAATAGCGCCGCTCGATACTCCGGCAATATGTTTTTATACGCTATCTTCACCAGTTTTCTCTCTGGCGGTGGACGTTTAAAGTGGCCAACGATGTATCGGAAACATGACAGGAAATTCGTGATATTCTCGTTTTTTGCTGGCGTCCTGGCTTGTAACTCCTCCTCAATGTCAGTCTTGTCCAACGCTCCGATAAACTGCAATCTAAATTCCTTCTTGAACTCACTCCACGTGCTAATGTCGTCTTGCGTCGTGAGATACCATCTCAATGCGCTCTTCGATAAGATGCTCGGGAGCGCTCGCAATAAGTCGCTATCGGCCATACTCGACTTTTTTCTCCACGCTGACAGCATAGTAAGGAACTCCTCCGGCCCGTCCCTGTACTTCCCTCCGGCACTTCCAGTCTCGACTGGCGTTTCATCGTCGTCACCTGGGCCGCCGCCTCTCTTCCTCTCTCTCGCTGCTACTGCTTCCTGACGATCTACTATCGTCGCTGCTCTCCGACGACGAGCTGTCCTCCGAGGGGCTCCGTCTTCGGCGGTGGCGTTTCGACTCCTCCTTTCTTCTCTTTTGTTTCACTCTCCGACTGCCCTCTCGTTCTCGCACTGTCGCTTCTTCTCGTTCCTGGGTTTCCCTTGGCATCTGTCGTCTCCGCTCTCCCACGTCTTCCTCGTCTTGTCTGTATTGGCCGCGGCGCCGGTCGTTCCTTGCGGGTGCCCGTTCGCGGTGCTCCTTTCTTCTACTCTCACTGCTATTACTCTTACTCCTACTTATTTCGGTGCGTTCTTCTCTGCGTTGCTCGGTCGGGGGGTGTCTCTTTTCCTGCTTCGCCTCCCTATCGGGTGCTTCGTAATCCCTTCCTCTGACAGAGCGGGGCGGATTGTGGCCCGGCTGGCTGGCCATGTCGAATCCTGCTTGTATCTGTCGCCTAGGCGGCGTAATGTTTTCCCGCCGGGGCGTCACACGTGGCTTGGATCCGGCTCCCGGTGGTGCTGCATCTCCCCTCCGCACTCGGCGCCTTGCTTGGGCTTTCTTCATTGCCAG